>OZ037935.1:71964060-73164060 GCA_964035585.1 Polytrichum formosum | reverse complement strand
ACAAGGCTGGGAACACTATGGGAACGTCCACAAACTAACTCACTCCGAAATTCAAAATCTCACAGTAACTTTGCTCCGGGTCATAAAATTGATGTTAAAATTATTGTACTGCATCACAGTGGTATTTATTAGCGTTGTTCTAGTATTCCTTTCTTTGTTTTGCTAACAAACTGGATAATGGCATGTATTTTTTTTAAGACAATCATTTACACCGCCATCAATATACCAATGAATATTTTTTTTATGATGGTTCCATATTAGAGTAACCATGGGTTCAATCCTTTTTGTGAAAACTTCCTATTAAGTGCTCGTTAGCTTGTTGTGTGTCGGAGTCTGTTTTGAAAGTTGGGTGAATTTTTTGGGACCTCCTCTTTCCATCTCAAAAACTTCGAGAGTATTTTAGGGTTTAAAATAGGGTATGCACATGGGTCCTATTGTCTTAAATCTTGGATTGGCCTATGCAAGGCTAGCTTGGCCCACCCATCCTAGTAGGACAAGTTAGAAAGCTGGTTTTTAATAGTCTGACACAACTCTTTGTGTATGGTAATTTAAGCATCAAGAAAACTTGGGTGACTTTGTGTCAGTTCTCATAAATTCAAGGTGTTGGGACTGAACCCATGGTTTCATATGCTTTGCTTACTTTCTGAATGACTATATTAATTGTAATATTTGTGTTTTTATTTGATATTGCGCCCTAGTATTGAATTGGTATGAACTAATGTTGATGAATGCATGGTATTGATAATCAACACTAATATTTGGTTCAAAAACCTACCAGCGGGTTTCAAAATCATAACAGTGATCAAATATTGATATTGGGTGGGCATGTCAAGGTGAAAGAATTTTTGTATACTCGAGTCATTATTTGGGTCGATACCACTCTAAACTGTATCAATGCTAGGGCAATGTTTCCTAGATGTGAAGGTTCTTGCATGGTATATGAACTTGAATGGCACTGAAAACAAAGAACTGCCAAATACCCATACCCTCTTGGTGCAAAAATGTGACATCCTCAATATCAATACCCAAAGGATTATAAGAAAAGATGATACTTGACCTATATATATATATGTATATATATATATATATATATATATATATATTCATATACACAACAAATTCCATGTTGAGATTCTAGATTGGTCTCGTCTTGGATACCAATATATATAACATCACTGATGATGGAAACTTAATGATATCAATCCAACACTGGTATGTATCTTATATTACTAAGACGCAATGAGCTCAAAATTACACCTCATAACTAATAAGCAAACACACACACACACACACACACATACTGCATTAAGTGTTGTATTTAGTGTTACATAGTATTTTATGTCATTGTGATAACTTTTTATGAATAAGTATACTAATACTGTCAAGCCAACTTATTGTTAGTTCATCCAGATGCCAGGTATTGAAACAAAGTTTGGTATATTCTACATCTTAACATTTATTTGATGAGGTGTTGTCATGTATGATTGGGATTTGGATGAGAAATCACTTAGTAAGTGACTAATCTATAATGCCCAAATATTTTTGACAAGGAATGACAATATATTAATGTTAGGTTTACAATTAGTGTTTTAGTGACACTACGCGGGCGGTGTCCAATTAGTATCGAGCAAGACAAATTAGAATTGGCGACACTAAATACAATGTTTAGTGTACTTACAGTGTAGATGTGTTGTAGCTTAAAGGCTTTGAAAGCGTTCCCTCTGAAGCTCCCAACGGTCCTCTGACAGTGGGAACGCCAAGGGAACCTCCCGCTAATTCACCCAACGTTCGAGTTCGAACCACGGTCACTCCTCTCCCTGGCCTGCCCGGGGCCCGGGCCCGTCAGGTCGGGCCGGGTACTTCCTACCGCCCAAGGTTAAGCCCAATCGTACGAGGTATGTACAACGGTATCGGCCAATCAGAGGACACGACCTACCTACCATGTTGCCACGGTGGCGCAGTCGGCCAATGGGAGGGCGTATTGGTACCTGCCTCGTGTCCTACACATTCCCCCCCGGGCAAGCCCTGGCTCCCCATTTGTCCGGCGTAATTCGATTCTACGGGAGTTGAAGTTTTTTTGTTCCGAATTTTGCAATTGCGGGCCATGGAGGGCCCTTGAGGTGGCCGAGCTACTTACCATAACTTAATACTTTGACGACGAGGAAGGCCGTCGCGACGTCAGGTTGCCGAAGTCTGTCTGTCTGCGGCCGACGTCCTGCGGCGCGGCGTCCGCTGCTTTGGAACTAAGCTTAAACTAAGCTAAGCTTACTACTGCAAAGGAGGGCTGCAGGAGCCGCAGAAAGGTCAAGAAGAAGAAGCAGGAGAAGAAGAAGGTGTGCTGCGTTTGTAGGTAACAAATAGTAGTGAAGGTGCGGCTGCTTCTTCGGTTGCATGGGAGAGCCTTCTCGGTAAGTTTTTGGCTGTGTAATGGCTTAGTGATAACTACTGCTTTGTAAGTTCTCGGTAAGTTGTCGGATGTGGTTCAATATCTCTCTCCTTGGCGGAGCCCGCTTTGGTTTCGCTTTCTGTCTGGTGGAGGACCACTACCGCTCCTCCTCCTCCTCCTCCTCCTCCTCTACTTCATCTTCTTTGTCTTCTTTTTTCAATTCTTAATTGCGGCCACTTCGGCAGATGTTCGAAGCCACCGAAATTTGTCCTGGCTTCTTGGCTTCCTGGCTTCCTCCTTGTGTGCTTAGGTACTGTGATGTTTGGCAGCCATTTGGAGCCACTTGACGATGATGCTGTCTGCGGTGGTCTGTGTTTCATTATTTGTTTCATCCCCGCTCCTTGTACGGGCTTTTGATGATGATGTGAGGGAACGAGCTCATTCTTGAGTGGCTGGCTGGCTCTCCGGGGTAGCTCCGCTTCTCTTCTGCCGGTAGTTTAGTTTTGTAGCGAGGCGTTTATCTTTCTTGAAGGAGAGAAAATGTTTTGGTTGGCGTAGGTGGAGTTTTTGTAGGTGTGCATTTGTCATTTTTATTATCCTCAAGTCTTGACAGGATGCATTCTAATCATCCGCTGCGCCAGTTTAAGAAGTTTTTGAAGCTCCTGTGGCGCAGTTCAACGTTCCGCTGGTCTTAAGAGAGCAGGTTTTGGTCGAGAAATTATTCCTTTCGAGCTGCCTCTTGATCTCTCTTTCACGTCTACTTACTGTCAAACCTCCATCCTCAGGGGACATTCTCTTGTAGTCGAAGTCTCCTGGACTAAATTTGTCCGCAGAGATGCTGGTTTTTTACAGTAGTTAATGCATGGAGGTTAGGGCTTGATGATATGATGATCACAATGGTGGATTATCATATGAATTCTTCTTCAACTGGAGTAGTCTGACAAGTTGTGGTGGTTTGGTTGGCGCAGTGGGAAAAGCGTTGTGGTGTAGTGGGGTTTTTCTGATGGTAGTGATGTGGTCAAGGCTGGGGAAGAAGATAAAGGTATCCGGGGAAAGTAGGGCAAGGACGAGGACTAAGGTGTTGCAGTTCGGGTGATGGTTACACTGCGTTCGGAAGTTGATGGTAGTTTTAGTTTTAGTACTCGGAGTCGGAGTCGGAGTCGGGTGCTTGGTGGTGGCTATGGCAGCGTCGGTTTCCTTGTTGAACTTGACAGTGCAGGCAGTGCCAACGCTCCTGTCCTGCCTTGCGTTCATAGCTTCTTTCTCTCCCCTGTTCCCCGTATCCTCCTTTCCCTTCTCCTCCCTCTTCGTTTCTCTCTCCCTTTGCATATCGGTTGCATCCTGGTGCTCCTCCCCATCTGATGGTTCATCTTCCAGGCGGCGCGATGAGAAAGAGAAAAAGACCAGCCTCGGCATCTGTCACCGTGAAATCTCCCCCTCTGAGATCTCCGCGGTGCAAACTCGGTACATTTATTTACCTCCACCCTGCTGCTGCATTACTGACAATACATATATACATCTCTAGATTTGCAGCCCGTGAAATTTCAGGTGCCAATCACGGCAGATGATGATGCAGAGCTTCGGTGACATTCTTCATTACAATTTGATGTGCATTAGATGGAATGGACTTGAATGTTCTCAAAGAAGCAGGCAGCTGCATGCAAAGCGGAAAGAGAGATTCTTGCATTAGTGCTTAGATTCGTCAAAAACGCTTGTCGTAGTGGGATCCTGAATCCTTTCCTTGAGAATCTTGTTTTTACTGTAAATTACCTTTCTTTCCTTTTTGTAAGGAATGGGTGATTTAATTCAAGTGCTTGGGTGCGTCGTTTAACTTACAAATTTGAAAACCGTGAGAATTTAGAAATTCTGCAATAACATGTACAGCTTCTACAGAATTTGGGCCGCAATTTGCTGGTGTGGTATATTGTCATCTTTTGGCATCACAGGTGCAATGAAGGCAAAGACGGCCTTATGAGTGGTTTGGGTATTGTAAATAAATGATAGTGTCTGACAAGAGGCAGCGTGAAAGCTAGTTGGTAAGGTTCTTGTTCTGAATCGTGTGGACAGTTGCAATTGTGAGGCCACCGTCATCAGCGGTCTTCTAGTGTTCTTAGGAATTCCCATGCTTCCCAGTCACTTCCTACTATCTTAATGTTTACCAAACTTCTGATGATTTGAAGAGTTGGAGTTACTTATCAACCCTAAATTTCCAAAAGCAAGAACAATGATGCTTCGGTGCATGCTGGTCAGACCCTTGATAGGGAATATATTTGACGGAAGAAATGCTACAGTATCTATGTCTAAGGGGGAGAGAGTCATTTGCCCTGCTCATTTGCCTTTGCTTGAGAATGTTGTTCGGTCTACTGGTAAATGAGTATGACAATCCTGAGATAGGAATAGTTTCTAGAATTTTTAATGTAGCGCATTCCTGGTAAGAAATTGTAGACATATTACTGCATAAATTAGAGCCCCATTCTATCTGCTCTTGTGTTCGTGGCATCCTTCTTCATTGGAGAGTTCCTGCTGGCCTCTTTCTGATGCCGAGACTCCTGATGTTTAAGATGATACGTTGACATGTGTTAATACTTCATATATAGATCATTATTTTATAAAATTATGGTAGGAGAATATCTCCATCTTTTTTCTCTCAATCAGTAATGCTTTCACCTACTTTGTTTTTGTCAGTGAGGACTGGTGCTGAGCAAGTAACTTGTAGCTGATGCTTTGGTAATCTGCAGGATCTTTGTCAGTTGAAATCGTACCAATTTTGCTAAAAGAGAGGGTCACATTGGATGTTTGCTTTATTGACCCTTCAATGTGACATCGAAGGCTTTGGTATCTGATAGTTGATTTTCAGCACAATGACTAAAATGCGTAATTCGCCTCCAGTGATAAGTATGTCCACATTGGATCAAATGAAATTTTGACAAAACTTATAGCTTTGTCCTGTCAAAGCTGTAGTCTCTTATAATTTGAATCTCACACGCTTCTAAAAAATAATAATATATTTATTATCTGATTATTGTATGATACTATTTACCTGTCTGGGACAAGTGTAATGACTTCCCTTGGATATCTGTCTCTCTACATGTCAAAGTGAGGTCCTTTGTCACTACTGATTAATTTCTGTTACAGATAGCCTTACTTGGCCCAAAGAATACTTGTCACAAAAGCTGTCCCAATAGAATGCGAGTGTTCAAATAGCCAGGACAGTCACAAAATGCCTTGTGCTTCACTTTAGAGTGGAAGTGAAACACAAGAATGTGATAGTGATACAGTTGAATGTGGATACGTTTTCCATGGTCATGAGTTTTGAAACCATTTTGACTCCCATGACTGTTGAGGATTATTTATTTCATGCCATCCTTCTTGGTTGATATGCTTCTTATTTCCTGTAGTGGGAAGCGAATCTGGTTATTCACAACTGTATCATCCAATTACAGATGTTAAAGTTCAATGGGTCAGTGCTAGAGTGTAAAGGGGACCTGATCATTTGATTATTATTGGGTTTGTTTTCTAGACAAAATCATTAAACTGCTTTGGTTCTACTGTAAATGATTGTGCAGGTCCTGGTGGCGCTGCAGACATGCACCTCATGGATACGAACTGGCGTGGTTGTATTTGACGTGGTCGATTTTTTTGCTATTGCTGTGCATGCCATGCTCGGCAAATGCAAGGACTGAAGGAGTGCAATCAGATTTAAACCAACGCTTGGGACTTCCGAGTAGTTGTGACCCTCTTGCGTATGGGTCCAAAGATGACCCTTCTTGCAAAGAAATCGCTGGTGTGGCAACTCCGGAAGGTATGATTATGGTCTTGCTCAGTATCTTGATGAACTGGTGATGGCATGGTGCAATTTGTGTATGGTAATCAGTGGACCTGGATTCTCTGTAGTTTGTTCCAAATGACATGTAGAGCTGGAACTTGACTGGGGAAAGAGAATTCTCTGTTGTAATCATTTGCTGTATGTTTTGTAGGTCCTTAGAGGTTTCTATTATTACAAAAATGCAGGATTTAGTGTTGTGAAGTTTCTCTTCCAATGTAGTCACAACAAAACACATAAGTAGCTGAAGGCTTATTGATCTTTTTAATTCTGGAAAGGGTTGTAATTGTGTGTTACATTTGTGCAGACTCTTCTCAAGTAGAGATTTTAGGTGGCGTAGGAGCTCTCAAGAAACTAAATGATCGAGTTGTTCCAGATTTTGACATTGAAATCAAAAAAACCAATAAATTGTCCGAGGAGCATGAAAGCCATCAAACAAGGTCTGTCTCCTCTGTAGGAATCGACTCACATGGCTTGGGGTCGCCAACTAAGGAATTGACTACACTGACAGCTAGTAGTAGCTTAACTGAAGAATTAGGGGTGGAGAATCCAGAACAGATACCAGTAAGGTTTGACAGAGCAGGAGGTGTAGGATTATGCGGTTCTACTTTCCCTGTGCAAGCAGCAAGGGCAGCTACTTCTGAGTTTCTGCTGTCAAGTGATTCTTCCAAGGAACCTCGGGCTTTGAAGAGCTCCCCATCTTCCACCCCATCAGGTGCAACTATAGTTCCCTCTCAACTGCAGTGGGGTCAGCAGAGACTGTTTCAACCCATACAAGCCCAGTTGACTATCATCAACACTTGTAATAGCTCTGCAATAGAAGTTCATAGCATCAGAAGTGACAATTGGCAGTTTAGTGCCTTACAATCTAAGGAGAATGTTGTTGCACCTGGCGGACAGCTTAGGCTACATGTGGCTTTTCTACCACAATCTGTTGGAGCTGTTGAAGGTATCCTGACTGTGGATACAAGTGAGGGCAGGTTAACAATTCAGATGCAAGGTGAAGGCATCGTGTCTCCATACAAATTGGAACTAAAGCAGACTGTAGATGATACGAACCTCCGTCTCTCATTATTCAATCCTCATGACAACACCCTTATTGTGGATGATATATTCCCCTGGTTAGAGGACAAAACTGGATTCCTGGGTGGAACTATTATCAATGTTGAGGGTGACACTGATAATAGCAGTGGAGTAAATGTTGAAGATAAGTCTGATATTGGGAAGAATGAAGAAAGCAGGAACAGGCTAGAAACAAAACTGCGAGCCATAGGAGCTTGGGAAATAGAACCTCAGACAAGCCAAGATATATTAGAGTTGCAGTTTACACCGGATGAGGACTACAAAGGAACTCTCTGCATTCGAGTTTCTGGTGTCCCTTCTGAGAATGGAATGGAGACCTTGGTTTTCCCAGTCAGCCTGCAAGCTTCACCTGTCCAGGCAGTTCCTACCTGCATGGACTTTGGAGTGCTGGTGGGAGGAGATCAGCCAAGAACTCAGCCTCTGATCCTCCTCAGCTCTGGTGACCAGTCAGTACAGGTCAGAACTCCTCTTTTACATCAACCATATCTCATGGAACATGCTATCATTTCCTTTGTTTTGGCATGTTCTGAGGTTACTGTTAAGACTGTTAATAACGTATGTTCGGTGATTTGGTTGCAGATTGAAGAGATATATGACGGCTGTGGAGATCAAAATGTTCTGATTGAGTACACGAAAGGGTGTATTCTCATTCCATATGTGGAGACTGAAGTGGCCAAAATTACATACAAGGGCTCCAGTCCATGTGGAGCTGGGCAAAAAATTATGGTGCATGTTAACAGCACACGCATTCGGCCTATTGAAGTTCCATATAGGGCTCAATTATTGCAAGGTTTGGGTTTTCATATTTCTCCTCCGGCTATGGCTTTTGTGACAGAAAGTACTGGCCGAGCAGCTGGGGACTTGATTCTTGGCGAATCTACAGATGGTGCTCAAGGAGGTCAGGGGATGGACAAGAGTACCTTCTTAAGTGCTAGGTTCAGGAAGATCCAACTAGTAGCTGATTTATCAAGTCAGATGTTAGATGGAGGTCTACTGACGGAGTATGGAAAATTATTTCTTGGATTTCTACTCTTTGCACTGTTGTTAGGGATATTAGTGTTCTTTCGAATGTTTGTGCATGACACAGTGCTGCCAACATTGTCTGGGGAGCAAGTCAAGAATGGTTCTCATCGGAAGAGCTCCAGTTGGATGAGTCTTCTGCTAGGGAGTAGGTATCGGGACAGGTGGAGTAAGATATGGGGCTTTGGTGCTTTGGAGTCTGTTGGAGAAGGCTTGAAAGCATCAATTTTATCTGCTCTTGGAAGGAAGGATTGTATTAAGTCATCTTCGCAGTTGACTCTCCCTCACATAAGAGTGAAGCTTTCTGACTCCTCTGTAGGTTTACCACAAACAACAAAATCTAGTGGCGGAGGGGGGTTATCCAGTACAAAACAACCTGGGCTTGGGGCAGCACATCAAGGTGGACGGAAGGGGAGTGCAGATAGGAAACATAATGCGGTTTCAAGGCTTGACCAACCACGCAATGGCAAAGCTGTGATGGAGGCAGTGGAGGAGTGTCTACCAGTGAGCATGGTGGAACCAGCTATGTCCTCTGGAAAGCAGCCAAGGAAATCCAAATGCCCTAAGGAAGACGTCAATCCTGCAACCCCTACCATTCTCATAGAAGCATCTACCTCTGATGACAGGGACTGTGTCCAGAAGCATACATCGAAGGCACCTATTGCAGAACTTACTCTTGCTCCTGGTTCTCCAGCTGCAGATCCACGGAAGACTGGAATGACCCCTTTCAGGAATTCCTTGGCTCAAAAGGCACAGCCAGTGTCACCTCGAGAGAAAACCAAGCGGAAAAAGAAGAGGGGCCAGGGCACATCAAAGCAGGACTCTGGTACAAACTTGGGTGCTAATGGAGGCACATCACCAGCATCTCCTGCTTCTCCAGCTACACCTGCAAGTCCCCCTCAGCCTGTTAGTCCACTATCCTCTAATACTTCCTATAGTTCATCAAGTCATGCCTTGTTGGGTCATATTCCTCTGACCACGCCTCCAATGAAATTGAAAGTTTCTGGAGCTGAGGAAAGAGATGCAACTCTTGCCCTTCTTGGAAATCCAGATGCCTATTCTCTATCGGATTCAAATCCTGCACCAGCCTTTGTGAGGCCTGAAAGTCTCAGTGTTGATGTTGCCTCTAATGCATTGCGGCAGATGGCACAAGCCAAAGGAGCCGACCTTAGCTGGCAGGCCTCACCAAAAATGGATTCAGGAACAGGAAAGAGGGCCAACAACAATGAATGGGTTTCTGTTGCTCGAAAAAATGTGCCAAATTCCGGATTTGCCAAAGGAGATGATATTGAAGATGGGGGTCATTCTTATCGAGGGAGCAACCGCACTCACAAGACTGGAAATTCCCGGAAACCTTCAGGGAGCAATGTGCCAGCTTTGACTCCATCGGCCTCTTTTCCTGGCCGGACTTCTCAAGGTACACAGTGGAACATTCCTGGAGTTGAGCGGAACAATCCTATGGACATAACGGGTAGTCCTATAGTCCCTCCGCCAGTAATTGCACCATCTTTACGGGCCCCTGGAGCAAAGATCACAAAGCAGTGCAGCAACAATGTTGCTCCTGTGAATGATGGTTGGGGACGATTAGGGTTCACAACCAAACCTGAGGGTAACTTTGCAGACAAGGAGAAGGAATTTGGCTCCACTGGTACAGGATATCCAGCAGATACTTTGTCTGGACAAAGCTCAGGGGAGCTCATGTATGATATTTGGGGCAACCACTTTGGTGATCTCAGTCACTGCAGTTCCCACTTGCAGCAGAATGGATTTCTGGCAGGGCTTGAAAAGGAAGGAGATCCTATAAGGGGATTCCACCGGCAATTAGTGCCTGAACACTCTGAGAGTCTCCTTGGTGGTGACATGAGTCCCACGCAGGCCCTGTTCTCCTCATTTTCTGGTTTTTTCTCTGACGTCTCACCTTTGGGACTAGAGCAGAGCCACCCATCCTCCTTAGCAACTGTTAACGAATCAGTTGGCCCTGGAAATGGGCCACCAGGATTTGCAGATCGAACAAGTGCAGTGGTTCCCAATTTTGGCACCATCTGCCAAGGCAGCAGCAGCAGTGGGACATCGGCGGCAAATGTGAAGTCACGAGTCAGAGTTCCCTACTCTCCGCCCATGAGCTGTGTTTCTTCGACATCTTTTAGCCCGTCGAACACTCCAACTGCTGCAAAGGCACTTTCTCCTCACAGTGATGGCATGTTCTGCTCATTTTGGTCAAATAGCAGCGACAACCTGCAGGAGAGAGCGCCATCTCGGGTCCCCTCCCCTATGTAGGCGTATTGTGAAAATTATGGCCAGTGTCTACTTGGTTGCAGGAGTTGATTCTTGTTGCATTCTCACTGGTGGGTAACGGAGGCCTCTCTGTAGTAACAGATGCCTCCTGTCACTCATCATGAGATTGACGATACCATCCTCCCCTCCAAGCATCTTTGCGAGTTGTCCATTTGAAGACTCAGAACTTCTTGTTGATGTTCTAGTAAATTACTGAGGGATCATGTGATATCTGTACCAGTTCCCATGCACAAACATGATATGATAAATTCTTGTTCGGAATCCCTATGCTCTGACCAGGAGACAGACAAACTCCTGAACCTTTGGACCTACCTGTTTATTAACTTGTACATGTACACTTTACTCTGTCGCTATGGCCAAAGGTGCATATGTTTGCTCCTCATCGCCAACTTTTGCATGTAACTTAACATGTAATCACAAGAAACGTTCAACTATCATGCTGTGTTGCTCAACAGGCTGTATTCCCAAGACCTGTTCATTTCTGCTGTCATAATGTGCAGTTAGTCTGTTCCCGCTGTTTTATTATAAGTCGGCCAAACGATGCTTTCAGATGCAGATGGGCACGAGGCGATGTGCAGAGGCTCTCTTGGGCACTCCACATTGTGACCACATCTCCTGTGTTGGAGGTTACGGTAACATGAAACTTTCACACCAAGATATTGTTCAATTATGCCACTTGTTGATGCATAGCCAAGAGCAATGACCGATTGTTATGATGCTCCAAGGTGTCCAAGGATTGTATGTAAGAATTAAGAACTTGGGAATGCTGGATTCAAAGAACAATATTTGTTGCCATCATTTTGTGCAAAGGCTATTTCCTTGTGTAGAGGGAACTTATGCCGAGTTGTGGATTGGGGCTGGTGCGCCAGTGTAGTTGAAGAGAAAGTTACAATTTCAGTTCGAAAATACTCTGTAACGATGAGAATAGGCTTCAAGACTTATTGACAGATTTTAGATTGTTTCCAGTGGGCAGTGAGCCAAAGTATTGAATTAACATGCGTCCCCACTCATCTGGTGTATTGTACAATGCAACATGGTTCAAAGTTACATCAAATTCGCTATATCTTTGCTTCATGTAACTATATATAGTATAAATATTGGCCTCGAATTTCTGATTTGTGAAATGCCTAAGACCAGCTGCTGCATCCGTGTCCGGAAACCCTTAAAGGGCAAAGCAAATTCGCCCCAACTCAGAACCTCTTATGGTAGATCTGACCGTACGGATAGAAGTTTTCCTAGGGTTATCACATAATGTTTTCAGTTGCCCATGTGCCCAAATTCAGAAGATTATAATGTAATTGTGTATGTTGGTATTGTTGGGCAGTGGTGGTTGCTTGGATAAGAATGTCCGCTTCGGCCTTTAGGTATTAGTATGGACAAAAAGCACTTGTTTTGTTGTTCACACTCTCAACAAACACATTGAGACATCACCCTTATCTAAAGTTTGCTTTCCACTTGATCAATTGACCTCAAATCAGTGTTCAAGATTGAAGCCCTCATATGAGTTTCATTTTGAAGGGCTCTCAAATTTCAGCCCTTCAATGGAAGGGCTGGTTCAAATCCAAGAATATAGAAATGAAATACAAAACTCATATTAAACTTGTGCATGAAATATATGGTACATGCTTCTAGTACAATGTGAAGAATTAAGAATCAACCATCTAACTCCACTTCTTGTAGTGACAATGCCCTACGCTCGTTGGTTCTTGTGCCGGTTTTCCAAGATTCAAAAATGCCATTCCAATCCATGAATTCAACTCCAAACCCATTTAGACTAACCCTCATTCAAGCATCTAGTGTGTCAAGGTTGAGTTTAGTTCTCCTTTCGCTCTTGACCCAATTCTGCTTCGAAAAACCACGCTCACAAACATCAGTGCTAGTTGGGATCACAAGTATGACTAGCCATAGCGACATCAGAGTTGGCCAATTAATTGCATTAATCAGATTCCCAATCTTCTTTGTATGTACAAGAAGTTACAATAATCTAAGTAAGACTAGAAGCAATTCATATGAGAGAAGAAGGCGGACAAGGACAAGGCCTCGAGAAATTCAACAGATTGCCTCAAATCCCATAAATGATTCCACCCCAAACAGGAGAGCCTTGAATTTGGAAACTCCTGGATCTAGGTCCCAAGGATCCGGAGGAGAGGAGAGTGAGGAGGAAATGATGAAGGCGGGCCGGGCGCTTGACGGGCAACGCTTTGTGGACAGTGCTTGACGGGCAGATTATTTTTGAGGACTTCAAGTGACGTCTTCATCTTCAATTTGGGGTTGCGTTTTGAAGGGTTGTTTTGAGAGAGATAAATTTTGAAGGGCCAAATCGCATTTGAAGGGCATTGAAGACTTCAATCTTGAACACTGCCTCAAATAGATCTATATTTGAATTGAGGGAGCTTTTTACCACATCATTTTGTTGGGTAACATTAAATCCAAAAAGAAGCCCCTAAACGCAGATATGCATCTGTATTGAGGAAGACAAAAATGGTGGATACGGGAGGTTTTGTGGATATGGAATAGGGCAACTGGTGTGTTTGTTCTTAGACTCGACACCCATTTATGTGTTGCCACAAATACTTTTGCTTTGGTCCGAGATGACCCTAAACTACTGGATGATGGTGGAGAGATACCCAAATCTCAAGGAAGACGTTGGCGGTTCAATTCCCGGCTGTGAAATCTCCTCTCTACTTGACAAAAACTTGCTAGGTGGTCAACTACCTCCTGTGCTTTTGCGCTGGCCCGTCAGCCTTCTATCTCAAAAAAAAAAACTTTTGCTCGACTACCTATTCACCTCATCTTGGTTGGTAGGGTCCATTGTCCACTTCATGTTCATTTTGAAGGTGAGGGATCTCAAGGGATGACATGTGATAGTCTCTAATGTATAGGTATCCGAGTTTGAAATGTACATGTTTGAAGGAAAACATAGTAGTAGCACTTTACTAATGCAAAAACTAATTCATATTGGCTTTGAATATAATAGCAAGTTCAACTCTAATGTCCAAAATGTACATTTTTCATATACATGAGCTTTGGAATGTATTTATGTGTATACATGTCATTCCTTTATTCTATTCTATTCAACAACAAACATGATTGTTTTATCTCCGCCTTTTTCATTGTTTTGGGGCATCATACATAGCTTGATAGCACTTTGGTTTGTGAGGATTTTGCAAAATTTTAAAATGCCAATCAACACGTGCTATTAAAATCTTAAGAATTTTCGACAATCAAACATAAATGAATCCAAAATTGAAAAATGATAATGAAAATGCTGACTTCCATAATATAAGTCAACCATATGGTTGAGTTCAATTTCTGAATTTAGCATCCGATAGGAACTTCCACCGTCTTGCCTTCATGGGAAGAAACTTAGATAATAGGAAGAAACTGATGCCTGTATGAATAACGAATAGTGCTGG
Source organism: Polytrichum formosum (assembly GCA_964035585.1). Classification (NCBI taxonomy): domain Eukaryota; kingdom Viridiplantae; phylum Streptophyta; class Polytrichopsida; order Polytrichales; family Polytrichaceae; genus Polytrichum; species Polytrichum formosum. Next base: position 73,150,037 of record OZ037935.1, on the reverse strand, counting down.
GAATATAACTCCACCCAAATTTTCAAGTGTCAGCTTGTGTGTATGAACAATAACCAAATATGTTTACTTTACTACAGAGTCCAGTAGACTAACCCAAATGACTGAGTAATGTTATGTCATGCAGGAACAAACATAAATGAAATGCATTGCTGCCTAGATGCTACTACCACCTTTCACTAGAGGGCTCCATGACTGACTGACTGACTGAGACAATTTCTCTTGATTTGCAAAGGGAGGAAACATGAAACTCCATGTTTGGGGTCAATTTCTTTTTATGGACGATGTTTGTTCTCTAAGAAAAAATGGGAGGGCACCTTGAGCTTGACGTGTGCTTTAGTGGAGTGGCTAAAGTCGAGTATATACTACACTTCCCAAGTCCCCTTTGTTCTCTACATTATCTATGTTCTCCATGATCTCTAGAACCCCCCAAATCCCCGAAACTCCTTGAAAAGTGTGTGTCAAACACTATTGCTACATGGATGTTTCATAGAGCAAGCTTGTAAATTGCACTTTATAACTGATCTTAAAATACATAAAACCCTAGGCATATTAAGGGTTAATGATCTAATTAGAGAGAATTCTATTCTTAAAAAATTTCTAGTTAGTGAAGCAAAGATGTTTCTAATATGTCTTACAACATAGATAATCAATTATGCTATCATTGACATTCAAGAGATGCATAACTGAAATTTAAAAGCACAGTCTTAAAATGAATCAAGGTTACGTCACATCAGTTTATTCTAAGCCAAAATCTTGCACAAGAGTTGAGGATAGGGATGTATATGCCCAGGGGGCGGATTTCTCATTGGAAACCTAAATGACATGTGTGGGTCACTATGAAATTAAACCTCCTATATACGAGAAGTTTATAAAGAAAACAAATGTATACGTACTACGGTAGGCTAGAAAATGGACTCATGTATGTATACTAAGTTTTTCAATGGAATGTGATAAATGCCTCCACTATATATACAAAATATTAATCATGAATTAATTATGCCTTTATTACATGTAAAATCCATGTTCACTTTCTAATGAGAAAGTCATTGAACGTTTTTTCATCTATAGCATGCAACTCAACTATTGCATCAAACAAACAAAGACAAGAGCACAATAGCTTAGTCACAATGCGGAGAGCAAAGTTCAAGGGAGCCCATGAACACACCAAGAGCCTCTAGCTTGTCTTATAACCCAAATGTGAACCCTAACAAGAATGGACAAGGGAATCATTGAGGACTATTACCATCTGACAGCCATGGATAAATATGTGAATTAGATGAAACCAACACATTTGTTGTCAAAAAAAATTCTCTAAACCTTTTGTACATCTACCTTTACTTCAAAGTTCTTAATAGCCTTTTTAAATGTCCACACTAGAGAAAATTTATACCTCCCTTATGTAGACTATGTTCGCTAGTGCCTCAAATAATGCCCCTTCTTACACTCACATTAGTTTGTACGTGGTATGAATAGTCCACCGCCCGGGTGTATATTTAGGACGATATCAGATCCAGACACAAATGGATATTCTTGGAAAATCAATAAATTTGTGGTGCACATGACTTGAAACTCTTAGAATAGTAGCAAATTATGAGATTTCCATGGTGACTCTTACAGGGCATGATACACACATCATGGTGTGCACATGCATAAAAAATTAATGTGAAACTAATGTAGTTTGTTATTTTAATGGATTTTCAAACCAATTTTTTGGGTACTTTTAAGTACTTAATTTTCTTGGTGGGTGTGGTTATAAGCTTTGATGCATAATCCAACCTTACAGATGTGGTTTTTTTTTAAGGTGGGTCACTTATATTCAAGGTAAGGAACCACATGCAAGAACTGGGCATTTAAAGGGGTTCTATTTTTATGAAGTTGTTTTTGTCAATTTCAGCACCCTTAAATTATATCACCTTCTACCTTCTCTTTTTATTGGGTTGTTATGAGTAAATATAATTTTATTTTGATTTTGATTTTCCACTGTGTGATATTAGAGTTTTTTTTCCATTTTTTTGCTTTTTCTTTTGAAGTGGTGCAAGGAAAAGTTTGATACACAAAAGACGTTTCCTAAGACTTATACATGCATTAGAAACCAAGAAAAAACCAACCAAACAATAAGATCAAACTTTTTTTTTTGGCACAAATTGAAAATTCAATGGCAAGAAAAGGAACCAGACACAACCACCTCATGAGAACCAGCGCAACCCGAGGAGAAATCAAGAAATAATGGCCATCTGAGGTCTAACCTTCCACGTGACCACTAAGTTGCTCTGGGTCACAAAAAGACCTTTGACTCCCCAAATTGAGTTGAATTTGTTAAGGACATCTCGGTAGGCAACCTCTGGGGCCAATAAGATCAAACCTTGACATCTCCTCCTCACAATTCAAACCAAAAATGTGGGTAGTTACATCACAACCCCAACACATACAAATGCCCACTCAACTGCAAAAAACCAACACTTTACATGGCACACAACTCTACATGCTTACACATAATGGTAGTCATGAAACCCTCTTGACATCCAATCAAACAACACAAACCCCACCCAAAAGCAAGCCACAATTCTTAGTCTTTCGTAAGCTTCAAGCAAACCCTAGGCATACTTAGCCCAACCAACATTGTCTTACGATGCAAGTTAAACCTAGTTGGATATCATGCTAAGCACAACACTATCTAGTCTCAAGTTTTTTTTAATCCACAACGACATATACTACATCCAAAAGAATTCAACCTTCCACCTCTACATAACATTATTCAAACCCATGATAGTGTTCTGTGGGACCGGCATTATTCCAAGGAATATTCCCCATATTCAGACCGGATGTGAAAATATTGAGAATATTCCTTGGAATATTGTCAGTCCCACAGAACACTGTCATGGGTCTGAATAATGTTATCTCCAACGCTAACTTAGAGTTACCAAATTTTCTACTACTTTCTCTTTTCACCCATCCTATCTTAATTCTACCTACACATTTCATATTTCTTCAACGTTATCTTAGAACTAAGAATATCGTACTTTGTAGCTCCAAGGAATAAGAACAACTCTACCCTTTTTTGCGTGGTTTCTAAGGGCCACGTCACACATGAGCCAAGAGCCATGACCATGAAATTGTGAGAGCCCAAAAGAAAGTATCCAAAGGCCGTCCCAAGACACCTCCAAAATCATGTAGTGTGGTCACGGACCCTCAAGTGTAGTATGAAGTCATATGTGACCAGACCCTCAACCAAATGCTATTTTAACAAATTTCTATTCATGCGGGTCTACACACATGATAAAATAGAATAAATCAATGGTTGTGAGCGTTCGGAGCACCATGGTCTCCCGGTTTTGTGTTAGGCCTACCTCCAAGAGGTGGTTTTTGAAAAAAGTCCAAGTGACCATGAAACATGATCCATGCGATGCCATGTAGGAATCCATGTAGACTTTGCATCCATCTTGCATTCACATACTCCATTGGTCCCTCAAGCGTAGTGCGAAGCGAGCTTGGATTGGCACCGCCTTTTCCACCAATGAGAGTGCTTGAAGTGTAGTGGTCACGGGCTCTCAGTCTCGTGTGTGAAGTGGCCCTAAGATACCGAAGTCACTCACTTGAGGGTATTTGATCTTTCCTCACAACTTTCCAAAAGTTCATTTTTGAAAGTTTTCTCTTTTACACGAATTAGCCCTCATTTTTTAGATTTTATATTTTTAGACAAAACCCCTCTTGTGCTTAGGGGTTAACATATAGATAATGGGTGTACATTCTAAGGCCCAAATATGGTCACTATGTTTTTTAAAAAACAATCCTAAAATCCACAAAATAGTATGATTATGGGTATTTTCAAACTTCCATGATCTTTTGGGTACTCTTAAACATGATCTACATGACAAGTTTTGTGTCACATAATTTTAATAAGCTTTGATTTAATTATGAGAATTGCATTACTTTCGACAAAATCCAAGCAACTAAAAATGATTAGATATATTTTTGTATGTTGGTTAGATCTATGGCAATGAGGAAAACTTTGATTCATTTCAAGAAGGATAAGTGAGGTGAAAGATATGGGGAGTTTTGCTTTGCTTGCAGTTAGGGCAAAAATTGTCTTTCTTCATGTATGCCTTGGAGCTCACATACAATACAACATTTTAGTAAAGAAAAGTGAACAGATTCTAGAGTACTTGCTGAAAAATTCTCAGTGTTGGCTTTATGAGGTTTTGAATCCATGTCATAACCAGGGATTGCACGTCACGTCACGTCATGTCACGTCACATCACATTTTGTGATAGCGACGTGACGGCTGACCAAAAAACGTCGCGTCCGAGGGGGGTTAAATCTGGCAGTTACCCAAGGGGTAAACTGACGCGGTCAACCCCCTGGTCAACCCCCTGGTCGACTGCAAATAGCAGTCGACTTAGCAAACGACTGCAAATAGCAGTCGACCTAGCAGTCGACTGCAAAAAAAAATCAAAAATTCCAAAAAAAATTCTGGACCGTCAGATCTTCTTGGCAAGAAGATCTGACGGTCTTTGACGGTCCATAATTTTTTTGGCAGTCGATTGCTAATTCGACTGTTATTTGCAGTCGACTTAGCAGTCGATTGCAAAAAAATTAAAAAAAAATTAAAAAAAATTCTGGACCGTCAGATCTTCTTGCCAAGAATATCTAACGGTCCAGAATTTTTTTTGGAATTTTTTAATTTTTTGCAGTCGACTGCTATTTGTAGTCGTTTGCTAAGTCGACTGCTATTTGTAGTCGTTTGCTAAGTCGACTGCTAATAGCAGTCGACTGCAAAAAAATACTTTTGCAATCGACCAAGACCAGTCGACTGTAATTAGCAGTCGGCTAGCTGGTCGACTGCTAAAAGCAGTCGACTTCAAGGAAAACCTAAAAAAAAACAAAATCAAAAAATTCTAAAAAAAATTCATGGACCGTTAGATCTTCAATCCAAGAAGATCTAACGGTTTATATTTTTTAATATATATATTTTTAAATTTTTTAAATTTTTGTTTTATGAAGTCGACTGCTCGTAGCAGTCGACTAGAGCAGTCATCCAAAAAAGTTACAAAAAGTTACAAAAAAATTGGTACAGTAATTTTTTTTACCACGTCAGTGCGCGTCACGCCTTGACGTGACGCGACGTGACGCAAAAAGGCCGCGTCACGTCCATTTGCACTTCCCTGGACATAACTATTTGTACTTTTTTTTATGATAAGTTTTAACAAACATTATGTGCATCTTAACACTTGACATTTAAAAAGTAATTGCATATCATAATTTTTTTGAATTTTTGATTACAAAATCGTAACTTGTTTTTTAACATATCATCAAAACACGTTGGTTAAGAACTACACTTGTTTTTGATGAAAATTGCAAAGACATAAAATTTTGTATTTTGAAAAGTTTTTGTTTATAGTTTTAGCATTATGATCTTGCAATTAGTTAGTGTTTCACTTTAAACTTCTGGGAGGGTGTACCTAAAAGTTGAATAAAAGGATCTCAAGGTTAGACCCATTAGAAATTATAATAAACTAAATATTCTAGCATTGCTTTGGGAAAGAGTATTTGGGATTGATTTTCCACAAAGCATATAAACAATAAACGATCAAAAGTAATATTTTACTAGAGATTTAGATCTATTTAACTACTATATGAAGACTATTGAGAGTTGTTTGCTCCTAAAAAAGATCAAAATAGCAATTGGTTACTTAAAAAAACGATTGTTATGTCTAGTTAGCTTATAGATTCAAACTTTGGAAAGCAATCAAATGTTGTTATTTCATTGTAAGCTCTAAAAGGGAAGATTGAAACGGGTGACTTTTTGGTGGTTGATTGTGGTCAATTGTGGCCCAACGCAAAATCTAGACTTCAAGATATACTTGAATACTACATTAGGACCATTGGTAGAGGTTGAACACTTTTAAAAAAAATGATCAGTTGGTAATTAACCAAAAAATAAATTGCATTCATCATTTCAAGAAATTGACATTGTACTTTACTTTTTGTTACACAATATAAACATGTTGTATCTATGCTAGTGGTAAGGCAAACCATCTTTAACCGGTCGATGGTGTTTCATAGGAATTTTGAAAGGGAGCTAAAAAGAATTGACCCTTCTTGCACTACAAGGAAGAAGGAGGGTTACTTTGACATGTGGCCATGACATAATTTTTTTTCGTGTTGGAGTTTTGAGCTCCGCGACACATTTCTTACATGTGTGGGAGTTGTGTCACTTTATTGTTATGCAAAAGGTCCGTGAAGGAATGTTCTCTCTTTAATTAGTTTTATAGATCTTCTAGCTAGATCTAGACCTAGATGTGAGTCACCTTCTTCATTAACTACTAAGGTAGGAGAGAGGCAATTACCGCATACAAGTGTATTTTTCATTCATCCGACATTAAAGCATTGTAATTGTACATAGTGAATAGTAAACAATAAATATTTCACAGTAAATAGTAGACAATAAACAACAAATAATAAATAATAGACCATAAATAGTAAATAATATACTATAAAAATAAATAATATGAAATAAATAGTAAATATTGCATGCTTTAAACAATAAATAGTAGGCAGTAAATAGTTGGTAGTAAACAATAAATAGTAGACATTAAACAATAAATAATAGGTAGTAAATAGTAAATAGTAGATAATATACAGTAAATATAAGTAATAAATAGTAAATAGTAGGCAATACACAATAAATATTAGACAATAAATAATAACCTCATATACAAAGGTTTAGAGCACACTCTATTAAGCATGTGAGGTGTAATGATGTGAGCCCAATATGGTGCCCACATGTGGTGTTAATCTTTAAGTTCCGTAAAACTTGATTTTGATATTTCTTCAATTACTCAAAATTATAAAAAGAGTGAAGCTTTTGTGTTTTAATTAAAGTTAAGTTTGAAGAGTTGAGCGGGTGTTGTGTTAGGTTTGGGGTCGGAGGGATTAGTGGATGAGAGTCATCCAAACCGCTCGCGGGTTGGGTTAGGCTCACTACCTGCAAAAACGAGGAAGTTAGCTAGTAGAAATAGTCAATATATAGATGAGTACTAAATCTTGGGACATCCGCCTGTGGATGCGAGTGGTCTAAGAGACTGGTATTAGGTCTGGACCAATTCGGATTCGAATCCGGTTGGTTACATTGACCGGTGCTATCCCAATGTTGAGCTAGTGGTAAAGCATGAATAATCCGTAGATGGATACCGAGAAGAAGTTACTACGCGCGTGTGCGTAGAACCTTCTCAATTATATTATCTTTTAGAAGCATTTTATTAATTATCCGCGTGAATTAACCAAACCACTCGCGGTTGGTTTAAGGTTCGTGGTCTAATTAAAAAGGAAGATTGTGGGTAGAAATTATGTTGGTCAATTAGTTAGTATGAAGGAAGACATCGAATGATAGTGAATGACAACGGAGGTTAGCAAATGATAGTGGAAGACAGTGGAGAATAACGAATGACTGCGAATGACATCGAATGACAGCGGAGGTCAACGTATGACAGTGGACGACAACGAATGACAGCAGACGGACGGAGACGAACGAAGGATGGCGATGAACGGAGGATGACGTCAAGCAGATAAAATCAGGGCGAACGAAGACCGTTGGATCTAGGGTTGGAGAAAGGCGGCTAGGGTAGTGGCGGCCGTGGATGCCAACCGTTAAATCTAGGAGTTTAGATCAAGGGTTAGGGTAGTGGCGGCCGTGGATGCCAACCATTAGATGTAGATATGGCTTGATCTACGGTTATGAATACTTTGTGGTTGGAGGGGGTAGTCCCATGGAGGAGAGCACGGAGGCTCATTGTCTCCTCTCTCACCTTAGGATCGCTTGCACTAGGACCTCTTGTACTAGGATCTCTCTCACTAGATCAAGGCTCTCATGAGGTCACTTGTTACTCCTTTCTTGTGGTTTAGGACGATCTATCTCTCTTTCCTCTCTTTTTAGATAGGTAGATGCAAGGAGTGTGTAGGAGTATAGCAAGAGGAAGGTTAGATAAAAATGATTTATGAACCCTATGAATGTTGAATGACAGGGTTTTTGAACCCTATTAAGGAGTTGTGTTGATTGTCTAGTGGCATTAACCTTTGAGATCCTAAGTTCATGAGCATTCAAGTTGTTGCTTCATCTTTCACTTCATCAGTTCCTGCATTGGTCTTTGCATTAGTCCTTACATTATATCCTGCATTAGTCCTCATCTTAATCTTCTGCATTATGTTATGCAACAGTCCTCTGTATTAGGTTTTGAATTAGGCTCTGCAGTGGTATTTTACTCTGCATAAGTGCGTTATAAGAGTATTCTGCATCAGTGCATCATAGGAGGTTTATGCATCACTGCATCACATGAGGTTTCTGCATCACTACATTACATGAGTATGCTGCAGCAGTGCATTACACGAGGTTCCCGAAGCTAAGGGGTTAGCTAGGACATGTGAGCCATGGACCTCACCTGGACCACAAACGCAAAGAGGTGGGGATTTATGACTGACATATGACCTAGTGGTTAAGGCTGGCAAGTGGGAGCCATGAGGTGCAAGGTTCAAATTCCTTGGCCTCCGCCAGGGACCCTAATCTAGTAGGTGGCTACACTGAAGGTCGCCGGGGTGCGGTGGGCTTGCCTAGTAGGAATTTACCTACTAGCTGTAGAATAACTTTTATTGAGATGTATATGTAAATATTAATAAAATTACAACCAAATTTACCCATACTAAAAAATTACCGCCATAGTAAAATTTGTACATGCGTTTATCATGGCATGATTTTGACACCCCCGTTTCTTAAAATATAAGACAGGTCCAAGAAGATAGTATTTTTACAGTGGTTGCAACTTCTACGACATGTGTCATGGTCCTTGAAAAGCGTCAGTTTTGTGTCCTTTTTGTGTGGGAAAGGACCCTCTTTCCTACTAGTGTTGTGTTGGTATGTATAACCATTCCCACATTGGGAAGAGGTGCTTTCCCATGATATACATGATAGTTTGTGGTCACTATTTTAGAATACAAAATTTAGCCCAAGTAGGTGGGGAACATGTTTGTGATATTTATAGTGTTTTATGTCATTTTTTTATTTTTTAAATAATTTTTTATAGAAGTCAATTGGAATCAACATTTTAAATAAATAAATAAATATTAAAATGATCCAAAAAACAATTAAATAAAAAAACCAAAAAAATAACAAATAAACAAACAAAGAAATGAAAAAATAAATAAAATAAGTAATAAACCAACAAGAAAAAAAATGAACAAACCAACAAAAAAAAAGCAAACAACAAACAATCCTAATTTTTAAAGTCATTTTTGTCTTTTAACAATTTAGATCAAGTTTTCCCATTGAAAACTTTGCCATCCACCCTCCTATCTAATTTGATGGGACATGACAAGATTGTTGTCACATGTGATGGAAGCCCGGGGGGGGGGTTGAACTCTTCATACCACGTACGAACTTACGTGATTGTAGGAAGGGGTATTATTTGAGGGTTTAGCATATACACTATACGTAAGGAAGAGGTATTATTATTCTCTAGTGTTTACATTTAAAAAGGTTAATTTGAATTTTGAAACAAAGGTTGATTTATAAAAGGGGCCTCTAAGGTTCAGAGATAAAATTGACAATGGATGTGTTGGTTTCATCCAATTCATGTTTTCATACATTATTGTTATATGACAATAATCCTTAATGACTATCATGTCCATTCATTTTAGGGTTTGCATCTTGGTTCTAGATTTTTACAAACTGAAGGCTCTTGGAGTGCCCATGGGCTCCCTTGAGTTTCCTCCCTCCAGATTGTGGCTAAGTTATTTATGTTCTTGTCTTTGTTTGTTTGATGTGATAGTTGAGTTACATGCTCTGGATAAAAACTATTCAATGGCTTTTTCTTTGGAAAGTAAAAGTGGATTTTATATGTACTAAAGGCGTATTTAATTCATGATGTATATTTTGTAAATGTAGTGGAGGCATTTAATCACATTAAAATGAAAAGCTTAATATATATACATGAAACCAATTTCTAGCATGCCAGTAGTACGTATACATTTGTTATTCTCTATGAACTTCTTGTTCATAGGGGTTCAATTTCATAGTGACCCATGCACGTCATTTAGGTTTTCAATGAAGAGTCCACCCCTGGGAACGGAATCTAGAGAACAAACTTGTAAGTGTTTTTAATCGACTGGTCGACTTGCTAGTCGACTGGTCAACCTAAAAATTTAGGTTAGTTGGATTAGTCGACCGGTCGACCTCACTAATCATTCTTTATGTATTTTTTTTTTATGTTTTAATCTTTTATTTATTTATTTTTATGAATGTGGACCAAGAGATTGACCAATTGAGCTAACGTTGAGTAATTTGATTTGTAGATTTGGGCGGTTGCTTGGTTGGTCCACCCAACAAAATCAAAACATTTTTTTTCTAGACTGACTGCTCGATTGTTGGATTCATTGGTTTGCTAAAATGAAGGTATCTAATTGGTATCCTTTAAATTTTTTTAATCATGTATTGAGCTACTTGAGTCATCCATTTATGCTCAACATGCTGCCATTGACGGCCAATTGTTTTTAAACCTTCAAATGGAAATTGCATTAGCAGTTATGTTGTCTCGACAGTAGCTACCATGCATATGATTTATGAATCATGAATGATGTATATTTGGAAAAAATTGAACATTGCATTTTTGTGGTTTTTAAAAAATTGCCTCTATCTCATCCCATGCTCCCGTTATTTCAACCCCAACCCCTAAGTTCTTTAACCAAAACTTGCCCCCCATTGACATACTTACCAACCTACCTGCCTCACTAACCTATTGACTTGCCTATCTATTGGTCCCTACTAATCTACCTATCCAACTACCTGCCCCCCTACCCAATAGCCTAGCCTACATTAACCACCCTACCAAGGCCCCTAGGCTAGCCTAGTTAGCTAGCCACTCAAGTTAGTTGGCCTAGCTGGCCTAGGCAATTAGGCACCTAGGTAGTTAGGTTGCTTTAGAGCATCCCCACCAGACCGGGTATGGGGCATGCAAACGCCATAAATGAGGCATCCCGGGTTCTTAGGTGGTGGTACTGACATAAAGTGAGCCCCACCAGTGGCCGCCCCCCCATAATTTAGAAACGGCATGGGTATAGCTAAGACCTTCCCCCGACATAAATGATTCATATAGCGGCCCTCCTCCGGCCCGCCAAGAGATTACTTTAATATCAGATACTCCGATATCCTACTTTATCCTGTGCCAGATAATAGGTGTCGTTGTCTTATTGATTGATTCCTAATTATGGTGGGAGTATGCTTAGGCTTTGGTGGGCTTCGACTCATGATGAGCTGCCCCCCCCAAGATGAAGGGCTCCCCAAAGGCATAAAATATTATATACTCTATTTGGCGTGTGCCTGGTTTGGTGGGGATGCTCTTAGTTTACCTCTGTGGGGAATGGGCACCCTTTCCCTATGTCTCGTCACCTCACCTAGGCCCATTGGCCTGCTGCCGTCTCCCGACACTATGTCCTCTGTTGCCAGATCGCCACCACCCTCTTTCCCCATGACCACATGGCTTCCTTCTCCCACACATTCCTAAAAAAAAGCATAGCACAACCACCATTCAACGTGACCATGATGACCATGATGACCATGACCACCAAGTCTTCTATTGTATGTAGATTTTTTTGGTCCAGTCCTTGGACAAGATGGTGGCAGACATGACAATCATGACAGTGACAAGCCTAGCGTGGATCTAACAATTGACGAAATCTAATGATCTATATTTTATATTCTTTTGATTTTCTCCGGTCAACTATACTTAACAATTGACTTGATGTGTTTTAATATATCCACCAGTGGATTACTCTCAATGCTCGGCTAGGTCCAACATTCCATTTGAAAAAAAAACAATTCTCAAATCAACCATGATTGACAACAAATTTTGAAGTTATTTATAAATTTATTGTTATCATATTTGCTAACATTACTCAACAATGTGGACCCTTAGAATGTAATAGTGGGATGCTTGGAGTTCAGTCTAAATCTGAGTTTCTTTGCGCAACTTTTCAAGCATCCCACTGTTATATTTTGAGGGCCCATAAAACGAGAGTTGCATGTTGAGTAATGTTATGTGGTCTACTACCAAATATAATTAAAATAAGTAATCATTGATTATAGCCTATCAACAATCTACATCTATTGTTTGATTGAATTCTGTTTGATCGATTATTGCAATTAGAAGTCTATTGTAATTGTATTTATAAATTTTGTATGAGTCAAGGAGATCTAACAATTTAGTTCAAAAGAATAAATTGAATTCAAATTGATTGAAATTAGTAGCACCTACTATTTTAAAAATTTCTCTAGTTGAGTGCTCCTACTATTATTTATTTGTTTATTTTTGGTTTTTCAATAAAAAATTCCACTAGCGGAAATCTAATGCAATCCTTATAAACTCCCCATTGATAACAACAATAATCAAAATAGGTTGTCCCATTGGATGGAATGGGACGACTATTCCTCGTGACCAGGGATGTGCAAATGGACGTGACGCGGCCTTTTTGCGTCACGTCGCGTCACGTCGGGGCGTGACGCGCACTGACGTGGTAAAAAAAAGTTACTGTACCAATTTTTTGTAACTTTTTTTTAACTTTTTGGGACGACTGCTCTAGTCGACTGCTACGAGCAGTCGACTTCAGAAAACAAAAATTAAAAAAATTAAAAAAATATATTAAAAAATCTGAACCGTTAGATCTAACGGTCCATGATTTTTTTTAGATTTTTTAGATTTTTTTTTTTGGTTTTCCTTGAAGTCGACTGCTAATAGCAGTCGACTGGTCTTGGTCGACTGCAAAAGTAATTTTTTGCAGTCGACTGCTAAGTCGACTGCTATTAGCAGTCGACTTAGCAAACGACTGCAAATAGCAGTCGACTTAGCAAACGACTGCAAATAGCAGTCGACTTAGCAAACGACTGCAAATAGTAGTCGACCTAGCAGTCGACTACAAAAACAAAAAAAATTAAAAAATTCCAAAAACAATTCTGGACCGTCAGATCTTCTTGGCAAGAAGATCTGACCGTCCATAAATTTTTTTAATTGTTTTTTAATTTTTTCGCAGTTGACTGCTAAGTCGACTGCAAATAGCAGTCGAATTAGCAATCGACTGCCAAAAAAATTAAAAAATTCCAAAAAAAATTCTGTACCGTCAGATCTTCTTGGCAAGAAGATCTGACGGTCCAGAATTTTTTTTGGAATTTTTTAATTTTTTTTTGGCAGTCGACTGCTAGGTCGACTGCTATTTGCAGTCGACTTAGCAGTCGACCAGGGGGTTGACCGCGTCAGTTTACCCCTGGGGTAACTGCCGGATTTACCCCCCCGCGGACGTGACGTTTTCAGGTCTGCCGTCACGTCGCTGTCACAGGACGTGATGCGACGTGACGTGCAATCCCTGCTCGTGACAACCCTTGAATGACATTTAAAAAAATGATTATTTATAATTTCTATTAACTAGTTGTTTAGACCAATTGACTTAAAATTTAAGAGTCTTGCCTAGTTGATTGGTCATTTTGACATGTCGGCATGAAAATTCAGGTCAATTTCACTAAGCACCCAATCAATTTGAGTGGTTGGCATGAAAATTTAAGTCGATTGGTAAATTTATTTAATTACTTAATTGTTTGTTTGTTTGTTTGATTGATTGATTGATTTTTTTTTTTTTAAATTTTAAGTTTTTAAAGCCAACCAACCACTGACCAATTTATTTACGTGGATTGTTCTGATTGGTTCATTTTTACCCTTTAGGAATGAGTTTTTTTTACCCATTTTTGTTTGGACGAATGGCATGGTCCTAGACAGGGATAACCTTGAGTCAAAAAAATCAAGAGATCATCCATGGCCTTGATCAAAGTCCTTTGTGGTGGGAAGATGAAACTTGGTTGCAAAATTTTATTATTTGTGCAATGTGAGCAACCACCAGAATGTTAATTTGCGTAACACAAACCACTCATTATCCCCCAAATACAAAACATTAAAATATAGTGAAACAAGAAGAAACACCCTTTATTTTGTACATCACATGGGCTTGATATGATTATATTGATCCTATTTACATTTCAAATGTTTCATGGTTGGGTATCGGTAATGGCGTTGTGAAGTATGCCCATGCATGATATATCAAAATTTTCAAATAAGATTTTCTACACCTCAAGAGAATTGAAAGACACTCAAATCACTCAAATAAGATCTCCTTCACCTCAAATGCCTTACACTCTCAAATCATTCAAATAAGATTTTCTACACCTCAAGAGAGTTTGAAAGACATTCAAATCACTCAAATAAGATCTTCTTCACCTCAAATGCCTTACACTCTCAAATCATTCAAATAAGATTTTTTACACCTCAAGAGAGTTTGAAAGACATTCAAATCACTCAAATAAGATCTTCTTCACCTCAAATGCCTTACACTCTCAAATCATTCAAATAAGATTTTCTACACCTCAAGAGAGTTGAAAGACACTCAAGTCACTCAAATAAGATCTCTTTCACCTCAAATGCGCCTTACACTCTCAAAGAAGGTTCTCCAAAAAAACTCAAGCCTCTCAAGTCATGTGCTATTGGAGTCTAAACACCTTCAAACCTCTCAAAGAAACTCTTGAACTCTCAAAACATTCAAGTCAAATGCTTTAAAGTCTAAACACCTTCAAAGCTCTCAAATAAGTTTCTCAACACTCAAGTCTTTCAATCATGTGCTATTGAAGTCTAAACACCTTAAAACTCTCAAAGAAACTCTTGAACTCTCAAAACATTCAAGTCAAATGTATTAAAGTCTAAACACCTCCAAATCTCTCAAATAAATCTCTCAACACTCAAAAAACTCAAATCACATACTTTTGCATCAAACATACATTCAAGCAAAAACAAAAACAAATAAATACTTACAACAATAAAATGCGCCTTCGAACACCTCCAACGCTCCGAAGTGCCAACTCATCAAGATCCACTCCGCAAACTCAAATGCAATCAAATCTCTAGGCACTTCACTTGCATGGTGGGCCCATAACCTATTGGAATCAATAGGAGATAAGATTGCACAAGCATAGACACCTATACAAAGGCATATGAACATGCTTGGAGTGAGATGGTCTCATGCTCTCCTTGCTTTGCCTTTTATTGCTTTTCTTCTCTTCATTAGTTCATACAAACAATATGGGATAACTCTTATCCCTCTTCGGACCAGCATGGTAGCCTTATTCTAACCTTATTCTTTCTCATGCCTCTTCCATTAAATTTCTATTGACTACGAGCAATCTAATGCTCTACTCTCTACAAAATAGTTCACAATCTTATTTATAATGTGGTTATGCACAAATTAATTAGGTTTGGCTCAAGGACCAGGAGCCCTCTCTATCCTAAAACATGAGTCCATTATTTTATAGTTACTGATAAATTGAAATTATTGTAATTTACATATTTATGAATATTTTGGAATTCAATTTGTCTCTCAATCGACTGTAAATTGCCTTTATAACAACGTCCTTCAGAATGTGGACATCCGTAAAGGAGGTTTCAATTTGTCAAAGTGCTTAGAATGCAAACACTACAAGGACCTCATTGACATGAGCATCAAAGAAAGTGAAGAGAGAGAATCTTAAGGAGGAGTTGAAAAAACACAACAATCACTAGGGTTCATGCCAAAATCTATACCATGCATGGCACCACGAGTCCAAAATCAACCCGCGTGAGGTTCTGGCAATCTTCTATGATGGAATGGATACCAAAAAAAAAGTATTCCTCATCCATGTGACAACAAAAGCCACTGCGGGATCGTTCTAGTTGCATGTAAGCCTCACTAGCATGGTCACTCATGGTCACGGTAATAGCGCATACACTCATTATGCAATTGATTGTGGCCTAAAACTTGGAACTTCACTATGTCGACTCTAGCGAGGTGCCTTCGTGCATTGGAAAAACCTCCAGTGTGTAATTCCAAGAAGCTATTTGATGAAGGGCCATTGAACGATTATTTTGAAAAAAAAATTATGCTATAAAACCATGTCAATGATTGTTTTTGTGAGATTCATTTTCTTTCACAGTTGGACATCGCGAGACCTCCCCAATGCATCACATTGGACCTAGATGTTGGCCACTATAAGTTGTGGTTCAAATTGTATGGATAGATTGGGAGGTCTCTCTATGCAAACTACACCATCCTAATTTTCAATGTGTTTATAATTTGGACTCTAGATGCCATTCTTCAATTCCACCAGCAACTGATGGTCTGGATGTTGTAAAACCTCTACCCAAAAAAGTCACATCTACAGTTGGACAATTGGCTAGGGACAATAAAATTCAATACGTAATGGCGTTTCTATCCATGTTGATGGCTTGAAAGGCATTCCAAGAGATATAGGTTGGATTTTCTACTTGTTGATCATACTCATGAAGACATAGGTGGATATTTATCCAAACGACTCAATACAACGAACACATTTGTTCTTGCTGACCTCATGAAAACTTTTATGAAATCACAATTCTTTTATTCCATATTTGATTTAGGAGGTTGCTAATTTCAAATATTTCATTAAAGGTTATGTTGAGGACCTTGTGGGGTTGAAGGAAATGCATATTTTCAAGTTCTTCGTGGACAATGATGGATGGCTTTTATTTTAGTACAAAAAATTTGCACTTGATCCATAGTGGTTGCTATGAAACAATTTGGTTTTCATGTGGAAGGGTGATGGTCGTGACCACCCACTCATTCCCAAAGGCGAACTATCTACCCTGCAAATTAGGCCTCCTTGGGGCCAATGCTATCGTTGGACGTTACGGAGACAAGGAAGTGACTATTAAGGATGCTCATGATGCAATGTTAAAAAAAATGGAATTCATTGCAACATAAGGAAGTACATTGAAATTTGGGAGAACAATTGTTTGGAAAATGAAACTTACCGTGAAAAAATAGAGGATTATGTCACCTACTAGAAAGATGTTGCGGTGGAACTAGATTATTCATTTTCCTTGATGCCTCGCAAGCTACAACTCGGTTTTCGGCCATCAACAACATATACCATGACAGGCGCAAGCATGTTCGAAGCAGTTCAAGAGG
This sequence comes from Polytrichum formosum, assembly GCA_964035585.1. Classification (NCBI taxonomy): domain Eukaryota; kingdom Viridiplantae; phylum Streptophyta; class Polytrichopsida; order Polytrichales; family Polytrichaceae; genus Polytrichum; species Polytrichum formosum. Next base: position 73,132,979 of record OZ037935.1, on the reverse strand, counting down.
GTATGACACCAAAGGATGATTCCAGAGATTCTTTCTGTGGAGTTGCATTTAACAAATGTAGAGAATCCTACAACCCTCACAGAGATGTTCTTTTAGGTGATTTTGTTCTTGTCCATCCTCCGGGCATTGATATCTACCATGTATGGATGGGCCAAGCACTCACAATTGTGCAACTAGATAGGAACCATTTTCAATATGGAAAATTTCAAACTTGGTATTGGAGACCTAGCAAAGGAAAATAAAAAAATGTTAGAACTCGAAAGTTACAAAGGAGCTTGGGATGGTAAGTAGGAGTGTGATACAACTTCCACATTAGTAATGTAGATATAATGTAGTTCTATGCTATATTCCAACAGAGCAAGAAAAAACACAAATGGCACTTTTGTTGTCCAAATAGGAAAAACTAAGAAGAAACACGCCCAACAAAATTGAGAACTGGCGAACTCCTCTAGCCAACCAACATAGGAAAAACATTGGGAGTGCTCCCAATGATTTTTCATCTATGTATTTTTGTTGATGTTCATGGAACCATTTCAGATTATAAACTTCTATTTCTAGGTATCAGCATTGTTGTTTATGTTTCAGTGAGCAATGTTATGGTTGGTTTAAAATGAGACAATCCATTTTTCCCGATCATACATTAGGAGGGCTCCGGATATTTTATTCTCCACATGTAGGTTTTTTCCCCCCGGTCATGTTATTGTCCACATTAAACTTTAAGTCTTATGTCTTAACCCTTGGAGGTCTAGGGTTTAGGGTTTATGTCTTTGCCTCGTTTGGTATATGTCTAAAATTATTGTCTAAATTATTATAGTTTATGTCTTAAAGGCCACATCAAGGGAAATAATTCATCTTCTTGTAAATAATCTCGTAGTTTTATTTATTTGAATTTTCATTGGTTATGATATCGGGAGATCTCCCGGTGTGGCTCCGAAGGTGATATTAGTGGATTCTCCTATATTGACCTTTGGAGCCACATTGGGAGATCTCTCCATGATGTCGTGAAATTTGCTTATAGTATACTTGAAAATGTCTTCCTAATTGTGAACTGGGAGGTCACCCTATTCTACTATTTAGTACATTGAAAATATTTTGTATAAAGGCACAAATTATCCCGGTTCACAAGGCACCGGGAAATCTCCACATGTTATATGGGCTTTGTCTCCATATAAAATTACATAATTATCACTAATTATCTTCACTATTTACATATAATGGTGATTTAAGCATACTTATTTATTATTTAAGGCCTTAAATTTCAATGAAATATTGATAATTTAATCCAGTTGTAATTCAAAAGCCTACCTTTAGTTAAATATTTGTTATAACCTTGTGTCAAAGAAATTAAGAGATCATTCATAGCCATAATCGAAATCCTTGTGGTGGGAAGATGAAACTTGGCTGCAATTTTTTTACAAATTGTGCAATGTGAGAGCACCACCAAAACGTTAATTTGTGTAACACAAACCACTCATTATCCCTAAAAATATAAAACATTGAAACATAATGAAACAAGAAGCAATGCTCTCCAATTCGTATGTCACACGGGCTTGATATAATCTTCTTGATGCTCGTTGCATTGCAAACGTTTCATAGTTGGGTATCAACAATGGCATTGTGAAGCATACCCACACGAGTCACAATGTTTGCATGTGGTGAACAACAAATTGGGACAAGGTGATGTCATGGTTCTCTTGATCTTCTTTATGAATGAAATATTTAAGAGTATTTTATTCCGATTTGGGATGAGGTGCCACTATATTGCTTGCGAAATTCAACGATAATGAAGAGATATGCACACAATTGGTTGTACATGGTTATTTAATTGGGCACAAATAAAAGGAAAAAATTTAGAATGACCTAGATATTATTAGTGGATATTCAATCAAACACATGGGTATTGGATATTGGAGATGTTTTAAGTGTGGTTTTGACCCCACCATCTAGGGTTGGCAAGGAGATCGTAGAATAAGATTATTAGCGCCCAATTTCGGTTGTAAGCGATAAAATGCAGTATTGTTTGGAGAAGGTCAACAAAAGCATGCGTAAGTTCTCTCACTTCTCTCACTTTCATTCTCATACACATCTCATAGAGGTTTGCAGACTGTAGATTTCTGATTTCTCTCACTTTCATTCACTACTAGCATACAAGACCTAAGCAATCGTCCCACGTCGATGAAAGAACCATGCAAATCTAACACTTTGCTAAAATTTCCAATTTCCAATTCCATAGGACAAGTTTCTCAGTGACGTAGGTCAATTGTTGAGGACTCATGCTTGTAGTGATTGGGTACGCATATGTGTGGTCGAGCCAAACATCAAGAAAACAGAGGATGAGACGGTGCTAGCGAGGAAGAAGCTATTGGCACCATTAGTTAGTCACTTGTTGGTTTTAACATTGTAGAAGAATGTAGAAGCTCATTCATGTCTAGAACCATTTGGAAGATAGTTAGTTCGTAGGTTAGTCAGTTCATTTAGTAAGTAGGCATCTCTCTTACGGTACTTAGGGTCAGTCACTCAACGAGGGCAATCACTGTTGTCAGGACTCTTGTATGTAGTATGATATTCTCCAATAAAGAAAGTGAGTAGGAGTTTAACCACATGAGATGTGCATGATATGTGAGTTTGTCTGGTTCTAGGTAACAATAGGTTATGGGCCCACGGTGTAGGGTTGGTCACTCAAAGAGGGCAATCACTATTGTCAGGACTCTTGTATGTAGTATGATATTCTGCAATAAAAAAAGTGAGTAGGAGTTTAACCACATGAGATGTGCATGATATGTGAGTTTGTTTGGTTCTAGGTAACAATAGGTTATGGGCCCACGGTGCTTTTGTTCCGCTGCACTTGTGTTACCTTGATAGAGTCCAGAAAACAAGAGCGTTAAATACTCCTTGAGTTACTGAGGTTGTGAATTGTCTTTGTTTCAATTCAACCAAGAGGTTAACTGATCACTCATCATGTCAGAGTCGGTGAAATACGGGAGTCCCACACAGTCGACAAGTACAATGGTTCCAATTTTTCGTTATGGAAAATGCACATGCACTTTATTTTTCAATCTCGCAACATGTGCTCTATCATCAATGGTACACTCAAGAAATCTTCTCTTATAGATCCCGCTGAGCAGATCTTATGGGAGAAAAAGATAAACATGCCATTGTTGCCATTCTTGGCACTCTCGGGGAAGTCACTTAGTGTATTCTTTGGGGACACATGAGCGTACAACACATATTTTTTGGGGGGCTATGTAGCTCATTTACTGCATTTTAGTGGACCCTATATTTTTTAATAATTCTACTTTCTTCAATTTCTTACCACCCTATGTGTAATTATAAATTAAATTCTTCATAATATTTCAGACCCTTCATTATTTATATTTATTTGAATTTTCCTTCGTGGATAATAGCATTGTACTATAGCATTAGAATGGAATTCATCACGCAACAAAAAATAAGCTATGTATACAAGAAGCATGTTATTTACATAATTGGTTACATGTCTAAGCCCAGAAGAAGAATAACTTCGGTCACCGGAGGAGACCGACGTGAATTAAGTGTCTGTTCGATCCACCCCCAATCCGATGCCCACAGGACAAAGGTATGGAAGAAAGGATCTACTCCCCCCTTTCGAGAGTAGACACTATCACTAGTTCCTAGCAAGCCACTAGTGCCTTGAAGATACCGAACATGGTATCCCCCCAAAGGGCTTTGAGGTACCCATACAACAAGGTCCAAGGACCCCCCACCATAGTTGGGTGGACTAAGGTGGTGAGCACCACGCCGGCAAGGGGAATGGAACCCACGACCTCCTCATTGGGGGCCGTGAGCCCTAACCACCAAGCCAAGGCCCGTGGTGCCTATGTCTAAGCCCATTGATAATGGCGTACTTAATTGTTTCATCCAAACATTGAAAGAAGTCCACAAATTCCAAAACAAACCAGCATCACTAAAGTGTCCATAATGTGTTCACTAACACAGTTGCACTAACATTGCACATGTTATCATGCAAAGTGTGAAGACAATTTGAAATGCCTACTTATGAGTCCTACGTGAAAATTGAGAAACGATCATCACAAAAGATGCCACAGCCTCTCGCCTAGAACAAATCCATCAATCCACCACAGATTCACCAAATATGGCCCCATGGAGCCCTTTAAACGCGTAGGGGTCAATGCACGATGATAGAATTCTTGTCTTGTGTGGGAGGATCAACCAGAGAATTATACAAACGTCAATGAAATGTTCCTCAAAAGTACACTTAATAACCCTCATCCAACGAGTTCATCCATTTTGCAGATGGATTTGTGATCAATTTTCATCCAGTTCTTAAATTTTTCTTACCCTAAACTGAACCTAAAAATAATAATAAATTCTCTACCAATTACTATAATGCTATTTTAGAAATACTATAAACATAATTTTGGGTATTACAAGTGATCCTATATTATATATAATGTGCTACCTCACATTTCTTCAAGGCTATGGTATATCAAAAAAATATATAATTTTTATCAACCATGAATAAATGTCACCCTATATTTGTTCTCTCATAGTTATCTAAATTTTCGACAGTGACTTCCCCGGGTTGGCACTCTTGATTCGTTTCATAAACAAGAGGTCATCAATTGCTCCACATCGCATACTATGTGGACACAACTTCAGGCTTATCATGATCAACACTCTGAAGAGTGCATCATTGGTTCTTAGGCAAAGTACTATAGCTGCAAGCTCAATGAGGGAGAGTCTATCACTGTGTTCATTAATTCTTTGCAGCAGTTAGCCACACAGTTAACCAATCTTGGCCAAGCAATCACCGAACAACAACTCATCAACAAGATCATATGCGGTCCACCTTCTTCATTTGACCTGTTGCTATTTGCATGGGACAATGTTCCTCTCGGCAATCAAACCCTTCTCGATTTTCAATCTAGATTCATCAAGTTCTAGAATAAATTACGAGATCGCACACAACAACCATAGTCACCCAATGAAAAAACCTTCTTCACCAAAGGCGCTCCCTCCAACACCTCCCGTTCTCGCTCCTCTCTGACTGTAGAACAAAAGAAGGAGCATGTTGAAAACTTGCCCAACATAAGAGGCATGCACATTGTTATCCATGTGGCAAGTGTGGCCACTTTGGAAAAGACTATCCTAACGATATTGGCAGTTCTTTAGCTACTGATTCCCCAAAACGCAAGCACACTACGCGTTCTTCCCGGTGTCATCAACACAAGCAATCACATAAGGGCAAAAAAATCATGCGCATGTGACGGCTAGTTCCATCAAATCATCTGCCTCTGAATCCTCTTCTGTCTCCAGTGAAGCGTATTGTGTCATCTTTTCTTCCAATGCAGATTCCTTCTGGTTTGCAGACTCTGGTGCCACTGAGCACATGATTGATAAGCTTCACTGGTTTACAACTTTTCAGTCTATTGATAATCATTGCTGGACAGTCACAGTTGCTGACAATCACCTTCTCTACGTCAGAGGAATTCGTGACATTCACGTTCAGGCCACGATTAATGGCATAGTCACTTCGCTTAAGCTTAAAAATGTTTTATATGTTCCTCAACTACGGCCCAATCTTATCTCTATGGGACGACTCACTGAAAAGTGTGTCGCTATCGTTCATGTTTGTGACCTGTGCAAAATGATCACAGATGATGGCAATGGGTCATCTACTAATTGGTTCCAAGTTCCACGGTCTCTGGCGTCTTCATATCGTTGCTACCAAATATCAGAGTGTAGCCAATCTCGTTACCACCTCTTCTCAACCGGCTGCTACTCGGATACTTCAGAAATGGCACTCACGCCTGGGCCATGTGAATTTTCGCACTCTCCACCAAATGAGTACTCAAAAGCGTGTTGCAGGTTTACCAGAGTTTTCCAAGGCTGATTTGCTTCTTTGTGCTGGCTGCGCACATGGTAAACATCATCATGGAGCTTTCCCTATGAATGACGAGCATAAGCGTGTCTCGAAGCCAGGTTTATTTTTCCATTGTGAGATATCTGGACTGTTCCAAGTGATTTCTCATGGTTGCCATTCTTATTTCATCACATTTAAAGGTGATCATAGCAGCTTCCGCTTCGTTTTTTTCATGACTGACCGCACTGAAGTTTTCTCCAAGTTCATGAGTCTTTATAAATTGGCAAAGAAGGAGACCAATCATTCTATGAATAAAATACGGACCGACAACGGGCGTGAGTTTTTGGATAAAAGTTTTCAAGATTATATCCATCACAAAGGCATTTGTCACGAGCTCACCACTCCCTATACCCCTGAGCAAAACTCTGTTGTTGAACAAGACAACATAACCATGGTCGAAAGTGCCCGAAGCATGCTGTACCATCACTCCATGCCTCTTTAATTTTGGGGTGAGGCGATCAACACTGCAGTCTACATTCTTAATCGCGCGTCCAACCGCACGTTGCATGGGGATACTCCATATACCAAATGGTATGGACATAAGCCTGATGTGAGTTATTTTCGAAATTTTGGTAGTTTGTGCTATTGTCATATACCCAAGTCTCTTCGGAGTAAACTGGATATCAAAGCCCGTGAGTGTATCTTCGTGGAGTATTGTACGACATCCAAGGCTTATCTGCTATGGTGTCCTCAGAAGAATAGAATAGTGGTTACGAGCAGGGATTACACGTCACGTCGCGTCACGTCCTGTGACAGCGACGTGACGGCAGACCTGAAAACGTCACGTCCGCGGGGGGTAAATCCGGCAGTTACCCCAGGGGTAAACTGACGCGGTCAACCCCCTGGTCAACCCCTTGGTCGACTGCTAAGTCGACTGCAGATAGCAGTCGACCTAGCAGTCGACCTAGCAGTCGACTGCAAAAAAAAAAATTAAAAAATTCCAAAAAAAATTCTGGACCGTCAGATCTTCTTGCCAAGAAGATCTGACGGTCCAGAATTTTTTTTGGAATTTTTTAATTTAATGTTTTTTTGCAGTCGACTGCTAGGTCGACTGCTGTTTGCAGTCGTTTGCTAAGTCGACTGCTAATAGCAGTCGACTTAGCAGTCGACTGCAAAAAATTACTTTTGCAGTCGACCAAGACCAGTCGACTGCTAAAAGCAGTCGACTTCAAGGAAAACCTAAAAATAAATAAAATCAAAAAATTTTAAAAAAAATCATGGACCGTTAGATCTTCAATCCAAGAAGATCTAACGGTTCAGATTTTTTAATAGATTTTTTTAATTTTTGTTTTCTGAAGTCGACTGCTCGTAGCAGTCGACTAGAGCAGTCGTCCAAAAAAGTAAAAAAAAAGTTACAAAAAATTGGTACAGTAACTTTTTTTTACCACGTCAGTGCGCGTCACGCCCCGACGTGACGTGACGTGACGGCGTCACGTCATTTGTGACGCGACGTGACGCAAAAAGGCCGCGTCACGTCCATTTGCACATCCCTGGTTACGAGAGACATTATTTTCGATGAAGAAACCTCCTCTCATTTCTCTCCATCGAGTTCAGCTTCATCCTCTTTTCATTTTCTTCCCAATTATTCTCTTCTCTTTCCTATTGCCTCAGCAACCTCTCAGTCCTCTCTCTCGACGAACACTACCTCTGATAGCAACTATGAGAATCTTTCTTTTCCTTCTGTTTCTGCCTCTGCTTCCCCACCAGGGGCCTCACCGTCTTCCCCATCAGTGGAGATCCTTCTCGAAATTCTTCAGGACAACCTTCACCGTTTTCTTCCTCTAGCACTTCCTGTCTACCTGATTCTTTCTCTGCTGGGAGTACTCTTTCTCTTTCATCACCTCGGGGAGGTCACTTCCCCTTATATTTTGTAACCACGTGCGTTAACCGGGTATTTGTTTGGGGGCTATTTACCTAGTAATTATGATTTTAAGAGACCCTTTTAGTAGAAAAGAAGCTACTTGGTCTTAATTTCCAGCACCCTATAGGTAATTCTAAGTCCAAATGTAGCCTAATTCTTGGCACGCTATAGTACTTATAAAACTTAGGCATTTGCTCATATGGACATTAAAGGTTTTAGGATAAGTGTTTGGCGTGGACATATGCAATGTACATGATCATATTTGAACCAAACTAGAAAGCAACATAAAACAAACGAGCATAGAAATTGAGTAATCATTCAAATCACAAAAAATTAAAAAAATCATAGTAGAACAACTCGGGGAGATCACTCCATTGTAGAGTTGAACACCACGTGCGAACAAAGTTTGCTACCCCTATATTACATGTCATAAATAATTTTAAATTTTACGATATTTTTTCTACATATACACAACCATTGATGGTATCTTTTGTATATTTTTTTGAAATTTTTAGTCATATTCATTAATTGTAGCAAATTTTTTAGTTCAATTCTGCGTCATTCTAGTTAAAAACGGTATGTTTTATTAAAAAAACAAATCATCAAATTTAGTCACCATTTTTTACTATGTAACATGTACCATTTATATCTACTCATGAAAAAAAATTGATAAAATTGTGACCCATTTTGGTGATGATTTTTACATTTTTTACATTTTTTACATCTAAAATGATCGCACGTGGTTGTTCAACTCTACAATGGAGTGATCTCCCCGAGTAGAACAAAAAACTAGTGCCTCAAAATGCATTAGAACTATGGTGAGTGTTCAAAACTTTCATAGCGAGAAAGTGAAAAATGGGAGCAAGTGGCACCACCACTCCTAGGCTCGAAACCGAAACCCTAAACCGATTTGAAAATGGACGAATAATTCTAGCCCACAGGGAAATTTTTTCCTCCTGCGGCCGTGATATGCTTTTAGTGATGATTTTATCACTATATTGTACTAAAAATGTATTATTTTTCATATGTCTACTAGAAGGACTAGGGATTATACTCATCCTAATAGTAAAAACAATTCTCCCATGATTTTATTTATACTAATTTATATCTACTACTAAAAAAAAAGGGTTTTTCCAATACCCTATTTTACATATAATGACGTTTCAAGCATTAATTGAAGGCTATGATAGATCCAAGTCTTATATAAAATTTTCCTCCAATGAATAAAATGAACCCTATAGGGGGGCATTCACGGTTGGGGTACTGCTTTTGGGTGTCTAATGGTTTAAGGACTTTTTTAGATAACTTTACATAGTCGGTGTGCTTAGATTTGTATTGTGGAGCATACTTTGGATCATACCTACATTTAGTATTCCATAATGAGTACACCGACAAAGTTAATTTACAAGGAATAGGGTTATCTAAGCTTTCCTTTTCATTCCTTAATGGACATGCAGGACTGCTGTCATAACTGTTGACCTTAGGATTAAGGAATGACAAGGACAACAAAAATTAATTGAAATGATCCCAATTTTCTTCCTCGCACTTATCGTTCAATTGTGTACCAATAGAACTAAAAGTGTATTGCATACCAATTGTATCTAGCCTTACATAGCACACGAAACATGGCCAGAATTACACAATAACATGGCTACATGAAAAAGGAACGTTTAGAATTAGAATTGGACATAATAAAATGTATGTATGGATACATGACACTTATACCAAGGTACTAGGATGCAAAACAAGAAAATAATTCACCCCCAATGTACACTTCAATAATGAAATTGCCATTGATGTGGCCAAAACAAGTCATATGACCTCTCTACGAGTTTTATGACTTATCTAATTATTTCATAAGGAATTTATCTATTATTAATCATTATTTAATATCAAATAATATCTTTCTTGATAAATCTTATGACCTATCTACTTATCTATTTAAAATTTATTAATTAAATCATAGTAAATCGTAATAAACATCAAGATCCAATGCGACAAAGTCCTTAATTCCTTTGTCCCAAAAGTAGTACCCCAACCGTGAATGGCCCCATAGTTTAACTCACGTGGTTAACTACTTTTCACAGGGTGACCTCCCCGAGTTCATCACCCTCTTCTCCTTCTCTAACGTCCGATGATCTTCATAATGTGTTGCGCACTCGAGTTGTCGAAGACCTTTACCGCAATACCGTGTTGGTGTATCATCTCTTCCCTCCTTAGCTTCAACATTGTTTGTCGCCGCCACCAAGAAAGCTCATAGCCCTAGAGTTTCCCCTTTACCTCCTGAGCCCCAGACATACAGTCAAGCCATCAAGTCTGATCACAAAATTGAGTGGCAACAAGCGATGATGGAGGAAATCGAATCTCTCTTGAAGAATGAGACGTGGTGTTTCGAAACACTTCCCCCTGGCCGTAGTACCATGAAAAATAAATGGGTATTTCGGATCAAAGTGAAATCCGATGGCGCCATTGAACGTTTCAAAGCTAGGCTCGTTGCTAAGGGTTTCAATCAGACTCATGGGATGGATTACACCAAAACTTTCGCCCCCACTGCTCGGACAAAGAGCATTCGCATTATTTTGTCCATTGCTGGCGCTGAAGGATTGTTTATGGTTCAGTTTGATATCAAGACTGCTTATTTCAATTCAACAATTGACAAAGCTCATTTTCATGGATCTTCCCATTGGTTTTGAAGAATATTTCTACAACCATTTTCTAGGTTGCCATGGAAAAGTTTGTCGTATCCTCAAAGGTCTCTACGGCCTCAAGCACTCTGCCCGTAGATGGAACAATCACTATATTCGTTAATTTGAGACTTTCTCTTGTCTCAAATTAATATATGAACCACAACAACATGGTCTAATGTTTGGGTCGTCCTACCTAAACCATCTTGATATGAGTTCTTAATTGGGTTCTTGATATAAACACCCGCTTCAAAGTATTTGCATCTTACAACATTCTCCAATATCTGTGTGATTTTATCCATGTTCTTATATTTGTAACTGTCTCAAAATGCTGAAAAAGTCCCAAATTAACAAATATAGTGATAACAAGATTTTTTCCGACTTTTTAAAGGAGTATGCTCTCATCCAAAGCACGGCTGATCCATGTATTTTTTACTTTACCCAAGCCCCTCGGCTCATTCTCGCGCTCTAGGTCAATGACGGCCTAGTGATGTGTAGAGATCAGTCTCTCCTTCGCAAAATGATTTCTCACTTGAAAACTAAGTTCGAAGTGACAGTGGGAGCTACTAATGTTTACGTTGGTATGCATATTACCAAGGATCTTCCTAATCATCATTTGTTTGTGGATTAACAACGTTTTACCGAAACCCTCCTTGTTAAGTATAGTTTTCATAATGTTAACACTGTCTCCACTCCCAGCGATCCTCATGTTCATCTCAGCTCCCCTCCTCCAGATGATCGTGACTCAACGATCCCTAATTTTCCTTATCATGAAATCGTTGGCTCTCTTCTCTATTTGGCAACGCACTCGCGGCCTGACATCGCGCAAGCGGTTTCCATGGTGGTTCAGTATGCCACAAATTTCCGAGAAATCCACTACACTGTACATAGTCAAACGAATTCTTCACTACCTTCGTGGTACCACTAACTATGCCCTGTGCTACTCTTCTGTTTCCACAGGAAATCAAGTCTTGCTCGCATATACCAATGCAGATTATGCCGGTGATCTCAATGACCGTAAGAGTCACAGTGGTTCCATTTTTTTTCTTAATAATGGACATGGTTTATGGCTTAGTTGAAAGCAGCCATGCACCACTACTTCCACGACGGAGTTCAAATATGTTGTTGATTCCCTAACCAACAAGGAAATTGTTTGGCCTCGTCGACTTCTCACTGATCTAGGGTTTGCTCAATCCAAGCCCACCCCATTGTATTCCGATAACCAATTTGCAATACGATAGGTGCAGAATCCTGAATTCCACAAGAGGACTAAGCATATTGATGTGCTTTACCATCTTATTCGTGAATTTCAGTCTCGCGGAGAGATCACTCTCTTTTATGTGCCAACTCGGCTTTAGCTCGTTGACATCTTGACCAAGGCTTTAACTTCAGACATTTTTACAAAGCTCAGAGATGCACTCAATCTCGGCCAGAAAGTTCCCTCGCAAGTGGGAGATTTAACCAGTTTATGCAATTGAACGTTCTCCGACAATGAGTAGGAGTATGGGCACCATTAATTAGTCACTTGTTGGTTTTACATTGTAGAAGAACGTAGAAGCTCATTCCTGTCTAGAACCATCTGGAAGATAGCTAGTTTGTAGGTTAGTCAATTCATTTAGTAAGTAGGCATCTCTCTTACGGTACTTAGGGTCGGTCACTCAATGAGGGCAATCATTGTTGTCAGGACTCTTGTATGTAGTATGATATTCTGCAATAAAAAAAATGAGTAGGAGTTTAACCACATGAGATGTGCATGATATGTGAGTTTGTCTTGTTCTAGGTAACAATAGAAGCAGATATACAAACTGGTACCCCAAGGTAGATGATGCCCACCCCACACAAGCAGTGTATCCTATGTTATGCTTGTGGCACTGTCTTTATTGAAAAACTTTTGAAATACCATGTAGCAGTCACCGGATAAGTATCGCTATGCAGAGGAGGGCAGTGTCCGGGGAGATTTTCCGGCATAATCAGTCAAGATCCTGGTTTCCAAGTGCAGCTGGTTACATGTTGACATCTTTTGAGGTATATTCGAGGTGTATTCATTAGATTCCTAAAAAATGATTGGTGCAGTGATTCTTAAAGTCTTGAACTTCAACTGGTTATTTCTCAAACTCAACCGGTTCATGTGTAACTAGCGGTCGGTCCTTTCTGGTCATTGAGAGGAGGCACCCGGAGGCATACCTAGATTCTACATTTCCAAGAAGCAAACTTATAGTATTAAATTTCATTCAAAATATGGAGCACTTTCACCTAGTAGCATCAAATCCCCAAAGATATCGATAACTTGGATTATGCAATTGTGCTTTCATCTAACCCATGTAGGTAAATGTGTCTAATTGGGTTAGTTATCTTATTCAGACACCTATATTTGAGTGGTATGTCGTTAGGTGTGGATCTAAAAAAGGACACCTTAAAGATACATGTTTAAAAAGAGATTGGACTGCATGCTTAAAATTTGTTAACATTTCTAGGTTATTAGTCAACATAATTGGGGGGGGGGGGGAGAAGGCTACATGGTCCTTTTTTGGCTTTGACATTTTTACTTTGTTAAATCATAACAACAACATGAAAAATCAATACATTCCATGGATTGTTGCTAAAATCTCATACTGCTTTCGCGAATTCAAGAAATATCATAACTCTAAGTTCCAAGTTGAGAATCATGGAAAACAACAACAATTTACCTTTTAAGACACGTTTATCTTACATAAGACATGACGTAGTAGTTGGTTTGGTAGCAAAGTTCCAGTGGCCCGGAATTGGACAAGTAAACAATTTGTTTTGCAAGAAATCTGTCGAAGTGAAAGAACGTTTGTTGCTACCAAAGAAACATAATATTTCATCATTGTCAGGAATAGGTTTTCCAGCATGTGCTACCTGGAACCATTTCCATGAGGCAAATGAGGTTTCTTAGACCTAGCCCATGGTCTTGGAAAGGACCACACAAGGGAGATAAATGATTCAATTCTCTGTTGCAATCTTGACAGTTTTTCTTGCAATCAGAATCTAGATTTAAGAAACAATAACAATATGCTCAGACCTTTACTTGAACTACTGCACTCCTCCATCATCTTTATGCAGATTCATGTGGTATGAGTGACGAGAACAAGAGCAGTGACCACCTTGTACCGAATTGTTGGAACGGTAAACTTCAATACAATTACTCGTCCCAATCATACAGTTAGTAAGTCAAGGAATTAGGAGTAGACAGTAGGTTCACTGTTTTTTTATTCCTTAGTAAATCGCTAGTGAAGAATGTCAAATTTTAAAGTACAAATGTCCCATCTAATATGCACAATGAATGCAACTTGGAAGCAGACATCAAGGAGTCTCTCCAAATCGATTCCATTGCAGCTATGTACAGATTAAAAAAGCTTCTCTTCCTATATCGTCCACGAAACCTCCATATGATTGCTGTTAAGTGCTAACATCAGACACAGGTCACCGAAGTTAGATAAAATGCAGTTCTATGAATGCGAAGCCAAATGGAACTATAGTAAATGTAGTGCTTGGAGGTGATAATCAAGACGTCTGTTGCAAGTTGAATGTGTTACAACTCAGGGTTGATACAACAACTTTTTGCACATTATTTCAATACATATTACATGCCTACAAAAAAATTTATACATTGAATCAGTAGACATTGAACCAATCAAATATAGTTTTCCATCTGTTAAACCAAGTGGAAACTGGCTTTAACACTTGTTGGGGGCTTGTACAGACTGTCACACAGACCATGCAATGATAGCTTGAGACCTATAAGGCCTGGGTGGCACCTAGAGTACACATACCTATTTCTGTTAACATAGCAATTTCACATAAGTGTAGTACAGGTGTGATATTGGGGTGATTTTTCACACGTCTGGATATTGATATCACAACTTTTAACCAAAAAATCACAATTTATTTTCAAAATTTGAAATTACTGTAAATTTTCAAACGCAAGATTCTCTCCCAACCAATATTCACAGCATAGGTTGACCTATTTCCAGTATTTGGGAGACGAAAACTTGAGTACAATTAGTGCGCTTTTCAAGGAACCCAAATCCATGCCTTTTTAACTTGCTTTTTCCATCACGTTCAATGTGATGGCTACATGTGTGATTCTTCATGACTTTTTCCATCACGTTAGAAAGTGATGACTACATGTGTGAAACTTCATGGCTTTAGGAAACTCTATATATTAAGATTGGGGGATATTAGAAATGAGTTTGTCTACTCTATTTGTAGCACTCACAAATGTCACCGTCATAGTGAACTAAGTTCTAAAGACGATGACCCTTGTGAGTCACCCTGGTCACCGTCATAGTTTGTCTACTCTATTTGTAGCACTCACAAGGGTCACCGTCTTTGCCCTCTTTGTGAAAGAACAAATCGCTTGCATGTAACCATTTCTATGAGTGATAGAAGAAGGGACCAGGGATGTGCTGCAAAAAGCTATGATCAGTAAGTTGCACCACATTGGACAATGGCAATTCACCCACACGAGGTTACAGCCATGCACATTTTATTGAGAGAATATTTTCAGCATGTGGCCATCAAATATGTTGCAGAATCACAACTCGGAAACAAAAGTCCTAATTATGTCTTGCGAGATCATTGATTCATCACAAGACTTCTACCTGTTGATCATTATCAGGAGTTAGAGTACACGATCTTGGCGCTGGTGAGCACGAGCGTCTGTACTGGGTCAGGAGGGCCGACGAGAGTGACGACAATGGAAGTCAAATTGTCTCGTCCCATGTCGCGAAGCTTTTGGCCGATCCCGACCTGGAAGAGAAATTTAGGAGGAATTTGAGTGGACATGCCAACATGGGTGACAGACTGCAGCACGCCCAGGAACTCAGGGCACGCTTCGGTCGTGTCCCACACGGCCTCGGGAAAGTATAGGAACGCGTTCCAGAGCGAGGTTTTCGTGTGATCTATCTTCCCCCGAATTTGAAGAATTTCTTCGCCGCCCAACTTGGCACGGGCGCTGGCTGGCTGCCGTTTCACGCGGAATGTGGTTGGGCCGCATGTGAAATTTACAGGTGCTCGGAATGGTTTTGTGGACTTAATCAAGGATATCACGGCTGCAGTGGTGGTTGCGTTGCTGCAAAACTTCCAGGTTGCCGTAGCGTTTTCCTCCAGCGCTCCCGTGACCCAGGGTGTGGGCGCCTTATCATACTTGTATCTGTAGAAACATACCAACAAGCGCCATGACACTAAATCGTCAGAAGATATATAATGGTAACACCTATAATATTCCTTTTTAAGCATACGGCACAATTGCTGTTATACATGACATTGAATCCTGTAAATTTGTTGGGTCTTGGTATGCCAAAATGAGTTTCTTTTTTCAGTTCCCGGTGGTCTTGTATGTGTTTTTGGCAATAGAATGAATCATGTCTCATTTGTCCCTCAAAAATGTAAACTTTTTGTTGGATTTCGTTGGTAACTGAAAGATGGACACATGTCCAACTAGCTCTCCAAGGAAAAAGGGCCACAATTTCAAAAATTCTTTGTGAATATTCCTGTGATCGTTAAATGGTCATATAGGTTTCCCCCAATTATGATGACAATCAAGCCTCGAATGGTTGTCATATATTGAGCACGCAGTCCAATCTCTTTCACACATCTTTTTGGTATTTGTTCTTGGCTTCACACCGAACCACATACCACCCAAATATAGGTGTCCTAATAAGAATAGTAACCGAATAAGGTTTGTCTACCTTACCTCAGCTTATCGATTTCAAGAGATTGCGCAATGCTTGCAGAAACGGTGTCGCCATTCTCATCGTAAAACGTGAACTCGGTCTCGAGGAAGTCGGGATCGGTGAGGTCTTTGCGGATTCCCCCGGGCAGGTCATACCACAAGGTCCACAGCCGGTCGACATTCGCATGGTGCGCGTAGAAAATGGGGTCTTTCGCGGACATCTTGAACGTCCCCATCTCCTTTATATTTGTCCACCTGTGGACCGGCCCGTGTGGGGTTAACTCGAGGGTGCCCCCACCAACACCCCCGAAATCACCATACCGGTACGGCTGCCCGAAAAACAGCGAGGGCGTGACGGGCGAGGATACCATCTGGGTGTAAATCAGATGCGCATTCTCGGTTCTCTGAAACTCGGCTGTCTTGTTTGGACACCCGCTCTCCGAAGAATTCTCAGTGTGGAAATCCACTATGTGCGGCCGCAACGCGCACTCGTTGCGGTCGGGATCATACAAGGAGTTAAGATTCGTCAGACTCGAGTTCTTCTTCGTCGAATTCCAATCTATGTTGTTGTCGATGCTTTTGTTGGCCGCGTAAATCTCTGGAATGAGGTTTGCGAGAGGTGGGTCTTGCGACTGGTTGTCCCAATTCCAGTACGGGAGCACGAACGTGTCGTCATCCAGCAGTTTCGCGAGGATGCGTTCGTGGAAGTAGAGGTAGAGGCGGTGCCACGGGAAGAAGAGCCAGCTGAAGTGAATTTCGAGCGGGTACTCGTGGCCCGGGAAGTAGAGATGGTTGTCACAGTAAACGCAGTGAAGGTACGCCTGGTTGAGGAATGACCGCCCGTCCTCGTTCGGAAGAGACCTCATCAGTGCGTACGCCTTCTGGATCTTCGCGACGTAGGCCGCATCCACCAAGTGCGCCGCGGGCCGGACCCGCATCGGCAGCTCCGACTGGAACTTAAACTTCTTGGTCGGGCCGCTGCGGAACGTCGGAGTGCAACATTTCTCCGAGTTGTTGCAATGTGACAGGTTTGGCGCCGGGAACGGTTCCCCTTCCACAGCAACGAAAAACTGACCAGAACCAATGATCTGTAGTACGGCCACTAGTGCTGCAACTTGTACCAAGAGTGACAAAAGTCCTGGAATTAGATTTCTTGTATCCAAAATCCGAGAACTCGAATTGGATTTCATCCTTTGCAGCACGCACGCCCTGCACTAATTCGGGCCAGCAGCAGAAGCGGTGTTGTTCTGATTAGCTTGCGCATTAAATTCTATCCTATAAACGTGTTTTGATGGATCCTCATGAATAAATTTATCCACATGAGCTGCAGCCTTTACTGATACAAACATGAGGTGTTCATGCGATGATTTTCGAACCCCAGCTACTTAGAGATAGGATATGTGAAACACGGCTGCCAATATCATTGAGTTGCACAAACAACTTTGATGCTTGACTGTAGGCTCATGTAAATTGTCTCGGCTTTCACAAGATGAGAGCCTCACCTCTTCATTGCTCTGGAAAGGGACATATTTATAGTCTACCCTGAACACCGAAAATGCGGTGAATCCGTGGATGGAAGATGACCTTAGTGGGACCTGAGTACACCCTAAACTCCGTAATAGCAACCTCCATAATGTCACTGACTCCCTAATATCCCGAAACCCTAGGGAACGGATGTTTGTAGTTCAAATCTCACTCCTTATTGTCACATTTCTCTTCCTTATATCACAAATTTTGTCATTAATGCAAACTACCAAAGAAGTCAACCCACACCCTCACATTGTGCCATGTGTCAATGTGTGGAGTGTCTTCTTCTTCTTATTATTATTCTTCTTCTTCTTATGCCACTCGTTGAATTGTTGGTACATGGATCTGCCACAATGCTCGAGAAGGCCAAGTGGAGTGAGGGTCTAATATTTTAGTTGCCTCTCTATTGATCACAACTTCTCACTTCTCTAGAAGCTTGATGTAAGGCTGCAAATTATGTTAGTGGCTCAGACAGGTTAAAGTTTTCTAGATCCTGGGGAAGGGTCAAGGCAACATTCGAAGTTGAGCAATCTATATAATATGTGTATATCTATCATGCTTGTCCTAATTATTATTTTTTGATCTACTGCAATAGTATGTTTGCAGCTGACATTCTTTGTGTGATTGTGTGGGAGACGATCGACATGGAGACAAAGTTTTGAGGGTGAAGTTTATTGACATTCATATTTCATATTTGTTGATTGTTTGCCAAGAACTCAAAGCCAAAGTAGGTGATGCGAGGGTCTAATAACTTGGTTCCCTCTCCATTGACTAATTCTCCTCACTTCTCTCCTCATTTCTCACTTATCTAGATCTGTGGGAGGTTCAGGGCAACATTGGAAGTTGAGTATAGTATATTATATATATATATATTTGTGTGTGTGCGCGTGCGCACGCACACACACTTTTTTGTTTTATAATAATTAACCCTAATTACTTTTAAACTATCTATTGCAATGTGATGTGTCCAGTGTAGTGCTCCTAATTAAGTGTTCTCTCACATCCACCATGACTTCCTCTCTAACCACCATCCCATTTTCAAAGCCTCCAATTCATGGTATTAAAAGAATTGCATGAAGTGAATCTTGAGTTTTTAACTTGGGTTTTTGGTTGCATGTTTTGTATTGGGTGTTGATGGATGCAAGTTTCAGTATCCAATATCTTGCCTTGGGATTGGAATGCAGACATTCAAACTCTTTAGGATAGAGTGAAATCACGAATAGATGAAGAAGTTTAAGAAATAGAGAAGTTTATAGCAAGTTTGAATGTAGGCAATACACAAGATGGTAGGCCCAGTGAGAAACTTCATGTTGTGGATTATCTTGATATGGTTGATGAAAACATCATAGAAACTGAGTTTTCAATAGTTGAGATTGTTCACTTGGTACAAAGTAGTGATCACATGGCAATTGAAGGTCTTGTTGCAGGCAATGATGAGCACTCTGACCCAGATGAAGAGCCTAATGTAGCAACAAACAAGAATAACATGGAATGCAAGAGTATTCACTTGGTGGAAGCATGTGTTAGTGCTAAGAAATTATTAGATTTCATTATAAGCAAAGGTTTAGAAAGTTTTTCTTGTTCGGAGTTGTTGCAAGTGGAACGCATTTGTGATAAATTGTCTAGTAGAATGTGCATTGCTCATATCATTGCTACTAAGAAGGCTGACATTAGAAGTTTTATGTTGCATGGTTGATAGCGACCATTTTTTTGCATGTGTTATATATGTAGAAGTATTTTTTGTACTTGTACTTATTCTCACCAATTTGTACATGTATGTTGTCATGAAATGTTCTTCAAACATATCCTAGAAAGTTTGAACTTTGCATATGTGTGCAAGTTTGGGGAGATTATCCATGTCCCATGTATGAAATCATCAATTACAACATTACAATGTTGCACTTTGTGTATTCCATAATGTCACATGCTACACTAATTCTACTATATCACGCATCCATGTTAACACTACAAAAATCCATAATATCACATGCACTTTAGTTGCCACAAGTGTGATACTATGGAGTTTAGAGTATATCATCTCACTACCGTTAGGAATTTGACTGGACATGAAACATGGACCAGTATTACATTACTATGTAGGTGACACATGGGTGTCATTATACATTTTCTTCAAATTCGGTACCAAAAAACCTACCCGACTAGTATAATATCAAAATATAATGTCAGTTAGATATCGATACTTGGTGGGTATCACAAGATGAGAGAATCTTGTAAACCCAAGTTATTATCCAGGTCAATGTAACCATCCCGGTTAATATCTAACCAACACTAGAGTTATTTATTTGGTTCCGCGGGGTGGGGGGGCACTCTTCATTAGGATGACTATACATGCGTGCGTCACCTTCAATTTAATACCCATGTATATTAAAATAACAATTGCAAAAGGAAGACATATATACTTACAAATGTAGTGATTACACATAGCCTCAAATATATGTACCAGTTCAAAATATATGCACCCACACATGGTCAAAATCTTAGTTTTTCATTTCTTGCCGAGATGATGGGCCTATTGTATTACTATAGTTTTAAAATATCAAACATTAGCCCAGAATATACATACTTTGAATCTTATCTTCAACCGTACCCCTCATGTGTGTACAATGCACATGACTTGTTCAATTAGGACTCCTTATGTGCACCCATGTGGGTAGTTACTGCAATATAGAGTGCAACTCCTAGGTAATTTAGCGGTTGGATGTTGACAAGTCTCAATGAGACTTTCGTATCACATCCATTGTTTTGGATTTGACTGAACATGCATAACACTACGTAGCAATGCTAGCAAGGTGCCCTTGGAGTACCTACAATATTACCTTAACAAGAAGGAAAAAACTTGCAAAGCAAGGGGAATTAATAAAAAAAATAGTATCTTTGAAAAGGTTTCCAATGCAGGTTTCAGAAGACTTTTCCAAAAATTACAACTACCTTTTTGATCCCACCAACTTTCCAGTTGCTTCATAGTTATTTAGATTTGTGTAGATTCTAATTTAGCCTAGATTAGAACCCTTACCACCACTTGGCATTAGCTTTGTCGTAGAAACCAATATAATTAATTCTAAGTAGTGAAAATAACTGCCCAAATAGATTTAAAATAGCCTAAGGAAAACTCAAAGGCAATGCCACCTTTGCTCTTGAAAGAACATCAAACCAACGCACTTTGGTTTGATACTCATTTTAGAAGGTCATTCCAGGCTTGTTAATTAATGTTATGTGCAACATGGACTGGACTAATATTAGATTGGTATACAAGTAAATGCAATGTAAGTATATATAATATTTGTAATAATGGCACAAATGAACCCACCTGACTAGTACCAATACGGCCAAATATTGATACTTGGTGGGTATCACAAGATGAGATCGGAACCTTCACATCTTGTCCTTTGATGTTTTTGTCCGCACAAATGCACTTCCCTTATTACTTTTGAACAAGTGGTTTGTCAACGTCCTATATGGTATCCTAGCCTATTACCGATATGTGACCTTAAACCGAGCTCTAGGGAACAAATTAGAAATAATGTTCCCTAGGTGGATGACATGTCCCTAGCTCAACTAACCTCACATTAATGCATTTAATGACATGGAGGGAGAGAGAGAGAGGGGAGGAGAGAGAGGGGGAAGGAGGAAGAAGGAGGAGGAGGAGGAGGTCTCGGTTCAAGGCCCATAGGTCTTGGTTCAAGGCACATGAGACCTTGCCACAACGTGTTGGATGAGATTAGTTGTTCGTTTAGGATGTCTCTTGACATAGTAAGGTCAAAGTCAGTCTACGGTTCTCGAACATGTTCATAAAAGATAATTATAGAATGCTCATAAGTTGTATTAGCATTGACATCAAACTTCTTTAGGTCTATCATAAGATACCCTAGGGAACATCTTTAAAAAATCATATTTAGTTCAAAATTAATTTTAAAAATTTCCAAACTTTTGAAATAGACAAATATTTCATTTTACCTTGCATGAAAAATTTTAAATCGTTCATTACCATAGAAGAGGTCATTGTGAAAATTCACCAATGTGTAGCTCTCAGTCATAGGCTAGGATACCATATATGCTTGCAGTGATACCTCCACTCTATTGGTATCAAGTGAATGCAAAATCCTCTGAATTACATATAACAGAGTGAAAAGGTCACACATGAAATGGGCAAAGGCGTCACAGCCTACAATCTGACAAGCAGCTTGTTGGCTGGTAAATTTGTTGTCAAAGACTGACGTGCAAATGAAGTCAAGCTGGTCAAGTGGAAACCACATATATCATGACTTCCCTTGTCCTCGTCTTTGAGATGGTCTGCGTTTAGTGAAACTCGTGCATGTGTAATCTGGAAACAACCAGCTCAAGCGATCTAGCCCAAAGTTGCAGGCACCTTTTGAGATTGGAAAAACATGATCCTGGTTGTCATGCATACTACTCTATTAGGAGCCGGCATTTGTATAATGGTCATTGGTGACGAAGTTGTCTGTATATATATAGACGAGAAGTTGCATCACAATTTCATGAAGCTTAGGCCCTTCCCACACTAGAGGAAACTTCCTTGAACGGCACTGAGTTGCATGAATAGCATTGGTTCAAATGAGCAAGTGGTTGCCACATGAGAGGAAGTATGGGGAGTGGCAACAATGACTTTTTAGCTTTGGATTTTGCTTTGGGTTTAGGGTTGGGATCTACTTGGCAATAAAGTAGAGTGACATGGCACAATAAATGTAGTCCAACACTTCCGGGCACTACCCCGATTTAAGGAGAAAAACAAGGAAAAGGAGACTTTTCAAAAGCAAAGTGCCATGTTGTAGGAAGTTGGGAAACTTCCTGGGCCTCTAGTGTGGCAAGGGCCTTATGTTGTGTCATTTTGGAACCTCGTAGAGGTGCTGTCAGTTTGTGTGGTCATGCTTACTCTATTAGGAGCCCGCATTCGTATAATGGTCATTGGTATCTAAGTTGGCTTTGTATATATATAGATGAGAAGCTGCGTCACCTTTCATGAAGCTTATGTTGTGTCATTTTTGGACCTCGTAGACGTATCAAAGTGCAAATGAAATGATTGGTTCTTAAAGTGTATATTAAAAAGAGGTGCATGTATGGCACAATATGATGTACAAACTAGAATATCATCCTAAAAGTGCGTGTCAATATTATAGTATAATGCGTTCAAACTAGAGACATAGGGTATAAGAAGAGCTCTGGATTCCATGGTCCACTATCTCACTTTCTAGCGAGATCTGTAAAGGATACTGTTCTCCCTCTTTAGTATGACACGTTTGGGAAACACGAAAAAAGTTGTTATATCGAGGTGTCGTCTTCTCATTGATATGACAATGGCGTAAAGTTGTCGTATTATTGAGGGAATACGAAAACATAAGTAATATGAGCTTAAAAATATACACAACGAGTTTAAGTGATATAGATGGTACGAAATAATAACTTATGTTCCAAACCAATACAAATATTCTCAAGAACTCTTGAAATAGGAGTCTAAAGGTTTCTCTTGTTGCCTACCCAAGTTAACAATTATCATCTTATCTAAGGGGCGGTTTACACCATAGACCATGAACTCGTCCCACGGAAGATGCCTTATTCCGCAGTACGAGTTCATGGTCTACATTTCATGGTCCGAGTTCTTAAAAATTTGATTTACAAAGCCGTTGGGCCCCTCACTAGGTGTAAACCGAATGTGGACCAAGAAGAATGACCATGCACCAAAAAGTGAAGGTGCTGATTTTTTTAATACATGCCCAAAAAGGGCAATTTTGAAAAAAATTCAAGTTTGACCATTCTCTTGTCTTCTCTTGGGCTTCACTTGTCTTCACTTCTTGTTAAATGTGTCGAAGATGTGGCTTGCAAATCTTCTCACAACAATTTTACAAAAAAAATTAGCGATTAAATTTGTACATGTTCAATGTAATTTACATGTGACATGTACCTTGTGTTGTCACTACACTAAATAGGATATTTAGTGTTTTATTATATTTAATGTTGTTACCACCCTACCTTGCTCAACACTAAAGTTCAATTCTTTGATAATTAGTGTTAGAAGATTTCCCATTGCGGTTCTTTTGACCACCCTGATCTGCAGTCACTAAACAACTACAGATTTTTCTTTTTTCTTTTTCAACTATAATTTTAAATTTTTTTGGGGGCGTGTAATATACCATTGGAAAGATATTTTCAAGACCTTTCCAATGGTATATTACAAGCCTCAAAATTCCAAATATTGCAGTTGTTAGAGCAAAAATAGTGTTAATTAGTGTTTGAAGATTTCCCATTGCGGTTCTTTTGACCACCCTGATCTGCAGTCACTAAACAACTACAGATTTTTCTTCTTCTTTTTTTCAACTGTAATTTTAAATTTTGGGGGGCGTGTAATATACCGTTGGAAAGGCATTTTCAAGACCTTTCCAATGGTATATTACAAGCCCCAAAATTCCAAATATTTCAGTTGGTAGAGCAGAAAAACAAATCTGCACTCAAATTCTTGAGTTCTAGATGTCCCACGTTGTTTGGTGAAACACGTGGGAGCCGGTATAAGGGGAAAAACAAGGTAGTGCTGGTATGTCTCATGGGCCATGCTATGATTAAGGGCACATAGAGGGTAGATTTGTTAAAGAATTATTAAAATGGTGATTCTTTGCCATGGGCCTTTGCCTTTTTCTACCAGACCACCTCTCTTGCCTCTCTCAACGAAAAACCCGTTGGACCATGTTAGTGCATTTATTACGCTTTAAAAATTATATTTTGGGGACCTCGACCTCCGTGGTCCCTCTGCCATTTTTTCTCTAGTGTAAACCGAAGTTGTCCCGGGACGAGTTCAGCAGCCAATCAACGCTCTTACATCGCCATGGGACAACTTCATGGTCCATAGTGTAAACCGCCCCTAAGTTCCCTACTAACTTTTGAAAACTAATAATTTTATTAACATCAAAATATAAAGAGTTCTCTAATAAGAAACTAGACAACAATGATGCATGATGTTTAGGCAACATACTAGGCAGGAGGCTACTTTAACCCTAACCATGTCCATTATACACTAATAACCCTGATTCTCATTAAATTCCCAATGAGAAGTGAAGTTTCCAAGTAGTTCCCAATTGAAAATGGATGTAATGTAGATGTACATAACATAGATGAAAAGAATTTTAGCATTAACTACCTTTTGAATATGACAAAACAGAGATTCTAAATGTCATATTATCGAGTGTTGTAGTTGTATAAACAAGGGAGTTTTGAACTAAAAAGTTTGGTCGTGCAAAAATGTGTTGTAATATCCAGGGTGTCGTATAAACGAGGTTAGACTGTATTGTCATGTGAGTCGTGGAACGGGCTAAAGTGCCCCACATGGAGAGGAGCAAGTTGGCGCTCAATGTGTTGAATACAAAATTGGAGGCATCGTGGTGCATTTGTGGATGTCTTTCTATCCCGGGTACGCAACTCCCATATTATACGCAGGGGGCATCGGATTAAAAACGGCTTAGTGGACGGCTTTTGTAAAAATTATATCAAATTATACAAAATTAAAAGGACCAAAAAGTTGGGTGAAGACCAAATTAAATAAAATGAGATGTAGAAAAAGTTGGGTTGCATATTAATTAATTTATTAAAAATTCCACAATGTATATAAAGAATTGAAACACCTATTTTTTAACCTATGCCTATGCATAATTTTGAAAGATCCTCATGAGTAGTTGCCTCCAATTAAAATTAAAAGTCATTGGCAATTTTTTATTTATAATAAAAAAATCTTAAATTTTTATTAAAAAGCCCAAAAAGTTGGGTAGTTTGACCTATGGTACATGTATTAAAAAAAACTCATATAATTAGTTTTATAATGCAATTTTATGCTTCAAGGAATATTCATTTCCTATATATAATTACATTTTTGGATTCCTTGTTAGAAGGGCTATAAGAGTTTCCTACATGAAAACAAATCATATCACCTGAGATTGAACTAAAATACATTATAAGTGATTATAATCAGGGCCATATAATACGGCAGTTGCGACCCGGGACTTTATAGTGCAGGTTTTGTTCACTTAAAATGTAATCTAATTTGGAACATGAAGTGTTGTATTTTGATGTACTTCAACAGATTATTGTGTTTTCTCCTAGTTTAAAAACTTCTACATATAAAAAAATTGATAATTTTATGGTGGGACAATTTTTTCTTTCAAAAATAGAATATATATATATATATATATATATACACACACAAAATAAAATCATACATGGATTTAATTGGTTATGGGTTATGTTTAAATAGATGAGTTAATTGAACCCATCTATTTAATTGGTGACTCCTTGTGGCATACATAACATTATTCAAATCCATAACAATGTTCTGTGGACTGATAGTATTTTGCAGAATAATCCATCATTCAGGCTGAATGTGAGGAATATTTTGCAGAATATTGTCAGTCCCACAAAACACTGTTATGGATCTTAATAATGTTATGTAGATTATGGCATAGATTAATTACATTTAATCATATTTAATCAGTTTGAATGTGTATGAATACTTGTGAAAGTAGAAGGTATTGATTAAAATATTATAAAATAAACATACTCAAAATAGCACACTAATCTACTTTTCAGTTTAAAATTACAAAGACCCTTTCAAATGGTAAGTTACAAAACTTATAATCTCAGTGTTAATGAGGATTTTGTAATATTTTTGACTTCCACATTCATTACATGCTTTATTGGCGGCTTTGTTTCGAAAATAAATCCCAACCAATTGCTTATTTACAAAGTGGAAGTGAATATATATATATATATATATATATATAGATTTAGATGAAGTGCACTCAATATGGGTTACATGGAAAAGTGGCTTTCAAGAATGCAAGGGCAATTTTACTGAAGTTAGACGGGGTGGGCAACTATTTTCAGTCAGGATTAAAAAAATCATTTTTTCCCGGGGGGCTACCTTGAGGTGTTGGATCACAAGCCACGACCCTTATCCACCTCCCCCTGAAAGTTCATAGGGGGAGGTTTAGGCATCCACCCTAACAACAGGCACAAGCACGGTCATTGTATACAACTCCATTACTGTGCATAGGTTTAAGTGAAAGTGATTCAAAACTATATATTAACTTTGAACTTTGTGAAGGAAAAAATCATAAACAATTGAAAAAGCACATTGATCTACAAAGCCAAGCAATTTATGTTGACAAAAAAATATCAAGAAAAGTCTACATATTTTAGAAGATGGTGCAAGTAGTGTGCAGGTACATATATTGGACACATGATTGTTTAAAATTTGTTTAAAACATGATCACATTACATTAAATTGATGGTTTTCTACAAATTTTGTAATGGTGCCCTCAAGTTTATAATGAATTCAAGGAATATGAAAAAGAATAAAAAAATCCAATTTCAGAACATTTAAGGTCATGAAATCTACATCCAAAACTAGATTCAAGCATTACCTTTTGAGTAGTACTTTTAATGATGAGTTTTGAAGATCTCATCTTGATATTCTACATTGGAGTACGTAACACAACAATAAAAGGCTACTACTTGTAGGCGTTTGACCAAAAATATAATGGTTTTAGTATACTGGAGCACTTTTTCTGTATAGTTGACCGTTGCTTGCTCCCCAACAAATCTCACAAAGCAGTTGGACGCACTAGGTGTAATATATGATATTTGGTAACTTTGTCGAACAATCCATTTCATGAAGTTCTGCAGCAAAGTCCGCCATCTTTTAGGCGGTTAGAGATTAGGTACCCTCACATGGGTTCATTAAGCATATATTTATTGATCATTGATTAAAAATAAATATTTAATATTTAATATTTAAATAAAATAAAGCAGTGGCACTTGTCATCATGTGATTGGTTTGGCCATAAGCCATATGCATGTGGTTGGCACTCTGATGAGTGCCAATCGTCACAAAAAAATGTTCACTCATCAAAGTTAGCTTAAACATGGAAATCCGCCTCCTTCCAAATAATAATGTGCACCTATACCCGATACTTTGCCCCTCCTTTGGCTTTTGATTGATAGCAAAAGTAAAGACCACAAAGTAGAGATTGCACAATTTTTTCATAATCCCAGAAGGGCATGCCAATCACTTCTTCTTTTCTTTCTTTTTTTCTTTCTTTTCTCAAAACTGAGCGATTCCGTCACTTAACACCCTAAAGGTTCAAGAGGTTCAATAATATGGGTCTCTCCATTCACACATTTACATGTATTTGAACTAAGTATTTTCATTTAGAATTAATTGTGTCTAAAGTGATTCTATGTAAAAGGAATTCATTTTTTTAAGTGCATTCTTCAAATCAATTGAGTATCTTAATGTCATTGGTTATCTAGAATCAACTACATAACAGGGGTGTCCTTGGGTGTACTGAATACATACAAGTTAGGTTATTTTTATCATCAATGTCACATATAATATTTTCTTCTTCTTCTTCTTCACATAAGATTATGTACGCAAGAAACTTTTCAAACTCACAAATATAGAAAAGATATTGAACAAATTGACAAGGCGCACATACATTGTGTATATAGGTCGTACATTTAGGGCTTGAGATTTGTGGCGTTTGTGCAAACTCCTCCCTCGTGGATGAAGGGGTTGTAGTGAAAACAAGTCTCCAACAAGGTTTAGGACCAATTCATTCCAACTAGACTACACTAAACTAATTTGGGGTTCTTGAAGCATTTTCAAAGTCAAATCATCAAACATTTGTCATTTATCTACTATATTATAATTCACTACATTTTACCTCTGCAATGAATGAGTTTAAATAGGCACCATAATTCCGTACCCTACATTGAGCCCCTTGGTCCTTTAAGGTTTGATTGCCGGACCACATGAGGTATCCTTTGTATTTGGTCTTGCTATCATGGCGGCTTTTGTACAGTGCTATCATTGCATGGACATGACTTGGAAATCGCATCATGCTAGACTTTGACGTGAATAGCTAGAATTCTACATTTAAGGTAAAAAAACTCAAAACAATGAAAATAATCTCATTTAGCCAGAAAGAGTAGCTTGAAATTTGTGCAATATTTTTCAAAGATGGAGAAGAGAAAATCGCACAAAATGAGCAGCCTTAGTTGGTCACACAAAAAAATTATTTCCTTTTATCTAAAATAAAAATTGTAGTGTCATGTCACCTGAAAGATCATCTAAACATTTCAACTAATTGAGAACTTATCTGTAAACGGCTTTAGTAACTTCATCAAATACGATATGGTTGAGTTAGGCATCATTGGTTTGTGTTGTGCGGAGCCTTGTGTTGCACGTGGTATCTTAGACAAAGTTACATCACATGGCCTCATCAAGTCCTCTTGAATACCAAGTTGGCAACTACTAAGGCAACTACCAGTTGGATCATAGGCACGGATGTTTTTTACGATGGCTATTGGTTGGTGTTGACCATCATTGTTGTGACTCTAGAGTAGTAAGGACTTGCCAAGTTGCTATGGGTAATCGCCACCATAAAAATAGGAGTATTACACCATTGATGGAATTTTAGTGTCATGCACGCTATTTGCAAAGGGCCTAAACTAGATGCCTGGAGGTTTCAAAGCAGTGCCTGGGAAGCTTTTGGGCATAGTCGGTCAAGATCCTAGTGATTCTAAGTCCAACCGGTTACATGTTGACATCCTCCGGTTTTGCTTTATTCATTTGAGGTATATCTTATAGATTCCTCTAAAATGATCAGTAATTCTTCTAAAGTCTCGAACTTCAACCAGTTATTTCTCAAACTCAACCAGTTCATCTGTGACTAACCACCGGTTCTCCCCGAGCCCTGTTTCAAAGTGTTACATCTGCTAGTTGCTAATATGATATTATTGTCCACATAAGTAACTTTCTTATTTACATTACGACATTTAGCATAGCACATTGAGATACTTGAGATGATAGTTTTGCATTTTAGTATGCAAGGGGAGATATTATTGAGTATACTAATGGCATGTGTTACATTCTACTATGCAAGAGGAAGATATTCTTGAGCATACTGATGCCAATTGTCATTTATATACACTTCAATCAACTTGTAGACTGTTGTGTGACATAGGCAACCACCTCATAACACCATTGAACATATTCATGCCAAGACATTAGTGCGCTTGAATGCCAAGTGTCATGAGGTGACACTAATGGTGAAGTTATTGGTCGTTATGCCTCAAAACAGCGTAAGAGACTAAATCACACTTGACATAAAATACCATAAACGGTGTCATGTTGAGGTGCTCTACAAAATTGTGAGCATTCAACTGTAGCCAGAATGTAATACATTGGAAGGCTAGAGAACTCCAAAACATGCACAATGAGAAGATAAATCTCCACCTACCATCAAACACAACACTTCTTGCTTTGCGGAGAAGAAATCGTTTGCATGTTGAGGATTAAAAATCTAATTTTTTATACACGAGCTACGCACAGCATGTCTCGACAATGGTGCTCTACAGAGGGCTCTCAGTTCCGACTCACATAATCAATATTCTTCCCCCACATTC
Source organism: Polytrichum formosum (assembly GCA_964035585.1). Taxonomy (NCBI): domain Eukaryota; kingdom Viridiplantae; phylum Streptophyta; class Polytrichopsida; order Polytrichales; family Polytrichaceae; genus Polytrichum; species Polytrichum formosum. Next base: position 73,102,800 of record OZ037935.1, on the reverse strand, counting down.
TGCCACATGGCATTCCTACATTAGCTATGACCACTTGAATCCCACTTGGAAACTGTGTGTTGGCACCCTATGGTGAAGATGAGATCGAACGCCCTGCTCTGCGGTGATCATAGTTGTGCTTGTGAATTGCGCCGGAGAGTTAATGCCAACACTGAGGATTGAATCAACCTCAATAAAGAATGCCAGTCCATTGCTGGTGTGGTAATTTTGTACTCACATTCTCTTCAAGAGGCCAGTGTCTTTGAAAGCTTGTTTAGCTTGGTCCCATTCCTCGCTACCGGGCTTGTTAGCTGGATCGGCAACCAATGGAACGGCTATGTCTTGCCACACAGGGCCATGGCTTGCTCCATCAACATCCTGGAAAGTCAATAACACCCTGAATGTCAGATTCCATGACTCTAGAAACCGGCCTAGAACGTCCGGGCCTTTACAGTAGCTGCTTCTTTATCACATCTAAGCTTCTGATGAATCGCTGATTTGTTAAGGTGGGGATGCCTAACGCCGACATTGACATACGATGGTTTCTAACTTGTATCTATGTACATATCCAAGCATGACATGTATACACCTAAAGCGCTATAGGTCATCTTTGAGTTCCACTTCAAGAATTCATAAGATATCCACATGGACTCTAAATGTAGAAAGCTCAAATCATTTTTCTCATGTGGATTTGATAACATGCTTATGTGATTCTTACTGTCATCTAACCCATACATATCCTGCAATGCTGAAAGTGTCCACAATAGGTGCACTCAACTTACTTCACAAAGAGGAGCAAGACGCTCGCAATAAAGGCATTGAGAGGAGGGACCCAATGATACCATTAAATGTTTGTAAAAGCTCAGATGTTTAAAATGTTGTTTTCAGAACTAGCAGGGACGAGTCAAATCTCATCGTAGAATTACCAACCCTGCTGGATGTAGAAACAGAAAAAACAGCAAGATCCACCACCTAATCTACATCTAAGCTTGCGGTAAACGGTATGATATGATGTTTCTAGGCCAGGATTCGAGATCGTCGCCGAATCGACACGAAAATCTTCATACTCGGACAGGAAGTGCACATTTGCCCTACCTACTTCCCCTCACATCACCATCCAATGCCACACTCACTCGATCACATTCACAAAGCAAGGTGGGAACTGAATCCACGATTAATAAAAGGGCTCACAGTTCCAACTAGGTACAGCATGGCCTGCTTAGGAGTTGTTCTTCTAAGATGAGATTATTCTTCCAAGAGCCAATCGTCCCCTACAAACAACATTGGTGGCCACGATCATGCTCGGAGCTTGCCATCTCCTCAGAATTGCAGATAATACAGGAGCTGAAAATAAGACGAACATTGGATCTCTTGTCGACATTTCCAAAAGAGAGGACCTACTTCAAACTAATGAATCCACACTTGAAAAAGCGAAGAAGAAATGTGGCGAGCGCGTACTAACCTTGGGGAATCTGGTGGCGTCAGGTGCGTGGGCTTCAACATTCGTCTGCTGCTCCGGGAGCTTCTTGATCTGAGGTTCAGGGGTCGTGGCAGAAGTGGTGGTGGAGTTTGTACTGGCCATTTCCTGCAAAATCAAATGCGAAAACTAGATCTAAATGCAAGACGGTCGATCGTTGGTTTCAGACTTCGAAACGGCAGTTTACGCAGAGTGATCGAATCCGTAGTTGGTTGCAGAATGTGTAGGTCTGTGAAGATTGCGGGGCGAGGGAGTAAACATGAAGGGGCTGTGGGAGGCGAGCGGGGGACACGTGGAATGTGCCACGTGGAGATCCTGGCCACGCGGCGTGCTCCATGGCGAGGTCAATAATTGGTCAAGTTCAGCGTGGGCTTTCCTCGTCACTACCCTAGCTACAGCACTCTTCTGTTCCTCCCGGGCAAGGGCAGGCCGGGCAGCGTCGAAAGAAGGGCATTTCCGTTTCCTTTCTTTTTAAAGACCGGGCAGGTGGAGCCCTACCTCCGGCCGGGGCTAGATCACATCTGCCCAGGGCCCCGGCCCGCCCTGGGCACGTCTCCTTCACTGCCCGTGGAGCCTCCTTCCCTGCCCGTGGGAACGAGAGGCCGTTGGGAACAGGGCCTGATACCCGGGCCGTCATGTCCAGCCTCACAGGCCCCGCAGCTCCCGACCCCGAAGTTCCCCACCTCAAGAAGCTTGTGAGCCTTGTCTTCGCACCAAGATTGTCGCTCATGTTTCCACATCAACTTGCAGCCCTTTGTTATGATTTTCAGGTGCAGACACCTACGTCTTCTTGTAGGTTTAAGATGTTTGGGGTTCAATTTGTGAAATTTTTTGTTTTCTTTTGACGGGTTTTGGGTGAGGGTGGATTAAGTGCATCCCGTATACACATACATATCACCCTTTCAAGAATGTAATACCATTTGCAGGAGCTAATGGGAAGCTAAGCGTCGAGCTCGCACCAAATTTTGGGTTAGGAGGTGTTCGGTCGGAGCAGAAGATCGTGGTTAGCTCGTTGATGAGGTATGTGAATTTTGGCTTAGTAGAAAAATTGATGCCTGGTAGAAAAACTTGACCAATGCATCGTAGACATAGTCTGACATAAAGGATTTGGAATCTTTCTTACATATTCTGCAACTCTGGTAACTCAAGTTTCTTGATACCATTATTTGTTCTTGATTCCATTATCTGCCATTTGGTCTTGATAACCCGTGACTTGCTTTCTTATTTGGTTTGGGTTAAGTAGCAAGTGGTAACTTAGTGTGAGGTGAGGTTCTCACGTTGGGTTGCGGTTTTTGAGAGTTTTGAGCTTTGTCGAGCGATGGAATTGATGAATCTTGATTGAAAGAGGTTCATGATATGTTACAAACAATTTCTATGTTGATAGCTCACATGAGATCATTCCTTTAAGAATCATTTCATGAGAAATCAAAAACCTTGATTTTTTTCAAGTGATGTTGAGAGAAGTCAAGAACAAAATTCTAATTTCTAGAGAGATCAAGTTCCATCTCTTCTCATGATTTGAAGTTGTCTTATTTGTGAAAATGATAATATGTTATGCCTGGGGGTTTAGGGTTTAGGGCTAACTTCAAAGTCTCAAAAATTTCTGCAATCTTGTGTTCTGTAAGTTTAATGGAGATGTTTCTATCATCAAACAAAAAGATGATTGGAGAATTTTGAAGTTAATCATCATTTGAAGCTCTACTCTACAATAATTAATATCCATTTTTACACCGTTTTGAATTAGTCTTGGTGGAAACCTTTTGTGTAGTATTGCTGTGAGAATGTTCAGAAGCTAGTAAACAGAAGTGCCTGCTAAGTGGGTGAAGAGGTGTAAAAATTGCATTGAGATGGTACTGAAAGGTCTGAACACCAGTCGATCTATATTTGATTTCAAGAGTCAGTTTTTAATCATGCTCTCCTCATTCAAAGGAGTTTACTACGAATATGTGCATTTGTCATTGGGTAATTTGTTTTATGAGTAAACAATGATAAACCAATGGCCATGTTGTGGACCCACTGCTTATCTTAATCAATGATGACAATGAAACAGAGGTCAACTCATTATGTCATGGTTTTGATGAAGTTTCTTTGTGGATAGTTTGTGTGCTTTTCTGTCCCCACGGGCCTCTCCAATCTGCATGGGGATTCCGTCAAAACCTTTTCAGATGAAGTGATAAACAAACAAGATTTGTTACATATGTTTCGTGGTGTTATAATCAGGTGTGGATGTGATATTGGATTGTGTGGGAGGGCCATACTCGACAAAGAACGTCGACGCTCTCGCAATATATGGGCACCGCATCTATCATTAGCTTGCAAGGGGGCCTAAAGAAGAGTTGAATATGGGTACCATGCTTGCCAAACGTCTCACTGTGGCTGGTATACTCTATCCCCTTGATCTAGGTGTATTTATCCTTATGACCCATTGTACGAGAACTAAATATCTAGTTTTGGGATTTTTTTCAGCTACATCTTGTGAAAGTCTCTACAACATGATTTAGGAAGTAAACCTTGTTGGACAAATTCGGATTGCATCAGATGGTCTATTCTAGTGCAATATTAGCAAAGTGATATACCTTCTAAATTCAAATTAAGAGAAATACACCAATTTAACTTGGTGAGATCAACATCTAGGATGCTAGTAATGAAGCATCTGTTGTGCCCAATGCAAAACTTACTCTTGAGGGATTTTGTGTTGTAACAGGGGTAGGATTGTGGTCAAGATTGCAGTCAAGATTGTGGTGTTCTCCTATGTTTGAATCTCATTATTTGTTTCAACTTTCATCACCATCCTTGAATTTCATATGTTTTTGTGTCTATTGTCAAATTTGAGTTCAAATATCAACCATTCTATTTGGACCCAAGATCATTTGCTGCAACTAGTGTGTGCACAACCAAGTTTTTCATGCATGTGATCTCAAATTTTCTTTTGATTGTGTGCCAGGTCATGGCTCCAAACTCAAATATTAGAAGCTCCCAAGATCAAGTGCAACTACAAAGTTTTGTAGACCATTATATTAAGCCATTTCATTTTTTAGGTAGTACCATTTTTTTGTTAGGAGTGAATTCAAAGTCAAATGAAGATATCTTATTAGTTTCCAAGGGATTCTTTGACAAACAGATAAGACACCAACAATGGTCTTGATCCCTTTTACACATCATATTTATTTATCTTCATTAAAAAACTATTACTAATTAAATGGATGACTACATATTCAGACACCTCATGTTATATTTGTTATTTACTTCTATGCGGTACTTCATATTTGGATGTTTGAGAATCTCTGCAATCTTGTTGAGATTGAGGATCTTTACAATCTCTGCAATCTTTGGAATCTTCTCTTCAACTTCATTTCCAGTCTATAATCTTTATTCCCAATGTATCATTTAGTGGGGTCTTACAAGTTTGATCAAATTAGATATACAATTTTAAACCAAATTAACTAATATGAAATCAATATTGAATCGCAATGTAAATGTTTGAATTGACAACACTATGAAGAAATGGAGGAGTTCTAAGATATTCTTTATGTAGTTCAAAATCCAAATTGTCCCCTTGCTTATGATGCTCTTCATTGGGAAAATGGAATAAGAAAAAATAGAAAAAAATCTATCAACATTCAAACTGCGTGTATTTTCTATGACCGTGTGAATGAGTTCATACAAGTTGAGGGTAATAATGTACTCGCCCCTAGATCCTTTTATCAATTCAAGGTTGAGAATGACATTGATATGGAACATTCAAGGTTCAACAAGACAACTTCATGAAGCACAAATAATATGTGATATACCAATCATATGTTATATGAATTTTTGCATAGTTTTCATGCTTTTAGTTCCAATTAATATTGATATTGCAATATAGTAATTATTGATTTCATTATCACAGGTGGCAATGTTCATATGGCGACAAGGATTATAGATCTGCAAAAGATTTGGTATTACATAAATCCAACAAACCTAAGATTGAATAAGGGAGTAGGTTGACACGACGGGAAGGTGGACCAAGTAGAAAGAGATGATGCTTAGCTAAATTTTCAGTTATGCAATTTTATTCGTGGCCCTTAGTTGCTCAGATTACATACTATCAAATAAATCATATTGATAAGTATGGATTATCTTACCATGAAATTGTTGATACATTTATAAAAAAAAACCTCAGCATAAACCATGGGTATCCTAGGACATGAAGCTTTGAATTGAACAAAATTTGGCTCAGAGATTTAAAACCCCACCACATTTTAGAATAACAGTTCATGATGCTAAAAACAAAGGTAGATCTAAAAAGAGACGAAAGCATGACATATGATGATTGCCTGAAGATGAAAGATATTTTAAATATAGCTAGAAAAAAAAATAAAAAAATACTAACAACATCTTTGTGATACAACAAATGTGAATATGTAGATTCAATAATATCCAGAGTGTATTTTTTTATCAAAAAACATTGGTTGCATTTGATATATGTTTCACTTTAGGCATTCAACTACCTTGGTAGTAAAAAAAATGTGTGATTTTGGTCACAAGAGCCTTGTTGCATGTGATGCAACATTTGGTACTAATAAGTAAAAAGTAGTATTGATTTTATAATTATTTTTCAAAAATATTTAACCTCTATTTGTTTTCATTTCTAACATGACATTAATTTCTTTCATTGAATTTTAGTAGTATCATTTGTTTACTATGATGGTGTTTGATTCATTTTCAAACGACATTCTTGTAATGTGGATTGTCACAAATAGTACAAAAACATCAGATATGACAGTTTGGTTGAACGTAATCAAAGAAAAGATGAAAAGACTACATACTGAATGAAATCCTAATGATTTTATAGTAGACAATACAAATGCAGAGATCAATGCCATCAGGTGAGCCTTGTTTATTTCACATCATTACTTTACAATTTGGATTTTTTATTTTATTTTATTTATATAAAAAATTATATTTTAAAAATTATTTATATTATATATTTATTTTTAAATACAGGATGGTGTGAAGAGCATCCAATTCTATCATATTATGCCTATGGCATGTGAGAAGATGTTGGCTCAATCACTTGATAAAAAAATGTGATAAAGAAGTGAGATAAGATATTATGCGAAGACTTAGAGAATTCATATACATGGAAACGGTTGAAAAATTAGTAATTGAGACGTTTGAAAATGCTCAACTAAAAATTCTACAAATATTTTGTGACTACCCCAAAGAAGTGAAGTTTATTCAGTATTTTATGATCACATAGATGGGCAAAATGCATACGAATTCGGTTTGACTTTTCATATTTTATTATGTCAATCTTATTCATTTTTTATACTTTTTTTATTTTTCAAATGAATTAGATTTATTGTAGTAAAATATTGGTATATAAGTGTATCATCATATTGATTTGTATATATTGCTCATTGATTATATTTATGACATATGACAAGTATGTGGATTAAAGCCACACGTGAGTATCCTCATGCAAGGCAAAATACTAATGCATCTATTGAATCTTATCACGGTTTCATGAAGCAAAGACAAACATTGAGTAAGAAAATTCTAAAACCAAAAAAACTTGACTGGTTGATTTGGATACTCATTGAAGACCTAGCAGGACATTATTGGTACATAGATTTCTTGAAGAGACAAGGTTATAATAAAAAACATTTAAAGAGATGAATTCATTTGCAATATGATCATGAGAAGTAAAAATATCAACATAAATGATGTCGTATTCCCTACTTTAAAGTTAGAACTTATTATTATTTCTAACAGAAGTCATGATCCATATGTAAAATACTTAGTTTATTATCCGGATACGGAATGGGCCTCTTGCACATGTACTAGAGTATCTCAAATAAATATATGCAAGCATATTTTACGTGCATTGTATATTATGGCAGGTTTGGATGATTCACAACTTTTCAAGGTATGTAATTCATTCCATGAATCCCTAAATGGTGGAAATTGGTGTTTTCTTCCATCTCTTCAAAAAAATGATCTTGTTCCCTCCTGTGGATAATCTCATGGAGCATTATGCATCCGTTATATTTCTAGAATCAACATCAGGGCCAAATCATCCTTCATCAAGTGGATCACAACCTAGAACAAAGACACTATCTAAGGAGCTAGCAATATTTCAATAGTTGGTGATATCAAATCCATAACTTGAAAAATATGTCATATCAAAGATTCAAAATGTATATATTGAATTGTTAGAACTTAGAAGACGTTTGCAAAGTGAAGTTCTACATCCATCTGATCCCTTAAGAAAAGTAATTGATGACTGGGGTGTATCAGTGAAAAGGAATAAGCCTTTGGTAGAGCGTATGTGCAAAAAGAGAAAGTAACACTTTTATTTATTTTTGATACAAATTAATGAAGTTAAAAATATGGAATTTCATTGTACCATGGTTTGTTGATAGTTTATTAAATGTGGTTTTAGAGGATGTATCCATTATCATTTCTCAGTCTTATTTCATAAAATACTTATGCTTTGTAGTGATTTGCAATTGCTACCTGAGTGAAATAATTCCCAAGCCAATCCAACGGCAAGAACTAAACCCTAAACATGGAAATGTTCCTCGAAAGACTTTGTTATTTGTTGTCATTGTGATAATTCTTCTTGATAGGCATGCGTGTCTGGCCTGAATATGAGCTGGATTTTGATGGAGCGATGGGAAAATTCTATACAGGAGCTCTTGGTGTCAAATGTGGACTCCGAAGTTCTTTTATCATGTCAGCAAAGTAGGAAATGTATAATCTGAAAGACCAGAAGATTTGTGCTTAGTTTTGAATTATCTGTAGAGATGGTGAATTCCTTTCAGTACAGATTTGTATGCATGAATCTTATCTGTGGGAATGTAGAATCCATTTTAAAGGGATCTGAAAATTGTTTGGAAGAATTTTGTAATGAACATCTTCAGTCCCCCATCAAGGAGAGAGAATTTCAGTGATGGCCAAATAATAACTTGAATCTCCACTACAAGAACAGGTTAGGAATAGGCTAAATGTTCCCAAATGTTTTACAAGGAATGACAAATAATGTTGGGTGACACTATACCCCGGTTTATAAATAGTATTGAGCAATGAGTATTTTACCAATGTTTGAAAGTGCACATTCATTGTCATAAAAACTTGCAATGGCAATACTCACGATAAACATTCCAATAGTCAAGAGACCTTCAACAATATGCAAAGTGAAACCCGGTTGCCTATACTGTATGTGTCGAATCTTCAGACCAGCACTATCAATTAATCAATGTCAGTAGCAGTCACATTAAGCTACCCCCTATGTTCCGAATGTGAGGCAGGCAGATCCGTCTCTATGCTTATGGATGATAGCATGGATAAGATTCAGTTATGAGACCATTTTGTAGTTTCCAGATGTCTCTGCAGTTGATTAATCAATACTGCAAGAGATTGAAACTCCCTTCACCCATCTAAACCTGAAGGATCATGAATGTCTCCAAATTCATGCAGAAATGAATATTTGGAAAAATCGTACAATTTAATGAAAATCTCAGTCACATCAAGCTATCCCCCATGTTCTAAATGTGAGGCAAGCGGACCCGCCTCTGTGTGCATGGCCGAAAGAATCAAATTAGAGTTTCTGGTTGAAAGGATAGATAAGATTCACAGACCACTTTGTATTTTCTAGATGTTTCTGTAGTCGATTGATCAGTACTGCTGGAGAATAAAACTCCCTGTAAAGCAACCAAATCCGAATAATCGCGAATTTCTTTAATTCACAAAATTAGGTTAAGATTTCAGGAAAGAAAATTAGGTTAATCACACACAATGCCATGAAAATCTCAGTCACATGGAGTTATCCCCAAATGTTCTAAATGTGAGGCAGGCATGTCCAAGATAGGGTCCAGTGAGAGTAGGAGTTTGTAAGATTTGAGAGAGAAAATCCAAACATATTATACCTTCTCACTGAAAGTTTTCAAATCCTTTATGTTTGACTATGTCTACGATGCATTCATCGAGTTTTGCACAGCTGCTTGTCTGGCGTGCAATCGATGCACACCCCCATACCATATCCTTAACCTGAGGGAAGAGCGTTGTAGGAAACTTGTGGAGAAATACCCACACGTAAAGAGTCTTATTTCAAAAGTTGTTGAGATGAAGTGTAGATTGGCAACATAAACAACAAGCAAACATCTGAGGAGGTTGAAGCGGTAGGGTGAATGCATGGTTGAGTGGACCACTTTTCTTGTCACAGCCATTTTTCAGGATACCTCTTTGTATTGTAAGTTGAATTAAAAAAAATTTATCCAATAAATCCTTTTGAAACTTTGGGCATAGCTTGTTAACTTAAGTGTCTTTACAAATAAATTTTTTTCCTATAAATAAAGAATATGGGACTTTTAAAGTAACAGTATGGACTATGGTCACCAGTAAATATTTTATGAATGTAGCTTTTTCAATAAGTATATGATTACATTATTATGGTAGTGACTCACTATGTGTTGTAGTATAGATAGAATAGTTTGGAGCTAAAGCATTATTTAATAATATTTCTATTAAAATGATAGTTATGGACTTTTGAAGAGGCTGAATGTGGTTAAATTTTTGGAAGTCCATAATAGGATCAAAATAGAGGTTTGCGGAGGCAAGTTTTTTTATGAGTGTTAAGATCTATAAGCTTTAGGTGGGCTTCTATTTAGAAATACTTAATTGTCTTTAGAATTATTTATATATTTAAAGAAAATTTTGATCAGTTTTTCAAAATATTATAACTAAATATAAAATGAAGGTATTACAATTTTTTCTTTTGATTTGAGTTTTATATACTTCAAAGAGTTTGTGTAAAATAAATTTAAAAATAATCAATTGCATATACAAAAGATGGATATGGACTTCTATGGAGGTACATGGTCCGCTATTGGTCCACTCAACCATGCATCCACCCGGCAGCCAAGGAGACAACCATAGTAGCAACCAAGAGGGAAACACCGAAGTGGCAGTCACAAAGAAACTAAGCTAGGAACGAATTCGAGGCCGGAAGGGACCGGCCATGGAATTAGAAGCAACCACGGCATTGGGTGGAAGACGCGCGGATCTAGGGGCCGCAAACCAAAGAGTCGGAGGGACTGCGGAATTAGAAACTGCCACGGAATTAGAGGAAGACATGCGGAATGAGGAGACGGAACCGGCAGCCATAGGATATGCAACCACGGCAATAGGTATATAGGAATTAAATTAGGGTTTTGATTAATAGAACAAATTATAAGGATAAAAATTAGCATAAAACAAATTTTTACAAAGACAATCAATTTTGGAAACCACCACAACTATGCCTTGAGGAACGGTAAAACCCAATTACGATTAGTAAAGTATATTGGTAATCAACATTTATACGGTATTGGAATATGTCACCATCATAAAGAGAAAAATAGAAATTTAAAATTATGAACATACTAAGGACTTAACGGTTATAACCGTTTAAGATAGGCACAATCTACAAACGTCATAGATAGGTAGATATCTAGGGAAGTAGAGATGATAAACGCTCAATATGTGGATTTAGGATTAGAGACAAATGACTATATAAAGCAAAGAGTTTTTAGGGATTAACATGTCTTTTCATAGCAACGAAGTTATCTTAAGATTGAGTGTCAAACAACACTTGAGCTTACTTTGTATTTCATCTCTCCCAAGACAACATTTTTCAATACAATGTCATATACAATTTTTTCATACTTATTGGATGTCGAAACACTTGAGCAATCGTAATTTAAGAGGAGAGTAACATCTTTTGAGCAAATGCTCAAAAGAATATTGTAAGGGTGAGATTGAAGCGCTCAAGACTTTGGAGAATAATTGGAACTTTAAGAATCAAATGATATTGAATTAACCTCAACTCACATTGATATCTTGAGAGATTATATGATCAAGCCTATTGATTACCTCTATTATATCAAAGACTTAGCTTAACTCTAGTTTTGTGAAAATTAACACTTAAATGATAAAGGAAATATTTTTCAATATCATGAAATTGGATTAAGAATATAAAACGTATAGTTATATCAATGTAGTTGAACTTGTAGTATGTATGTATGTATGTATGTATGTATATATGTATTATTATTATTATTATATATAAGAAAATTACACTTATACACCAAGTGATAACACTTGAGCTAAAATGAAGGACACAAGAACATGCATCTTATACTACTTGATGGATTAACATTCAATTCTCACTAATATTATAACTCATCAAGGAAGTGATTTGGTATTACGGAAAACTAACATGCTATTATAAGTAAGTATTAATTACGTGAATTCATACAAAACACTTATATAACTGCCTTAAGAGTTGCATCATGAATTTGACATTCTTCGATAAACTAAATTTAAGAGGTTGAAGGTTGTCTTTATCATCAACAATTGTAGATTTTAATTTATATGTATATGATATGAATGGAACTCTAAATATTGATACACTTCCAAAAGATCACTCCAATTTAGTTGTTCCTCGTAATTAATGAGCCTTACATTGAAAGTGAGAATAATTAAAGATTGAGGGCTCTTACTCCAAAGTAATTATATTCAAATCATAAGGAAAAAGGGAGGATAACATTTTATTAAGGGCTTAACCAAGCACGTTAATGAGACACGGTATTCTGTAAGTGAAACCGGTTGAGAGGTATTTCAGCGCAAACCCAACACCCACTGTCGCGTACCTCTCCATGAGGACTGCCCAAAACACCATGGGCACAAGGGGGACCCCGGAGTGACACCCGGGACTTGTGGCGCCGTTGGTGAGAGGGCCCAAGTGATCCTAGTGTGGGTGAGGGCCCCGAGTGTTGGGAACGCCTCCCACCCACGAAGACTAGGAGGCATGACGGTGAGGCCATGAGCTATGTGTAGCTCAGGGCGTGCCGATTATAGAATGCTCAAGAACACCTCAATCGGAGTGTGAGCTAGGAGATATGGCAATGTAAGTGGGCGTTGTCCCGGGACAGCGCCCTGGAACAGCAGTGGCCTGGGAGTGGCTCTCGGGACTGCGAAGCTTTGAACAGGCATAACTTCTTGTATATTTGTCCAAATGGGGCAAGTGAATAGTCCATCGGCATCTACTGAAACGTAGATGACGATGGAGTGGTTGATTGTTAAAATTAGAGAATATATGAGGAAGTTATGGGGGTTTTGAACCTGCTGGGGGCTTCCAGCCCCAACGGCTAAGGGAAAATGTCTACTTGGCCCCAAGTGTTGGGGGAGAGACAAAAGGTTACTTGACGGTAGGGTAGGGGCCTTGCCTAGAGTCCTAGAGGCTTATATGGGTGAGGTGGTGTGGCCTCACCTACCCAAGGTCGAACGGCAAGGCCTCCATGGGCATTAGCCCAATGTGAGGGCATAGTTGTCTAGTATGGCTCGGGTTGTTGTAGTGTTGCTCTAGCAACGCGATGATCAATATGATATTGGACTTCTATGGATGGAAGTCCACATCTAAGGAATGGTTACCGATTAAGGGGTGAGTCCCGAAAACCAAGTAGGAGGTTTGGTCCGATCCCCCTCCTATAAACTAAGAAGGTCCGCGGTATGGGGAGCTAGCCGTTCGCATCACGGTATGCGAAGGGTTAGCGCTCGTAATTCTTGCTAGAAAGGAAAAATGGGCCGAGATAGTTAAGGGACCCTAGCAAGGGTTGCGACACCCACAGATACAAGATTGAATACACACAAGGGCAGAAATGTAAAGAAATATAAATCACAACAAATGCAAACGGGAGCGACAATCTTGGTGCAAAGATATCGTGTACCTCTCCATGAGGAGTGCCTGAAACATGATGGGCACAAGGGGGATCTCGGAGCGACACCCGAGACTTGTGGCACCGTTGGTGAGAGGGTCCAAGTGATCCTAGTGTGGGTGAAGCCCTGGGCGTTGGGAACGTTTCCCATCCACAGAGAGTAGGAGTCACGAGGGTAAGGCCATAAGCTATGCGTAGCTTATGGCGCGCGAATTTTGGAATGCTCAAGAACACCTCAATTGGAGGCGTGAGCTAGGAGATATGGCAATTTGAGTGGGGCATTGTCCCGGGACAACAGTGGCTTGGGAGTGGCTTTTGGGACTGTCGAGGTTTGAACAAGCATAACTTCCTTGATACTTGCCCAAATGGGGCAAGTGAGTAGTTCATCGGCATCCACGTGAAACGTAGATGACGATGGAATGGTCGCTTTATAGCATCAGAGACCACACATGGAAGTTATGGTGTTCTGAAGCTGCTGGAGGCTTCCAGCCCCAACGGCTAAGGGAAAATGTCTACTTGGCCCCAAGTCTTGGGAGAGAGACAAAAGGCTACTTGACGGTGGGGTAGGAGCCCTGCCTAGAATCCTAGAGGCTTATATGGGTGAGGCGGTGTGGTTGGCCGAATCCACCCGAGGCCGAACGGCACGGCCTCCACATGCAGTGGCCCAACGTGGGGGCATAGTTGCCTAGTATGGTTCAGGTTGTTGTAGTGTTGCTCCGGCAATGTGATGATCAACTAAAGATTGGACTTCCATGGATGGAGGTCCACATCTAAACATTGGTTACCAATTAAGTGGAGAGTCCCGAATGAAAGAGTAGGAGGGTTGGTCCCCCTCCTACGAACTAAGGGGTCCACGGTATAGGGAGCTAACCATTTGTATGGCGGAATGTGAAGGGTTAGCGCTTGTGACCTTTGCTAGAATTGACAAAAGGTCAAAATATTAAAGGGGCACTAGCAAGGGTTACGACAGAAGACAAGCTCACAAACTTCTTAAGGTGGGGAGGTTCGGCGTCGGGGCATGTGTGGCCAAGCTACTTTGGGTGGGGAGCTGCATGCGGGGCCCGTGTGGCCGGGCATGACAACCCGGGTATCGGGCCATGTTCCCAATGGGGTCTCGTTCCCATGGGCACGGACAGTGAAAGAGATGTGCCCGGGGCAGGGTGGGGGGCCTAGGCAGATGGGATCTAGCCCAGGCCCCTTCCTCCCACTCTTGAGTTTCTAAGGTGTGTGGGTGTTATTTGTTCCTTTTTCATGTTCTCCAACTTCTACCGATTAGATTTACACAATAAAAACTCATGTTGCCTTACCAAATTTGCGATGGAACATTTGCAAAAACTAGATTGAAATTGGACCTCTTATGATTTAGTTGTGATTATCAGAAGTGCATGTTTGTTGATTTCATAATTGGATACATGGGTTCTCCCAATTGTGTTCACTATTGAGTGTAGAGTAGTTATTAATATTTGATGACAAAGTCCAATCTCTTTTACACATGTGTCTTTATGATGTTTGCTCTTTGATCCTCACCGAACCAACAAGAGGAATGTGTTTTGTGGAGTCAGTTATGATTCTCAAACCTTGCACTGCAATTCTACAACATTAAACTGAATATGGATTCTACACCATATATGGGAAGTGAACACAACTCACCTACTAAGCGATGTTACGTGCCTTCCTCCCACCCTTGAGCTTTATATAACTTCCCCGTCCTCCATATGCAAAACACTTTCATAAACCCCACCTACAAAATCCCTAATCCAAATATGGTCACTCAAGCTCAAGAAATCCAATGTCTCAAGCTTTTGGCAGTTAATAGGTTCTTGGGAGCTCGAAATGTGAGCCAAATACCACAAACCAAATCTCTCCAACTATCATGAACAAAGACTCAAGGATTCCTCCAAAACTCAAAATCCCTCTAGCTCAAACACACTACTATGGTATCTAGCAATTGAGCAATGCACATCTTTTTTGATTGGAAATTTGAAGAATTCTTTTAGTGCAAATCCTAAGATCCGTGACATATTATGATGGAATTTTGCAGGCCCTAGATAGGCTCCCCCTCATCCTTGCTATCTTTGAGATTGTTGAAATTTCGAGATTGAGGACACCAAGACAAGGAATACTGGTCAATACTAAGCTCTACAACTTGTACTTTGTTTATTTGGGAGAGGTTGAAAGAATTACTATAAAATTGAAGGTGAGGCATATCCTTAGAAGTTGCAAAGCTTGAACTAGGGAGTTTGAATTTACACATTACTTTCATTGCAACCCAACATTTTACAATCTAGATTGAGATTCTAGAGGCACCATCATCTACCTCTTCATTGTCTCAAATAATTTGCAACTTTCATGATTTTGTGAGTGTGATTATGCAAATTTTTGGAATGTAACTATTGCATATGAGAAAGATTTCATTTGCTTTCAAATATTGTGAAATGTCCAATTGTACTTTCTTCATGAATGAAGAGCATTGGGGATTCTCAACATGACGGGTTGAGGGATTCTTAGTTTTGAAAAAATCCTTGAGTTATACATCACATATGGAGAGAGATTTGGTATGTGATATTTGGCTCTGCATTGAAAACAAATTCATATTTCAAGCTCCCAAGAACCTAACTAACAAAAACTTGAGACATTGGGTTTCTTGTACTTTCTTCATTGACTTGAGTGAGCAATTAATATCTAGATTAAGGTTTTTGTGTAGGTGGTGTTTATGAGTCTTTTGCACTTAGAGGATGAGGAAGTATGCTAGAAGCTCAAGGGTGGGAGGAAGGCATGCAAGGGAGGGATGATCCACTTGCCCAGTCCTTTTAAAAAAAATGGTCTATGCCCTTCTTCCGATAATGCCTAACATGCCCCTTGCATGGGAGCAACATAAGAGTGTTGTAGATAGTGATGAGGGTGAACTATGGAGGAAGACAACATGGCTAGCTTTAAAAAAAAATTGGAACCAAAAATAAATTTTGTAGGTAATGGAGGATTTTTTTTGTGAAAGGAACAAATTGAAATTACTATGCAATAGAGTTGAATTTTGTTGGTCTAGGGATATCCATAACACATTTCAAATATCCCCTATACCTCTAGATTCAAGTTGAAAATGAAGGCAAGTTGCAACCCGATGCAACAAGATAGTCAATTGTGTGTGTATGATGGATCAGTGGTGTGGTATCACTTGCAATCTCCGGTACCTTCAACTATCTAAGCCTTACTTTGGGCCCTTAGAAATGGCACCATAACTTCAAAGATAGTGTCTAACAAACTCCATGGTGAATGACCCTGAAATCCGAGCACAAGTGGCACCCACAAGTTGCTACAAAGCTTGAGCTCTACAAGCCAGAGCAATGTGGTGCCACATGTCATGATAGTATTGCATATGGCTAATTTGGGGGAAGGCATTGATTTGTTGCCATAGCGATGTTAATTTAAAAATATAATATCTACCCTCATATATTTACTTCAAGCACACACTTTCACCAGTGTCAAGTTTTGTGCCCTAGCCCCACCATATGCCCACCATAATCCGGGCCCACTACATGTCTATTTAAAGAAAATGAAGTCAATTTCATTTTGGAATAGGGTCCAATTGCAATTGGGGCTTCACAAAGGAATGTCACACTACAAAGGATTGTGTAAATAAAAACTTTAACTAGAGAGTGTATGCCTATATACCATGATGACAAATCATTTTATTGTTCCTTAATTAGGCTACATTGTATTCATTTCAACCATGTTTGTGTCTTTGCAATGGCATAAACTAAAAATGTCCATAAGAGTCATGAAACACAAATCCAAAGTCAAGGTCACAACTATTACCAATGGTTTAAGAAATCAAAAGAATAGATTACCCTAGTAGACCTTGTCTTTGTGGTTGTGATGTTGTATGTGATGCTCTTCTCTAGGACATGTTATTGGTGTTAGGCTATCACAGTCAAATTTCACAACATTTTGTCTCAACTACAAACATAACTATGTTTTGGCCTCCCAAAGCCCTCCAATGGCACCAATCTCATTGATTGACCACCTCAAGAGAGATAGACATTTTTAAAGTTGTGCAAATGATTTAGGAAGTATTATTCACCCACTACCACAAAGAACTCCCATCAAATGTAATTGGCTTCAAACCAACGAAAGGGCCAACTCAAACTCAATGGATCTAGAATTTCCAACAAAGTTGGGAGTGAGTCTTGGCGGCCTTTGAGCAAGAGGTTAGGAGACCTTCTTTTGCATACCAAGTTCTTTTAATGCCTTCACATGGTTCACATACTTTTCAATGTGAGGAACATAGTGAGTCCAGTTGGTCAAAGTCCCTTGAAAGGCAACATCAACTGCCCTTGCAAACATCAAATTTAGCTAGTTTTGCCATGACATGATGAAAACAAGCATTGATGTCATCAATAGGCATTTCTTTGGTTGTTTGCTTTGTCACCTTCACCCCTTCATTTGCTAGTCCTCAATTGATCACAAACCACTCCTCATTGTGGCACTCAACCTTTGCCATTTCCAAGCTTCTATGCACAATGCCAAAAGGATTCATAACTTTGAAAGATAGAAACAAACAACTTCATGAAATGTGCAAAATCAACAACCTTGAAACACTTACCAAGCAACCATGATACCATGATGTCATGAAAAGCCTCAAACTTAACACATTGTGCAACCTAACAAAAATCTCCAAAGGCATTTAGGAGTTGTGGTGATGCAAAATAAATGTAGCAAAGAGAAGTGAAGATGCTTGAAATCGGGAAACTCCAAGTTTGGGTCCCACTCAACATTTGAACAAGGACTTCTCATGTGTTTGAACACCCACTTCACATTTGAACCAGCTTGTGTGCACCAAATTGTCAACCAATAGAATGCTACCAAAAATAATTGAAATAAACAAGCACCCTTGAAATAAAGTCCAGAAGTCCTTGTTCTTGATGTGGCACCCCAATTGCAATTGGACCCAATAATGTTATGCAACTAATGCGGTGATACACTCATTACAAAGGTGGGTGCACTTATAAATGGTTTGTAAATTATTTAGGGTTGCCCAATGTGAGATGTGGATTTTCAAAATGGCGCAGGTACTAGAAGTGGAGGAAGAATTGGAAAGATCCTAATGGATTTGGTTTACTTCTCCATGTGAATTACCATGAGTAGAACATGTCATTAGAATGTGATCAACTTGAACCAACATGTGGATAGTTCCATATAGCAAGTAAGGAAATTGCCTCCGAATTAAGTTGACCATAGCAACAATGAATTGATGCATATGGGTATATCATTCTTCCATGATCCATGTTAAAAACCTACCACCCTATAGGTTTGTGGTTGATTCATTCCATTGATGCTTGGTGTCATATATTCACGTTATTAGATATAATTAGAACCCATCTTTGCAATTAATATTGGACCTATTGTCCTAAAGTAATAAACCTTTCACCAACATACTATTTCAAGACATTTTAGTTGGATGGATGAGAGATCCCTCCCGTTGTTAACTAAAATCATTGCAACATTCAGATGCTTGTTAATTATAAATGGAGATTGCCAAATAGGTTAACCACTATAACATTTAGACGTTTAAGAGATGGAAGGCGGTTATGTGCACATGTATAAGAGAGCAATCTTCTCCAAGAGCATAACATTACTTAGCAACGTGGGCCCTCAAAATATAACATTGAGATGCTGGGAGTTTAGTTTGAATATGAGTCTCCCGGTGTAGCTTTTCGAGCATCTCACTATTATATTATGAAGGCCCTTGGAACGAGAGTTGGACGTCGAGTGATGTCATGAGGGCTTCTCATTTGCAATTGAAGATTTCAGTGTGTCTTGACCAATATAGGAGTGACATGTGGCACAATTTGAGGAGAACATGATTATTTCTTGGTAGAATAGAGCCGCCGTTGGCGGTCAGTTGGCGTACTCTGGCTATGAGTCCTAGGCATTCCTTCACACCCAGCTTCATTGCAGCCCATAATGAGGAAAACCTAATCTCCACACCCTTGTGAGTCCAATTTTTGTAGAAATTTGTATTGCTATAAAGTACTTAATGTCATATTGAATCTCAAATTATGTCACTAGTCGTGGGTGCACTCAGGGTCTCCAAGTGTGAGTTGTTATGTATTTATGAAGCTCTTTAAGTTGCTAGGTATCTATTAAGTTGTTGAAATTGCAAAACAGATCACGAAGGCAACAACTTGCAATCATAAAAGTTGTTGCTTCAATTGCATATTGTCCTAGAAAACAATATTCATGACATTTTCAAGCTCATTGCACTGAACATCAACCTCATCACATAAGTCTAATGAGTATTGCTGATAATTATTACCATCGATACATACGATGCCTGACATTATCTATTCAACGAGTTCCGTGTCACAGTCGTGCTAGAAATTAATTCACACAGTGCTTTTAACTTCTGTAGAATAAATTTCATTTATAATTTTGTTTAGGAAACAAAAAGAATCAACTGCTTCATTTGCACTTCAAAGAAAGTACATGAATGCTATACTTACCAAGAAGATAAAAATAAAACTTAAAACCAATCACATGGAAGCCTTGCTTTGATCAACAATACTAGCCTACATGAACCTTTTGGGATGAACCTTATATTTTGTTGCAAACTTCAAAGCACACATGGAGATTTATCTACATAGATCTTCTTTCTTTCTTTTTTCTTTTCCTTTGTTCTTGAGAAAAATGAAAGAGAGACATGCTTTGAAAGGGGGCTAAGGCAAAACCGGCCGGCAAAGAAATTGGATTCCTGAAGAAGGACGAAGTTAGTAGTAGCTATTTGAGTTGGCCTCAATGTGTGCAAGTAGTACCTTCCTTAATTAGCACACGACCTCAAAAAGGGCCACTGGTGAGAGATATTTAATTTGATGGGAAGGGTGCTTTTTATTGCGTAAGTTATGCTACATGGATCATGGCATAACATTATTTAGCTGAGTGACTAGGTTGGGGGGGTTGGGAATATATTATGTAAGGTGCTAATGTATATCTTATGAATGTTGTTTAAGCACATTCAGCTTGATAAATTATGAGTTGTTTGGGTGAAAAATTGTCACTGAATATTACAATTTAGAATGGAATTGTTGTCTGATAGCAACTAAATAATGTTATGGCCCTGGCCCCTATTTGTGCGTGTAAGGTATGTGGCCCTATTATGGGCACTTCCAACTCCATAGACAACTTGGGCCATTGGATGGGATTGGGAATTGTCTCTTCCAGTTAGCAACCGCAAATCAAGCATATGGTCATTTGAAGTTTCAATATTGAATTTGAGATACAATAATTATGAGAGATCAATATGAAGATTATCTTCATTCTAAACGGGTCACATATGCCTCGCCAATTGTGTCGAGTATGAACTTAATACAATGATGTATATCTTTAAAACATACTCTAATCTCATCGTATCATGTGTCTTTTGAGTGTTGCGTCTTAACTACAAGCCTTGGCATATTATAAGGTCAACAAGACTAATGCGTACACTTCCAAATCCACAAGCATTAATGATTGTTAGATTTGACATGGAATTGTTTCATCCAGTTAGCAATTGCGAATCACGAACATTGTCATTTTAAATTTTAGAATTGGAGTTGAGATGCAAAAATTATAAAAAGATCAAAGTAAAGAATCTTTTTCTCCCTACATGATTCTATAAAACCTCCCAATTTTGTTCACTACAATATTGAACTTAGAACGTGTCCATACTCCGAGCACGTCGTCCAATCTCATCAGAATACGTGTCATTTGGTTGTCCGTTCATAATTATAAGCAAGCCATATACCACAAATATAAAGCGTCCTATTTAGGAGGGTGACCAGATTAGCGTTGTCCACCTTACTGCTCAAATTTGAAGACATATGGGTGCCCATATAAGCCTTGACACATACGTACCCTGCTTTTGTTGAAGTTTGCTTACTACAGATGCCGGAGCAAGAGAAAGGTCTGTGAATGATGTTAGTTAGTTACCAAACTCAAGTCACATGAAGGAAAGATCTCAACACTTATGTTGTTTGTGGCCTCATCAAACCAGTCTGTAGATAATGGCATTCAAATTCACCTTCGTGCCTTGGATTCGGGTCAAAGTTTGTTGCTGTTTTTTTGTGTGCAGGTACGTAGCTGAGTCCACTGTACTCCCAGGCTGCATTATGCGCACATTAATCATATAAAGAGTGGGAGACAACAATGTGCAAACAAACATATTCAGTGCCCAGGGAGATTTTGGGCATACTCAGTCAAGATCCTAGTGTTTCCAAGACCAACCAGTTACATGTTGACATCTTTCAGTTTTTCTTTGTTCAATTGTAGGACATTCTGTAGATTCCTCTAAACGGATCAGCACTTCTCCTTGAAGTCTTGAAGTCTGTCTCTCACCTTTCTGCAGCTCTCTACACTTAGGGTGTCTGGCCCTATTCTGGGCACTTATAACTCTGCAGTCAATTTGGCTGTTGGGTTGTATCAGGAATTGTCTTATACGGTTGGCAATTGCGAATCATGCAAGTTGACGTTTCAAAATTCAAAATCAGAGTTGAGATGCAAAAGTTGAAGGTCAAAGAGAAGACGATGATTTCTTTAAATGATCACATAAACCTTCTCAACTGCATAACATTATTCAGATCCATATCAGCGTTATGTGGGACTGGCAGTATTCTGTAGAATATTCCCTGATATTTCCCACATTCAGTCTGAATGTGGGAAATATTAGGGAATATTCCGTAGAATACAGCCAATCCCACAAAACACTGATATGGATCTGAATAATGTTATGTGTGTGATAACCATGATTTAAGTATATTCATGGATTAACATACTTTAGTTTAACATGGTTTACATGTTATTGAAGCCAAATAGCAGTGGCAACATATCTTACATAAATGCATGGATATATTTATCTATTTCATATAATAAACAAATGCATGGACCGTGGATGATAGAGCACATAGTCTAATTATCTCATCGCAACATAGTCTTTGTGATGTTCATTAATCTTACCTACAAGCCTTGTCATATATCACTCAAATATAATACCCAACTGAAAAACATACAAGTCCATGATACATGCCTTAGAGACTAGCTGATTGCAACTAAATTAATACGTTCAAGAATGCACATAAACGCTAGATTGTGAACTTCCAATCTTGTACATTACAAAAGCTTGACAACTTAACCACAAGATGGCGATTGCTTATGAGCTCGAACCACCCAACCATAGTAGAGAGACAAAAGATCCTCTCTCCTCCCCCGAGCTCCCTTTTATGCCAAAAGCACTCCTTTCTACTTTCTATTTCTCATATAGTAAAAGTCTTATACTCATATCTTTACCTTTGGTTCTACTATGAATCTTCTATCTTTTGGCTCAATCACAATCCACTAGTCATAACTGTCTAATTCCAACTAGATTCATTCATTCATTCTTCTAGTTGGAATTGTTTAATTCCAACTAGATTCAATTATTCATTGAGAGTTGTCTAGCTCCCATGAACAACTTCCATATGGTGGGAGTTGTCTAACTCCAACGCAAAGATCTTCCGAAGGAAGGTGTCCAACTCCCAGTTGGAGTTGTGTAAGGTCAACACAAAGATCTTCAGTCAGGAGTTGTCTAACTCTCGTGCACAATTCCTTCATGGTTTGTCTAGCCCTTGTGCACCATTCTTCATTGGGTTTGTCTGACCCAATTCTTTCTTTGAAGTTGTATGACTCCAAACACCATCTACTCGGATGCTAAGTAGACTAAAGTATGGTTAGTCTTTATTGCTTGCATAACTTGGAGAGATCACAAGTTATACACATTTGTAAACCACGTGCCGTTAGGGGTTCATTATAGATGAACTATTTATCTAAATTTATTTAATAATCGGCATCCTAGTAGTAGATAAAATGGTACTTTGAGGTATATTTCAAGACCCTATAGGTTTATATAATCTACTCCATGAACTTGTTCTATACACTTTATTTTGTTTGTAAACTATACCATTAAGAATATTTGGATTTATGAATGACTTTTGGACAATTCCAACCGTCAGTATGACATATACTAGATCGCACAAGTACACCAAAAATAGTGGTTGGCGAATGTGGAATGCAAACATTCGAAGTTGTGGTTGTTGTTTTTGATGTTGTCGTTTGATGTATTTGTCCCCACTAATGCACATCCCTTATTATTTTTGGACAAATGGTTTGTCCAAATATACTTAAATGTTAGTTTTGAGCATAAAGTAGTATATGTTCAGAACTAGGAATATGAAATAAAAATTAGTTACTCTCACATAAAATATTGTGACATGTCAAGCATTTTTTGTATGTAAGAAATTTCCGCCTCACTTATTATGATAATAGATTTTAGGGTTACCTCTTCCAAGACCTAATTACTCACTTCTTCACCTCAAAATCCTCCAGCCCATCATGGGACAATGTTCCTTGGAGAAGGGAACATGGAACCCTTTAAGTCGCATAAGCTTAAGCTCAAAATTAGTGCAAGCCACACTAATTTTCAACCCAGAGATACAATAAAGCGAGCCACAATATTTTCTACCCACACATAAAATAAAGTGATCCTTGGTAAATTCTACCCACCCTAACTTTCAGCCACAGTAAAGGGTGTGATAGGTGTAGTCTCTGAGAAACTATTCGTCTGCATCGATAGTCCACTAAATTTGATATTTAGTGTCATGTGATATGATATTAATGGTATTTTATGTCACTATGGTAACTTTTCGGATGACACTTCTTATGAATAAGCAAACGAATACTGTCATGGATGATGGATGAGTTCATCCATTGGCCAAAACCCTACCTTCTCTTGTCAGCAACTTGTGATGAAATATTGTCATGGATGATTGAAATTTGGATGAAAAATCACTTGGTAAGTGACAGTAATTGCAACACTGTAAAGCTTTAATTTTAGTGTTGGTGACACTACACTGTGGTTTACAATTAGTACTGAGCAAGACAATTAGAATTGATGACACTAAATATCATTATATTTAGTGTAGTATGCAAAGTTCATAAATGGAAAGGAAAGTATGGTGGGCTGGCCATTAAACAGGAACGGTAAATGCCAGGGAGGAGGCATGCAAGGTAATGAATGAGGTCGGTGGGATTTATCCAGAGTGAAAAGGTGGAGAGTTTCTGGGTGCAGAGTGATGCTGTCAGATCATGAGCTGCATTGCAGCACAGAAAGCCTGAATCGGAAGTCAGAATTGTGGATGTTTGCATTTTGATTACTACGTAGAATTGATCCTGGCAACAGGCGCAGCAGATCCTATCCCCCAGATATATCCTCACAGACAGCGTACAAAACCTGGACACTCATGACCTCCAGAAACCTGATGAACAGCAGGAGGCTAGGCATCATTCTGGGATGTCGGAGTCAAGCTATTAGGATGCCGATCGATCAGAGAACTATGGGAGAAAACTCATCATGATATTAAATTACGACTCATTTCCCTGGCGTCTGTCTTCTTCTACGGTGGATTAAATAAACTGCTGAGCAGAATTTTGAAACTTAGCCACCAAGCATTCCCACAGACTTCAGTCACTTTATGTACTGAATACTCCAAAATTTCACCTCACACATTTAGCCCTACGGAGATTTATTCTATTTGGAAAATTGCAGACCTTGCAGTACTGATGATGTCTCAAATTGAAGGCCATGGCGACAATGACATGTGCACAATGATGCTTGTACTACTTACCCTAGTCATTACAGGTCTCTCTACTTCATCATCACCACGAGACAAATATAACAGCTGCTATCAAGTTGCAATCATCTTGTGCCCCGTCTATACCTCATCCAAAAGCACAATGTGGACGACGCTGAGCTCACGGTAAAGACAAAATTGCAAAAGCTATCTTTAAGTTGCATGCAAGGGACCTACAATATCTCTTGGCTGACCTGCAGCTCCAGAATCATCAGGCTGACATACTGAATTAGGAGTGCGTTGAATTGACGTTCGATAGATGCATAGCTTTGAAGGAATTGAATCTCATTCGATAGATGACTTCCACCGACAGATTCTGTGGAAAGGATTGAGTAGAAGAGGTGCTTAACTCAAGGTAATTCGAAATTTTTATAAGAATGGCAACATTGTCACGAGGGCGGGCCAGTCTGGACAAAATTGCACAAAGCTAACTACTACCAGGATCAAATGCAAGCCCGTGCCCTAAAGAACTACGAAATTGATACCTACTCCTACGCCGGTGTCTACCTACCTACTCATACATGATCAAATGCCTGGGACTCTCCTCGGGCCGATCGATCAGTCACCATAGCCAGCAGCCCCGTGCTTAGCTACATAACCGAAACCTCACACTGCAAGAATCAACTGGCGCCAGGATTAAGCCTCCAAGCCATGACACACAGCTACAGCACTGCATCATGCGTTCCTGAAAAACCCAACTACCAACAATGTAATGCTCGCCTGAACCTCCAAGCCAATTTACCCTTCAATGTGCAATGAAACCCATGCACTATCCATGCCCCCGAGGCATTCCATCCGGGATGTCATCAATGTCCAGAGCTTCGGTGATTCTACAAACTCAGGGCTTTTACAAACTCAACAAAATTATCCTGATCTACAAAACACTAAGGTATGCCGCCACGAGAGGGAGCAGAGCAGCAACAACTAAACCGAAGCACCGGGGAGCCAACATCCCCTCTGCTGCATTCGGTGATGTCTGGCTTTGCAAAGGAGACCCAGCTGGGGCATAAGATGTGTCTGCCAGAGGAGCGGAAGTAGGAGGCGCAGGTGGAGATGTCACAGGAACAAGAGCTGGCGTGGCAGCCGATGGAGCAAGCTCAGGAGCAATTCCAGGAGTAAATGCAGGGGTTGGGGTTGGGGTAGGAGTGGATGGCAATGCAAATGGCACAGGGGTAGGGGTAGGGGGAGCCAGCAACGAAGGAGCAGGAGCAAGAGAAGGAGCCACAATGGGAGTGCTAGCAGAAGGCACTGGTGCACCTACAGGCCCAGGAGCAAACAGTTCCTTGGGAAGCAACACGGCACCAATGGAGAAAACAGCCACCGGGGGGTTATCATACAGCGTGTTGGTCACCGAAGTGTTCACCAAGCCTGTGGAGATGGCCACGTTTGCAGCAAGAGCAGTGATATTGAGTGTGAAACTACTGGATGTGGGGGGAGTGGCAAGAGTAGTTGAGACAGGGTTGGTGAGTTTCTCGAGTGACCCAAGAGGTGCGTATGCTGTAAGGGCATGGTACTGCAACAAGGCGACCTTCTCTGCGGCTGTGAGCTTGGCGAGTGCCCCTGCGGGGAGAGCTGCAAATGCATCGTCTGAGGGCGCGAATAGGACCAGGCCTGTGCCTGTCTCGCGTGTAGCCAGAGCTGCACCTACACCTGTGGATTCCAAGAGACTGAGGAGTGTGGTGAAATGGAGTGCCTTGGTGAGTATGTCTGTGAGGTTGGCGGTTGCGGGAGGGGCGGTGGTTAGGCCGTCTGGGACCAGCACTCCGTTCACTTGGAAGAATGTGTAGTTGTATGGGTACTGCGTTATGTTGGTCAGGATCGCCGCTTGCATCACTCCCGCCGCCGTGCCCACCTGCATCCAGGTGGTAAATTTCACACTTTTTAGGTTTCTCATCAAGCTCTCTCTCTTGGAGTTACAAAACTGTATTGGAAATTAGTACAAAACACTGAAACATCGTCAGCCCGTCTTCATGCTCTTAAAATCAAGTGATGTGCTGCCTGATGTCTAGTTCAAGTTACAGAGCTCCCTCACACATGAAACGGCGAGGTTTTCAAGCTTTTGGAGGCAGCACAATCATGTACTAGTCAAGAATGCGCAGCTGAACTAATCAACCCACATATGAAGCAGTAAGGGAAACATTTCGCAGCTTTTTCAAAAAAACATTGGAAAGCAGTACAAAACACAAAGCCATCAGCTCTTCAAGCTCCCAGATTCAAGTGATATGCAAGCCACCTCAGCTCAACTCCGAGCTACAAAGCTCCAAACGGCGAGGTTTTCAAGCTTTGGGGGCTAGTGCAATCGTGTAAGCAAGAAATGTGCAGATGAATCCATTAACTCTCTCGGCCAAGACCAAACTCACACGTGATCCAAAAACGGTAATATTGACGACATTATCCTCTTGCAAAACTTCATGTATGTAAGGGTGCAAGGTACTGAATCACGCGTTGAAACATCTGGAAATGATGGTTATCAAGCTTTTGGAGCTAGCATAACCATGTCAGCAAGAATACGCAGCTAAATTCACTAACTCTCGGCCATGACCAAACTCGCATATGATGCAGAAACGGTAACATTGACGACATGATTTTCTTGCAAAACGGTAAATCTCCTGCATCTAAGGGTGTGAATCACAAAGAAGACACTGAAAACCACGCGACTATAAATCTGGAAATGGAGATGGTTTGGGTTATGTGGCCGAAATGGACTCCGTTTTTCGGAGGATTTTTATGGTCAGCAATGCATGGTTATGTTGACTGACCTGCACAGCGCCGTTGGGGAGGTCGGAGACGTTGACGAAGCCGTCAGTGCCCTGCGCGCGGCCCGTGGTCTGGTAGAGCGTGGTAACCAGACCAGAGCCGTTGTTCATGTTCTTGAGCTCCGTCGTGTCCAAGTACTGCAGCAGCACATGGTATCGCAGCACATCGCCCAGCTGCTGCAGGCTGCTGTTGGCATTCTGCGCCACCACGGGGTCCAGGATGGCATTGTCAGGACACAGCAGGGTGAGCGAAGAGCGAATGTTGATCTCGGCTGCCACACCCGTGGCCACCAGCATGCGCATCAGTGTGGAGTAGTTGGGGTGATGCGACAATACCTCCGTCACATTCTGGCCTGCGGCTCCCTTTATATTCACGCATGACACAACCACGACCACCAACAACATCCCCAACCCCATCAACCTCTTTATCATCCCCCGCCCCGCCATATTCATATTTATCTTCTTCACGCCGCACTAGCTATTCTTCCCAAAGCCACAAACTCCAGCACCAGCCAAGATATTGCTCTCACCACCTGCAAAACCCAAATCATCATGTCAAATGCCAAAAGCTTCACTATTCCTGAATCTCCTATTGATTCCTTCCCCTTCCTCCTGCAATACCACCATCGAGCTTCTCTTAAATGCGAAACATCTTCACAGTCTTCTTACATGACTTCCATCACGCACTCTCTTTCTCCCTCCCTCTCACTCTAACCCTCACCTTCCTGCAAAACCGCGATGAAGCAATCGATTTAGAGCACCTGTCAAATGCCACTCCTATTTAGTGTTCCCCCAGAACCCAAAGCCTAGACCCTGCACGAGCCCCAAACTCTAGCAGCTAGCAAGCCAAGATATTGCACATGCAGTCACACCACTACCGTGTACCCAAGACAGAAAACCTGTCAAATGCCAAAAGCATCAGTATTCCCGACATGAACCGAAATCTCTAACGAGTCCCCTTCCTCCTGCAACATCACCATCGATAGTCAGCTTCTCCTAAATGTGAAACATATATTTACAGCCTTCCTTCACTACCAAGTTCACCAAGTTCTTAAATTCTGACCATTAAAGCAGACTTCTCCAGTTAACAATAATATCATGTCTGATCTCATTCCTCATCCACGCTACCTCCAAATGAGCTTCAAAGCGTGTACGCTGCTACAGAAAGAGGTACATTGATCAAGTAAGACCACCCGGGTATTTGTTGCAGGAGGTTATGTACAATGCTCCCTCCTTCCCGTGACAACATACAGCTATAAACACACCACCCTCCTCCTCCTCCTCCCTCCCTCCCTCCCTCCCTGCCTCCCTCCATCTCTCTCTCTCTCTCTCTCTCTCTCTCTCTCTCTCTCTCTCTCTCTCCCCTTTCTGCTAACTATTTTAGAAATATCAACCAATCAGTCCTCGAAGGTTACTCCGGGAGTCAAGGGATATGCAATACAGAACTTGACATATATCCTGTGGACTCATCCTGCAACATGACAACATACAGCTCACGATGCCTCTTGTTCTTCAGGCTGGTTGACTTTGCTAGCTATGATTCCAACAGCCCATCGGTGCTCGAAATGCAGCCTTATGCTCACCTGTAAGTATTTCGGTGCTCCGACGATGCAATGCGATGCGATGCGATGCGGTGCGGTGCGGGGGGGAAATCCAACAAGAGCATGTTAGTGAAGGGTTTTGGGTTTTGGAGGGAGCGTTCTAGCGACGGCACGGGCTGCATCCGGTAAACCCTACGCCAGCTGCCGGTGTTTCTAAGAGAAGGGGTGCAGGGGCGCCGGTTGCTTCACCTGTGATTGCCAGTGACAGATTGTGTGGAGATTTGGGAGCCAGAGATGGCAGACCATCTCGATCAAAGAGGAGTGTTTATTTGCTTCCCTAGTCTGGGTTACTTACCGGAACTGGGGTAACAAAGAATTAGGTTGCCAAACCAGGCCTGTGAACTCTAGAAGTTACCTCCCAGTGACATAGTTACCAGCCCTATGATACACATTGGGTACACTGATCATCTCAATTCATGGGTCTTACTATTCTCGAGAACTATTTGTTGAGAATGTAATATTTTACCAAGTGATGTCATTTATGTTTTATAATGTCCGAACAACCTATTGAACTTTTGTTAGTAAAGATTGAACTCACGAGTAAGATGTTATTTCACTGCATAGCTCCAAATAATAACACACACTAATTGGGATGATCAATGTAGTGAGGAGAGACCTTGAATCTCGTTCCGACCTCCTGGTTGAATGACTACATTGTTTTGTTTGATTAGTGTGTGTTGCCATTCGGATTTACGTGTTGCTATAACTGTTTACCAATATTATCATTTTTTACCAACTAAGTTATCTTTAATGTGCATACTAACTACTTATGTTATTTGGGTAAAAATTGGTACTCTAAAAATTATCTTACAGCAATGCGTAACTCAAAATGGTAACCCACACTGATTAGACAAAAATAGCATAGTTATTCTACGTAGAATACATAATACTGGCTACCACAAGGGGGCCAAGGCTTTGAGAATTGCAACCAAATTGCATTATATCCCATATTTGTTTTTAAGAGTTTATTCAACCTTAGAATGAACACAGACTTGGTCCCAAGTTTGTTCAGAAGACCCACTTGAGATGAATTAATCACACATTTGCGGGGGTCAAATTTCTACTAAACTCTCCCTTTACCTTGCTAATAGTGGTGGGGGCCAACTCAAAGAGGTGGATGTCTAGCCTTGGTCACCATAAGGGTCTTCAAGTTAGGCTTTTATTATTCTAAAACAGTGAATTGTTAGATATTCTAACACATAGAGACTACCCTGACAAGGGATGATAAATTTAGTCCATTGTCTAGTTTAGTGAATGCCTCTCATTGTCCACATTCGAGTAGAGTCAATACCAACAATGAAATGTCTTATTTATGCCAACCTGTTCAAGGTTCTCTCTCTCTCGTTCCAATGTGTGAGTGTTGGAATTCACAAAGACATCGAATTTCATTAAATTTAGATAAAACAATTACAAGCATGACAAAATCTTATGAAGAGCTAAAACAATTCCTGGCTTCAAAGGAAGCAAGAATGAATAAAAAGTCACTATACCCGTAGGTTACTGCCAGCTCTCAATAGGGGACTATACTCAAAGGGGACATACTGCAAGGCAAACCACGATCCATGAATTAAGTGAAATTTACAATGATTTAGTGCTGTTTGAAATTGCTCTATTGAATTTTTGAAATTGAAGAGTAGTAAATACTGCACTGTATAGTAGTCTTGTTCTTGCAGTAGATTTAGATAGGCTACGGAAACATGAGCACTACAATACTACCAACTTACTGCAACAATACTGACCAACATTGAGTGTTTGATTCTACTACGGAAATGAAACCGGTTCTAGATTGTGAAGTTCCCAACTCACCATGCCTCGTGTTCCAGAATCTTCTAGAGTGTTGTGGAAATGCCCAAACTAGCTGGGTTTAGGTCGGGTTCCCTTGGAAAATGGTAAGCATGTGTGCCATTCGTTATTCACGGAGATTGTCGGCACTCACTTTGCACTAACCATGTGAACAATCTTGCACACCATCTTCATACCGTAGTCTCATGGCAGTTTAGGCAAATCATTGTCAAATAATTTACTTATTTTCAAGATTTCATTTTGACAAATGAAACATTCTGTTAGATTCTCACTCTTGCTTTACAAAAATGAGATTTTGGTTGGATTTTTTTTCCAATGTTTTCAAAAAATCCCCAAATAATATAATCAACACAGAAACCACCATGGTACAGTACTACGATAGGCGAGAGTATTACTACCACAATAAACTGCCATCGTACCATAATACAATACGATATCTGGAGTTCTTTTCAAGACAACAGAGTTTGGTTTGGCCAATAGGTACTGTAAGTTAGTGTGCACAACTATCAAGCTCAAAGCTCATTTTGAAAACACATGCTAAGCATTGTTATTATCAGACATCATCATTGCCATTATTCTTTAAAGTTTTGCCCCTGAATTGTGGAATTAGACTTTTAATATAGAAGCTCCAGAAAACGCAGCGCCCTTCAAAACCATGATTCATGAGCAAGGGAGGACGTTAAATACCCCCCAACGAACTTTCCGGGGTGTCAGATCCGGGCTGGGGCAGCCGCCCGTCCAGAAACCGAAAACTGCTGCCCGCCCGCCCGACTTCGAAAAAACCATTGCCCTTGCATTCTTGAAGGCCACTTACTCACAAATCCCATATTGAGTGCACTTCACCTTCAAAGTCCAAAATCCAATATATATGTTCACTTCCATTGAGTAAATAAGCAATTGATTGGGGTTTCAATATCAAAGTGAAACCGTCAATCAAACATGTAATTAACTTGGAAGTCAAAAATATTACAAAACCCTCACTAGCACTGAGGTTATAATTTTTGTGACTCACAATTTGAAATTGTCTTTGTCATTCTAAAATGACACTTAAATTTAGTGTGCTGATTTAGTATGTATATTTTATAATATTTTAGGTAATACAATCTACTTTCACAAGTATTCATATGCATTCAAATAAATTAAGTGTGATTAAATATAATTAGGTCTAATTAATCTTGATTAATCTTAAGTAATCCTAAATAAATCAGAAACTATGCTTACCAAATTAGGTAAACATAATTTATTATAAAATGTACTTACTATAATTAATTAATTTCTGGAATTTAATTCCAGTGAATTCATTCTAATAATTAATTTCTGGAATTTAATTCCAGTGAATTCATTCTAATAATTAATTTCTGGAATTTAATTCCAGTGAATTAATTCTAATAATTAATTTCTGGAATCAATTCCAGTGAATTAATTCTAATAATTGATCCCGGGGAGTGCACTTAATGCTAAGACTAGGAATACACGTGAGTGCGTTTTAATAGCATACCCCCCTATGTACTTGACCTTGAAATAGTTTTTAAATTAAGATTTTTTAGGTGCTAAATCATTACGTATATATCTATCATTTGGTGTAAATTTCAGGACCAAAAGTTTTTAAAATCTTATTAAAAAAAATTATAGAAGTTTGAACTGAAATGTGTTGTTTTTCGCTTCAAAAATCAATTTAAAAATATTTACAAGTGAGTATTTTTTTGAAATTTATACAACAAGAACTTTAGATTGTGTTTAACAACTTCATATTATTTTAACAAATTGTAAATGATTTTTTAGTACATACATAGGGGGGTCGAAAGTACGCACTCACGTGATTCCTAGTCTTAGCATTAAGTGCACTCCCCGGGTAATTGATTAATTATTGCATATGAATACTTGTGAAAGTAGACGGCATTACCTAAAATATTATAAAATATACATACTAAATCAGCACACTAAATTTAAGTGTCATTTTAGAATGACAAAGACAATTTCAAATTGTGAGTCACAAAAATTATAACCTCAATGCTAGTGAGGGTTTTGTAATATTTTTGACTTCCAAGTTAATTACATGTTTGATTGACGGTTTCACTTTGATATTGAAACCCCAGTCAATTGCTTATTTACTCAATGGAAGTGAACATATATATTGGATTTTGGACCTTGAAGGTGAAGTGCACTTAATATGGGATTTGTGAGTAAGTGGCCTTCAAGAATGCAAGGGCAATGGTTTTTTCGAAGTCGGGCAGGCCGGCAATAGTTTTTGGTCGGGTCCAGAAAATCCCGATTTTCTGGACGGGCGGCTGCCCCAGCCCGGATCTGACACCCTGGAAAGTTCGTTGGGGGGTATTTAACGTCCTCCATGAGCAAGACTCACTTTGATTCAGGTGTTGATAAGGTATTGAAAGTGTGACTTATTAAAATCCAAATTCTATAGTTATTGCATCACGTAATCTCAATTAGTAAGTGACACTAAATACTATAAAATGGTGTAGAACACTTTTGGATTCTTAACCTTGGTTTAGGGATTTATTTGTCTAAGAAGTTCGGAAGGTGTTCTTCAACATCCAACTGTATGGATATGATGTGGAACATTGTAGGTGCTACATGGAAAAATATCAGTCGTCCATGTGTCAACATGTGTGAGACTTTAGGGTATGTATGAAGGGGTACAAGGCGGGGCAACTACTTGAAAAAAAATTGAACCTTGCTGACATGAGCGCATGAATGACGGGATGACATCCATTTGACATGAGACTTTTTGCATCAGATTCTAAACTAAATTGTGAACCTTTGGGACTTAGAATTTCCATGTTTGGCAAAAATGTGATTTTTGAGAGCCCTTGCAATGTGCATGACTTCATTTTGCATCCAAAATCACACGTTTTTTTTTTTGGGATAGCCGTGGAACTCCAAATGCCAATCCCAATAGTAGATAGGTAGAACATGTAATATAAAAATTCATTGCAAAATTTCATAGCTTTCCAAGCACATTTCAATGTTGTTTTGTCATGTGACACATTCCCTAGTGTATTTAGACAATTTCTTTGAAGGGCAAGCCATGCACCTGGGTCGGGCAAAGCCCAAAAAAGGGCCCTCAGCCTACCTCCTCGAACCCCCTCCTCCGCGCCATGATGGTCTTATCCATGTTAGAAGTCTCCTCACTATAAACAGCTTGGCAATTACCCAAATGGTTTGCCAAGCAAACCAATGAAATCAAGGGCGGAGCTTGGACCTGGCCTCAACTTGGACTTGCCCGCAGTTTACCTCGGGCTACAGGCTGCCACACATAGCAAAACATCATTGTCGGGCAAGTTTTTGAAAGCAGTGCTTGCCAACTGCTTTGGCACATGGTCATTTTGAAAAAATCCATTAGGTTGAAATTTTGTCCACATCCAATGGAATTTGGGGCACTAGATGACAAATTAAAACCATTAATGTTGACTGAAATTTCACATCCAACTTAAAAAGTTGCACACCTCATTGAGTCCATAATCCTCAAAATTTGGTCATTTTGGGTCTCTCAAGGATTTAGGGGTTAAAGTCTAGGAAGCCAGTTGAAGACTTATGGGACTATGCTGTCAAAAAGGCTATTTCTCTAGAGTAGCAAAGTACGGTAGCCTCCGTGAGACACCTACACTAATTATCTCAATTAGTGAGGGAGGGCTAATAGTGTGTGTGGGAAATTAGCGAAGGTGATACTAAATTTTTCAAAGCTATGAAATTAGTGCCACCAAAAGATCTAGAAAGCATTGTTCATGCTGGCATTATTCACTAACAATACTATTCATAGCAACACTATTCACTGAAAGTGCCGGCATTATTCATTGGCAAGCGTGTGTTTGCATATAATTATTTTTATTACTCTACAAGCACCTTAGAGCATGCATTGATTTTCTTGGAATGTATGGTAAACGAGCATGTATTCATGAATTTAGTATCACTCAAAAATTTCAACCCTCACCAATTTTGAGATTTGAAAAAATAGTGCGTGTTTCGGAAATTAATACCACACACACTAATTGGGATAATCAATGTAGAAGTTGATATCCACTTGATGGTTGGATTAAAAGAAAGACTTGAGATTTCCTAATACTACATTCTCAAATAGGGCAAGGGACTTATCTCTTAAGGCGTTGTAGAGGGAACACTCCAACGCAAAGTGTGCCTCATTTTCAACTACGTTGTAAGAGTGAAAGTGACGTAGTCTGTTGTCTCTACTGTACTGTAGTGATCTAAAGAAGGAAGTATCAAGCTAAACAAGTATTCTCTGTTCTTCTGATGTGTTGCTTATCGATTCCTGCACAACCTGATCACAAAGCATCAGAAATCTGGACGGTCAAGTAACATTCATCCTCATCATTTCTTGGTGTGGTCTAACTAATTCATGTGTGGGGGACTCGACTCCGTTCTTTTATGGTAATACTTAAACCTCTGTTCAGTTACGGCAGTTGGCAAACAAACCCAAAACACTCATCACACCGTACTCATAACCTCGAACAGTAATTACTAATTACTGCGGTTCAGGTACATAAGATATTACTCATGCATATCTTACTGAATAATTTATAACAAGGTCAGTTCAACAAGTATCCTCACCAAAATACACCTCCTGTTACCCATGAGTACAAGCACTTTGGCATGATTGAAAGGCAAGCTCTTTCATAATTCACAAACATTAATGCCTTATAAATAGTGGCAGGAGCCAGGAGTGAGGCACAATTTCCGGACCAAAGTGTGGGGCATCTTTCTTGTTGCTTGAAAGTACCGAGACACCACACGGGATTACTACATCGACACAAAAATCCAAAAACTAGGTCAGGTAGGTAGTCTGGTCTTTCACACTTTTGGGCACTCTGCCAGTCCACTGTCCTGCATTCAGAGTTCTTTTGCACTCCAAAAATCTTAAGTATACCTGTACAACATATTCTAGGTCTAAATTATATCATTACAATCCTGTCCACTTGTATGAAATTGAATCGACCTTTTGAGAGAATTTTGTCACCTAACCTCTAAATACCTATTTAAAATGGAGGGAAGGTCATCTGATTTCGATATAGTTAGGCTGGGCCTTCCGTGGACTCCCATCAATGTACATTGAAAATAAATTAGCTGTGTCACATATTGTACCCACAAGGAAATGCAACTGTGTTAATACACATGGCAGTGATTCAAGCAGTCAGTTGTGGTTGGCTTTTCGAACTCTGTCCGGGTGGTGGTAAACCTCGATGTGGTCGAATTTTGCGAGCAAAGGCAGCTGGGTCTCTGTCCCATTCTCCAATGGAGTGGCGGCCGTCAAGGTCATCCGCAAGGCGCAGTGATTGCCTTTGAATAAGCATAATGACAAATCTCTGGGCAGCTGTTGTAACACCAGGAAGGAGCTCCCTAACTATCGGAGCCATATCCTGAGCAATTTCGGCGAATTCTGCAGAAAACCAAAAGCTCATTATTTGATGTCACCTGTTGCCATCATACTTTACAAAGCTAACCGAGTGCAAAATCCTGTAGCAATCATCTTATATTCCATTGATTTCACACTTACCACAAAGACAGGGAAAAGGAATATCAATATTATGAAGATGTACGTCACAAGCAAAACTGTGTGTACTTTGGGGAAGTTTATGGTGAGCATACCTTTGGCAGAGCTGGGATGGGTGAGGTGAGGCTCTACAAGGAGCCATAGTCGTCGGATTAGGTCAAGTGATTTGTAATCCTCTGGGGAAAGCTTGGCCACGGTGTTGACACCAAAAACCATGCCTGGGAGCGGCCAAGACCCTGGAATTGCAATTGTTGCAATTGTTGGAGGTAAGGGCACACGCTTTGAGAAGAAATACCAGAGCTCTGATAGTGCTTCCCGAGAGAGTGCATCCACTGCACGAACAACCTGTTTAGAGATATAACCACATTATATCAAACTCTTCAAACACACCTTATCAGAAAAAAATCTCAATCCGATCCTATCATGCTGTCTCTAGCTGGAAACATTTCAGGTTTTAGAGAGGAATTATCATAGTATTAATGTACTTGCAGCCCGAGGCACAAGCTTTCTGCTAACATGGAAGAACTTGAGTACATCCTTGGGCTTGTGTTTTGATTCTATGCTTGCTGCCCTAGATGTGGAGAACTGAGGCCACTTTACACTATGACCAAGGACCGTGACTATGAAAGTGTGACGGCCCTTCAAATTCACCCGAAGGCTGCACCATGGAAATTGAAATTGAATTTTGTATGCTCAAGGGCCCTCAAGTGTAAGGATATACGCAACCGAGCTCTCAACCAACTGCTATTTCGTCACCATCCTATTCATGTGGGCGCTTCTATTAAGCTATAATAAATCAAGGGTTTTGAACTTTTGAAGTGTCATTGTCTCCCGGTTTTGTGCTAGACCCACCTCTTTGAGATAGGGCTTGATGCAAAATCCAGTAGAGCATGAAAAAGTATAAATTGCATGCCATGTAGGACTCCATGTAGGTTTCTCGTAATTCCAAACTTCCTTGGTCCCTTATGCCCTCAAGCTTTATTGCAAAGTGAAGTGGAACGGTTTTGGCCTTTTCCACAAATGAGAGATTTAGATAGCAATGGTGACGGGCCTCAACCTCTGGTGTAAAGTGCCCCTAATCTAGGTCAGGAAGTTGAACTTGCAAAATTGACTGTATGATGATTCATTAACATGATGGGTACAGACAACAGAGACCATAAATGACTAGAGAAATAGTACGCATAGAAGAAAACAATGAACACAATCAAGTCCTACTCACTATTGGTTCAATGGAGACATGCCAATGGTGTTACCTCAGTCAAGAGCAGCTCTTGTATGTAGCTGCCTTCAGGTGCAAACAGTAGCTTCAAGGCTTCTTTCGTTGTGGGATCCATATAATTTACTTTAGGACGTGGAACATCAGGTCCCCCGGGTGCCACAGCCATAAGATCTCTGAAGCTCTGAAACCCCGAGGCCAATGCTTCTACTCTTTGTATATCTAATTGGGTCTTCTCTCCATACAGAAAGTACTTAAGTGCTGCTCGAGTTCGGGGACTGCATCATCCATTATATTTTAATATCAGATTCCAGTCTGGTATTTGAGATTATACAAATTTGCAAAATGCTCAAAGATACGATAACCTATAAGTGACACATCGACAATCTGATTAAAGTTTCTAATGCATAGCATCCAGTTGTATCATGTTGTTTGAGTATCCATACTTTGATCAACATTTATCTATTCAAAGCTTTGACTAATAAATAAATGGCTGACATCCTTTGTACAGGAACCGAGTTCCTCTCTTACCAGATATGGAAACCACGTGTAACTACCTGTCATCAGTGAGGAGACGCTTGGAGAGGTATGGGTAGCAGGAATCGACGATGCTGAAGTCAGGATTTACATCTAATCCAATTCCCTCCAAGACTGAGAAGGCACGTAGTATAAGTGCAAAGTATGGTGGAATCACAAATATGTAGTCCTTGGATATCATGGCCAAGTCCTCACTCATCTGCACATGTGCACACATTGACATTGATCGCAGAAAGCCCCAAAAGTAACACATCGATTGCTTACATATACAATAACAGTCCACGAAAAAAGGAAAAAAAGACCATTCTTTTTTAACTACTTTTCCAAGTGCGTTTTTTGAAGTTCACTTCAATTGGACGATTTTTTTGTAAGTAGATTCCAGGTTCCCTTACAGATCTGTACCTGTTGAACATTGATTTTTCGGACTCCACCACCTTGTATGAGCTGGCTCATGACACGAGTTAGTTGGGGCACTACGGCTGCTGTCTTCTCAGGGTCAGCCCTATCTTCAGGAACAAATCCAAGCCTCACCAGATCATCCGCAACACGGGGATAATCAGAATTCATTAAGTGTGATATATACTCTATCAGAGTATATCGCTGGTCTTCAGTCACCTGAAAAAAACACCCCTTCTAAACCTATTAGAGAAAGAGTTGAAGTTGAACCGCTTGTAGTAGCAGACAGGTACACAATGTGCTGTTATATGTGCACTACATTAAGGTGTTAATCAAATCTGTTGAAAGGTTACCGTTGTCATGAGGCCAAAATCCAAGACACAGAGAAGGCCGTCAGGGGTACGTAAAAGATTTCCAGGATGTGGGTCTGCATGAAGGAAACCGCTCTCAAGCAGTTGCACCAAGTAACAATTCATAGCTGTCGTGATCAAGGGCAGCAAGTCAATAGCGTTGCTCTCGGAAAGTTTTTCTCCAACTACCCAAGCACTTGTTAGGACCTGAAAATGTGAATTCCAATGTACATACATTCAGATTCTACATTCAGTAACATTACCATTTTAGAAAAAAATGTGTATCACCATAACCGAATTATTCAAAAACTTTCCATTATTTGAAAATAAGGTACAAACAATCACTTCACAGCTCCCTCCATCTTAACGGATACAGAACTCTCTACCCTATTAGATAATGATTACGATGTTCATACATATGTCAGAGATGAAAAGTCGTGTTCTCAGTAATTCACTTGAGATTGTCTTAATATGGAAGAATGGGGGCAGCTTCATATGTCTTCGTGTTACACAAAGAATGATCATATTACAAACCTTGCGAGCTGTGTATGAAAGGAACATCTCAGGAACTGTCACATTTGGCAAAGACTTCATGTTTTCCAAAAATTGGATCCCGTTCTTTGCCTGCATACATACCGAGGTACAGAGATGTAAGCTGTAGATCATGAGTCAATTCGTTGCAGCATTACAGCATTACAGCATTACAGCATTACAGCATTACAGTCTCTGCTCTGGAAGTCTTACAATTCAGAAAGTCACACTGAGAACGAGTTATTGAAACTAGGTAGTACTTGTATCTGAACAAAATAGAGATGAACAGAGGATTGTTGGAAACATGTAATGTGGCTAGATTCTTCAAATTAGTTAAGTTGGTCCAATTACACATTTTTATCATTATTGAAAATGTGGATGTAGCTATGAAATGCAGAGAATAGACGTAGCTTCTGACCTCTTGCACATAGTCGAGCTCGTCAAAGAATCGCAAAGCCCAGGTGTCAATAAGACCAACCATGTCGGACTGAACTATTGGCACATGCTGAAGCATTTGCGCACCAATCCTCAACAGAAAGAGGTCACGTGAAATTCCTTCTAAAACTCCTGGTCGTTGTACTTTGATAGCTACTACCACTCCTGTATCTCGCAGTTTTGCCTTGTACACCTGAAGTTGACCATTGCAAGCATCAAATGAGGCTAAGATTATATCTGCTCAACTTCAGCACAAAATGTCTCTTGGTTCTTGACGATGATGTTGTACTCAAGGAAGGTGCAGACATTGTTTTGAAGCGAAGGTCCCTATTTTGGGTAAACTCAAATGATTCTTGTTGAGCTCAAAGTACACTTTTCCAAATCGCATCCAAGGAAGTGGAACCTGGGTTAGATTCAAACCTGGCCCAAAGAAGCAGCTGCAATGGGGTGTTCAGATATCTCTGTGAATATCTCCTCCGCAGGTTTACCAAGGCTTTCAAGAATAATTTGCTTGGCCTCCTCGTTGGAAAAAGGAGGGACACGGTCTTGAAGCTTTTGTAGCTCGTCCAGATACACTTGTGGCAAGATGTCTGGACGGATGCTCAGTGCCTGTCCAATCTATTAACCACGCAACCCCCAATTAGACATGTTTCAGCGTTTGCATGATTCCCACACTCATAAGCCCAGCAAAAACATTTCTGCTGTAACATTTCATGTATTGTGGTACTGCTGTCCTAGAAGTTAACAGTAAATTACCAGACAAACAACCGCATTCTACTGAGGCGGCACAGAGTTGTAGTATCTGTACTTCATATGAAACATAACTTATTAACAATTCCCTTGGAAACAGATCACTTCAGCCGTTTATTCCTACATTTAAGGAGAAAATTTGGTAAATATCAAATTGCAGGCCAGCTGCTCAAATTGCATCAGATTCTCAGCTCTACTTCTCGTACATGACCTCTGTAAGACATACGCAAAAGCTTGATTAATGTAGAAAACCACCCTGGCCACATCCTGAGTCCCATATGCATGTAAGCAACCCATGTACCTTGATGGCAGTAGGTCCAAGCCTGGCAATAAGCTCAACGAGCTGTCTGGCACGAATCTTTTCCATCTTTTGGTCACGCCCGACGTATTTATCCCACAGGATGTTGAATGTCAACGAAGAGCACTCGAGCATGATTTTCGCAGACCTTATAAGAACATCCATGGGTCTCTTCTTGAAATATGTGGCAATAACCTCTGGATCATACCGTAATGGCAGGTCATGGCCCTCCACAAAACCTCGATTCTCTTCTCTTAAGTTCAATGAGGAAACGACCATCATCGAGGTTGCTAATGTTGCAAGGGTAGCCATTGTTACTCCAGGTGTAAAATCGGCACCCAATTTCGCAGATATAATTCCAGCCACAGAACTCCCTATCTGATCAACCAAATGCTGGGCTGACAAACCATTCACCTCCAAATGACCAAGATTCGACACAAGGTTTGCTGTCACCTCCTCCGCATTATGCAAAACTGAGGACATGGAGTTAACTAAAGAATCCACGCTCGACGAATCTGATACGCTTCCCACCGAATCAAGAAGATGATAGGTGCTGGATGGGTCCGGCGAGGTCTCTATGGTCCGATTCAAACTTCCCAACAATAACCTTGTGTGCATGTCATGCAAGTAATTTAGGTGTCCTACATTCGCCTGGGTTGGTAGCTTCTCAAGAAAGCATATAGGTACTTTGTGTCTATATGTTGAATAACTTGAGGACCTGATTGCATAAGAAGTATGATGCAATTTTCTCAAGTGAAAGCTCCCGAAACTGTTCCGAGGGACTATCTGTAGCCTGGAACTTGATGTGCTTCTGGTACCATTTGGCGGGTAAATGCTGATTGATGCGGGAGCGAGGCAGGGAGAAAGCATGGACGCCGTCATCTTGACTCTTTCAACCTGAGGAGGCGTAAAACGGTTTATTGAACATGAACTTAGCTGGCATCACAATCATCTAGTTAACATTTGATTCAATCAAGTCTGCCTACCTTAACAAGTTCCTTCCTGCGGGTACCAAAAAGAGGTTGCTTTATAGAGGCCTAATGCATCGTCCCATGTGATAAGAACAGAGAAGCTGTAGTTGAGCTTGAAGTCGATTCAGCGATAGTGATAAAAACAAATATAAGTTAAGCCTAATGCAGATTCAGAGGTAGTAGCTATGAGGACACAATCGTGATCAAATGTCTCCTACCATCGCAGAGTTCCAAGGGACAGTTGGGATGTAAAGTGGGAGAAATTGCTTGAATCACAATTCGAAA
Organism: Polytrichum formosum; assembly: GCA_964035585.1. Lineage (NCBI taxonomy): Eukaryota > Viridiplantae > Streptophyta > Polytrichopsida > Polytrichales > Polytrichaceae > Polytrichum > Polytrichum formosum. Next base: position 73,060,457 of record OZ037935.1, on the reverse strand, counting down.
TGATTGACAAAAAAAACAGACATGAAAGCCAAGTTCATTCTACTAACCTCAACAAATAAATCTGTAGTCTTAGTGGAGAAAGGAAGAAGAAGAGGGAAATTTGCAGACATATAAACTCCAATGTGTCTGGAACTCCAAGAGTCTACCAAAGATTCAGTTCTTTGTTTATACGGCAACAGGGAAGCAATCAGAAATATTCTAAACAATTTACAGAGACGATGATCAATTTTTTTACACTTCAGGAACATTGACATTTCAGCATCTGGTTGGTGCGTGGTACGGAGATCTTCCCCACCTACAAAGTTCACGATCTGTAACGAGAGCATTCCATGAAGGAAGTGTCAAGTAACCTCTTGAAAGCTCGATGCAAAAAAGAGCGAAAAAAGAAAGGGGTAAGAATCGTTACTTGGGCGGAAACAAAATAACTGAGTCGAATATGCGAAATTCAAAGTAGATTTATTTAAGGGGAAACAGAGCACATGCTCAAATGAAGGCGATGACGACTCTAACAGAATTTCTGAAGATATCGCAAAAAATACAAACACTTTCCTATCAATACACCCACTGCGAAACGAGAGCACACAGTTTCGTATGAGTACTGCCAAAATTGAGTAGAGAACAAGGATACGTGCTAGATGGGACGATCTATTTTACTTACAAAACAAAGGTTTTCAAGCGCTCTCACTAACGAGCAACTCTGATCTTAAAGAACTTCCAACTACCCAGAAGAAGTGAATTAGTAAAGTCACATTACGGAGGTTTTGCACGACGCTCACAAGCGGTATCAACTGGAAGACAGATTGGTGCGGAAAGCATATGAAGCTTTTTCAGGAACAAAACAACCATCACCAAAAATGATGCAACCTTGTATAGGAGGGAAACAATGAAGGCATTGCAGAAATTATTAGAACAGCTCCAAAAAAATTTCATGCAGATCCAGTACCAAAACGCAGTGAACCAAAAGCCTTCACACAAACCCAAACAGCCTCAACCACCCAAGAAAAAGCAGAACACTAAATTTTGCGCTCAATTCTGCAGCAACAGTCAACCCCTGTCAGAGCTCGTATGAAAATATCACCTTGAAGCGCAATCACTCACAAGAACCGCGCGCGCCTCGAGCGCTAGTCTAATTCCTTCACCTGTAAGTGCTCGTATGAAAATATCACCTTGAAGCGCAATCGCTCACAAGAACCGCGCGCGCCTCGAGTGCTAGTCTAATTCCTTCCGATCGTTCATCACCGGAACTGAATCTCTGATCGTATACTCCAATCGAACCGCGGTATTAGATCCACGACAATTCCATAACAAGGTCCTGCACAGAATAGAGTACTGCGTGGTGACGTAACTGCACCTCTATGGTCTTGACCCTCCACTTCAAGTTCCGCCATGGCACCGGCACCTTGTGTCCGGCACTCAAACCCCGTGACTTCCAAGTGAAGAAACTTGCAGCCGTAGCTATTCTACTCCAAAACACTCCAACTTATCTTACTGCGGATCCTATTAACAAAATAACCCCTACAAGCGCTAAATATTCCCTCCTCAAGCAACAAGGTATTCCTACCCACTTATTTGCCGAGGGAATTCTGACTTCAATCATGAAGCACTGCAAAACACTCTTAACTAACTGTAAATGCCACAAACTGATTGCTATGAAGGCTAAGAACTCCATCCTCAAGTAACGAGATGAACTCACTAAACTGGGCGAGAAAACTGTCACATTAACTTACGTGAAGAAATTGGCAACCACGGCAACATTAGCTTACCCATAAAACACTCCAACTTACTGCGAACTCTGCAAATAGATTACCTACAAGGCCTAAAAAAATCATCACCTTGAAACTCTGGACTCTGGAGCAAGCCTATGGACACACCAAGTGGCCTAAATGGTCAAGGAAATATGCCTGTGAAGCAATGGGATCTCCCAGTGACCCGGAGAATTGCTGGACCCGGGGCTTGGGCCGTTAGAATGTCGACGTGGTCACTCACTTTTACAGTCACGGGCACAGTCCGGGGAGTTCTATACAGAAATCGGTGCATTTCCTACCTTTTATAAAACTGTTCGGATTTTTTTCTTTTCACTCGGAAGCTACTGTACCGAAAGCCAGTTTTTTTTCTCGGTTAAATTCCGAGATTTACCTGTACAGTACCATTCGGCAATTTTCCTAGTTTCTAAATTTTACTTCGGTATATTTCTGAAGTTAAGTATACTGAGTCGGAAATTTTTTTATAAAAATAAAATTGGTGTTATGCTTTTAAGGGAGTGAATTTGTGTTGAAAGAAATTCCAAGTATCCTTGGAAGGAATTGAACCTTGCCAAGCCCCCACCATGTTGGGGCCAAGAATGTAGCTTTTGAAAAATGTATGGATCCAAAGAGGGTGCATACATTTTTTAGAGGTTGGTTAGTACAACAATACATGCAACCTTGAAACTAATTGACATCCTTAGAATTGGGAAACATAACTGAAGTTACTGAACAAAAAAACGTCACTTGCAGAAGACATATAACGTGAAGGGTTAGCATATAGGAATTGGTACTTAGTTCCATTTTTCCACAAAGGAATTGCCTCTTCAATGATATTATCAAAGTTCTCATCTAGCCTCTCCAAAGCAATTCTAAGCATAGCTTCCAAATTTTTGCTCCCAACCCGTTGGGCCTTGAATCACTCACAATCGACACCCGAATTTGATCCCCCAAACCATCAAAAGCACCCACAACTTACAATCAACCCACCAACATGAAAATCCAGCATAAATGTTCCTCGAACCTCCATGCATCCACGAACATCATCACTCAACCTACAATCAATCTATTGTCAAAACATGGCCACAATCACCATAACTACTGTTACCCACAATTGCAAAACCAAGAGAAAAGATGAAGAAAAAAACCAACATTTTAGCACTTAATTCAATGTACCCTTGAACGAGATTGACAAGTGGTGCAAGATTGGAAGCCACCCACTAAGCTCGAAGCCAAACACGGAGCTTGAAAACACCAATTGAAAAATACAAGAGTAGAAACGAAAGCTTAGAGCAAGAATGGGGCGGAGAGAAAAACCCTAATGGAGGAGTGAGGTACTTTGCCCAAGGGGCTCAAACTCTTCTTATACTTGTGAGAGAGGGTCCCTGGCTGCTTAGAGCCTCAAAACCCTAATCGGCCTAGTGACAATGGAACCAACCATAAATTAGCCTCCATGGTTTTTGTCCTTATGAGTCATGACTCTAGTATTACCCTAGTAACATTTCCGCCCTATCCCTAGTCCCTTCGGCTACTTGCCTAAAATTAAAAAAATTGACTTGGTAAATATCCCGAACTATGATGCCTCAACCGGCCATATTGTTAATCTATTCTCCCTTGAACCGGTTGATTTCCGACCTCGACAATTTTACATCGGTACCTCATCCGAATCATTGCGAACTCATTCGGAAATCTCCAAAAAATTTCGGCTAGCTCGTAACTAAACCTCGGTACTCCCCGTACGGGAAACCGCCCCGCCCAGTGAACAGCCGGGTCACCAGGGCACCCCAGCCCACGTGCTTGTGGCCAATGAAAGGATGCCTTCCTCTCGGAGGCACACGCCACTCCACCAAATTCATCCACTGTGGCGCATGCAATACAGAGTTGGAACTTGCAAGGAAGAAACTGCACTTTCCGGTGCCTGGTGGGCATGAAAAGTCTTAAGTTACATTGTGGGACCTGGGAATATTCTTGAGCTAAAATTGAAGTAACCCCAGCGAGAAGTTTCTGGTAAACTTTTGTTACCTCAGTTCAGGCTTGAATCCTTCCTGTCAGTTTCATTGTAGTCTTTCCTGCTTCAGATGGTCATACTATGGAAGTAATCTATTATGTAGATAGAAGCTGCTTCCAGCTCTTGACCTTGCAGGTTGCCAGAAAGTCTGTTGAAAATCTTGATAAGTTGAAATGAGAGGTAAAAAGTGGAACAATCGGCTGTTTGAGGTGCGACTTCACCCCTCACTCGCCATGTGAAATAAATCTCAGGCATGCTTTGATACCCACCACCAAATATAACTTTCAAAGTCCTAATTTACTACAGCATAATACAATTGAATGTGTTGACTCTAGGGGATATCTGTCAAGAAGTGAAATCCTGCATCCCAGGATCCAGCACCCTTTGATTTATCACTATTCTGGTTGATCTCCAACGCCAGTCGTGAGATCATTCCGACCACCGTTGCTTCCATTCCCATCATTGTCCACTAGGGTTCTCTTGAGATTCTTCCTGCTGCACATAATCACTCAAAACATCACTCGTGTCGTCGCTAGGATTGGTTTCGAAGCCATGCCTGACAAACCTTTCTCCAATCTGGGTCTCATTGGTAGCACTACTAGGTCCTCGTTGTATGCATTTTGCAATGATACCAAGCGACTGGCTACTGCCTCACTCAACTCAGTCGTAGATACATCTCGAGAGTTCAGATAGACATCCTGAGGTGATGACATACACAATGCCTTTGCTTCACCTTGCAGCATGCCTGCTTGGCAGGAATGTGGGGTTGCAGAAGAAAGGGAGCTTGTTGATTTTGGGGTTGGATCAGATTGCTTTCAAAGCTCTGTAGAGCTGGTATTCGTCAATTGGCTTTGTGATGAAACCGTCCATCTTGCCAGCTGCAATCTTCTCACTGTTGGTAGAGAATACATCTGCCGTCATAGCCATCACAACCAGCCGACGTTTCCTTTGAATCGCCATCGAAGACATCACTATCTCATTTCTGACAATCTCACCAGCTGTCTCCAATTCACGTATCTTTGTTGTCGTCTGAAACCTACGGAGCACATCAAAATACTCATTTAAGACTTTGTAGACAATTCCCAGACAATCGATTGTGAATGCCAATACAGATATCCCAGTTTCCTTCAGCTGAATTCTCGTTCTTGACAATTCACTCTCAATTCAGAAGAACTTGATTGTAACAATGAAACAATTATAAGACAATTTGGCAGTTACTCCGGCAGTCACGCAAAGTCTATTAATTATATCCCACTACAGTATCCCTGGAAAAAAACCTCACTGCAAGTTGAAGAGGTCAGAAACCATTCAACTGTTATGAAGAGTGTGAAGAGAAAACTGACCCATCCATTCCTGGCATCTGCACATCCATGAATACAATATCTATGTCATGGGCGGCTCCCTTCAGAATATCTATAGCTTGTTGTCCAGACTCTGCTGTGACCACATTCACACCATACCGTCGCAACATTTTCATTGAGACTAGACGGTTCACATAATTGTCATCCACAACCTGCAGATATTGAATTATAGTCAATAACGTGAATCTTTGATGGAAGAAGCCTATGAGGATAATATCATTATGCAGGATAATATTCATTCTTCTATTCTACCCACACTATCCTGGTCGATTGGCTGCAGTTGCCCTTTCAGGCATGCAGAAATAGCACTCAGGTAATCCAATGCGACATTTACTGTTCATCGGAGACGATCTATCACGAATTCCACGTCCAGGTGTGTTTTCCTTGATGAGGTGTAAGAAACTGAAGGAGTAAACTGTATTACCATGACTCGTAGTCCCTTCATTAAGGTCTGAAGAGAACGTCGGATAGAAGCTTTCTCCAAATCTCGCGCATTTCCCACAATGTTCTGCTGACTCACTATCTTCATCACCTGTCCAGTCCAGCAAAAGTTGAACTTCCTTTGTAATTATAGAAAACGTAAACGAACTAATCACAACCGAAAATTTCGAGATTTATGATATACTTCATAATATTGGCAACTATCTATACAGTGAGAAAACGGTAGCGGAATATATCTGTACTTCAGTCTGTGGACCCTGCACAGACACTTTTTTATTGACTCCTTCTGGTCATGCTTTCCAGGAACTTCAAAATTGTGGGCTAGCATAATTGTATTACGCCTCACCTCAGTGAGCAGCATCAACATGACCGTGGGTTTGATGGGCTTGAACAAGACACCCCCAAAACCAAGGCTTTGAACATTTTTTTCGTTCTCTTCAAGTTTGCAAGCAAGGAGTACCATTGGTGGTGGTTGAATTGTTGGCGACTTTATGCGGACTTCCTGTAAGAATTTCCCCATCTCCACACCTGAACCCTTCCCGAAGCAGTCCTTGTCCACCAATATCACATCACATTTCATCCCCTTTCTGAATTCCTCAACCACTTGTCTCTCTGCCTGTGTTGGATTATAGTGCACTCTCATTGTTGACGGTCCTGAGGTCCCCGGTGGTATGTCCGTGGGCAACCTAAGTGACGGTAATCGCTGCAAATTTTTGTGTAGGTGAGTTTGGTAGGATGTGCGCACAGGGGTGACCGGCCCTGAATCCAGTTGATCTACAGGCCCATTCGCCCCTGCAATATTTCCATCAAACGTCTTAAAGTTCAGCATTTGATGCAACATGAATCCTACTTTGGAATTTTACACGTCAACCCAGCAGCAGATGTGCATCTGATGGTTAGGTGCAATTCTGAGTACATTGTAGCTATAAATAGGCACATAGACATATCAAGTCATGTGTCAAACACTACCACCATTCACATTCCACATCAATGAAACCATTGTTCTCCCTTGACGTAGACGTTCTCAAAGGTGAAAGAATGAAAGAGTATATATGCACCTGAAATTTCTGAGTTGAATCCTTCATTCTCACGTGTTAAATGATAACTTGTTCTAGGAGGCTTCCAGTCCTCTCGGTTCTGAATAAAGGACGATTTTGTGAAGGGAGCAATCCAGCTCTTAAATATGCCCAGTAAGGCCTCCTTTTCAAGCGCTGGCTTTCCTCCCTCATCATAAAAAACACTCATAGTATCTGCCAAAGTCTGCGGATTGCTCACTGATAGCACATCCATTCCTAATCTTCGCAGTGCAATCTCTGTTATCTGAAGCCACACACATCTCATTTTCAGACCTTCAGAAAGCGCATACTAATGATTCCCATACCCACCCATAGCATGCTCGAAAAGGGTGCAAGGATAAACAGCCAAAATATTCCATTTTCTAAATTTAGCATGTAAAATGTACAGAATATGCACGGAACGCTTTTTACTTTGCGAACTCTCCATACCACAGGAAAAGTGTTGGCAGGACGACAGAACTGAACTGCATGTTCACTTCTGTCCTGAAACTAGGGGATACCCTAAGGTGCACAAATTGCAGTCCCAGTTCAAGCACCAAAAGGTCGACATTCAGAAGCACAGGGATGAGGAAAAGTTCTGGCTGCAGTCTGCCCATCGACTAAACCAAGCATATTTCAGTACAGCCTTATTTTTGTCAAGGTCTACTAGTCAAGGAGAATAAGTAATGAAGAGAAAAGCTAGGCATGTTCACAAGACTTTGTGCTTCAATTATGGATTCTAAGAGGCTCTAAACATGTTGTACTCAATAATCAGGTTCTTGTGAACAAACATCCACCAAAAGATACCGAGTGTCTGCAGCTAGGAAAGAGACTGCACCCACCATGCGGCGAAGAGGGATACCATCCACTAAGATGACTCTCTTGCCATGTAGGCCACTTGTTGAGTCTGGTTCATTTGATTTCTGCTTGCTCTCATTATTGATGTCACACTTTACGGGCAACCCAAAGGTGACAGCAAAGAAAAATGTGGTACCCACCCCAACTTGTGTGCTCAGGAATATCTTTCCTCCCATTAAATGTACCTGTGACAAAACAAACTATACCCATATGAGCCCCTGCACCTCGAAAGAATTTGAAGTTCTTTGGACCTACTGTTGAATCACTGTTATTTGTATACTTTGTGCACAAGACATACTCCATTTTTGGCACTTCCTGATGCATTTAAACTGCAGCTATCCCCTTTAGAAACATTTCTTGCCTTGCTAGTAGCCTGCAAGAACCAAATCTGTGCAAGTCCACCACAATAGTAGTACAAAACTTCAAAGTGTACCCTTCCTAAACTTTTTCATCAGAATATATTGTAAGACTTTCAGTATTCTTTAATATATAACGTGCTTTCAAACTTTATTGTGCGAAGCCTTGGAGATGATTACCAACTGTTGGCTAATGGAGAGACCCACGCCTGTTCCTCCATACAGACGGGTAGTGCTTTTTTCAGCCTAAACAAAACCATAACAGATATCGAGAAACATAAGTGCTTAAGACATAGCTTCAATATCACACATAATCATCAATCTAAAGACGCTATACCTGTACAAGATGCAATGAAAGCTATAACAGCAACCTCTATATTGCACACATAATTATACAAGTTTTATCGTGCAAAGAATAATTTCATACATGTATGCATCCTTATTTAAGAGGAATTAACACCCCCTCCATGACAAATTCGGAAACCCTGTGTCCACCTATCGAAAAGAACCTCTGTCCACAAACAGGATGTAGGGTGGTGACAGTGGCGCAAATTTTATTTGGGTAAACAAAGCAAAGGACGCTTGGCATGATAAATGGTTGACAGTTAACCTGTACAAAAGGCTTAAAAATGCGAGCTCGGGCATCAGCTGGAATGCCTGCACCTGTGTCTTCACAAACGATGCATACTTTCACACTCCCTGCATGACCTGAATCCAGAGACTCTGGTGTGGGAATCACAGAGGGTATCTTATGCTTATCCTCATCATCATCACCTTTTTCTAAGTCAATAGAACGATCTGAACTTCTGTTCGATTTCCCATCCTCCGAGGACTCCTTGGTCTGACAATCTTTCATTTCCCAGGTTTGTTTGATGCGGCTCCAGCTGTTGCGATCATCTGGGGCTTGTTTGCCGCTAAGTGTGTCATAAACGTTTTCAAAGGAGCTATACCTCTCTCTCTTGGTGCTGGGTAGGGGGGAGTCATGACGTGAGTCTAGTGAATGCCGCATCCTGTCAACAGATCTCTTAGCCAAGCTAAGAGTCGCTTTATACCGAGAATGTGTAGAAAATCTATGTCCGTTGACATCTGAAAATGGCTTGGATTGAAGAGCCTCATTTGGCGATAGAGACACGGGAGTGCTCTTTGAGTCTTCCCAACTACTTTCCTCACCTGACTTATTCACCTTCATCATGTTCTCCCGGTACAAACACACTCGTAGTAGTACGTGGCCTGATGCGGTAAACTTCAGGGCATTTCCTGTTTGATTGAACCCACCGTGCCTCCATGAGTCCTTGAATTGCCAATTTCAACTAAGTTTGTACAGACTCAGAGTAAATTTGTTTGGTCCTTCATATGCATTGCATTACTCACAGTTGAAGTGCTTCAGTGACACACCAAAATATTATAAGAATTATAAGAATCTACAAGGAACAAGTGTTCAAATGATCTTCATGGTAAAGCGACTTTGAAACATCTATGAAGGACAAAATTCGTTACGAATGTTGCGGCTAACATCATATCTCTGGAAGTACAGTAGCTACCATTGCGAGGGTACTGTCAAGAGACAAGAAACGCACCCATCAAGTTGACGAGCACCTGCCGCAATCGAGAAGGGTCTCCCTCCATAATCGCAGGTACTTCTTCATCTACCAATGCTGCAACTGTAAACGGTTTGTGCATTTCAGAAACCGAATAGACTGCTGCCGATATATTGCAGGCTGAAGATCACCTCATGGAGTTACATTGTAGAAGGATGCAAACATGTTTAGAGCTATTGTAGAGAAGATGGTGGGGTTTCGAATTTATGAACTGGAAGGATGTATGCAATGGCTGGTGCAAAGGGAGCCTTTATATACCCATTGTCTCACGTTCTAAAGTAGTCAGAATTACACAAAAACAATTATGCACAAATTCTCGCAAAATCTTCAAGGGATAAGATATTCTGTGGCCTTGTACAGATCTTTCAGCATACTGATATACAAATTGGCATAAAGCGTAGTGATTTTCCATACCCTCAACTCCACTTTCCCTCAGACGTGCCCTGAACACATCTAAGACATCCTCAAGTGTATCACGAATCGAAAATTCTCTAATCTCCAGCTCCATGTGGCCCGACTCCACTTTGGCCATGTCCAAGACGTCATTGATGAGAGAGATCAAGGCACTCCCACTTGCTTGCGCAATTTTTGTGTACTCAAGCTGCTCACAGTCGAGCTTTGTGTCCAATAAGAAGTCTAGCATACCTGCAACTCGGTACTTTTTAATTCCATTCGACTCATATCTAGGATGGCATCAAGTGGATCAATATTTTTACATAGTAGTAGCCATCCATCTGCTTCTGAGAGTGGCAACAGCTGAGACACATCGAGAAAATATGTAAAGTGGATGTCATATGTCAACTTGTACCTAATACACCATTCATTGGAGTTCGGATTTCGTGGGAAACTGTTGTGAGAAATTCACTTTTGGCCTTGTGTGCATTTTCTGCCTGGGTTTTCATAGCCTCCATTCTTTCATAGTTTGTCCGCAAATTTTCCATCTGCTTCACAGCTGCCCATCCAATATAGTACACTATGATCACTAATGCCATAAATACGATTCCCCATGAAATTGCACCCCAACACCACCCAGATTGATGCTTCAAATACCTGCCATCACCATTCAATATGTTCTAAGTGTGGCCACGTGTCTTCAGCAATCTCTCGCAGTCAGTTATTACCAAAGATATTACGTTGCAAGTAAGAATCATCAAAATAAGTATGTACAGAATTTGTATGTACAGAAATAAGTGTATACAGAAATTTTATTCTTGGTGTTTCCCTAGAAACTAAACCGTTTTATGAATAGATAGGCGTCATCAGTAACTAGGCTTGTTTGCTGACAAGATGGAGAGATGCACTTCCTCAATTTGGGCATTACCTACAGGTTACCATGTACTTTCGAAATGGGTCCCCAAGATTAACTTCAAGTGGATTGTCGGACTTGCTGAATTTGACGTGTTTGGCAAAAGCAATTGGTGTCCCCTTCGATCCACTTGACAATTTGATGCTGTCTCCAAATACCAAAATTGGTTGCGTGATGTCCGTTACATCAAAGAGCTCAAATACGAATGGAGAAGCTGCACTCATCCACCAGCACACTCTTAAGGCCTAACATCAGTTGAATTCAAGAACCTACACCTTGACATACAAGAAGATACTATCATAGTATATTTTTTCTTTAATCGGATTTGTATACAGATTATGTGCTTAATCTTTCTCAGATATATGATTTAAGAGCCTATACAACGATAGTTCACTTGTGATGAAATATTAAACCCAATCCTATCCTTCACAATCACGGGGACACCAGCCAGCAATTTCTTCTTTTAGACTATGGTAAAATGAAACAAATGCATGTTTTGATATCTCAACTGAGAGGTTATGTTTGAGGGTGACAGAAGAATTGTACGTACGGGGGTCATCAGCCTGCATCAGAAGGTTGTTGATCAAAGTCTCAAAATCAAATAAAGAGAATATGGCCCCCATCAATGCTGTCTGATTGCTTGCCGGAGTAGTAGAATTTGGTGTGCTTGGAAAGACTGGATACATCACCGCTGGAAACCCAAACCCTTGATCAGCTCTTCATCAAGTGAATTCTGTCATTGTCTCTTTGATGTCCTCTGTAAGAGATTACCAGCCTCCAAAGTGCCTGAGTTTATATCACCAGTCCGTGATTTGCATCCGTACAGGAAAGATGCTTAAGATGTTACAGTCCCATAGATGGGCACAGGATTTTAAGCTTTCACACATTTTTACAGGCTTCTATTGACCAACAAGAGGATTAGAATATTTACTAACCAATGCCTACTTTTCCATTTTGAGTAGTGTGGTAAGGCTCTGTCATTATCCCAGTGGTGAAAATACGCATACGCACAGCTGCATCATAGTTATCTGGCAAGGACAGAAGGTCATAGCTCACATACTTCTGACCCTCACTATTGGAGTATAATATGACCAGATAGTCTACTTGGGTGGATCGTACACCACCAGTGCTCAAGTCCATGATACTAAGCCCATTTTGTGTCTCAAACCCCGTTCTGCTCACAGGCACCAATAAGGTCACAAGGCATGTGGTCAGGAGAAGCACTTATCAATTTGCATAGTTATCAAGTGTTCATTACTTTCATCATAGCCACATAAATCTATAAAATCTAGAGAATTATTTGAGAAACAACACAAGTGTAGAAATCCGGACGTATCACCTCTCCTCAACTTTAGAATTAATTTCTGGAATCTCATAAACCCTTGACAATGGTATCTTCAAGCCTATACTCATCCTATCTCTTTAAGCAATAGCCATGCTTTAGTAGCTGCCTTGATTGACATCAACCGCCTTCAGAGGTTTTTTTGTGGGTTTTCAGCAGACGGAGCTCCATCATCTACAGCTATCTCAGTTTGGAGCAATGATGTATATATCACATTCATGAAGGGCCACGGCTATTTCAATCTAGCAGCTACTAAAGCAGCAGATACGGCAAGGTCGGGATGGAATGTTTACTGAATTTTAGAGTGCTCAAGCATCACAATTTACGAATCAGGTTACATCCCCATCTTTGTCCCACAATTATCTCTTTGCAGTTGGTTCCACACCTCAAGGGTTTATCGAGTGCAACTCCCTTGGGGTTGTCAAGCATTTACGTTATTGCTAAACCTAGAAGGGTGCTTTCTTTCTGCTCGTTCCAATGAGTCTGAGGCCTCTGGAATCTGAGGCATCCTATGAGATCTTTAACGGATGGATTCTTGACAAAGTGCAACACTTAATCATGTCCTTTATAGGATCGACACCCACAATTAGCATTCCATCGTTATTTGATTTATCGGAGCTTGACAAGAGGTATCCTGGCTAAGCACATCTCACAATAGGCAGGCAGAGAATACATACCGTCCATTTTGGTCAACAAAGACAGCGTACATGAGGCTGAGCAGCAGAGGATGAGCATAGCTGGTGCTGTCACTGAACCTTTGAAAGGTGGTCTTGCTCACGCTATTTCCAAAGACAACAATCATATCTGAAAATGCCTGACCCCCATCCCTCCCCACTCACAAGTTAGATCACTTTCGTTAGTGCTTTGGCCACCATCTTGATTATGTGCTCCAAACCCGCTAAAATGTGACAGGTTATGGACTAGAAACATAAAGGCACACAGTCGTGTGCATTGCTATCTATCTTGTCGACGTACTTGGAGGTCAGGACCCCATTGTGATTCCAGCGGCTCTGGAATGGTACTCGCTAGGGGAAATGACTTTTTGTGCTGACGAAGGATTAACTCAGGATGCGAGAAGGACTTTCTGAGGGATCAAAATGAAAGCGACCAACGGGGAAATCATAGGTAAAGATGCAATATGTCAATTTCTGTCAACTACATAGCAAATCTATGCACGCTACCTGCGCCTGCAAGAACGTGATTCGGGGACCTGGAAGCATGGCGATAGCTCAACGAGGTTTTTAAATAGAAAAGAAACATCAAATTGGCAGAGGAAAGCATATGAAATCGTAAACTGAGATGGAACATCCAAATATTACATACAGCACCCTTTTCTTTGACCACTGCACTCATAAATAATTTGGGGTTTTTCAAAGAAAATCAACAGAAGAATCATAGCGTGGCATTTATGTACCTATTCAGAAGTTCACACAGAGTTTCACTCAGTCGCTTACCTTAGCATTGTACTTATTGGCCTTCACTTGCTCCTCAAGAATTCGTGAGCGCTGCTTGCACCAGGCTTCCATTTCGAGAGTCTTCTCCTTTTCCACATATCCTTTGCGGCTCCATATAACCAAAAGGGCACCCACCACGCCTGCCAGAAGCCATATCACCAGAAACCCTCGGATCCAGCTCTTAGGTATGCTCCAGCGGAGCAATTTCCGCGGTCTCCTCTGCCACACTCGTACGCCAACCTCCCAAATCCCCACCATAGTCCTTCACTTTCATTGATGAACATGAAATAGGACGACCCTTTTACAGTGGTTCAAAGTAGATGTCTGCTCAACATGAGCTTCCAACAACCTAAATTGTCTTTCCTTGGCACGCAATTTGGTACAAGGAACTTTTTGAGACTTTGAGATTCCAAGTTTACCTGGAAAATTTATGGCAGTCATAATCTATAGTAGACATAGGTGCTTGTTGTTGAAGACACTGAATTGCATACCATGACATATATGGCATTGTAAGTCTAGGTTCTCTCAAGCTATATTAATGAAGTTTGCGACTCCACATTCTCAATTTCTGTATGACGACGATGCCCCATGCTTCTGCATTCACCTTCAATTGATTCCCTTCTTTTGCCCCCTTGGAATGGCTATGACTTCAAAGATTGCCGAAATTAGCGATCCGTAGCCCCTTCTCAATTTTCACGACTCCTCCCTTTCACTGTGCCCTCGGAACCTCTCAAATCCAGCACCATTCGATGCTGACAGTACCGAATTGCACACACCATCACCTTCCATCCCATTTCCTTGCGAGCAGCTGATTCGATCCCAACCCCATGAGATCAAGAATCCTCTTCCACGGCCATGTTCAAACCTAGTCCACTTCACTGCAATACCATGGACCATGCATCCACACACATAATCAAACACCATCACTCCACCGTATGTACAATGCCTATGCCAATTTACCTTACGGCACCTCCCGACATAGCTGCAGAAGTCCCGACATTCAATTCTCTCTCTCTCTCTCTCTCTCTCTCATCAATTTTACGTCTGCAGCACAGCAGCGTGGTAACCATCAAGTTCCGTGCATGGAATGCACATGTAGCTCGGATTGGATTCAATCGACCGCCTGTGAGGTTAGGCATAAGGTGGCCTGGGGTAGGTAGGTATTATGGGACTCCGGTGTGCATGTGCACGTGGGAGAATGGTGGTAACGGCGTACCTAACCTTGCAGCTCCTACGGCGATGTGGAACGTATGTATGCACGTGCGTATGTATGTATAAGTTACTCTGCGCTGGCGATGGCGGTCGGTTTTGGTTTTTGTAACGGAAGCTGCAATCAGGCAATCAAGCGACGAGTTATCCAGCGTTCAAGCTTCTTATGTATGTACATGATCACTTACTTACCGAATATTATCCTACAACTTCTACTTAGTTCGCACGGCTTAGCTTGTATGGCTTCTACGCCTTGCCTTTCATGGCAGATTCGGAGGCCCTGCTCTGGCGATGGCGAGCTCTCAATGGATGGAGCTGCAAATTAGGGTTTGTGTTGCGATGACTCAGGAGCGATGTGCTCTGCATGCATTCATGGCACTTCCCGCTCATGCACAGAATCCGGGATTTATGGATGATATCGTGACTCCATGGATGAATGACATTTGTGACGAGTTTTGGTATTCCTTTCTACCGCTTGTCAGCCACTCTAGTGCTACGCACATGAGCAACCACCAGCCGCCCCGCTTGGCGGAGATGATGAATCTCATCCAGCTCCACCAGCGAGGGTGGCGAAGCGGACCCTCCGCCTCAATCCGGAATCCACGGGTTCACCGCCCTTCGTCGGGTAATTCTCTATAAAGTTTCTTACTGCAAAACACCCTCTTTCTCCTTTCTCTCTCACACTCAGGCACATACGAAGGTAAAAAAAATCAAGGAAGAGGTTTGAGTGCCGGGAGCAGAAGGAGGCAGAGGCTGGGGCGCAAGGTGCTCTCCGCCTGCCTGGCATGTGAGCCTCTGCACGTGCCCCCGCCCGGCCAATCACGGGGGGCCACGTGGACCTCCGCCATGCAGCTGGCAGGGCGGACCGGCGCCATGTGCGCTAGCCTTCTTACCTCACCGACTATCTAGTCCATAACTAGTCATTCATCCAGGTGTCATCCAAGGGGAGAGCATTTCCAGCAACTCCATTGTGTTTCTTTATCCACACAAAGAACATTTCATCCATAACCTCCAATCCTCATACACGAGCAAACCAATTATGATGATGGATAAGGTCCTTGGACCAAGAAGTTTTGGGAAGAAGGACCCGTTTGAGGCATGGGCCAAGGACACTTTGCATTCCTACAATGATGTGGTCCGAGGACCTTATCTTGCGTAAAGAAGCGTCCAAATTTTCACAACAAAATGGATGAATGTAGTTGTTACCCCTCATCATGCATTTGCATAAGCACAACGCATGCTCAAAATGTGGAGGGTGTTTACAAATTACAATGTGACCAATGTAACCTCAGTAGTACATTGTGAAATTTTGGGCATGTTGTCTACATAACTTATGTACATTATATCAGTTGCTCATCCAAGTGAAGAGCGCTTCACTTCCTACAACTATCTTGTGTTTTTTATCCACACACACTATATTCCATCCATAACCTCTGGTTCATGTCCATGAGCGAATCGGTGATACCAAATAAAAGGCTTGAGTAGGTGGATGCCTCGCAACTCGTCGTCCACTATGACTCCTCTCACCAATTGTGGAGTCTATAAGTCAATTGTTGAATTTCTCGCCTACCAAAGAAGAATAATTCATCCAAGTTTGCTTCACCAAATTTCATCCAACGTTTATCATCACTCTCTCTTGCCACTGTATGTGACCTTCATCCAATCTTTCATCAGAAACAAAACGCATCAATTAACAAAAACATGCTATTCGATGCAATACCACCCGATTCATTCCATCTAAGTTTAAGTTTGGCTAGAACCTAGACGTTATGTGAGCCAATCCCTGAAGGTTTCAAAGCTACATATGTAAGTTACATGTGGAGGGTTGCTTGGACTAAGAAGGTAGATGGGTCTTAAATGGTTACTTTTCATGTGTGCTACTCCAATGTGCAGACAACACGGGTGCTCCAATTCATGGATTCTACACTTTGGTTGATTTGTGAATGTGGATGTTCAATCGGAGGGAATTTTGGAACCCGCCCCAAATTGTTATGAATTTTCAAAGGTGAGAGTCACGGAACCATAACTCGGTCAATATAAGGCCCTCCCAACTATATTGACTAAAGTTGAGTCTAGATGGTTGACAAATTTTGAGCTCATAGTCTAATCGTTATTAAACACATGTCTTTTTGGTGTCGGTTTCTAGATCCACACCTTAACCATGCACTGCTCAAATATACGTGTCCATTTTAGATAAGCACCTCCACATTCTTTAAGGCTTTTGAAAGTATATGATATTCAAGATTGAAATATAATATACAATGTGTCTTGAATACTTTAGAGTTGCGCTTTCGCTTGTTTTTATATAGATTGACATAGGTATTTTTGGCTCGAGGGCACAAACTACAAAGCACCGAGTCTCTTGTGGCCCAAAAATTGGGCACCACTTGATGGAAAGCTGGGACCAATCTTACCCAACTGTATCTCCCTCAATGACGGCCCTAGACACAACCACAAAGCCCAATTTGTTAAAGCCCTCACCTATCTATCTTCACCCTAATACCCTTCCAAGGTCTGTCACACACCTCAATGCATCATCCCACCCACCTTCAACTCCCATTGTGAGTCACATTGTGCCCAAAGTCCCCTTTAGACATCGTCTTGCGACATGGTCGAGACGACACATGAGTCATGGCTTTCGTTCCCTTTCAAAAATAATAACACATTCTAATTCTATGATTTCAAACTCTCGATCTTGGACAAAGGGTTGGCCAATGTTGTGAAGAAATTTATGACAACATGATGCTATTTATGTGATTCAATTGAATAGTCAAAGAAACGTAGATAGCCATATATGACCTTATGGTCTTTTAGGGGGGTCTTGTGGTCCTTCAAAAGTCTTGTCATGGCAAATTTCGTATGGTGGGAAGCATTGTTTACACCTAAACCATGCCTCATGAGTTTGAGTTAAATTTTCTATGAAAACCACACATAGATTGAATATTCTGAAACTTTTTATATAAGATGAAGCTTAAATTTAACACAATGGTTTTTCAAGAATAAAAAAATATAGTAACTCATGATAGTGTTGACCAAACATCCTACTTATAGGAAGAAGACCAACATGTAGTGCACAAATTGAGCAACCATTAAGCAGAAACCAATGACTCTTAGGGCCACTTCACACATGAGACTGAGAGCCCGTGACCATTGCACTTCAAGCACTCTCATTGGTGGAAAAGGGGGAGCTCGTCCAAGTTCGCCTCACATTACGCACGAGGGACCAACAGAGTATGTGAATGCAAGATGGATGTAAAGTCTACATGGATTCCTACATGGCATTGAATGGATCATGTTTCATGGTCACTTGAACTATTTTCAAAAATCACCTCTTGGAGGTAGGTCTAACACAAAACCAGGAGACTACGGCACTCCGAACGCTCACAACCATTGATTTATTTTATTTTATCATGTGTGAGGACCTGCATGAATAGAAATTCATTGAAATAGCATTTGGTTGAGGGGCCGGTCACATATGACTTCACTCACTACACTTGAGGATCCATGACCACACTACATGATTTTGGAGGTGTCTTGGGACGGCCTTTGGACACTTTCTTTTGGGCTCTCACAATTTCATGGTCACGGCTCTTGGCTGGTGTGTGAAGTGGCCTTGAGGTTGAATAATGTTTTGGACACTCAAGTTGACAAGATTAACTATAAGCACAATTATGCCGGAGTGAAAGTGAATGAAATGTGTTGGGAAAGCCCAATTAGCCTGGAGGCTCCTCAAACCTTAAGATGTTGAGAGAGATGCCAGATTCCAATTTCCACCTATAACAGGCCTCATAAAATTAGGCGTTCGCATAAATTAAATATATTAGCTTAATTTATGCGTGCCGTGCATCCGAGGCGCATAAAATAAGCATTTTTCAAGAAATTTTTATAAAATGCTAGGAATTGGACAACTGGGAGTGTGTTTCGTATGGCGTTGTGTGTGGCATGTTTTATTGTGTTGACACGCTCCCATCTATATGGCGGGTGGAAGGCAGAGACGTAGACCAGTGCCCGGGAAGTTTTTGGGCATAGTCGGTCAAGATGCTAGTGATTCTAAATCCAACCAGTTGCATGTGGACATCTTCCGGTTTTGCTCTATTCATTTGAAATATATTCTATAGATTCCTCTAAAATTATCGGTAACTCTCCTGAAGTCTCCAACTTCAACCGGTTATTTCTCAAACTCAACCGGTTCATATGTAACTAACCACAGGTCCTCCCCGAGCAGTGACGTAGACGACCAACCCTAAACCCTAAACTGCACGTTGGATTGCACAGCCTCTAGGCATTTTTTATTTTTTTTCTTAATTTATGTGCACCGCTCAAATTATTTTATACATTTTAGGAGTCTACTTATAGACGCCTAATTGAATGAGGCCTGACCTATAAGCTTCTTTACAGACATATTACTATTCTGCATGCAATATTAATATCAACATTCAAGGATTGGCGGTAGCCCCGATTCCCAAACTCAGGAGGCACGGGAGGTAGTTGACATGTGTCTACCTCACGTTTTGTTTCAATTTTGAGTTAAGGTAGATGGGTCCAAAATGGTTTACTTTCCCAACTATCCCCACTTCTCCTAGGATATGAAACACATGATTAGTGTGAGAAAGCTACGAAATCCGAATTGAGGTTGTAGCACTTTCCTCATTATTTTTGGAGCTCGTATGAATGTCTTATTCATTACCAAAGTGAAGATTCTTGTGCTCATTAAATGGTCATATAGGTCTCCCCCCTCCCTGATTATGTTGGCTATTGGACTTAGAATGGTTATCATGGTTTGAATATGTTGTCCAATCTCTTTAAAACATATGTATGTTTGGTCTCTGTTGTTGGAGCCACACCATCCCAGATACCACTCAAATAGAGGTGCATGATTAAGATAAGTGACCGAATTAGACATGTCTCTTTTACTCCATTACAACTTATAACCTTCCTAATGAAATGAAACTGATTTTAAAGTCCGGGAAGCCAAAAGACTAATAGGTATCCATGAGGATGCCACCAAAAGACTTATTGCATGGGAAGAGAGGGAATTATCGCACATGAGTGCACCTCTCATCCATCCTTCAACATAAAATCTTGACACCCTATAAGTTTTCGGCCGACTCATCTCAATGGACTTGGACTTGACTAATTCGGGGTCTTCAAAGCTAATTTCGGTGTCAAATTGACTAGAAATAGTAACATCTTGAATGCATACTATTTCAAAACTTTTATGATGTATGAATGAGAGGTACTACACTCGTATACGATAATTCCCTCTCCCCCTCTCATGGGCAAGCTCATCTCCTCCATGGAGCATCAAGGTTATGTGAGCCTATAACAAACACCAATCATAAAGTGGTCAGAATCCTCTAACATGTAGCATGTCATGAAAGCAAGATTGTTGTAGAGATTGAGCAAGCAAGTTGGCACTGAAGGTGACTCATTGCAGATTGGAGTCTTAAGACACCCACCCTAAACCCCCCTACTAAGGCCTCCTTTGCACTTGAAATTTGAAGATTGACAACTTGTAAGGAAAGAGCCTTCTCATTGGCAAGGAGCCTCTTGAACAAGGCAAGGCCAACATGCTCATATTCACGCCAAATTGCCCGACATTGGTTCTTTTTCTTTTTCTTTTTTCTTTCTTTTCTTAGCAAGGAACCTCTTACTTATGTTTGACATTCATTCAAGTCCACTTCACACTTGCTCTTTCAATTTGATAGCTTGAACCTTTTACCAAGCACAAACATTTAGATGCCCCTTTGATGGGTCCCATAGGGAAAATCTATGAATTTTTGGACTATCTCATGAAGGTCTCTTGGGAATATTGCGTGTTTGAGAAGTCCAACTCTTGTGGTTTGTGGGTCCCAAACCGATGGGCTTTTCAACTTGAGTACCGTACCTTAGGGGCAGCTTCGGCACCTTGCTGCTGAATATTTAATTAAAGTTCAAAAAGTAGGTTCGGCACCTTAAAATAGTATATTCACATTTTCGGCAATTTTCTCTTTTAATTTTTAAAAATCCGGCTTAAATTCATTTTTAATTTTCTATTTAAGCTTATATCTTGTACATCTCTCTTGCATTGAATGACAAGTAAGATGTGAGTGAAGAGTTGAGAATGCTCTGTGCTTTATGCAAGTAGAGTGGAGTTGTGTTCAACAATGCATATGGGATATGTAAACTTTGAGGTGAAGCACCTAGTTAGAATTCATTTTTATAACACGCATAACTTTTGCATAGAGTCTTCAAATGACATAAAATTTGTTGGAGGTGAAAGATTACTTGATTTCTAAACTTTTCTTAGACCCACAAAATTCCAAAAAAGTTGATCTTCTATGCACAAATGAGCTCCGAAAAACTGTTATGAACGCATTTTAATTTTTTGATCTTTACACGGCTGCAATGTTTTGTCCATATCTTTTGCATAAAGACTTATTTTGACACAAAACGTGTTGGAGGTGGAAGAAAGATTGATTTCTCAACTTTTGTTAGTTGGACAAAATTCTATAAAACTTCATCTTCTATGCTCAATTGGACTCCAAAAATTTGTGTACAACACATTTGAAAAGCCTCACCTAGAGTCTTGCTACTTCTTAACCCATATTCTTTGTGGACTAATGTAAGTGAGCTTGATTACAAAATGAGCACCTTCTCTCCTTCAAAATTCACATATGCTTCGACTTTAAGTAAAACTCTAGTGAGAAGTAAAAAATTCTTACATTTTGGCAATTTTGAAAAATAATTAATTTTATATTCGCCAAAAAATGGCAATAATATTCCAAAATTTTCGGCATCTATTTTTAGAATTATTTTGTGCCGAAGCTGCCCCTAAGGTACGGTATTTGGCTTGTCATAAGCTTGAGCCTTCTTTTAAAACACAACTCCCTGCTTTATATCAACAACAAGGAAAAAAACAATAAGGATAAGACGACAACATAACAACATAACTTTGGTGCAATGCGAGAAGGGTCCGTTTGCTTGTACATGACCATGTTGATGTTAAGATGAACATGTGTAAATTCAACATAACAATAATTCGGAGACCTATCTTTGAGTGGTATATGGTTAGGTGCATCTAAAAACGAACACCAATAAGGACATACGTTTCAAAGAGATTGGAATACGTGCTCAAGGTATTCTAACCATTCTAGGTTCAATAGTCAACATGCTTTGGCGGGGGGGGGGGGCAGGGGGCATATGTGATCACTAATGAGCACAAGAATTTCCACTTTGATAATGGATAAGGTATTCATATGATCTCCAAAGATTATGAGGCAAATGCTGATGAGCACAATTTGGATTTGCTAATCATCTCCTCCTAATTGCACATTGTTTCATATCCTATGATAAGTGGGGGCAAAGAGAGAAGTATTTGAATAACATCACATTTGCCTTAGTCAATGGGACTTGTATAGGTTTATTGCCTAGTAACAAGTGAATAAATCATAAAGTGATTGTTTATTAACCCTTAAGCGTCTAAGAGACCATTTCTAGTCCCTCCTTCACCTTCATAAAGCCGGTTGGGGTAGGGTGAAGGCTTGAGACTTAATAGTTGAGCCCAATCCTCACCACATGAGACCAATTTTTTATTTTTAATGCCTTGTCAAAGTCAAACACACCACACTTTTGTAGTGTAACGGGCATGTAGCCAATAACAAAAAAATTTACATAATTGAAGGGTTTTGACACATTTGATTAAAAATAAAATAAAAATTCTTGCAACTTTTCATGACACGCTATTTGTCAAAGTCAAACACACCACACTTTTGTAGTGTAACGGGTGTGTAGCCAATAACAAAAAATATTCACATAATTGAAAGGTTTTAACACATTTGATAAAAGAAATAAAAATTCTTGCAACTTTTCATGACACGCTATTCTTTTCTATAAAAAATTGTGAACAAACATTCTACTAAATGCAACGTAATCACGTTCATGAGATTCTCCTAATTGATAACCCTTTTGTAATGCCCAAATAAGTATTGTAAGCTCCCCTTTTAACACCAACTAATATATCGATTTATGTACCGATCACTGCTCGGGGAGAACTGGCAGTTAGTTACAGATGAACCGGTTGAGTTTGAGAAATAACCGGTTGGAGTTGGAGACTTCAGGAGAATTACCGATCGTTTTAGAGGAATCTATAGAATATACCTCAAATGAATAAAGCAAAACTGGAAGATGCCAACATGTAACCGGTTGGATTTAGAATCACTAGGATCTTGACCGACTATGCCCAAAAGCTTCCCGAGCACTAGTACCTATCCTTTATGAACAACTTCCTCTTAAAAAGTGTTCTCATTTATACATAACATTATTTAGATCCATAACAGTGTTCTATGGGACTGACAGTATTTCACGGAATTCTCCTCACATTCAGACTGAATATGAAGAATATTCCGTGGAATAATGTCAGTCCCACATAACACTGTTATGAATTTGAATAATGTTATGTACATAGAGAAGAGCATCATAACATATTCTTTTATAATAGATTTCGGAATCGCTCAATTAGGGGTTGAAGAAGGGACCACGAGGGGGTGGTGTCCGTTTAAGGGCCCACGTGTGGATGGGATCACAACTAGTTTGGCCCCATCGTAAGGTAAGAGAACTGCGGAATGATAGGGGGGTTGAGCTTGTGTGTAGTTGGGTGAACAAGCGGGTGTTGGAATGTCAATGAAGGAATCGTGCATGACATCATGTACCTAGTGATGAGGAAGGGGGTAGTAGGGTGTTTGGAGTGGCATTTGGGTTCCGTTGGGGGGTAGCCGGTACAATTATTAGCATGTCCCGTGATGTAAAGTGGTTATAAAGTGGCTATGTTCGCATGAAATCATCAAGGGGGGAATGTAATAATTCCTCCCAAAGGGTAATCATTTCCCCTTGTGGAATATGGAATATACAAAGGATAACTTAATGTGGTACGTCAATAGTGTGTTGGAGAGTTCATTGGCATGGGAATCGGGGCCTAGAAAGTGAGAGCTTATTGAGCTCTCGGCATTCGGAATCGATGTCCGTGAGGAAGTACACTACCGTAGAGGGATCTCTATTCCGACACAAAATAATGATATTCTCTTCAAATTTTGTCACTTGTCATCTTCGCATTCGCCATGATTCACTTGTATCCCATGTGGAAACTACATTCCGGCACATGTGAAAATGAAATAGGGAGTCCTCTACAGTAGTATGGCTCTTAGGGTTTTGGCTGAGAGCTTGTTGTAGTTGTTTCACATGGGATCCATCAAGATGTTGTCTGAGTGTTGTAAAATCCAATGTAAACTTTAGAGGTTCTCAAGTTGAATGTTCAAGCAAAAGGTAGACTTTAGAACAAGAGTGAGTAAGAGCCCCGTTGCGGATGAGAAGGCCCCTATCTTCTAGTTACCAATGTTCGAGCTCTCAACCTCTCTAGTGTGAAGGGGGCTTGAGGTATGTGGCCCTATTGTGAGCACTTCCAACTTCACAAACAATCTTGGCCCATTGGGTTGAGTTGGGAATGTCTCAACCGGTCAACAATTGCAAATCACGTAAATTATCATTTCAAGTTTGAATTCAAAGATGTGAGAATTATTATACAAGGTCAAAGTGATTCAAATTGTCTCTCTCTTCAAGTGATCAAATAGACACTCTCAATTGTGTTAACAATTGACCATTTAAGTAGATTTTGAGCACATAATCTCATTGTAATAGTGTATTTTTTGGTGTCGATTCCAAACTACATTACGTGCCTTGCTATATTATATCCATCGCTCAAATATAGGTGTCCGATTAAGGAGGGTGGCCACATATGGCCCACACGCCTTAGTAATAGTGTACTTAGATGTTGGAGCAACATTCGAGAATTAAAGTAGATGTGCCTATTTCGATTACTTAAAGCTTAATCTAACACCTATGTTTGAGTGGTATTTGGTTTGGTGTGGCTCCCATAAAAAATGCTAAAAAATCACGTTTAAAAGATGGGTATGTGTGCTCAACATATGATAACCAATATGGGCTCAATAGTTAGTAAAAATGGGAGGACCTATATGACCATTTAATGAGTGCAAGAATCTTCACTTTGATTTAGATTAAGATATTCTTACAAGCTCTAAAAGCTAGAAGGAATGTTGCTACAACCTCAAGCTTGGATTGGGTCTACTAACCATCTCAAGCTAATCACATGTCTCAAATCCTAGAAGAAGTTGGCTAGTTGGAAAAAGTGGCCATTCAGGACCCATCTACCTTAGTACCTCTTATGAGCTTTGGAATTTATGAAGAAAGTGGCCACAACCTCAATTTGGATTTGCTAACCATTTCATGCATTTACTAATCATGTGTTTCATAGCAGTATTTGGCTACTATCATGTGTTCCATTCTAATAATATTTAGTGACAGTGCTTCACCCGAATCTCGCTTGTTTTTTAGGCTGAATCTAGTTACTTACAAGCATTCATAAGAATAAATTCTAGCACCTCACATGACATATTCGCGGGCCCACCCAACTTGGTAACTCAACTGAATAATGTGATGTTCATATACTAGGAGGAAGATTTGGGCGAACCAACCCATACACTCGTTCCTTGTTGGATGCCTAAACCCTTGCCTCCAAGGAACCAGTGTACGGGTTGTTTCGCCCCAGCCACTTCCTCGAAGTGGGCTCAAAGTCGAAAATGTAACCATTCAAGACCCATATACCTCGGTACACTCGTCCTGTTTCACTTGCATAGTTACAACCTTGACAAGCGGTGATGCAATCCCAGTGACAAACATACAAATATCTGCAAGCTTGTTTTCTATTCACTCACGGCTTAATCTTGATGAACTCGTCAGTATTTTGTAGACACCATTCTATAATTAGCTGAAGTGTGGAATTTGTGGGATCAGTCCACTTGTGACAACAATAGAATATTAGTGCCCACACCTGCAAATTTACTTCACAACCTGTTTCTAAATTCCCCAAGTAGTAATTGAAGGCCAGTAGGGCTGTATAAATTTATAAGTTATGGATGTAACTTGCCAAATCATTTCATTAACATCCATGATGAGTTACTCTCCCCTACACATGAATAGTTAGATTCAAAGTAGTTTCTACTACCGGATGATGGTGGAGGGATACCCAAATCTCAAGGAAGAGGTTGGCGGTTCGAATCCCGGCTGTGAAATCTCCTCTCTACCTGACGGAAAACTTGCCAGGTGGTCAATTGCCTCCTGTGCTTTGGCGTTGGCCTGTCGGCCTTCTGTCTCAAAAAAAAAAAACAAAAACAAAGTAGTTTCTACTGAGAGAAAGTGTCATATTTTGTGAAATTATTGTGCTCAATAAGTTGACATTAACGCAGTAAAAACGCCTTAGTGTCAGCATCCATGATGAGTCACTCTCCCCTACACATGAATAGTTAGATTCAAAGCAGTTGGTTGGAACTGTATGATTTGGGCAACGCATACTTATGATTCAGACTGAACGCTTTGGATTTAGTAATTTCTCCTCTCTCTGTGTCTGTCTGTATCTGTCTCCTCTGCGAGCGTCGATCTCATATCGTGACCCATGCATGGATATATTTCATGACCTTGCAGCCTTCTATTGTCAATCCTCAACTAAAATTCTCGTCTTTGCCTCTTGGTTTTCTGCAACAACCTGAATTACCCCGACTGGTCTGCACACAAGCTATGGTCGATCGACCTGCACCGGTGACATCCTAGACGTTCTGTGCAGGATTGATCGAAGTTATGTGCATGTCAGAATTAGTTGTTCGAGTTCCAGTAGCACTTTCCATAAAATAGATTGTCGTGTCTGCCTGTTGGATTTGTGGCTTAGTTTTCGATCATCGATCGCAGCAACCTGAATTAATCCGACCTGTCTGCAAACGAGCTTGCTTAATTTGGTAGATATGGTAGTCGATCTGCAGTTCCTGTGAAATAGTTCTGTGCAGGAAATCTAATTGAAGTCATGCGCATGTCAGAAGTTGTTCTAGTTCCAGTACTTTCCATCTAGTTTCTCGTGTTAGCCTCTTGGATTTGTGGCTGAATTTTCGATCATCGATCGCAACAACTTGAATTAATCCGACCTGTCTGCAAACTAGCTTGGTTAATTTGGAGGTATGGTCGTTGATCTGCAGTACCTGTGAAATAGTTCTGTGAAGGATGTGCATCGCGGAAGTTGTTCTTGTTCCACCAGTAGTTTCCATCTAGTATTCTCGTGTTTTCCTCTTGGATTTGTGGCTGCATTTTCGATCGCAACAATCTGAATGACCCCAACCTGTCAGCAAACTAGCTTAATTCTATTGATGGTCGTCGATCTGCACCGAAAATATAATAGTTGTGTGGAGGAATAATTCAAGCCCTGTGCATGTTAGAGGTTATTTTTGTAGTTATAGTAGTACTTGATTAGAATGAGGTGGTGAAGTCGCTGCAATATCGAAAGGATGATGAAAATACAGGACATCGATGTCGATGTGCTCAGGCACCCATTAGCTGCACACGAGCGCTCGAATTCTTTGAGCAGGCAATTCACCATGCAGAGATCGATGTCACGAGGGGAATTCGGGCAATCGAAGGCACCCGTGAGTTGTCTGCAAGTGCAAGTGGTTGCATACATGCTCGCCATGGCCTGGCTGCTTTTGCACTGCACGCATTCGCACTACTTCCCGAATCCAGGAACTTTCCAAAGCGCCGTGAAAATTTCTCGCACAGTTCATCATACGGAGCACGAGGAGGTAGCAGCCTATGCCAGCATCGGCCCGATTGATAAAAACTTCGAATTGATGCGAGGATTATGCTACAACTCGAAGGGAGCAGCAACTGGCCATGACCGGAACCGAAAGATGGCGCAGATAGCGCTACCCCAAGATGGACATAGTTTCACCAAGCTGCCTAATGTGAGCTTCAGGACTGATGTGGTTATGGCCAATTTGTGCTCGGTACTTTTCCAACCGAGGGACCTCAGGCGGCTCCGGAGAGCGTTAGCGGACAATTTCCAGTTTATCACCGTTATAGATGATATTCCAGGGAACGCTTCCGCAGGGAATATCAACTTCCTGGAGGACACCATGGAGGAGTACCTCCTCTTCACGCACCTGGCTCTCGAGATTCTGTATACGAGAAAATTGAATACGGTGCTGAAAGTCGGGGTAGTGGCAGGATTGCCACTCGACATCACCGAGAAGCTCACGGATGCGTACTCGGATGGAGATGGAGGCATCTGGAGTGACCTGCCTTTGGAGGTCCAATTTACATTCTCTGTAAAGTGGACATCCGCAGATGATCCTGATGCAGATGAAGATGAATCTTCGAAGCAAATACAGAAGCTTAGTACTCAGCATCCGCAGGCATCTGCAACTCAATTAAGCAATGAGCGACAGGATCCGGCAGCTGGAGAGGAAGTCTAGCAGTCGAGAAATCCGCCAACTTGCAAATGTGAATCATTTTATCTTCCTCCTCCTCGGCCTTGTTTCAATAACAGCCCTGGGGTCGCAACTATCCCCTTCAGAACCGTTATTTCTAAAATCGCTGAATCCAATGCTGTCAATGATTCAGTGCTCTTGTTATGATTTCACAAAGAGTGAGAGCAACATGCTTGAAACGAGGAAAGGCATTGAGAGGAATCCATTGATACCATCTGTGTCTGAACTCATTTATGTCGTCTTTAGAGCCTATTACGAGCAATTGTGTCTACAGCAGGTGTTCATCATCCAGATCCCTTAAGAAATACCTCTAGGATATATAGTCTTAGAGATGTTTCTAATAAAAGAACAGCATACCAGTGAATCTGTGGCATGGAGAGTCAGAGAGTCGGAGATCTGGGTGCTGCATATGCAGAAGAACCCAACAACTCGTCAGTGTTCAATAAGTCAGTTAGATCAACTGTACAAGGGCCCGGTCCCAGATTATCACAACATCCACGAACTTAATCACTAGCAGCTAAATTGAATCTGAATGTTGTAACTGTTCCATCACATACCTACATGGTTGGGCTTGGATTCTTCCTGCGGAACAGGTTGTAGGTAGATTCTCCCTGCGGAACATAGCTGGTAGGTCAAGGTAGAAGCTGTAAATCAGGTTATTACACTAGGTAGATAGGTGCTAAATCTCAATTTTTACATCTACTGCTGTTAATTAGATCCTTGTCAACACGGATTGGTCCACTCTTCACAGCTGAATATGGAAACATTTGTGACAACAGAATCTGTAACATATTAGGTAACTGAGACTTAAGTGGTCCGAGTGCTCGAGAGAAATCTCCCAAATGTTAGGAACGGAATTACCGAAGAGATCAACAGCTGCAGACAAGCAGTGTCTCCTGTTTCGTTCCTTGTAACTGACTCTGTATTGATAATTGAGAGGATCAAATCGTGTGATTTGAATGTGTGTGATGTTAGTATCATTATGTCTGACTTAATTATCATTACGTTTGCTGGCCTTTAGTGGATTGTGATGCACGTATGCAGCAAGGAGCAAGAAATTATTCAAATACAGATTGGAACATGATCATAAGTTGTACTGTTTCTGTGCTACTTTTCACATTCTCATGGTTAAAACACGCAAACCCACCCCCCAAAAATGGGAACTGATCAGTGTCCAGGGAGATTTTTGGGCATAATCGGTCAAGATCCTAGTGCTTCCAAGTCCAACCGGTTACATGTTGTGATCTTACGGGTTTTCTTCCTTAATTTGAGGTATATTCCATAAATTCCTCCGAAATGATCGGTAATTATCCTGAAGTCTTGAACTTCAACCAGTTATTTCTCAAACTCAACCGCTCCATCTGTAACTAGCGGCCGGTTCTCCCCATCAGTTCAACTGATAGATAGAATCACAGAACCTAGTGCAAGAATCCTGCACAATATGAGAGATGGTGAATCACTGCATTTCATGGTGATTTCTGTGCATCACAGCATCAACGAACAGGTCATAATTTGTATGCCAAAATAAATAATATTACTTCTGTGCACATGGCATTCGGAAAACTTCACCCAATGAGTTCCAATAACAAATTCTAAAATTGTCCCTAAGTTATCCTACTCTACACCGTTATGGTCCTCTAGGGGTTAACCAACAAGTTAGGGCTCACGCCCACTATCTCCTAAGATGGATATATTTTTTAGTTGAAACCAGCTATGGCAGGAAATAACAAGATGTAGTCATGGTGAGAGATATTGATTTATTAAGAGATTTCTTCATGTTTTGATTGTTTGAGCTGTTCCAAGAGAAACTCTTTATTCGTAAGAATTTTTTCATCAAGCTGCCGAAAGTTGGTAAAAAAGAGAGCAGTACACTGAATATTGTATTTAGTGTCACCACTTCTATTTGTCGTTCTCAACTAATTGTAAACTGCCCGTGTAGTGTCACTAATGCTAAATGTACACGTAACATTGTTTGTCATTCCATGTAAATGAATTTGGGTATCATAGATTTACAATGTTTAAACAATTACTGTCACTTTCTAAGTGATTTTTGTCATCCAAATTTCAATCATCCATGACAATATTGCACTACAAAATCGTTAGGATGCAGATTATACCAAAATTGGATGAACTAAAAGTAACTTGGGATGACAATACTTGTGAACATATTTATAAGCAGAGTATTAGGAAAGTTACCACAGTGCCATAGAATACAGTATGACACTACATGAATAAAGTAGTGTAGCTCTCTTGGGCATTTGTGGTGGAACCACACAACCCTAGGAAGGGCTTGACGATTAAACATACAAAGATAAGTCCATATTGAGTTTTGCATTTTGATGTTCCAAGATGCGTTTTTAGAGTTGGGGAGGACATAAAATTGCATGTCGGTATCCACCTAAGATGAGTCAAATCACTATAAGATTTCTTCAAAATCATAAATAACTCCTAACAATTGAAGATTCTTTTGACAACAGTTCTTTTGTAGTAAAAAATGGCTTGCCAGATAGTTTGTTGGACCCTTCTTCCCATCCCACAAAGGCTTGTTGAAAGACACATCATTCCATTCAACCAAGATAGATTAGAGAGCGACACTTCTTAGGAGAAGTCAAATTCTCGAGCTAAGATAAATCCTCGAGCTAAGATACAAAGCGTTTTTCTTTCCAAAAATACCATGACTTATGTCTAGGGGTCTCCAAGGACTTGTTTGATTGGATCTAGCTCCTAAGCTATTAACATTTGAATACAAGTTTGAGTATGAGTCCCAGGCTCTTCTAACTGTTATGTAATCCTAAGAGATTCATTTTCAAGGCTTGTTGGATGTGTGGACTTCCACATTGCCATAATAGGAGTGGAATGGATAAACAATATGGTGCCACTGTTGTGCAAAACAATGGAGTTTGGGTCTAGATTCTTATGTTTAGGTGGACACATTTCTAGGTGTACTTTTCCAATTCAAGCCAAGTTATTCTTTTTTTTGTTTCCCTTTCCTTTCGCTTTGATGGACACACGATGGGCACACTTAATTTGACATTTTCAAATATTCGTAACCCTTCCACAAGTAAAATTGTATCTCTATCACTCGAATAGAGTAAATCATGGATCTTTTTATAGTCGAATAGATTCAAAATTGCACATGCTCCATGCTCCAATTTGTGAGGCCATATGTGTTGTGCACATGATTCAATAAGTAAATAGACTTGGTACTTATATTAAAGATACAATAACCAAGGTTTCTCTTACTAGAAGCACTACCATGGATTTTGATGCCCTAGAAACAATGAGAAAGAAACGGTCGCGTTTGCTTAGCTAATTGGCCAATCGAGGCAAGAACACACTACTTTTTTGATAACAAACATGGAATGGGTGTGGGGGACTCAAAAAGCTCAAATTGCATGTAGTGTTGGAGAGAATCAATGGTCAACAATGGAGTTCGAAGCAGGCATGCGGCTTATGTTGACATGTATAACCCAACTACTCTTAGGTGTGAGCTTTTCATGTTTTTGGCTTGCTTCCCCACTAGCATGAAGTAAATGTTATTCTAATTTAATTTCGCGATAGGCCATCGTTGGAATCAACATGTGTAGCTTCTATAGCTTTTGCACAAGACAAAACTTTCTCATGATTTTCCGGACCCATGTTTTCCATCTCACTTTGAAATAATCTTTGTGAGTTTCAAATAGGACATGGAATGTTCAAAGTGATGATTCTTGTGACCTTCTTTGAAATGGACGGTGGAAAACAACCTAAAAGATGGTAATCTTCAAAGCCATTGTGTGTTTTGGACTTTCCAAATATTCCAAGGATTAGAACATGTTTTAGTGCTAAAGTACGTATACCCAAAACCACCAACAACTTTAAACCAACACTGTGTACCACTTTCATACATTTGTCGGTTCTAAATGTAAGCATGTGGTGCATAGTGTTGGTTTTATGTTCGATGTTTGGTTTTGGGTAGTACACATACTTTAGATAAGCCCGAAGTTTAAAGTATGTATGTACTTAATAAAGGAGAGGTGGAACTCGTTTTTGTTATCGAGGTTACAGTCATTCCTCATCCTAAAAGCATCGCACATGATATAACACCCCTCGATGTGAGTGCTTGGTGTGCAACATGTGATCATGTTGTGACAAGGTAATACATGCCACACTCTAGATGTAAGTGATTATCGGGTGATGTGACAATTATATAGTAATCAATATATCTTTTCACACTTGATATGGTATTTAGTGTCACCAACTTTGATTCCATAGTGTCACAGACTCTATATTGAAGATTAAGTATAGGTTAACGTTAATTGCTAAGATGTTTCTAATCAATGTCACAACAAAGATTAGAGTAAAATCGAAATCACGGCTCCCTCGCCACCAACACCTCACCTTAACCCAATGTCTGGGGAGATTTTTGAGCATGATTGGTCAAGATCCTAGTGTTTTCAAGTCCAACCGGTTACATGGTAACATCTTTTAGTTTTTCTTCATTAATTCAAGGTATATTCTATAAATGCCTCTAAAATGTCGGTAAATTTCCAAACTCAACCAGTTCATCTGTAACTAGCGGTCGGTTTTCCTTGTTCATTGCCTTAACCAACACAGGTCCCTTTGCTCTTTGCTCTCCTCACGAGTCACAACCAATGATGGCGAGGGACTAGTACACGGGGGTACTTTGGATGCTTTTGGAATCTTAGGTTTAGGTTTAGGGAGGTGGTCTTGGGTTTAGGGAGGATTGGGGGAAGTGAAAGTGCAGCAAGTCGTGGAAGCTAAGTTGAATTACGAAGGACTAAGTTAAATGGTTAGTTTACATGTAGTTTTCATGCTCGCCCACCAAATTCTAGTGGAAGTGTAGACGCCCACTAGGTGGAATCCACATTTCCACTAGAATTTGGTGGGTGAGCAGCCTGCACGAAAACTTACCCTAAGTATCTAAAAGATAAAGGCGTGGAGCCATGATTCTTAGGCCTCCTTCAAGCAAGGAGTTCTAAGATTGGATGTTGGGAGGCTTTGGATGAGTGGTGCTTCATCTCATCCACTTTGGATTTCGTAAGGTGCCACAAATCATACTCACAGAATCAGACAACATAGTGGTTACATGTTTTTTTGTAAATTCATTGTAATTACATAGTTTCCTTGAGAAACTTGAACAAATTGGTGGACTTTACAACTTATCAACCCCCTCTACAAGCCCATCTACAAGCTTTTGTTGTTGTTTTTTTTTTGGGGGGGGGGGTTTGAGAGAGAGAGAGAGAGAGAGAGAGAGAGAGAGAGTTTTTGTGGTAGTGGGCAACCCCTCAACTTAAAAAAACTTTCCCCTCAATTTATATGGGCTGAGTGGGGGCCGAGTGCCACAAATCCCATGTTTAGTGTGCTTCATGCTGGAAGGATTAACATCGAATTTATATCTTTGCTTTTACTTGTAAAACGAATATTTGACCGGGCATTTATGGAGAACATGAAACTGTAAATAATGCGCATTCTTACCTCGGAGCTAAAAAAATCTTAATAATGTATGGAGAATTTCAATTAAATTATACATAGTTTTGAACAAGTGAATTTTTTTACAAGTAGTTCACACATACTCTTCAAACCGACTAATTCTGAGATGAAATGCATTTCACAAGTGCAATTTTACAGGTTGAATTTCAGAAGTTGCTTATTACAAATGCATTCCACAAGTAACATGTCACAAGTAGAATTTTAGAAGTGGCATTTCACAAGTGCATTTCAAATATACTAATTTAGGAGTATGTGTGAATTACTTGTAAAAATTCACTTGTGAAAAAGGCATGTCTAACTTAACTAAAATATTCTAAAATATAATGTGCAATTTACTTTCAAGATAAGAATGCACATTATTCACAGTTTTATTTTCCCCATGAATTCCCAATCAAATACTTGTTTTATGAATGAAAGTGAAGATATGTATCGGATTTTGAGCCTTCAAGCATGTGGTGCAATCACTGCACTGATTATCCCAATTAGTATGTGTTCTATTCGAAGTTACACAGTGCTATAACTATTTAAAGGGAATGTAATATTTTTACCAAGCATAGTCATTCATGTTTCATAATGTCCAAACAACGTATTGAACCTTGGTTAGTAAAAATTGAACTCATGAGTAAGACGTTATTGCATTGCGTAATTCCGAATAGTAAGACACATTAAATGGGATAATTAGTGTAACATTCTTAGGGCCACTTCACACACGAGCCAAGAGCCGTGACCATGAAATTGTGAGAGCCCAAAAGAAAATATCCAAAGATTGTCCTAAGACACCTCCAAAATCATGTAGTGGGGTCATGGATCCTCCAGTGTAGTGTGAAGCCATATGTGACTGGGCCTCAACCAAACGCTATTTCAATGAATATCTATTCATGCGGGTCCTCACACATGATAAAATAGAATAAATCAATAATTGTGAGCATTCGGAGTGCCATGGTCTCCCGGTCTTGTGTTAGGCCTACCTCCAAGAGGTGATTTTTGAAAATAATCCAAGTGACCATGAAACATGATCCATTCGATGCCATGTAGGAATCCATGTAGACTTTACATCCATCTTGCATTCACATACTCCGTTGGTCCCTCAAGCGTGGCGTGAAGCGAACTTGGACTGGCTCCGCCTTTCCCATCAATGAGAGTGCTTGAAGTGTACTGGTCATGGGCTCTCAGTCTCGTGTGTGAAGTGGCCCTTAACCCATTTAAAATTTAAGGGAGGAAACGTTCCTTTTTGTGAGGGCAGGGAAAGCCTGGGGATTCAGCTGCCCACTGCCACGGGACCTGTCCCCGTCCTGCCTTAACATCCGCTGAATACCTGCTTTGGTGTTTAGGTGATCATACCCATTTTGTGCTATTATGTGGAATATGTAAATCTTGAATCTCATATATATCACGGAAACCTCCATCACAATTGCTAGGTAAGATTGAGGCAGCCTAACATTACTCAGCATTGTGGGCTCTCAGAATATAGCAGTGAGATGCTAGGAGCTCAGTTTGAATTTTAGTCTCCCTGTGCAGCTTTTTGAGCATCCCACTGTTTTATTATGAGAGCCCACAGAATGAAAGCTGAACATTGAATAATGTTATGTGGCGGTTGAGTGAGTGAACTTTAGACATACATTTTTCATCATGCTAGCGACATACTCTCAGAAACAAAAACACACACACACACACAAACAGAATCACAGTTGTGTAACTTGCAGAAACTCTTGGATAAAGTTCAAACATGTTAAATCGTGCATGTTAATTTACCGAAACCTCCAGATCTTCTCACTCGTAAGCAAACCCTGTTTACAATCAGGCTCCCAGTAGTCCACAGGTAAGAAAGACTGTACAATTTTAGAATTTAACTCTGAGGTATGGATGGCAAGCAAACTTGACGCACTTTGGCTTGTTCATCACTTGCAGCTTCTTGTATGAAATTGATGGCTGCTCGTGTTTGGTAAGTAGCTCTCTGAGAGTGTAGAGCACATTTAATGCTACTCTCCACTTTAAAACCTGGTGTATTATTCTACTGAGCAGCTACAGAAGTGGAGCTTGAGACAGTGGTTCGTGAGGGAAGCCCTAAAGAATCCGCAATGCTTCGCACTGCCGCTACCATTCCAACTTGATCATTCAATCTGTTCACAGCTGAGCCGACACCCTGCACAAGAAGCCCCAATTGCAAGTTAGAGTTACACACTGAATCTCCCACACATGTTGCTCGCAATAAAATTATGAACTAGGTTTTGGATGTTATGGGCGCCTAGCTTACCGAGCTATAGCTGGTAGCGGTGAGGTACAAACTGGGTGCTTATGAAACCAATGGCAAGGCGACACATGTTCACTATTGGGTGGAGTGGACAAGCCATGACATAATTATTAAGAACAGATGATAATGTGCCTCCTCGTATCCAATCAGAAATAGACATGTAGTGAAATTGCTTGGCTTGACCACTAATCCAAAGGCCCATTTGAGAAGGCCTTTGGATCAGGGTGTGCAAATCAGTATATTTCATCTACAACCCATATGAGCTGAGACATTCCAACAGATTCTAACTCTACATATTTCTGAATCACGGTTGCAATTCAATGCCCTTGTGGTTCGCACAATAGATTCAATGAAATGACTATATACACCTGCTAGTCTAAATGGTCCAAACTTACATGATAATATGAATGTTTGGAAGCATTATTCCATGTCCTCATAGATGGCTTAAATCTAGACCGTAACCATGATTGAAATGGGAACTCCGAATGTAAGCAGCCTGAGGCTGGAATAGTTTTAGACTAGGATCCACCCATTCATAGTAGGGAGATCTGGGTGACATTTTCAACCAACCATGTGGGATTCTAGAGGATTTTCCTTAGGGGAGACAGTTACAAGCCAATTTAGTTTGTGCTCATTCAAGGTGTTCACCTTCAAAATGAGGCAATATTTAGTCTCCAAGGTCCTTGTAATGCTCCAGATGCTTGTTTCAAGACTACACATACAATTAGACCGGCTCACAGATGAGGCAACACCATGATTCACTCACACCAGTGGCAACATCAGAGTCATCCCTCATTGATGTTCTCTACCATGAACTACATAAATGGATGTGAGGAGCCCTGCCACGGGTTGTAGTAGGCGCCTAGCCTACCAAACTGCGGCACCAAAAAGGCAGGTATTGGGTGCCGACTATAGCCGATAGCAAGGCAACACATGTTCATTACTAGGCGTAGTGGTCAGGCCATGGCAAGTCATCCAATTACAGATGATAATGTGCCTCCTCGTATCCACTCAGGAATAGACACGTCAGCAAAATCGCTTGGACTGACTGCTACAATTAGCATCTGACTGGAGATTCAGACATAAAACTGATTCAGGTTGCAGAGAATTATCTCACCACGCCTGCAGCACCAGCACCACATGCCATGGGTGCGGTGACAGCACTGATTCCAGAAGCGCACATGACTGGGATCCTCACTGCCCTGGAGATGGCGTATGCTGCCGCCAAAGTGGGTGAAGCCTGCAATTAAACAAGAGATCAACAGACTCAGGTTACAATGCAATCAATTCACAATAGAGTTCTGTGATAGGAGACTATGGAGATGTGTATTCACGGTTCCAAACATAACCTGCGAGTCGTTCATTTCAACTGTGTCTGTGATTGATGTGAGGCCAAAAGGAAAAGGTACCTTCTCAATCAGCCCTTGGATTCCTGCGCTGTGAGGGGCTGCACTTGTTCCACCTTCGGTCTGGATGATATCAGCTCCAAGCTTTTCCAATCTCTCAGCAAGGCTCACCTGAGTCAGTAAAACATTTGCCCAAAATTCAGAGCGAAACCCATCACAAAGAGCACTGGATCAGCTGAAAGTCACATTTTAAGGCACATATCTGGAACCCCATACTTGCACAGATCCTGGCACAGAGTTAGTCAAGTCTCCAATCTGCTACGTAAGGCAATTTTTTTATTTTGTTTGATTTAGTGATTCAACGTACTTGTTCATCAAGGGGCAGAGTGTGTGGAACGGTAACAGAGAGGGTGATAGTTGGCAACAGCTCTCTTGTTCGCTTTGTGAGCTCCAGAATCTGTTCCTCAATGTGGAGAAAATGCACACTTTTCAGAAACACTTGATGGGGTGTGCAGTGACAGTAAAAAAAAGAAAAGAATTGCTTGTGGATCTGTCAATCACTATGAAGGCTTCTCAATATCCACAATCGATTTCATCGAAGTTCAATCTTAAAAACATTATACAGCAGTGCTACGAATTTGAAGCCAGAAATATTATCCTTGTGAATATCGATGTGCAAACAACACTTACAGATTTAGGTAAGTAGTATTTACAGAAAAAAAGAATCAAGAGATATAGTTGATTCAAAGCTTTTTAGAGCTATATACTCAATACCAAGCAACCAAATCTAGAATGTAATAGAAACCTCAATGCACAGGCGGCAATTGTCTTGAGTCTCTACTACTGATCTCCAAAGGTAAGGGGAAGACTTAAGAAAGTTTCTGTATAGCACGTGTACTAAGACCTCAAATCTGACACGATGAAACCAGGAGAGATAAAACAAGACCCTAAAGTAGGAAAAACAGAGCCAACAGATCGATTCATTCGAGAAAATACTTTGGAAAAAGGGAAAAGGTGAATTTGATTAGAAGTGCACATGTTGAAAGTGGTAATGCACTGATGTTTTACCTCTGTGGCGGAGAACACACGTCCACTCTCATAGAAAGAATCGTAGTTGCCAAGCTCAATCTGTCAAATTATGATACAGGAAAACACTCATTCTTAATGCTACTTCTGAGAGGGAGGAAGGTTAAATAAGCACTGAATCATAAACAATAGGGGAATGGTAGAGGGGTGGATCACAAGTAGGGCTTCTTCAAGTCCCTGGTGGCAACTCTCCCCTTTACAACATTTGTTTCTAAATTGCTTCTCGTGAACTGATGCTTCATTGGTACTACACAAAGAGGAACGTATCTTCACACATTCTTAGCGCTACATATGCTTGGAAAGAAGCCATGGAGAGGAACCCATTGATATCATCTGTTTCTGAGATGGAGAAGCTTCAGACTGACAAATGTCAGTGTCTACAGAACCAATATAAACCAAATTTTCTACAGCAGGGGTCACCATCTTCCAGACCCCGTAGGTATTTATCTTCACTTTTAAGAGTATCATGAAACTTCTTAGAATTTATAATCTTGAAGATGTGTCTAAGGTGAAAGCATGCAGCTCCAGGATATTGCTTCTTGGAAATGTTTTAGCAGCTCCAAATCTTCAAGGTTAAGAGGCATCCATCGACATTGGAAATGGCTACTAAAGGAATGCAACAAAGGTGCTTACCATGTGTGCGCCAGCTTCAACGGCAGCCACAAAATCCTCAGGAACCACCGAAGATACACATACCTGCATTGCACCGAGCACTTCAACAGATGACGATAATCTTACATATGAGGTAAGCGAACATGACGATTTGTAGTGAAAAACCTAAAACAAATCGAGGACTCAAGAGCGGTAGGTGTATGGACTAACTGGCAGACTAGTAAGGCTTGTTGCAAGCTTCACGAGCTCCGGGTCGCATGCAATGTCGACATGGGTCGCCCCACCCTGTTCAATCAATCAGCAACACCAACCCGATCAAACAGATTGATTGAACATCGTCCTTATACGTGCATTGAATTCATGATAGGAATTGTGACTCTTCAGCTTAGGAAATTAGTGCCGAAATGTAGTTTCCACATGGGATTCAAGAGGTTCTCAACCAATGTAAGAATGACACTTGGAAAGTTTGAGGGGGGAAAATAAATATTTCTTGTCGAAATAGAGACCACTCTATGGTTAACCACAATTTGATCAAAGGAGGGGGATTACCTTCTCAGCAGCAATGACCACAGCTGCAACCTTCTGGGCGTCGAAGTTCTGGAGCCCAGCTATGACCTGACGAACACCCCACATAACCGATGCATATGAACACCAAGCAAGAACTATCATATTTTAATGAGTATACAACAACAACAATAAAGTTGCAATCCGCATTCCTTCCTTGCACGATATGGTTGAGACACAGGAAGAAACTCAGACTCCATCAATTCGAAGCCCAGGGCACAGGATTAGAGCAATGTGAGCAATGCATATGATATCTACCATACGCAAACTGGCTCCATTACATAGTTGAACAAAGGGGCGCTTGCCAAATGGAGCACCGCATTGCATTATTGATGAGACGACGACAACAACAACAAAAATAACAAGTTGCAATCCGCATTTCTTTCTGGCACCAGATTTGCATGGTAGGGTTGAGGAATGGAAAGGAGCTCGATTCAAAGTCCAGATTACAGAATTAGATCAACGTGACCGAAAACATACTGGCTCCATGTGGGTGATCCCGAATTACATACGCACTACAAAATGGGACACTCGCCGCAGCAACACCGGAACAGTGGAATTCATAGAGCTCACATATACTGCAACCACTAATTCCAATAATTTTCAACGCATATGAACACCAAGCACCATCATTATTGATGAGACGACAACGACGACGACCACAATCGACAAGAAGTTGCAATCCGCATTCCTTCCTGAAACACAAGCTGAAACGACAAATCCTACTAAATTCTGTGGAATTCCCCCACCTTGAGGGCTTGTTTGGCGCGGAATCCGCGCAGAGCAAACT
The DNA here is from genome assembly GCA_964035585.1 of Polytrichum formosum. Taxonomy (NCBI): domain Eukaryota; kingdom Viridiplantae; phylum Streptophyta; class Polytrichopsida; order Polytrichales; family Polytrichaceae; genus Polytrichum; species Polytrichum formosum. The sequence goes on along the minus strand of OZ037935.1, from coordinate 73,020,227 downwards.
CCCGAACAGCGTCGTGTGACTCAACACCAGCTCGCACTTTGAAGGCCGAGCCTCTCGCCCACGCCACGCCCTGGGCCTTGACGACCACAGCAGGGCCCGACAGGCACTGCGAGGACGACAGGGTGGAGCACCTGGCAGCAGAAAGAGGTGCAATTACAGCAGCCGAATGAAGAGCTACCGAAGCTGCCATTGTAGTCTAATCAAATGCGGCTCCGGCTCACTGAGAGATTGATGGCAACTTCAACGCAGAAATTACGTGGCAGCAACTTGCTCACAGATTGGAAGAAGAAGAAGAAGATTACTGATTTGAGAGGTTCCGGAATGATGGAATTGGGTGGAGTGGGCAGATAAGGAAGGGAAGGCTTTGAAGGGAAAAAGGTGGCACCTTTGGCAGTTTGCAGTGAAGGAGAAGATGCTATTCTATTCCTCCTGTGTTGAGCTATGTTAAGTTATGCATGGAAAGATCCCAGTGTGGACTCGGAGGCATCTGCTATGTTATGGAGGTTAAACAATCCATTAGTCAACCTCACCGGCTCGTTAAGTATTAATGAGACCCATGTGGGAATCTAGCTAAATCCGGTTAGGCTTCACCGGCATTTATACTAGTCACATGGGTTAGACTTAACCGTAGTCGCCGGTATAAAGTAAAGGATAACCACCACATTAAGGTCCATGGTATCTTCTATTAAGAGCATATTCCGAGATAATGAACTTATCTCAAGTGAGTAAGCTAGTCTACTATAGGTTGGATTAGACACGTGTCCCTACTAAGGGCCGACTTGGAAATGTATATAAGGGCACATCCAAAGAAGTAAACTTCACTTGAAGAACTTGTATTTCGAACCTCTGATTCCACTTAGAACCAACCTATTCTCATCTCTTTAACACGTTATCAGCACGCTCCTAGCTTCTCACTTAGACAAGTTCCAAGCATTAGACTTGATTTTGAGAGCACTCTTGATCATACTTAGTTGATACATTTTGAGAGAAGGAAGTTTGCTTGTGTTTAGTTTACTCTACAAGTATATATTGAGCTACCTATAGCACTGTTATATAGTTCGAACTATCTACACTTAGAGATACAATCTCTACTTGCTTTATACTTGCTTTATATTTGTTTTTCTGGACTTCTCAAGCTAGTACTAAAGTACTGTCTGAAATACTAACTATTTTTGTTGTTGGACCATAGCTACATAACTGTTATAATGCCAAAATTTAGTCGCAACCAATAGAGTAGTATTTTCTATCTCATACTCTACTTTCCTATATTCTGATACAGTACAGATATACCGAAATACTGCCCAAAATACAGTACATATACAGTACATACAGACCATACAGTACAGATACAGTGCAGATACATTACAGATATACCGAAATATGTTCTTAGAAGATTAGCTTACAAATTATGTATATATCTTCTGATCACTACTTAGTTAGCTTATTTTTGCTGTAGAAGTATACCTGAAGCTAGAACTGTACACTAACTACATAAATACAGTCAATTTTCTCTCTTTAGAACTTCTGATCTCACTATAGAAACGTCATAATGCTGAAATTTCACTAGAAAATATAGCAATCACCTATCTGAACTACATTTCTACTAACCATTCAAGTATAAAGATGAAGGTCGTTAACTTACTTTCTGTTATTCTGTCTCTGTTATTTTATTTCCAATATTGAAGTTTCTGCAGGTATGTTTTCTGGTTTTACTATATACAGAAATGTCATAATGCCGAAATTTTCATTTTCTGAAGTTTTCCTTTTGTGGTGTAGGATATGATTTACCTACATTCTACCTACTTTATAAATATATATCTACGTATATAAACCTATATACCTATTGTTTTATACTAACATGTCACCAGTAGTATACTCAAATATGAGGTAAGTCATCTATACTTAACCTCATTTTTTTACTGATTTCAGTTATTCCGTTTATATTTTGATTTTATAACACAATACAGACTATATAGCACCACTGAAACTCACTTTGCTACGAAAACAGCCGTACCTAACTTTATATTAACTCTAAACTTAGTTCAGACTTAAGTACATGCTACCCGAAATAAAGTCTACATGTAAGGACAAATTTCATATTAGATACGCTAACTACGCCTACAGAAACTAATTAACTACAGATCAGACCCTTAAATCTAATTGTACTAGACCTGGACTAACGTTTATTTCAGTAGCTAGTAGGTTACAAACAAAATAATATAAATCTGTAACTGGATGGACCAGGTTACAACCATGTCTACCAAAACTAACTTCAAAGAGTTTAAAACTCAATCACTATTGTTTGAACCACTAACCTCTACTGGCACAAACTTTGCTGAGTGGACTAATGATGCTATGATACTCCTACAATCTGAGAACATAGCTAGGGCTGTCATCACAGATCCCATTCCAGAAACAGAGCAGCCGCTACCACCTACCGCCAAATGGCACACACTCATGATTCTACGCCGACATCTTGACCACGCGTTGCGAATCCAGTACTTGCACATCAACGACCCAGCTGATCTCTGGACCGAACTCAAAGCTCGCTTTGATCATCAGCAAGCATTGTACCTGCCGCAAGCAAGATCGGATTGGACCAACCTACGCGTCCTGGATTTTCCAAACTTCGCCGCATACGACGAGGAAATGCACCGAATCATCTCACAACTCCGAATGGGTGGCCAAGAGATTACAGAAGCTGAGATGATCGAGAAGACCCTGTCAACATTTCCACCCGCAACGGCCATCCTCTCCCAGCAGTACCGGAACATGACGTACACGAAATACGCCAAGCTGATGTCGCACCTGCTCTTAGCCGAGAAGCAACATCAAATACTACTCCGAAACGCCGAATCAAGACCGGCAAGGGAGGTGCACAACACGATCGCCAAAATCGAAGCCGCGGAACCAGCGGAGCCGAACAAACCAACGGGAGCACCCGCGGGAGGAGGAGGATCGCGGAGAGACAACCGGCATGAGGATCATCACGCCGAGATCCACGTTGCCGAGGCATCACGAAGACCACCTAGAGGTTCTCTCCGTAAACCTAATCCAAAATGGCATAGAAACCCCGCAACAGGTTACCAAAACAAACCAAGGAATTACCAGCCTAGGTTTGACCAACGCAAACAGGTACAAGGTAATTGCCACAAATGTGGGAAGAAAGGTCATTTTGCAAAGGATTGCAGGGCATCCCAATACTTGGTAGAACTGTATAGAGAGGTGCAACAGTTACGCAATAAACCACGGCAGAACTATAACTTTGAAGCATCAGACCTTCCGGACCTGGATTATGAGGTCGAGAATTACATGACTGTCTATGAGGAGACCACGCCAAACCAGGACGTGGTCCTTGCCACCGCTAGCGCGGGCTCCGATGGACTTTACAAGGTTGCCATAAAACCCTTGGCATCTAGCCCCGTCATAGACGAGGAAGAGGTTTGCATGGCCGCGTGGGGGGGAGGCCCCACGCCGGAGCGCAACCTGGCGCATGGGGCATCTTTTGATGTTAAAGACGCCAAGCCTGATATTTGGCACCGAAGACTTGGGCATCCAGGAACAACGGTGTTTCGGAGGATGGTCCCATTGACACAAGGTCACAACCTTACGGCCGCCGATGCCGGGAAAACACGGGAATGTGTTGCATGCATACAGGGCAAGTTCATCAGGAAACCATCAAATTGGACCCTACCCACGGAACTACCTCAACCGCTACACAGGATCCACGGGGATATATGCGGACCCATAGACCCACCATCCGGGACATTTCGCTACTACTTCGTACTTGTTGATGCATCAGGGAGCCACCTGGAAGTTTCGTTACTACCAACCCATAATATGGTTTTTCCAAAAACATTAGCTATCCTCCTCAGATATAAAAATCATTTCCCTGAATTTCCCATCAAACACCTCCGGATGGATAATGCGCAAGAATTCAGGTCTCACGCATTTGAGGATTTCTGTACCGCATCCGGGATTAACCTTACATATTCGGTACCCTATGAGCATGTCCAGAATGGCCTCGCAAAGGCATTCGTCAAGAAAATACAACTCATAGCAAGACCCCTACTCCTTCATGCCAACTTACCATCATCGGTTTGGGGCCATGCGGTGCTTCATGCCGCAGCCCTACTCAGGCTAAGACCAACCTTACTGAATGTCCAAACTCCCTACGAGTTACTAACCGGGAGACCTCCTAACGTTTCCCACATCCGAACCTTTGGTTGCCAGGTTTGGGTACCTCTCCCGGAACCTAAACGCCACACGATAGGACCACACCGCCAAGAGGGCATATATGTTGGTTACGACTCACCCTCAATCATCCGGTACCTAGAGCCCACAACCGGGAACTTGCTTAAGGCAAGATTCGCAAACTGTAAATTTTTAGAGTCGGTATTCCCGACCCTAAGACAAACCAAACCATCCCCACCTTTAAACTTCGGTGCACCGAAGACTTTGACCCAAAATCCCGACCCACCCACCTCACTCGCTAATACCGAGACCGTCAAACTCATGAACCTCAAAGCCTTGGCCGAAAACACTCCGGATGGATTCTCAACCGAAGACCGGATCATTCGAAATGCAATTCCAGGAACCGGCCTAACATTACCCGCCAAGATAATCGCCCCGAAAACCCAAAACAAACGACAACCGAAACAACCCAAGGTCCACTTTACAACCGAGTCAATAGACTCGACTTCCGAAGCCGATCCGACCACCCTGGATCAAGCGAAGAAGAGGCCGGATTGGCCTAAATGGCAGGAGGCCATAGAAACCGAATACTCATCTCTAAGAAAGCATAATGTTTTTGCTGAAATTTCAACCGACCTAGAGAAACCGCCTATAGGGCACAAGCTTATATTCACCCGCAAGCTTGATTCTCAAGGACGGGTCATTAGACACAAGGTAAGACTAGTTGCTCAAGGTTTTACGCAAAGGCCAGGTGTTGATTTTGACGAAACATACTCACCTGTTATGGATTGTGTCTCCTTCAGGTACCTACTCGCTCTAACAGTTCATATAGCCCTGAAAATCTACTTGATGGACGTAGTGACTGCGTACCTCCACAGTACGTTGGACTCGATTTTGCATATAAATCCTCCACCCGGATTCCTGAAATCCGTGCCAAAGCCGAAACCGGGACGGTTCATAGGCTTGAGGATATGCAAGGCTTTGTATGGCCTGAAACAATCAGGCCGAGCCTGGTACCACCATCTTTGTCACTACCTCATCTCTCAAGGTTTTATCCATAACACAGCCTTACCTTGCATTTTTACTTATTGTACAAATGACGGATTTGTAATACTTGCCGTGTATGTTGATGACTTAAACATTATCGGGACCCCCGATATGTGTAAGTTTGCACAAGGCATTTTGACCAAGACCTTCGATATGAAGTTCTTGGGACCCACCACCTACTGTTTGGGACTACAGGTTCATCACACACCCAATGGCATTTTCTTACACCAACAGGCCTATGTGCAGAAAGTGTTGAAAATGTTTCAGATGGACCAGGCCAATCCAATGGCCGCACCGATGATTGGGAGGAGCAAGACGAATGACGATCCGTACCAACCTCGTGAGGAGGAGGAGGAGGTGATCGACAAACAACGATACCTCACTGCGGTTGGTTCGTTTAACTACCTCACGACTCACACGAGACCCGATATTGCATTCGCCACAAGCATTTTGGCGGGGCACAACCAAAACCCAATAATGAGACATTGGAACGGAGTCAAACACCTCCTAAGGTATTTGAAAGGTACGTCAGACCTCGGATTATACTACCAAAGGTCTATCCCAACCGAAATTAGAGGTTTTGCAGATTCCGGATTCCGAACAGACCCGAATGCGGGAAAATCGCAGACTGGCTACATCTTCCTCAAATGCGGAGTGCCTATTTCGTGGAAATCCACGAAGCAAACGGTCACCGCAACCTCGACCAACCATGCGGAGCTGTTGGCTTTTCACGAAGCGGCGCGTGAATGTGTCTGGTTGAGGACGTTGGAACGAATCATAAACCAGCAATGCCGAATCCAAGAGGAGGAGATGAAGCCCATGGTGATTTACGAGGATAATGCCGCATGTATTAGACAAATGTCCTCAGGTTTCATTAAGGCCGATAGGACTAAACACATTAGTCCTCATATTTTCAGTTTTACCCAAGACTTGATTGATAAAGGTCAAGTTGATATACAAAAGATAGAATCAGAAAATAACGTGGCCGACATGTTAACCAAAGCTCTCCCGGCATATAAGCATAAAAAGTTAGTTTATGCGGCCGGGATGAGATCACTCCAAGACTTCACTAATGTAAATTGTTAATATTCTTTTCTTTGTCAAGGTTTTATCCCGAATACGGGTTTTACTTGATAAAGTTTTTAACGAGGTTAACAATAGATTGAGGAGGAGTGTTATGGAGGTTAAACAATCCATTAGTCAACCTCACCGGCTCGTTAAGTATTAATGAGACCCATGTGGGAATCTAGCTAAATCCGGTTAGGCTTCACCGGCATTTATACTAGTCACATGGGTTAGACTTAACCGTAGTCGCCGGTATAAAGTAAAGGATAACCACCACATTAAGGTCCATGGTATCTTCTATTAAGAGCATATTCCGAGATAATGAACTTATCTCAAGTGAGTAAGCTAGTCTACTATAGGTTGGATTAGACACGTGTCCCTACTAAGGGCCGACTTGGAAATGTATATAAGGGTACATCCAAAGAAGTAAACTTCACTTGAAGAACTTGTATTTCGAACCTCTGATTCCACTTAGAACCAACCTATTCTCATCTCTTTAACATGCTATTTGAGTTTCACTCCAGGACACACCAATGACCGGGGAGAACCGGCTGCTTGTGACAGATGAACCGGTTGAGTTTGAGCAATAACCGGTGGAAGTTCAAGACTTCAGCAAAATTACCAATCATTTTGGAGGAATCCATAGAATATACCCCAATTTAATAAAGGAAAACCGAAAGATGTCATCATGTAACCGGTTGGACTTGGAAACACTAGGATATCGGCCGATTATGTCTCCCAGACACTGGTACACATATTCAAAAACACCGGTTTCGAAATGGAGTTTGGGAAGCCAAGGTAAAAGAATTTCAACCTTAATATGTGCCTAACTTCAAAGAGCTCGGTTTCAAGGTTGGTCCCTTCCTTTTGATTAAAACCATCTATTTCCAACTTCAATATAAGACGGTGTTTTTGCATGGCTTAAACCCTCCATTTCCAATCAAGGTTGAAATTCTTTTACTTTGGCTTACCAAACTTTGTTTCAAAGCTAGAGTACTTGAACTTGTGTGGCCTCCCCTTTAGGTCAAGGTAAAGTAAGTAAGTGGCCTAAAACATACACTTTTTAGCTCGACACTCATTTCTCTTCAGATATGAATCATGCAATTAGAGCAAGACTCATGATTAGCAAATCCAAATTGTGCATGTGGCCATTTTCCTTGTAATTTTTGGATCTCATATGAATATCTTATTTCTTATCAAGGTGAAGCTTCCCTTTTGAATTAGATGATCGTACACATCCCCCAACTTATGTTGACTATCGAGTCTAGAATGTGGTAACAAATTTGAGCATGTAAAAATGGAGTGACTCCCATGTGGCATAAAACAAACATTTTTATCTTTCCACCCACTTTCCCTAGGATATTGAGCATGCAATTAGTATAAGATGATTAGCCAATCCAAATTGAGGCTATAACCATTTTCCTCATGAATAATGGATCTCATATGAATATCCAATTTATCATCTAAGTAGTGAAGGTCCTATTTCTTGGTAAATGTACGTAAGACTATGTGGAAGTCTTGCAAGATGATGCCTTTAAAGATTTAGAAGGTAAATTGATTTTGAGTTGTGTCCAACTAAGAAAAGCTAGTCGGTTGAGCAATCTATGGCCTCCATTTTTTCCCCCTATCGTTAGAAGTTTTTTTGATGAGATATGAGCAAACCAAAACAAGCTTGTACACCGTTCAATGACACTATTGCATATACCTTTTTGAGTATTTATTTGCAAAGTGCACTTGAAATATAATATGGACCAAAATTTGTGTTTGCATGAACATTGCCAAGGGAGTTCAAATTTCTCACCTCGATTCCAAATTTGAGATTTGAAAATATTGGGTAGGACATTGTTTGCACAATACTACATTAGTTTTTTATTTTTATTTTTCAATGTGGATGTAATGTATGGCCATATTGTGGATGTCTATTTTTGGACACACACTTCTAATCTTTTGTTGGTGCACTTTCTGGTCCATCTTGGATCCTCGTCACATTCTGGGCTGCATGTGTTGGAGGTTGGGCCTCCTTTGCCATGATGAGGCTAGATGAGTTCATTTGGGGGTAAATAACCAACTCCATTCCTTTTAGCTAAGAGGTTTGAAAGTCCCCATGTGTGTAAAAAGGGTCATTGAAGGACACATTCATTATAGCGCCTAGGTTCAAATGCTCAAACCCTGGCGACAATACATTCAAACATGGACATGAGAATCAAGATCTCATTTGGCACTGGTCGTTAGATGATGCAATATATAGCATGCTCACACTAGTACCGGTTACTTGCCCACAACAATAAGAGAGTTTCCATCTTGATAGGAGTTTTTGTCTTGTATGCAATGAAGTGAACGGGCGAAATTGCAGTACATTGCATCTAGTGAGGTTATTGTGACTAGGATGAAAAATCCTTGCCAATAGCAGTAAATTTCACAAAGAAATGAACTTTCTCTACCAAGAGGGACTCCTCATGCAAGCAGCAACTGGGCCCTAGTGTGGGCATGGCAATAGCTTATGAATAGATTTGGAACCCTAATTTCAGCCATGGCCATGATGAAACCCTAATTGCAGCTATGGCGTTCTTGAAACCCTAGAGGGGGGAGAGTTTGCAACGCTTCCAGATTGCGATTTTGGAGGGGAGGAGAGGAGAGTGGCCATGGCGGTGGAAGGAGGAGTGATGGACTCCATCAATCCACCTTCGCATCAGCAGATTCTAGCGGTGGCCGCTGGCTGCTTGGCCGTTGGCTATTTCTTAGGCCGGCACTTGAAAGTTGGAAGCAACAGCATCACCATCGATGGCGCAGCAGCTGTTGTAGGCGATGGTGTTCCAGCAGAGAAGCTGCGGAGGAGGAAGAAGGAGCCACTGGAGGTGGACCGTATGGCTGAGCATCACGAGGATTTTAAGATGGTCTTGGTGGTAAGGAATGATTTGAAGATGGGGAAGGGCAAGATAGCCGCGCAGTGCAGCCATGCAACCCTAGGGTTGTACAAGGATATATGCGGGCGAGCTCCAAAGGCGTTGCACAGATGGGAGATGTGTGGACAAGTGAAGGTGGTGACTAAAGTTGAATCGGAAGACGATATGCTGGCTTTGAAGATCAAAGCAAAATCGATGAAGTTGCCATGTCATATTACCATTGACGCTGGTCGCACTCAGATTGCTCCGAACTCGAGAACTGTGATGGCCCTGCTCGGCCCTGCTGAGCTTGTGGATGATGTAACTGGAGACTTGAAGCTCTTGTAATGATTTCCTATATTCTATATATCTTCCAAGGTATTCGATATTCACATACTCATGCTGGAGGCATTGGCTATCATCAAGGTTTGGCCGATCCTACGAGGAACTCAATACAGGGTGCATGCGATGCATTCTATGTCCATGCGGATATGGGTACTTGGAGGATTTAAAAAAGAGAAGATGATGCAAGTCCTCTTGCCTCTCACCCTTACTAGTTTTGTGCAGCTCTATAGAGGATGCTCAATTGGCATGATTATTCTAGTTTTCTTTCTGTCGAGGTAGGTGAGATCACCCTCGCTCAATTTGTTGGTGTGTAAGGGTTGCAGCTTCAGGATCAGGAGGTTGACATTATTTTTCATCTATAGTAGGTCAGCAACTATCAGCCAATTTTTAGAGTCGAAGCTGAACATGATTGTATTAGTTGCCCGGGTTCAAGCGCACTTTCCAGTAAGAAGCACACGTATTAAATGCTTCATATATTGAAAGCACATGACGAAAGATACCGCTCTTTGAAAATTGTAGCTTACATTGGCTCGTGAACATTAGCAATTCATAATTAGGCTGATGCCAGATGGCGTACTTGTAACACAGTTTCAAGCACAGCGAGTAGAAAACTTTTGAGCTAGGTTAACTAGCTGGATATGGACAACATAGGAAAAGGATTTCCAAATGCCTTCCCTCATTGTACAAATGAGCTTTTAGGGTTTCGCCTATTTGAATTTTCTTTCTGTCACCTTCAATGAACGGTGTTCAATACCCGATGAGGGGTTCTTTATAAAATGCAACACATCCATTTAATGTGAATGGGGTCTTGCTGAATCCTGCAATTCTCAGACTTGCAATATGAGTTAGGTATATGCGAAGCCCACAGTGCATATCTGCTAAGAAGTCATTACTCCATGTCAATCTTGCTCTTGTCCTCATTGTTTTCTGTATGCACTTCCTCATATCTCCTCCCCAAGTGTCCTATTATATGGAGTTCAATAATCGCCAACGTCGTCCTCTTTAGCACTCCATGATATGCAAGAGACAGGGTTGGTGTTTCTGGACAGGTTGGTGTTATTGAGAAAAAGTTTGTGGTAATGCAGGAGTATGTAAACTGATATTTTGAGTGTCATCTAAGGACCCTGGCAAAACCTGGAGCAATAATCAGTAAAGTGTCTGGGGAGACTTAATCAGTCAAGATTGTAGTGTTTCCAAGTCGGATGAGTTACATGTTGTGATTTTTTTGGCTTTTCTTTATTAATTTGAACTGTATTCCACAGATTCCTCTACAACGATTGGTAATTTTCCTGAAGTCTTGAACTCCAGCGGGTTATTTCTCAAACTCACCAGGTTCATCTTAACTAGCGGTCGGTTCTCCCCGTTCATGAAATGAAATTGATTATAGAGTCCAGGAAGCTGAAAGGCTTAGGGGACGACATTGTTCCTGTGCTCAGTTGTGAGCTTAAGAATTCGCAGTTTCTGGACCGAGATGAAAAGTCCTCATAACTGCGAGAAGGTGGATGTAGCTGTTCTTGTAGATTTCTGGTAGTTTTTTCATGGTTTCCTGGGATTTAGTTGGTAGTGCATCTCATTACTTTTAGAGGCAGGTAGCTCCTCTTCTCAATTGCAGTGCCTCACAAATATTTCTCTCGGCTTAAAAGAACAGTTTATTATTTGTTAATACAAGACATGAACCACTTTTGACACCTTTCTCCAAAATTTTAAACAGTATCAGGGAAACTACTGTATCTGTACAATCTCTGTACAGGGATTCTCCAAGAGATCTTGTTATAAGGTGCCCAAAATTGAGAAGGGTTTGTCCTCAAGAAGTCGAGGTTTAGTGACAATTGCAAAAAAATTATTTGTACTTTTAGTTTGAATGTTGCCTATATGATAAATGCCAAGCTCATTGTTGGCATTCATGATGAATGGCCTCAAGCCTAGAAGTGATGCAATGTTCTACTTCACCATTGTACTTACATGATGATTGACAACTTGTGAAGGAGGCACCTCACACTACACCATTTATGGTATATAGTGTCACATGAGTAATATTGTCAATTACCCTATTTTGAGGTGTATTCTAGGTTACACTAATGACCAACAACTTCATCATTAGTGTCACCTCATGACACTTGGTGGTCAAGTGTGCAATTGGCATGAGTATGTGCAACAGGGTTATGAGGTGTATGCCTATGTCATACAATGGTCTACAAGTTGACTAAAGTGTACACAAATGACACTTAACATTAGTATGCTCAAGAATATCTACCCCTTGCATACTAATCCACAAACTATCATCTCAAGTGTCCCAATGTGCTATGTTACATGTCTTAATGTAAATAATTTGTCATTTAACTTTTTTACTCATGTTGATGAATAGTATCATATTGGCAATTGGCGGACGTGACACTTTAAGATCTCTTGGTATCTAGTTTAGGCCCTTTGCAAATAGTGTACATGACACTAAATACTATAAACGATGTACACAAATTGCGATTTCTTACCACTGATTCTCTTCCACTAGACGGGTTTGAATCCTATGGATATGGAATCTATTATTGTAGTCAATTATAAATCTAATCAGTGAAAGAGAACTAGTGATATGGAACAATGATTCATACCTGGGTGCAAGCATAGTAAAGTGGACCAAAAAAGTGCTCCGGTATATGAAAGCCATGATTTTCTTGGTCAAACGCCTATAAGTAGTAGCAAAATGTTGTTTAAAATAGATTATTTTTCATGATGACCTCTATTGTTAAGTTAGGTACTCAAATATAGAATATCAATATGAGATCTTCAAAACCTATCATCAAAAGTGACGCGTAAAAGCAACTGACTAAATATAGTTTTGAACGTAAATTTCATGACCTTAAATATTTTGAACTTGGAATTTCTTTTCATATTCCTTGAATTCATTATAAACTTGAGGTCATCGTAATTTTTTTTTCAAAAATTCATCAATTTAATGTAATGTAATTGTATTTTAAACAAGTTTTTGACAATTATCTTTTCAATGACACCCACTTGCACCACCACTTGCACCGTCTTCTAAAATACATATACGTTGTTTGAAATTGTTTTTTGTGAACATAAATTGCTTGGCTTTGTAGATTCATATGTTTTCTAAATGTTTATGAATTTTTATTTCATAAAATTCAAAGTTAGTATATTGTTTTGGATCACTTTCACTTAAACCTGAGCAAGGATCAAGAGCTGTTCACTTTACCGTGCTTGCACCCACCTTGGACAACTAACTAAGTGGGCAGCTATTTAGCTAGCTAAAAGCTCTGACTAGCTAAAGCTACGCATGAATTCGGTGCCTCAAAAGAATTGCTAACTAAAACTAAGTGCCATAATCCGGGCGAGAAAAGTTAGCTAGCTGAAGTTAGCTAATAACTAGTTGGAATATGAATGTGATCTCCGTGGAATGAATGGTGTCATTGCACCCAAACCGTCATCTCTCAAATCCGGACTCGTTGAAGCAACAATGTTTTTGAAACTGAACATGAGTCCGATTCCTAATAATCCAACAGATGTCACGGAATCTCCGATTTGGAACACCTTGATTCCATCTTGTCATGAATTGCCAGATGACATTGACGATTCCGATGATAATGAAAACGAAGAAGATGATGATGACGATGATGATGAAGATGATGATCTATCACCAGTGCTAGTTGAAAGTGAGGAAGCCGACTATACATGTTAATTTTAAGCCTTTCAATTTCCTTGTGCATAACATAAAAATACAAAGCCAACCAAGAGCAATACAACCAAATATATATTGTTTGGTTTTGTTTGAATGGGTTTCTCTCTGGTTTAGTATGAATATGCATGTCGCACAACTTTTTGGCTAGTCGAAGCTTAGTGAAAATGAGAGTTCAAAAAGTTAGCTAGCTAAAGCTAAGTAAGAGTCCTAGGTTCGGTGAACCTAGCTAGCTAAAGCTAAGTGATCAATAGGGGCCTGAAAATTTTAGCTAGGTGATGCTAGTTGGCCAGCTGTCCAAGGTCTGCAATGGTTGTTGTAGTGTCCTTCAAAGTTTTCATATTTGTGCAAATTCCCACCATCTTGCGAACTTTGGCGAATGTTGATGATAGATTGTTGAAGATTGGACAGTAAGTGCACACACATAGTTGCACTCCTCAGGGTTGCCCATCCCAAGCTTCACCTTTCCTACTTTCGGTTTTTAGTTCACTTGGTACATGGGTAGGGTTTGGGGCTCGGGGAGATCACTCCATTGTAGAGTTGAACACCACGTGCGAACAAAGTTTGCTACCCCTATATTACATGTCATAAATAATTTTAAATTTTACGATATTTTTTCTACATATACACAACCATTGATGGTATCTTTTGTATATTTTCTTGAAATTTTTAGTCATATTCATTAATTGTAGCAATTTTTTTAGTTCAATTCTGCGTCATTCTAGTTAGAAACGGTATGTTTTATTAAAAAAACAAATCATCAAATTTAGTCACCATTTTTTACTATGTAACATGTACCATTTATATCTACTCATGAAAAAAAATTGATAAAATTGTGACCCATTTTGGTGATGATTTTTACATTTTTTACATTTTTTACATCTAAAATGATCGCACGTGGTTGTTCAACTCTACAATGGAGTGATCTCCCCGAGGTTTGGGGTTTTTGAATTCTTGTTGTGATTTCTCACTTTTTTTGGGAGCATTGCCAATGCAAAGGAGGGTGCAACAACCATGATTGTTTCCATCTGTTGGTTTTAGAGTTAGTGGTGAGAGCATTAACCATGTGGCATCCGACCTAAAGTCCACATTGGTGAATGTCGAGGTTATGGCTGGATACTTGCTGGCCAAAGAAAAACTTAGAAAAGATTTGAAACTAATAACTTTGGATGATCATGGATGGCACTTGAGGTATTTAGACCAAAATTGTATGGATATAGTAAAGGTGTAGTGTGTGGAGTGTAACTTGTAAAGAATTTGGATCCACTACTGGAGATCATTCAAGGACACAATCCACAACCTCTTTGACAACCTCATGTCTAACATACATATTCAAAATTGATGCCGAAGAAAGGGAGTCCATTTTAGTGATCATCCCCAATCACAAGCCTCTACAGTGCAATGAATGAAAATAATTCCAATGAGGAAAATCCATTTGCTCTAGTTGGGGATCCTCAATCGAAGGAAGTCAAGTTATGTTGAGGATCTGGTAGACAGTTGAGGGGCATGGTGGATGATAGCAAGTGAGGATTTGAGCAACTAGTATGTGCATACCATGGGTTGGTTCATGAAAAGCCGCCACTTATCAAAGCAACTCAAATTTGTGGCTGTTGTTTGAGCCATTGGCTCTGTTGAGTGTCATTGAGTTGGAGGCTCTTAGTGATGCCCTATGTGATTTTTACAATGATGTGGAGGTGAACTACAAAATTGTTTTGATTGAAGAAATGCAGGAGTGCAAAAATCCAGTTGCTTGTTGAAATGTTCTGGGTAGGACTTTAGGCAAAGGTTGTGGCAATGCTTTAAATTTGGCATATTGCATAATGTGGAGCATTGGAATTAGAATTGGGGTTTGGACTTTCTGTCTAGAGCACAAAAATTGGGTGTTGTGTATTGAGTATTTTTAATCACTTGAACTTGAACAATGACAAAAATTGCTTCATATCTGAATGTTTAAGCCCCTAAACAAACTTTGTTATTGGTGTTGACTAGTTGTGTTCTATTGCTACATGTATGTATGCAATTGTGTTTTTAAACACAATCATTTTAGCACCATTTCCATGAGGATATGCCTTGAAATGAATAGAGTGCATACTAGGAAGCTAAATTGTGTGCATGTTGTGTTGATGTGTGAATAATGACCTTGTATGTGTAAGTGTTAGTGTTAGATTTTACATGACATCAACAAAAACTATAATTTATAACTATTATAATATGCCCATGTAAAAAAGAATAAATACCAAGTTAACCTACTCATAGGGTCCTCCAAATTAGTGAATGTTAGGAAATCACATAATAGTAGGGTCCACAATATTTACCTTCTCCAATATAGTACCCCCCTAAAAACACCTCGTGTTCTCACATGTTCCCACTAAATACAATGGAGTGACCCCCCTGAAGCTTGATCATGATCACATAATTTAATGTCTCTTGTCCTCTTTTTAACCCAATTGCATTCAAACTAATGGTTTGCGTGACCATATTTAGTAAGGATTTATGATGGGTGTTCTTGTGCTAATAGATTGCAAGTCAACTACTATGGGGTCATTGATGATGACAATATGTGATGATGAACACAGAGGTGAACAGAGAGGTCCGTTGACACAACTTGCGACGTGTAACTTAATAAGTGTGTGGCCCTATCGTGGACACTTCCAACTCCACAATCAATTTAGGCTAGTGGATCAAACATGAATTATCTCATCTAGTTAGCAATTGTATATCAAAAAGATTATCATTCCAAATATCAGAGTTGGAGTGGAGATGCAAAAGCTACAAGATGTCAAAGTCACCATCTCTTTCATTTTAAGTGACCATCTCCCAGTTGAATTAAATTATTGAGCCTAGATTTGGTTCAAATACATTTGGAACATGTCGTAGTCCAATCTCAATATAGTTCACGTTCCATTTTGGTGTCCATTCATAACTACTCAAACTCTGACATTATACACCACTTAAATTTAGGTGTCCAATTAAGAAGAGTGGTCACATCAGGCCCACATAATTTATACTGAAATGACACTGTAAGTCATGATGGATACATGATGAATACATAAATGGTCTCTAAGCCTTCATGACCATGGCCAAAATGATTCCCATTCGGTGGGAATTAGGTTGGTATCAAAATAATACGTAATAACAATGCAGAGAACTGTCAAAGCAGTGAAATTATGAATGGACTTCACTCACCCCAAATGGGTGACACAAGTGATCAGGATGATAATGATCCTGCCAGCACATAGAGTCTGGCCAGCTTGAATACTGTAATGTTAATCTGTGTCCCATCCTCTCTCCCAGTATTTCTTGTCACATAAATGTAGATTCCTCGCATGAAGAATCTGAAATTATTGTGACAGTCTTGATTTCGGTGTAAGTAGGGTCTAATTCATCCACACTCACATTGCAGGTTGCAGCTTGAAATTAGCTTTGGCCAGTATAGCCAGGGGTATAAAGCTCTGCAGACAACAATTGTGCAGCACTCAGATGGGCGCGGATCGATATACTAGGTAGAAGTCAGTATTTCACCATGAATATTGTTGATTGATCACATGAACAGGGGAGTTGAGAAAGTAGAGAGAAATGAGGTAGAGTTAAGTTCGTAGAAGATAGAGTGAGCGGTCGCCACTGAATATGTGGTTTCAGGCGATGGAGTCACAACTGACTTGCAACTTGGATTCATAGTGCAATATGGATTGACACAGCTGCTTCTGGTGATCAATCTGCTTCCCTAACGCAAGCCTCGACTTAATAATATAAGATTTATAAGCTGCATAAACATGGGAGACCAAGATGACAAAGTTGTTGTGAAACCTGAGGGGGTCGCCACTCTCACGCCGGCATGTGTGGTGTGCACATACCATTGTAACAAAGTTCACGGAGACGTTCATCGGCAAGCGGAGAAGTATGATCCAGACAGAACCTGGCCTTACTTCATCAAAGGGGTGAGGAGAAGCTCCTTGCCCGACGCGGCGCCGTCCTTACTGGTGAATGGATATAATCATCACTGTAACCCTCCTAGTAGTATTGAAATGCTCGATCAAGTAGCACTTCGATGACCTCCTGCATAAAAATCTGATGACTGTGGTTTCCAGTAAAATATATTGTACAGAATGAATGCCATACCGTAACATTAATTACTTGGCCTATGAAACATGTTCTCTTCCGATCCCAGTAATAACTACTCGTTCCCTCCCATCCACTTCAGTATCGATGTTATGATAAAAAAAAAGTCTTGAAGCAATGTTGATTATTGTTTTGTGCGAATCTTCATGACCAAGGCCAACTCCTTATTATCTTCAAAACAGTATAGGGATCCCAGATTTAGGCTGAAGTTGAAGCAAGATTTTGACATATTCTGCAGTTTCATCCTAGAATGTTACGTCAACTCGATCATTCTTTGGGTGCAGGAGTTGACGATCAAATCATGTTGGGCGCACCTTTTTAATTTGATTTTTGTTGTTGCTGTGGTGATCCAGTGCATCCCTGCTGCATTTGTGGAGACCTACCCTCACACGTTTGATCGCAACAACAATATGGTGACGTTGGAAGGGCCCAGTCGAAACAAATGGGAAGTGAAAGTAGTTGGCAAAGGGAATCCCCAGTTCAGTGCAGGGTGGCGAGCCTTCGCCTACGACCATGGCTTGAAAGAAGGCGACCAGCTCCACTTCAACCTCGTTAAAACCTCGCATTTTGTGGTGGACGTCTTCAACAGTGATGGGAAGGTGAGGAAGAGCTGCCGCCATGCAGTGAATTCGGGGAAGTATGCTGCTGGTTCCGGCCTTGCAGCTAATCATAATTTACAGTCGCAAGATCAAGCAGCAGGACGTGGTACTAGGAAGAGGAAGGTTACTGATGGTGAGTACCATGTGTACGCAAAGTGGGGTGACATGCATGGAGGTCAGCCCAATTATACCACAATTGCACGTCGCTGCAAGACCACAAACAGGAGGGCGAGTTATAACGAGTACCCTATAGCGATGGGTGGGGGTGCAGGTCCAAGTGTTTCTCCGAAATCTGGCAAGCTCTGGGAGTGCCACAAGGATGACGGTGGCAAGGAGGTTGTCACCATACTTGATAGTGACGATGATGATGAGAGAGTAAGATCAATTCCTCCACAAGCAGTGCAAGTTGGCCGCACTAGTTCCAAGCTTGAGAGGCTGGTAGAATACATGAAGAAAGAGGAGGATGTCAAATTACAGGATGACACTGATAAGCTGAAGCGGACTGCTAAACCGGAGGTTAGGGGAGATGATGACCGACAAACAATGCAGGCAGCGAAAGTGAGGTCACAAGCTGATGAGGATGATACGAGTACTGAAGAAGACGCCGACGATTGTGGTGATGAGGAGATCAGCGAGGATGATGTGTCTGTAGAGTCAAACGATAAGAAGAAGAAGATGATGAAGGGAACAGGCGACCCACTTCGCAAATTTTCAAGAATTTTTGACACTGGGCGACCGAAGAAGCTCAAGAGGACGCCTGTCATCGGCTTGCAACCTGAGCCAACATCGCTATTAGCAGAAACAGCATTGAACCCTGTCAACACGGAGATGGTCAAACCCGGTGGTGACAATTTTCCCGTAGATCTCAAAGTCAAGGAGGAGAAAATAGATCCCACGGAAAAATTTCAAATTCATGAAGTCGAGGATAGCGTTGGAGAAGAGGATGAGCAAGAAGAAACACTGGTTTCGACGCAATCGCGTGGCAAGGAGCTTGAAAAAACTGGACAGAGTAAGCTTGCCTTTGTTGATGTGGAAGCTGAGACCAATAATTTCCTTTTCAATGGAGGTGAATCCAGTGTCACCCAGCTGAAAACCGAGGATGTGACATATGCTACTACAACAAAAGAGAATTCGCAAGTTGTGAAATCTGCATTTACGACTGTGGAAACATCAAGTGGCGTACAGTTGGAGGTGGTACTGGGTCAGTATGATGAGACTCAAAAACATCTCAAGTTGAACACTCAAAATGCCAGCGCACAAGAGGGTATGCAAGATTCGGGTCGAGAAGCAATCATCGACTTCACATTCGACACGGTGATTACGGCTGTCAAACCTTCAGATGTAATCCCCGGAGAGGGAAATCAGGAAGGGTCCGACGTACATTCTTGGAAGCACCCTGCAATCGCTCATGTCACTGCAGCTGAGTATAATCAGGGCATCCAGGAAGACGAGGTTAATGTGATCATGGGCGAAGAGAGTCGAGTTCAGTCTCTGGCAGCACCAGAACTTGAACATATTTTGAATGATTCTGATGATACGCACGAAACAGAAGCTGAGATGAACGTATCGCAGAAAGATGCAGGCCACTCAAATTCTTCTAATATTCGTGATCAAGAAGCTGACCATGGAAAGCGAATGGAGACCATGCTGGATGTGACCGAATCCAACAAGATTCACGACAAGAAGCTGACAAAGTGCATGGATGCGGACCCAGCCTCAAGCAACGAGCACAAGCATGGGAATACATCATCAAGCATGATATCTATCGAGACTCCGAACATGTCTTTGGTTGTGGCCAAGGCTCAGACCATGGAAACGATGGACGCTCTTCAAAACATGTCTGAAGAATGTGGGACAGGCGGAACAGGCTCAAGCAAGGAGTTGGAGTTCGACAAAAGCTTTATTTTGGTCTCAAAGCGGCGCACGGTGACAGATGCAGAGAAATTTAATGCAGTCCAAGCAGGGCAATCGTGGGCGAAAAGGCTACAGAATCTGAATTTTGTTGCTGTTATGAAGGGTTCAGAAGTGTACCGTGAATTTCAACTGGTATGAATCTAACCCTCTTGCCGACTCAACGTCTCAAATCCGGAGATATAGAGACAATATGAGTGTCATGTTCATTTTGGCTCTTCTCTGCGGTGCAAAGAGGTCGAAGAGTTAAGGCGCTCTGCAGAAAGGATGAAATTTGGAGGAGGCTTGACTCGTTGGCAAGTTATGGCTAAAATAAGATATATCTCACCTCCTGCCTATAATGAAAGAAGTTTAGCGAGACGTGTTGTATATAGCCTTTTATTTGACTAAACTGATGATATGTTCTAATACACTAGTGTATGTTGATAGAGCATACCATTTGACTTCGTGAAGAAGGCCAAAATGCCAGCGAAGGAGGTGGGAGTGACTCTGGTATGTGCCGACCATCCCACTACTTGCAAGGCTCTTTGGCTGGGTGATCATCCCAAGAGTCCAAGGCTCAACTCAAAAGGCTGGATGAACTTCTCATGCAATCACTTTCTTGAAGAAGGCGATGTTTGCATATTTGAGCTGTTTAACAGGACAACATTTCGTATCAGGGTTCACATTTTCCGCGTGGTTCCACTCAGCGAGTGTGCTGTCCCCTGGAATCTGCATTATGATGTTTTCGAGCGGCAAACCGCCCTTGAAGACGAAGATAAGATGGAGATATCAGGAGAGGAAAGCCCATGAAGGATCTGCAGGACACACCTCCCACCTTTTTGCAGCACTGGTGTGGATGTGCAAGAGGTGAAATGCAGAATATGGTCCCAGTTTTACAAGATGCCCATAAGAATAGATGAGTCAAGCAAGGTTTTTGAATACATACCTTCAGGAACGACCTGTTTCGCCAGTTTGATTACTTCTCAGTCTCTGCACAGTCAGGTGTATACTAGGTGGAAGATATGTCCGGCAACAGAAGACATTTCGTGTAAAGGTCAGAACATTGGGTTCCGCATCCACACCAGCTAACCTGGTTATAAAATCATAGTTGAGGGAAAATCAAACATTCAAGACCTAACTTCAAATGGTCTTGGGATTATGGAAACCTGATGAGATAATTTCTACAACGTGGATGTCTGTGATCCCCGTGTGATCCTCATAATCTTTATTGCACCTACCATGATGAACATAGATGCTGTATATCATTGGAGGTTGGCAGTTACTCAAAACAAGTGTCCAAAGTCAAGCCAGTTAACCAAGCCACAATCAGATTGATCAAAGTGAATTTTCCATCAGTCACATTAACATGAAACATTTTTTATTATAAACAATGCAGTAAGATACACTCCAGCTTCGGGCCAACTTGTTATTGTCTCTCTTCCGTTTGCCATGCTTGACAAGAGAATGTTGTTTAAAAATTACTGCATTATAAACGGAGATGAACGCATGTAACTCTCCATCACTGGTTCAATTACTTGTAAACCCTGCAGATAGGGGAAAAAAATTGTCATACCGTATAACTTTCTCTTAGATGCTTACATATATGCACATCCAAATTATATGGAAAGATATATCTAAAGTAGGAGAATCCACATCCAAGAAAAGAGTGCTGTTAGATAGATTGAAAGACATCTGCCTTAAAGCAAGACAAATTGACATATAATTCCAGTCACGCCCTGTGACCATTACATTTACGAGTGATCAGCATGATGTGACATAACAAATGGCTCCCATGAAGGCTAACAACAAATGTCACATCTTCTATTCAAGAAATTAATTGTGCATGATATAGGTGATGACTCCTATCTTTCATTCAATCATTCATGCCAATTGATGATGGCATTCCAATTCCCAGTTTTCTTGGGACAAAAGCTTATAAAACTCAAAAAGCGCGTCCATAGCCACAACTACCTTCCATCTGTACGTTTCTCGCCTTGAATGGTAATGCAGACACTTCGAGAGCCTCCATGATTGCGGTGCTCATTCAACCATATTCCCTGCGAAAAATTCCCATCACAAACTCATTGGCAAAAATATAGATTCTCAGACAGTTTGAGTGTGCTAGTTATATCAGTAGCAAGAACTTTCCACTGTAGTCAGTCCCAAATGAAGTGACCAGGTACCTACACTAAGACTTTGCTACAAAAATGGTCATTCCATTTCATCACCTTCTTCAAAGACATTCTTAACCACAACATCAGTGACTGATCTTGGTGAGACATTATAAACACGTTCTTGCCAATCATTAACAAATTTTGAGGGCAGTCTACTATTGTGAATGGTCATTGTAGACCAACATAATTAACTTGTCCAGACATCTCAGATCCATATACTAGTTCTCAGATGGTGGAATAGGGGTTTCTTTCTTCAAGTGTATGTCAAGACAAGACGACGCACAATAAGTGTTTTACATCACCATGCGATTTGATGTTTCTCTACAGTCTCTCTGGGAACCTTGGTACTGTGGCGTCTTTTGGCTTAATCACTATATTCGTTAATTTGAGACTTTCTCTTGTCTCAAATTAATATATGGACCACCACAACATGGTCTAATGTTTGGGTCGTCCTACCTAAACCATCTTGATATGAGTTCTTAATTGGGTTCTTGATATGAACACCTGCTTCAAAGTATTTGCATCTTACAACATTCTCCAATATCTGTGTGATTTTATCCATGTTCTTATATTCGTAACTGTCTCAAAATGCCGAAAAAGTCCCAAATTAATGAATATAGTGATACTTATATGTGTATGACTTGTTCTGAATGTTGCAGGCAACCATGAAATGCAGGCTTTCAGATTACAAAAACACAAAATGATAATACCTGCCAGATGCCAAGGTTGAATCGGCCAGAGGTGATTGGAATGGTTAAAGAGCTCCCCATCATTGATGCCTTCACGTGTGCTGCATAAATATGCAGGCTTGCGTTAGTGGGGAAAAAATATGAAGTTGCCGAGTAAAACTGGCTGATCTGTCAAACAAGGTAATATGTACTGATGATAACAAATTCTGAGAATGTAATTGTCATGCATGTCATTTAATAGCATGATCGCTACTTAGCATTTGCAACACCACTGATGTACCAGAGGCTTGAGTAACTTCAAAACAGTGCTACCTCACTGCAACATGGAAAAATATTGTTGTGCATGCAAACTTCAATCAGTGACTTGAAATTACTATTGCCTTGTGCTTATTGAACGTTTTCAGTACTCTGAAGAACTAAATTACAAATGATACAATCTTACCAGGCATATCATCAAATCCCTCGTCCAAGTGGCGATATTGGTGTCCCTGCATGAGGCAAGAGGGGGTAATTGATAGGTGGACCTTACTAGAAATAACTTGGCCAATAGAGGTCAACACGTCAATCACCAATATTAATAGTCAGATAACTTCATACCTCAGGTACAATTCGATTGAGAGTGTCCTCCATATCCAGAGGAACATCAGGACTGGCATTCTCATTGATAGTTAAACTAGCTGAAGTGTGCATTACTGTTCAACACAGCCAGTTCACAAAACTTCAATTCTAAAGAGCAAAGCGAGACAAAATACAAACATTCAACTCATTTTCTGCTAAGCTCTGTGGAATTTTTTTTTTTTGCAACATGCTTAAACTGTGGTGATGTCTTTGTGTAACTGATTGCAACAATGTTCCAGGCTTAACAAGAATATCTAAAGTGCAGCTTCTATAAGAAATTCAGGGCGATTGACTATACCAAACATCCTTGCAGGGGGATGACCTAGGAGGAAAGTGAAACGCTGGACTAAGATGATCTTTTGAACTTACCAAATAAGTGCACAATGCCAACCCTAAATTGACTTATTTCTGGAACTGCACGATAAATGTGTTGTGTAATGATGTGACAGCCCCTGCATATCCAATGTTCAAGACGATTCAGGAAAATCTACTTCTTATGCCTCGAAAGAGTTCACTGGTGACAAATTAGAGCATTGAGACCCTAGCCCTAAGAACACACAACAGAGTCTGGAAAACCTTTTGAAAGCTGGAAGCTCAATTGTACGTTGAATCCACTCTGTGCCAGATGAGGTAGATACTGCACATACAAATTCAAAGAGTTATCTACGCCAGCAAGGGGCCAACTGTGACTTTATCACCAACAATCCCAGAAGAATCTAGAGTGGACTCTACTGCAGCTTACCAATGTCTGGTATCTGTACCTGCTCTAAACACTGACAAAAGACTTGGGACCTCACTCATTGACTTCTCTGCCGTACTTCAATACAGCTATTGCACGTAGTTGGAAACCTCACAAGACCTTTCGACTAAAATCACTTCAAGAAACCTTCTTGGAAGCCTGAGACCAGATGTGCAGATGATTTGGAGAGCCAATTGGTACCTGTGCCTGTGCCTGCCTCACAAGTAACATTACTCAAATGCCGTGTAGAAGAATTGTCAGGCAACTTCTTGAAACCCTGCACAACAACTTGCATATGCCGGGGATGTGACTTACTGAACAGTATCCAAATTAGTACGCACAGGCAATTGTAGCCTACACCCACATGATCTGTGTGGGGGAGCACGGTATGAACCAAAAAGGTGATTATTTTTAAGGAACTCCCTCAAATAAAGTCAAGTATAAAGAGAATAATCGATGCGTTCAACTTAATAAGATTTTAATGCGTACCGTTTCTATAAATGTCTGCTTTGCATATTTGACATTATTTTTAGAATAGTCTCAATCGTTGAAATTTTACAGACTTTGGGTTATTTTCTGGATTTTAGACTTCCCTGACGCAGAATTCAGAGGATTCTTCATAGACTTCAATAGTTCAACCATTCCTGGAGCTGTCTTGGGTTGGTCACATCTGCACTAGCTGTCTCTGTATCTACTCTGCTGACCCCGAAAGTGTAGTTGAAAGAAAGAACTTACAAGTTGAGGGTCTTTCATGAGCTTAAGTCTCAGCGCACAATCAGATTGGCCGCTGCAATGTTGTCGACCAGAGGACTGAGTAGAACGCGAGAAACAGCACGATTTACCATAGGCGACGGCAGGATACAGCCTCACCGAAGCTAAGGAAGATGTCAAGGAGGCCATGGCGGGTGGATCCTGAACAAAAAAATATTTCTTGAGAGAGACAGATCATTGTCAAGCTCAAGAATAGAAGCACATCATCAAAAGGTAGATAGTTTAAGAAATCCTTTGTGCCAGCTGTCATTTGACTTCAGTAATAACCACATCACAGAGGATAGCAAAGGCGTCCAAACAAAATCTTTCGTCCATAATCTAAATGCTGCAATCGAAGAACATCAAATGACTCCGTATTCTCGGACGCATTACCTGAAGACTCATGCCTTCTGATAAATTCAAGCATATTTCACCATAATCGTCAAATTTGAGAACAAGAATGTGAAAATTCATGGGAAGGATGTTTGAACTCCACAGGGATACACAGAAGTAACCCTAAACGTATGGTTCTGTAACTTTCATAGTCGAGCATCGCACAATTTCGGGATAATTTCATGATTAATTCCATGTCCGATTTCATAAAATCTCCAGTTACTTTCTGCTGGAATTGGACATTCGAGAGATAAAATTCTTCACACGGGAACAAATGGCTAAAATTGTTATATCCCTAT
The DNA here is from genome assembly GCA_964035585.1 of Polytrichum formosum. NCBI lineage: Eukaryota > Viridiplantae > Streptophyta > Polytrichopsida > Polytrichales > Polytrichaceae > Polytrichum > Polytrichum formosum. Next base: position 72,994,730 of record OZ037935.1, on the reverse strand, counting down.
TACCTGGATTAGACGCGCAGCTGAAAGACCACGCAGGAGCAAGGAAGACGAAAAACACAACATCGCAAAACAGGTAACCACTCTAATTACGAATCAATTTGCACAACACTCAGAATCATCAAATTCTCCACACACGTAATTTCTTCGTACCTAGTATGCAGATCAAAATTTCTGAATCGTCGAATTTGTGCAGGTGAGCGTTTAAGGCGATTGTCACTGCGGGAAGGTATGTCTGGGAGCTGGGCACGGAGACCTGGTAACTCCTTCATCCTGCAGTAATTTTTCAGTCATCTCCATTCTACCGACCCACACGTGTCACTAGGGCGCCCCATGAGCCTCCCCACATGCCTGGCGTTGGGGTTACCTAGGAGCTATGATTGGGGAGAACCGGGAGTTAGTTACAGGTGAACAGGCTGAGTTTGAGATATAGCCGGTTGAAGTTCAAGACTGCAGGAAAATTACCAATCATTTTAGAGGAATTTATAGAATATTCCCCAATTTAATAAAGGAAAACTGGAGGATGTCAACATATAACCGGTTGGACTTTCAAACACTAGGATCTCAACCGGTTATGCCCAAAAATCTCCCCGATCACTGCCTAGGGGGATGTTAAAGTCCCCCCATGAACTTATAGGGGGCAGGGTAGGGCAAAAACCAGGCTGCTTGCCCCCTGACGTAGCTGACCTATTAAACCGGTCACCGATGGACAAAAGGAAGGTAGGACAGAAGGATGTGCCAGATTGTGGGTTGCGTCATTCGAGGGTGTGGGTTGCGTCCTTCGAGGATGGTTGTCATGGCAAGGGTGTAGGGTGGGTGTCATTCATGGCAATCATTCATTATGGTCCTTCACTCTCAAGGGCAAATCTTTCTCATCATTTTGTTTGTTGAGGGTCGATGATTTAAGAGTGCTTGTTATAGGATTGGTGAGAGATTAAACATGTTAGGTGATGGATTAAACACTAGGAAAAATATTGAATGATAAATTAGACGTGTTGTGTTATTGAGTGTTACTATCTCCTCGCCATCTAGGGTATCACAAGCAATGATTTAGCGTAATAATGAGTGCAACAAGGTTTAGATTAGCATATCTAGAGTTGTAAATACTTGTATCATTGATTGTTACAGGTTTAAGTGCGTTCTTGTCTCTTGATTACTCAAATGATATATAGCTTTCTTGAGGATTTGTAAGGGTTTTCATAGCTTCACTCTAGCCGATTCATACAGATTTGTGCAAGATATGGCGGTAGAAGTTGGAGCAAAGATATCATGGACAACTGCGAGGCTTGTTTTAGAGGCTTTGGATTATCGTTTGCACGTGGTCGAGGATCCTCAAATAATCAAACTCCTCAGGCGTGCGAAGTTTGTGGAGTAGGTCGTTTTCAGTACTATTGGTTGGCAGGAAGAAGTGAGATCATTTCCACCTTTTGTCGTTCATCTTTTGTTTGGTTTAGAGTTGCCGCTGCTTCCTCTCTTTTCTCACTCTAGATCACGGCTTATCCTCTTGCATTTCTTTGATTAAGTCATCTCAGACTTGCTTCTACTTCGTGTATCTTTGCTCATGTGTTTTTTCCTTTCCCACTAAGTCTTCCATTTCTACCTCACTCGCTCTTCTTAGCACTCGTGTCTTCTTTGGTTTAGGTTGCTCCATTTTTTCCTCGCTCTGGATAACGAAACCTCTCGCATTTCTTAGGTTAGGTTTTTGGGGTTAGGCTCCTACTTTGCGTATCTTCATTCATGTGTTTTTCCTCTTCTCCACTGAGTCTCTTCCATTTCTACCTCACTTGCTTTTCTTAGCTATCTATGTCTTCTTTGAATTTTCTTCTCTATAGGCTGTTGCTTTTGTTTTTTCCATTCTTTTATGCTTTAGCCCAAAATCTTCTCTTAAATTTTTGGTCCTCTTGCAAGGATAGTCTTGGACCCTCGCCAAGCGATAGACGTGAGCAGTTAAATTTTGGGTACATATTGGAATCGATTCGCATTCCATCTTTTTTTACATCAAACCCTAGGATTTTACGATGATCTTATCTCTCATTTTTGCATGACGTACATCCCTTGAAAAATCTGGTGGTGTATTCTAGTTGCTTATTGTGTGATGTTTGCACTATCTTAGGATATTAATCACTATACTTCTTCCCTAAATTCATCAAGTATACTTCATTTTGGTATCCTTTAGGGTTTAGGTTTAGATACAAATGGTTTAGTTTTCCATTTTTTCATTACATTTCCGCATGTATTATCTACTCATATGGTTTTGTCACTGTAACAGTTATTTGCAAAACAACGTATTTATAGGTGCACTATGACACACAACCGAAAACCTTGTGCAACCATTTTTTTGGAAAGAGAGTATGAAGCACTCACAACTGAGGCGTATTGGAAGTCTAGAGTGACTACCATAAGGTTGAAGAACAGTAGGTATTCCTTCTCTTGTATATTTTGTAAATAAATACATAAGACAAGAACATGACTATTACTATAGGATGTTTAACCTATGTAAGATATACAAGGAGCTTGCATAGCTAAAGATGTACCCAACGTGGGAGAAGAACAACCACAGAGAGCTTCACAAGATTGCCGATAAATGCATGAAGGTTTACCAGCCCAATATAGTATGTAAGCCATTTGCATCTATGAAAAGGAAGGCAACAAATACCATTCAACTTTTTTCCTCCAAATATCGCAATTTGGCTGAGAATGCAATCCCCAAACCTCAAAATTTACCGCTGCAGAGTAGACCAAAGCGGAGGATGAAGTTTGTCTTTCAACATGTGAAATTTCAAGAATCTAAAGAACCACATGACCTTGAAGGACATGGCGATAGTCAAGATTCCGCGGATGCAAGCTTTGAAGAATAGTCTAAAGAGCCTTTGACAAAAAAAGCCATTGATGAGAATATGTCCTCAGTTGCTCCACCAATTTCCAAAGAACCGGAGTGCAAATCTCCAAGCACCACGTTCGATGAAACGGCCTTCCGGATGGTCAGACACCCCAAACTTTCCAAGCGTGTTGTTCAGTCCCGCGCTATATATAGTCTCACTTGTAAGGAGATTGAAGAATAAGTATGGATGAAGACCAAACTTAAGCTTCCTGATAGCAACCCTGCAAACATTCTTCCCCCACCTGCCCATATCGAAATAAGTAGGTCGTACATCCTCATCACTAAAGCGGTTGTCTAATGGATGCCCAAAGATCACAACGAAATCCTCAGACTTGCATTCAACATCTGCATAAGATGTTGAAAAACGAAAGCATTGGGGTGAAAATTGGCAACGCATTTAGCCAATGGTATATGTACGGTAATTGACTAAGAACAATATCTGTCAATTCATATCATTCATTCTCATCTACCATACTTGTAATGGATTGTTTAGGTTTTGTATTCACAATGACATGGTTTTGGTTGAGATTTTGTAGGGTTTTAACAATCCAAAGCAATAAAAGACCCTCATTGATAGGATAGAGACATATGTGCGATGCTTCAATAGCAATTATAACGTCCAGAGGTATGAGGAGCTCATGAATTTGAAGCACTACCTCAATTTTAAAATTGTATCCAGAAATTGAAGCCAAACTATCCGCTGCAAAAGAAGACGTGGAGGAATTGCACAAAATTTTTGTTCAATATAAACTTAATAAGCTCAATAAGCTCATGGTTGCCGAAAAAATACATGAAGAATATCAAAAGTTCTTGGTATTTTGCATACTCAAATAATGGCCTCTTTCTACTTTTCGCGGATCTTCATGAATACATACAGAACAAAAAATGGTGGAAATAGAAACAATTTTATTGTCAAATATCCATACTGAACCCCGCTCGTTTGAGATTGAGTGCCCCCATATTCTAAGAGCTTTTGTTGATCTTGGTTAAAACATTGGATGGTTACAACCATCTTCTTGTGTATCATGTTAGAAGTTTCATATTACAATACATTATCGAAATAGCTCGGGATAATACGAAATCCGTAGTATTGACCAATGTTATATATAGTTTGTCTGCAATGGGTTGGACATTGTTTCCAGATATTCACACTATAATTGATATTTTTAGCAATCTATAATCAGACATAATGGCGCTACTTGGTTACGATCTGGATAAGCATATTGGAGTTATGGAGAAGATCCGGGTCTTTAACGTTTGTTCACTTGTCTTTTATGTTGCATGTTTTACACTCACCATTCGTAAAGATATGGATATTGTATAATTTATAATTAGCAACCTAAAAATATATATATATATATATAAATCATATTAGGTAAGGTAGTGGATGTCATGCTGGCTCTAAGGTATACAGAACTCAATTTTATTTATTATAAACTGGATTTGGAAAAGCCACAAACAATATTGCACCGGACGTGCGAGTCACACTGTTGTTGTTAGATGAGTTTCTACAAAATTCTCAACTCCTTTTTGTATCTACGTTGAAAGGTTATCTAGATAAGATACACAAAACAATCAATTTAAATGGTCTTGAGAACATCTCCATGCCTTCGCAGAAGTATACTGACAATATAAAATATATTAACATATAAGATTTGTTTCTCACTCAGCTCCAAAACAATCTCCAAGCAACGCTTCTAAAGTTTTTTATATCGTTGGCGTCATTATCTTCTCATGTGATACTCTATACAATACACTTTATAAATCCTTATATTCCTACGGAACTATAGAAAGTGTTGGATGAAAGAACTTGATTTGTAATGACTCCAACGTTGACACTTATCATTAAGCCTCCTCGGTCCAAAACAATAACTTCGCCACCATGCAAATCAGATTTGTGAGGCACACCTAACGTTGGTTCTACATATGAGACCTATTTCATGTCCAACGACAACATCAATATGAAAGACATGGATGACATGGATAATAACGGTTCAAAATATACCCTATCCAAATCGCTCCCAACCACATACATGTGCTCCATCGTTTCAGAGTTGGTTGAATGATATAGAAAAATAAATTATTCATGATTGTGGTCATGTTATCACCATGTCCTCTAGGAATTTACATTATAATTATTTAGTCATTTAATCATTTAGTCACTTAGTAATTCACTCTTATACTATAGTTATTCAAATTATATAGTCATGAAGTATGTCAATCATTAAAAAAATTCATCGTAAATCCTATAGTCTTTAGACGTGGTTGGTGTTGATGAATATCCACATAGACGTCATGTATACATGATGACATCTTGTTCATGTACACAACGATGTTGTCATCATGTGTAAAGGAGTGTTAAATAGTCTTTACTCCTAGAAAAAACAATGACAATAATGAAGGTATTTTCCCTATTTGAAGTATATGAATAGCAATATGAAAGACATAATGGCCATTACAAGTACAAGGTATGTTGAAGGACTCTATGATTGAATATTAAATGTGTTGCTAACATGAATATATAGGTGGATTCAATCTAAACCTTTCCATACAAGTTATAGTCTAAGACAGTGCATGACAACGTACATATGAAAATGACATAAATTATTACATTTAGGCTTTTTTTTATCATGGTGTAGATTTTCGAGGAAGCTTCGATGGTGCTTGAGAGAGTTGCAACCGCCCCTCTCTAGGAACAATGATGTGGTAGTTGTAACATGCAATATGACAACGTTACGTACAATAAACTTCTTCTGCTTGCTTCGGATGTACTTTAAGTCAGCAAACAAGTATGCGTGAAGTGCAAGGTAGGTTTCTGTGTTTTTTTGCTAATATTATGTATACATTGTGAACCGTTGTTTGCGGTGCAACCTATGAGCATCCTGGATCGTCATGTGATAATTCAATTGGGTTGGAAATATTGTCCAGTGATATATAGAAGAATATATCAAAGGGATATTGTGATTCTATGAGAATGAGATGATCAGAGCTACCAATGGTTTTACCGCAACCCTTGCTAGCTTCCATTAACTTATTTTGACTGTTTCACAATTCTAGCAAGGCTTATAAGCACTAACCCTTGACATTCTATCCATATGAATGGTTAGCTCCTCATACCGTGGACCTCTTAGTTCATAGGTGGATGACAAATCCTACTACATTTGCATTCAGGGTTCTCCCCTTAGTCAATGGTTAGATATAAACTTCCATGGATGGAAGTCCAATCTTTAGTTGATCATCGTGTTACTGGAGCAACACTACAACAACCGAACCATACTAGACAACTATGTCCCCACGTTGGGCCAACGCCCGTGGAGGTCGTGCCGTTCGGCCTCGAGTGGGTTTGGCCGGCCACGCCGCCTCACCCATATAAACCTCTAGGACTTTGGGCAGGGCCCCTACCCCACCATCAAGTAACTTTTTGTCCTTCTCCTAAAAGTTGGGGCCAAGTAGACATTTTCCCTTAGCTGCTAGAGGCGCAGTCCCCTAACAGCTTTACACCTCCATAACTTCATTATTTTGTCCCTGAATCTAACAAGCAACCACTTCATTGTCATCTACGCTTCATGTAGATGCCAATGAACTCTTTACTTGGCCATTAGGACAAGTATTACAGAAGTTATGGTTGTTCTAACCTCGGCAGTCTCGGGCGCCACTACCAGGTCACTGCTGTCCTAGGACGATGTCCCTAGGGCAGCCCACTCAAATTGCCATATCTTCTAGCTCACACCTCCGATTGAGGTGTTCTTGAGCATTCTAGAATCCATACATTGTAAGCTACTTATAGCTCATGGCCTTACCCTCATGACTCCTAGTCTCCAGGGGTGGGAGGTGTTTTCAACGCCCGGGGCCCTCACCCACACTAGAATCATTTGGGCCCTCTCACTAATGGTGCCACAAGTCATGGATGTCACTCCCCCTGTGTCCATGGTAGTTTGGGCACTCCTCATGGAGAGGTGCGCGATAGGTTTTAGCCTGCAGGTCCACAATTTCATGTTCTTCATTATTATTCATTGTATTGGCAGGTTGTCTTTGGTGTTCTTCGTGGAGCCAGTCTCGTGAGAGCATAGAATAACATTGGGCTATGGGAGTGCCACCATCAACACCATGTAGTGTGCTAGTTTCCCTTACTATGACACCTTCTTTGATGTTAGTGTGGAGAATCTTGAATACCTTCACAATATGTTTACACTTCATGTCCTCACGCGCAATGGGACAATCGCACTGTATCCACTTGGAATTAGGTGAGTGTATAGTCCAGACCTTAGAAATATTATTCATTGATCCATCGTGTGCTTGGTTTTCATCCATGCAAATCACAACATTTGTATCAAGAATTGCCAATGCGCGTATAATCGCTGAACATATGATGCCCTCATAGTTTTTGTTCCTTACAAACCCTTAAGCCTTACATTGGATTTTGTACCAATAATGTGTAACCATATCACCCGTGAAATGATAGATTAGCCAATCCATTCGTCTTCCAATGAATCATTTTTTTTTATAGAAATGAAGATGTTTTTGAGGTTCGAGTGTTATAATTCAATGGCAACATTTGTGTCTTAGCCAACATGAGGTATCCTCTTGTGGTGTATACCTTCATGAATGCAGCTGATGGCTCGGGGGGGGGGTAGTCATTGGTTGGAGTAGCAATATACGTGCGAACAAATGATAGGGTATTTTAAAAACATGGGGGCAAAAAATTATAATTGGACTTAAGAGTAATATAGGGTATCAAAAATGGCACTGGACATCTTTAAAGTACTATAGTGTATGGAATAATAGGTAATTTGGAATTATAAGTAATGCAAGCCATTTTTCTATAACCCAAAATAGAAAATCACATAATGATAGCATGTGAAAAAAAAAATTGAAAGTAATACCCCCCTATAAAATAGTGGTTGTTCGCACCTATATCCTTAACTTTCTAACGCACTGCCCCCCCCCCCTCGAGGCTGATGGTGGCTTTGTGTTGGTAATCTTATCCAGTTGTTGAACAACCCAATCAACTGGGTCATCGTCGATGTCACTCCCTTTTTCATACATGATATTCCAACCATTTGAAGAACCGTGGCACGTTCTCCAACAATGGAAATTTTTTTACAACGTTTTTTGCCTAAGCCTTCCGAATATGCCAAAGGCATAGAAAGATCTTCACATTTGGCCACATAAGCCTACACATGCAAGAGATAATTAGAATTCCAACGCCTGAAAGACATAATGGAAAATATGACCAATATATGAAAGACGTGAATAGAACAGTTAATGTGTTGATTTCAGGTTGTGCGTTATCCATTATGATAGATGAAGGAAACCAATTTGTTATGAATCTCACAACTCTATCGTGGAGTGATTGAAGAACTAGTGTAAGGTTCTGCTCTCGCATATGGGAGATTGTAAAGAAAACAACATGTATGTTATTCTCCTATCGTCAAAAATCATAACCATATATAGTGAATACTGTCATAAACAAGTAGTTCATCTAATAAATCAAACAAGTATTAAAAAAATGTGTTAACAAATGAAAATGGCATGACATGACATTGAAAAACAAATACATAATGAAAAAAAATACCACGGAATATGTCAAACCCGTATTTGGCTAGTCCCAAAAGTTGTGTCAATGGAAAGTACGTTGTTGTGACCAAATTTTGTCATCATTTCCAGTTGCCACTTAGTTTGGATACCAAGAATGAAGGGTGCATCATTTAATTCAAGTCCATCAGTGAGTATTCTTGATAAATGTCGCGCATTTCTCCATAAGGAATGGCCGCAATACCATGGGTACAAAGGGGACCCCAGAGTGACATCTGGGACTTGTGATGCCATAGGTGAAAGGACCTAAGTGGTTATAGTGTAGGTAAGGGCCCCGGATGTTGAGAATGCCTCCCACCCACGGAGACTAAGAATCACGAGGTAACGCCTTGAGCATTGAGTAGCTTATGGCGTCCAAATTCTAGAATGCTCAAGAACTCCCCAATCAGAGGTGTGAACTAGAAGATATGGCAATTTAAGTGGGGTGCTGCCTAGGGACAGCTCCCTCAGAAAGCAGTGACCTGGGAGTGGCATGCAAGACTTCCGAGGCTAAAATAATCATAACTCCCTCAATATGTGTCTGAATGGGGCAAGTGAAGAGTCTATCCGCATCTACGCAAAGAGTAGATGTCGATGGAGTGGTCGCTTGATAGAATCAAAGATCATTTGACAAAATTATGAAGGTTTAAAGCTACTGGGGGATTTTAGCCCCAAAGGCTAAGGAAAAATATCTACTTGGCTCCAACTCTTAGGAAAGAGACAAAAGATTACTTGACGGTGGGATAGGGGCCTTGCCTAAAGTCCTAGAGGCTTATATGGGTGAGGCGGATTTACCAACTGATCCCACCTGTAGCAGAACAGTGTGGCCTCCACGGGTGTTGGCCCGTGGGGGCAAAGTATGCTTCGGGTTGTTGTAATGTTGCTTTAGCAACGCGATGATCAACTCAAGATTGAACTCCCATGAATGTAAGTCCACACCTAACCATTGGCTACCTACAAAGGGGAGTGTCCCGAATGTATGTGTATGAGCGTTTGGTTACTAAGCTATGAGCTTGGAGGTCCAAGGTATGGGGACCTAACCATATGCGTGTGTTGGATGTGTAGGGGTAGTGCTCATAATACTTGCTAGAGTTAAGAAATGGTGAATATAAATTAAGGGAAGCTAGCAAGAGTTGCGACAATAGAAGAACACACTGTCGGGATGTCCTAGCGTTCACATACGACATTGATTGTGTTACAACCCTTGCTAGCGCCCTTTTAATATGTTGGTCATTTCTCAATTCTAGCAAGGGTCACGAGCGCTAACCCTTTACAATCCATTCATGCGAATGGTTAGCTCCCAATACTGCGAACTTTTTAGCTCATAGGAGGGGGACCAAACCTCCTACACTTGCATTTGGAACTCTCTTCTTAATCGGTAACCAAATTTTAGATGTGGACTTCCATCCATGGAAGTCTAATCTTAAGTTGATCATCGCATTGCTGGAGCAACACTACAACAACCCGAACCATACTAGGCAACTATGCCCCCAAGTTGGGCCAATGCCCATGGAGGCCGTGCCGTTCGGCCTCGGGTGGGTTTGGTCGGCCACACCATCTCACTCATATAAGCCTCTAGAATTCTAGGTAGGGCCCCTATGCCACCGTCAAGAAACATTTTGTCTCTCTCCTAATATTTGAGGCCAAGTAGATATTTTTCCTTAGCTGCTGGGATTGGAAGCCCCAACAACTTCAAAATACCATAACTTCTTTGTATGATGTCTAATGTCATCAAGTGACCACTCCATCGTCATTTACGTTTCACGTAGATGCCGATGCACTCTTCACTTGCTCCATTCAGGCAAGTATTGAGAAATTTATGTCTGATCAAACCTCGGCAATCTCGGGATCCACTCCCAGGCCATTGCTGTACCAAGGCGCCGCCCCGGGATAGCGCCCCACTCAAATTGCCATATCCCCTAGCTCACACCTCTTATTGATAGAGGTGTTTTTGAACATTCTAGAATTCACACGTCATAAGCTATGTATAGCTTATGTCCTTATGCTCATGACTCCTAGTCTCCGTAGGTGGGAGACGTTCCCAACGCCCGGGGCCCTCACCCACACTAGGATCACTTGGGCCCTCTTCCCAATGACACCACTAATCCCGGGTGTCACTCCGGGGTCCCCTTTGTGCCCATGGTGTTTCGGGCACTTCTCATGGAGAGGTACGCGACAGATTGGATCGGAAGGGCTTTCATCCATAGGTCCTCCGCACGTTTACGACAAATGTTCCTAACATCTGATGGCAATATAAACGTATCGCGTGTCACAATGCCATTAGCCAAAGTCAAATGCTAGACTTTTTTGGTATGTTGTTGCATTATTTATGCAGGTGATAGCCCAAAAACGTGCATTTGGTCTATTTTGTGTTTCATGTCTTCCGAGATGCCAACACCTAATGCATACCAGAATCCACCAACTATTGATCCATGATAGTGTTCACCATGTGCGTTGAAGTGCATTGTGTTCTTGTAAACCAATACGCATAAGGAGGGATCGAGATAAGGTTTTTTTTACCATAAAACACTGTTGGCATCCTCTCTTAATGGAGAAACCACCAACAGTTTTGCCAACGTGTTTAATCTTGGCAACAGTTGCTTTGTTTACTAGAAATGAGTTATACTCAGATACGACCTTCTTCCTTTTTTTTATTTTTGTCTTGCACCTTCTTGATCCTTCGTTTTTTTGTGGATATGAGAAGGGTTTGCATGTCATCTAGCACAACATCATATTTGTCCTCTAGCTCAAAATTACATCGAACACTATATTCGTTAAATGGAGACTTTTTCATGATTCTGAGACTATTGAAGTATGTAAAGTCATAAACAAATGATACAAAGTACCCAAACCACAAACAAATTACATGGAAATAGATGAATTACAACCATAAAACAAACATTAATTACATGAGTCGTAGAGCACGAACAAAATCTCCAACAATAAAGACAATATTGATGCACCCAAACGTATACAATGCAAACCAAGATGGAAAATAAATATATTATATATATTGAATATCGAACACAAGGAGTAGTATTCAAGAAATAATACTAATTAAAAATTCAAACCATCAAATGTCTAGGTACTAGGAATATTAAAAATAATTTAGTGTTGATTATATGCGATAGCCTTTGCGGCCGCCTCCTTCTCTTTTGCTTTCCGTGCCTCGATGCCCCTAAAAATCTCATCTTTGCGGCTGTAACTTTTGTTCCGGACAGGGCCCATTGATCCAAGCGCATTCAAATAATTCCGTTGGGATACCGCACTATGGGAGGAGATGGAGCTTGGTGTATCATATGTTGATGATTGCCTAACACTCCGGCGAAGCCCAAGGGAATGCTCAGATTTTGATGGCCCAACTATCATTGGAGAAGAGACCTAATATGAGGTTCGAAGGAACATACCACAAAAAGACGTTTAGGATGCGAGTCCGTAAACTTGGGTCAACGCCAAAAAATTTAGGAGCCAATGAAAGTTTCATACACAATTCCAAATAAACTACTATAAGAATGCTTAGAAAACGGAATATGAGCAAGTGATAGCGTACCTTTGTTGCGGGTCCTGAGACAGGGGTCATAGTTTTGAACGGGCCAACACTGCCATTTGCCAACTCATACATTGATGAGGAATGTCTCCCACTCCGTCGAAGTGTGAGACAACGGTCGGACTCAGACCGGCACACAGTTGAGGGAGTTGATTTGGGTTCGGTTCCGACGATACGTAGCGGGGGGGCATCGACACACGGAGGCACATCGACAGGGAGCAGGTTTGTTGCACAAGGAACGGAATCGTCGGGGTCGCCGCATGGAAGGGGAGCCTCCAAGCATAGACGTCTATTGGGACCTTGACGTACATCGTCGTCAAACCCGGACGGCGAGGTCCCTCGACGGCGTTCGAGTGCCCGTTTATCTTTGCAAAGAGGAGAGGGCGAAGGAGCATATGTGAGGTTGACGACTCGTGCGGGCGGGCTGTCCACGACGCCGTTGTTGCCCTCGGCGTCCTTGGAATAATCAACAGCGGAGGCTGCGTCCACCGCCGAGAACTGGTAGAGTGAGGGCAATTGGAATTCGCTCACACCACAAGACAGGGAGCCGGGAGAAGACGGGGACACATAGGGGCCGTTGGTGACAGGGGACACACTTTGGGGGTGCAACTATGAGAACACATACCCATGGAAAATAGCAAGCATTAGGTACTACAACAATGTCAAGGAACAAAATGGCACACGACCACAAAGTGTAGATAATCTCAAATTAAATTATTGAAAGCCGCGAGCCGGCGGATGGCCCTATATACATCTGAGTTGGGGGCAAGCGGCCCATTGCTAATAGAGTTAGTGAGGACAAAATCCGGGACGCTACCGGGGTGACGCACAAGCCTCCTAATGTAAGGACCTAGCTCATTAACTAGGAAGGTGTCATTTCTACGGCCGGTCCATGAGTCGGGGAAGACGACGGTGCCAGGGGGGTTAAGGACACTCTTGGTTGGGCTATCGTCAACAAGGAGGGTGTTGTCCGAGGTCGGCCACCACCCGTGAGGGACCCCCTCCAACCGAGGAATGCCAACCCAAAGTCTAGATTTGAGGACTTTCAAGAACTGTTGGCCCCCGCCCCCTCCGAACTTGGGCACAGGCGCACCCCTCTCATCGAACATCTCATCACACGCCTCCTGCCCTAGTACTAGGCAAGGACTTGGGAGCCCGGCAAAAAGGAACTTAACAATGGGCTCCGTGTTGTCCAAAACCATGGAGCTCCATATGACGACATGAGCAAGGTCGAGCACCTCGCGGAGAAAGGCGCGCAAGCCGGGACGGGCTCGAACGGCCTTTCGATTAACGAGGGTGTCGAGTTCCCCGTCGTAGTCCATCTCTTCCGGACTTCGGAAGGGAGTCAAGGGGACCCTAGGGATGTGTTTGGTGTGACACAACACCCCATTGAGGTCAAATACTATGAATGGTTTACGACCGGGTTGATGTCTTCTTTCCGATGGGATGCGAGCTATCTCCGATGGACCCTGTGATTAACATTTAACTAGGACAATGTTACCATGAAAGAAAACTAAGAACAACTGGCAAAGCAAAATCCCAAGGATAAGCAAAGAAACAATAGAGAACGAAATTACATCGACAACGAAGTGCAAGTAATATAGTTACAAGTAATATAGACAACGACGTGCAAGTAATATAGTTCGAAAATAATAATTTATTTCAAGGTTTAATATACATTTTGTTTTCTCTATTCACAAACTAACTCCACGCGTAATAAATGTAAGGCCATCCGTGCAGACCGGAATCTAAACTACAAAAATGTCGCGCCAATATGGGGGTGAAGGTCGAAGGCACACTCGACATAAAGCAGGACCCATGAAGACATGCGGACGCGCGTCCGTAACCAGGGGAGGGGGAGGCAGGCAGGCCTCAAGCAAGGTTGGTTACCTCAGCATGTGGAGGCGAGGCGCCGCCATTGCCCTCCTCGTCGCGGCCCTGGTCGACTTGCGGACGCGCGTCCGTAAACTCGGGCAAGATCTCCACGTCGGTGTCCATATCTCTGGAGAGGGACTGGGACGCCTGGGTGCCGACGTCGTCCTGCCCAACTTGACTTCGGCTCTGCGTGCCTTCCGTCTGGAAAGGTTGTTGGGAAGGTGTCGGGCTCTCCTACGATTCCTCCACACGTTCAGTGTGTATTGCAGTGTCATAGCCCGACCTATCCAAATCCCTCTTGAGAACGGTGAAGCTGGTAGACTCATCCTCGGACACGGACCCCCGAAGCGGGATGGTGGAATGACCTGCAGAGTTACGGACGCGCGTCCGTAACTCGTCCACCTCACTCACAGCCGGAATCACCGTTGGGATCGACAACTGGGTGGAACCTACAGGCACCGTGTCTATGGCAGGGGCGGGAGGGTACTGAAATTGAACAGGCGGTGGAGGCACGACGAAAGGTGGCATATTTGACGTGCTGGGGGGAGGAGCGTACACCATTGGTGGTCTGGCGCTCATCTGCGCGAAAAAACCCATGAGTTGGGCATGCATCTCTTGAGACTCTCTTCGTTGTCTTTCCAGTTCAAACTGGATTGCCTCCATCTTCATCGCGTGCTCCTGGTTGTTTTGAGAAATCCGCTGGGAGATTTCATCATTCATGCGTTTGGCCAGCTTCTCGTCCAGCTCTGCCACCGTCATGGGCTCCTTCTTCACCGAGAGAGGCCCCTCCGGAACGCCTCGCACCATATCGTACATCTTGATCTCGTCTTCGTCCTCGTCGGATATGACGACAACGTCATTGATCCCAAACTCGACATAAGGGACCTTGTTCCGGCTCCTACGGTTCTCTCAGTAGACTTCGAGGCTTGGACGTGCCCTCATGTCAAGCACGTCAATGGGTGGGAGTGTTGGGGTTGAGGCGGGAGGTGTTTCTTCCTCACCCGATGAGGCCGAGCAATCTTCTGCTCGTGAAGGTCCGGCGATGCTGCCGGACTGGAAACGGCGAGCAGGCGATTGCTGCGCAGTTGAAGGCAAACCCACTCGTGACGTAGGGGTTCCAAAAGGTGTGTCCACAGCTTCACTCGTGTCCCGTTCGCCACTTCCACCAACACCCAAGAAGTACAGCCCTGTGAGTGGATCCCGCACTGCGTTGTCAGGGGGGGTTAGGGCGCGCGGCGTGTTTGAGGGACCTGCTTCAGTGTCGGAATCTGTGTCCATTGCAGCAGTCTCGCTACGGGATGCCAGGGGGTTTATGCTCTGGGCACCGAGCGTGGGGAGGATGTCCAAGATATCCATCTTGGACGCCTGCGCCCTGTGAACATCGGCTTCGTCGTAGTCAGAAGTCGCGACGAAGGAGTTCACGATGAGCCCGACCATCTGAAGGGAAACAAAGAAAATGTCAGATAGAAGACAAATAACAACTTGCGGACGCGCATCCGTAAGTAAAACAAAACCAGTATAGAACATACGGACGCGCGTCCGCAAATTCACCACATATGCAACGCAACCCGTTGTGGTGAATTTACGGACGCGCGTCCGTATATTATACAGTAAGTAGGGCGCAACTTACCAATGAGGCATACATGAATTTGGTGCCTCCAAACACGTTGTACACGGTGTCCCCAGGTACAGTCAAGCGTTGCAGGATCTCCAAGTAGAAATCCATTCGCAATTCAACGGCCGGATATATAGTGTACATTGTCTCCTCTATTAAATCCTTGGGGTGGGGTGCAGACAATTCATATATCTTCTTGAAGGTTGCGTGCTTGACCGGAACCCTCCCTGTTGATGATTTCTTGCAAGTTAAAAAAATCAATTGCACCGCCCCCACTTGCTTGAACCCCCTTGCCTCCTGAACCACTGTTAGCCCTTCGGTTTTTGCCGGCACATACATGCTCACGAAAATGTCGTAGTCGGTGCTCAGAGTTTTGTTGTGGAGATCAATCACTTGAGCAGCTTTCTCGAGCTCCACAATCCACAGCCACACGTGAGGCTCACGAATGGCAGGAGAGCGATGTTTTTTGAAGGCGGAATAGAAGGGCTCGTAGAAAGGACTATCCGCCGTTCCAGATTTCCATGCTCCTGGAATCCCTCTAAAATCAAAAATGGCGAAAGGTGATCCCCTTGGATCCTCCCTCACTGTCGCTCTAGAGGCATGGTCGTCGTATGGGCTGAAACGCATGGTCTTTGGCTCGACCATGCAAAACCTAGCCGCCCCTTCAAATTTAACATTTTTCTTCCTATCAAGAAAGAAAACGTATATTATCTTCTCCCTGTCCTCTAAAGAGGTCTTCTTCTCATTCTTCCTTGCCCTACTAGCCAAGAAAGGGGTGGCCTCTTTCACCAATGCTTTCATAGAAGCACCGTTGATATGGTAGTCCACCTTGAAGGACCTCCAGTTCTCCCAAATTATCTCCCCATCCAAATTGACGAGCTGCCTCTCCGGTACGAGCTTGCTAAGCTCCCTTACCGCCAGCGTCTTGCGCTTCCTATACTCGCACCACTCTTTGATGTGGTAGGTCGATGGCTTCATATGCCTAGGACGTTTTAGGAAGATCTTCGGGTATGGCAATGTCCTCCTAGGTGTCTCCAGCAAAATGTGTTGAGCTGCCCTGTAAAGCTCCAACTCCGTCAGTCCTTGGAGGGGTCTGAAGAACTCCCGGAGGATGGGAGGCACCTTCACCTTGGCGTCGCTACTATATGTCACCTCCGTCTCCGGGTTGACAATGTTGCCGTGGTTGTGGGAGTCAAAAACCCGACACCACATTTCCCATGTTTTGTCAGTTGATGTGATGAGCTTGAGCTCCCCTTTGAGCTCCATCACCGTCTTTGTTGCGCTGGACTTCATGTCGATGCTCGAGAACTTGGTGACTATGGCGTCACAGAAAGTCTACAGGACAAAAGAGAAGTGAAAGTAAGGGAAGGAATGCAAGCAATGTGCCACTTTACGGACGCACGTCCGTAAAGTGGATACGGCAATGAAGGAAGTCACATGAAAAATGAAGATGTTACGGACACGCGTCCATAACCAAGTGCAGAGCATACCTTCCATTGAGGATTCTTGACAGTAGCATTCTCCTTCTCCTTCTGCGGACGGTTTAGATACACCCAGACAGACCTTGCCGCCAATAGGTTGGCTGCCCACGACGCCTCGAATTGGCGGACTTTGTTCCCTTGATTCATAAAGCCAGATATATATGTGAGGGTATTCATGTTATCGCTGTACACAATGAAGGACTTCCAATAACGAAGATCCTTCTTGAGGGGGCTTTTCCAGGCGTCGGTCTTGAGCAAAATCTTTGCTGCAGCTACACTGTGTTGCCCATCAATAACATAGAAGTCCCCTTTACGAATCTCCTCCCAGTTCTCTTTTGTGACTGGCAGCTGCGGGTCCTTGGGTGTCACGCATATGGTTTGGCGGTCCCCCTTCGGGTTATTCATGATGTTGTTCATTTGCCAAGTCACGCCGTCTTTTTCTTCTGCCCTGACGTTCATGATACTCGACGCACCATGACATTTGAAAATATCGACTTCAAATGTGTAGAATCTTCCAAGAGGCCAGCAATCCTTGGTCCTGTCGTTAAATTCTTGAAATATCTTAGTCGACAATTCAGCGTCGGGGACCTGTCCTCTTTTGAGAAGAGGCGCCACAGAAAAGGTAGAGCTCACCTCTGGGCCCTCTGTCACTCCGGAAGTGTCCATCTGCGAGTGAGAACGCTTTGATTTCCTACTGCCCTTCGAAGTCTCGCTTTGAACTAGTACGCGAGACGTTCCAGAAACAGGTTTTGGGACGCGGGGGACCCGTTCTGACGTTGGAACCTTCTTCTTCTTTCCCTTACTCCCTTCTTCAATCGTTGCGTTTACCTTTGTGACATTGTTAAGAAGCCTCCCTAGCCTCTTTCCCGTCCAAGGCGCATTCAAGGCATAATCCAAGAACACGGTCGCTAAGCCAAAACATCCTGCTTCTGGACTACTTATTTCGCATTGATTTTTATTGAATGGATGGAGCAAGGAATGCAAAATAAACATGACTCTGTCATCGTTGTTCTTCTCTAAATCTACCACAAAAAGTCACCCTGTGCTACAACGCATTCTATTTTCCAAGACGTCAGTTTTACCCAATTCTCCTCTGCATCTATGGGGACTTTTAGCTGGTAAGCGAAACGCATGACAAACAATCCATCGGCGTCTTTCTCGACAATAGTGGTCCAGT
Organism: Polytrichum formosum; assembly: GCA_964035585.1. Classification (NCBI taxonomy): domain Eukaryota; kingdom Viridiplantae; phylum Streptophyta; class Polytrichopsida; order Polytrichales; family Polytrichaceae; genus Polytrichum; species Polytrichum formosum. The sequence goes on along the minus strand of OZ037935.1, from coordinate 72,976,583 downwards.
TGTCCACCACATCTTCCTTCGGCTCGTAGTGGTCGTTGGAGTTTATATCTTGGATGTCGGCAGGGTATGGCTTGGCGAGCAACTTATAGAACATTTGAATCGCATGCCTATCCCCCATCTGCAAAACACGTGTGCTTACGTAGAAGCACAAAAACGGACGTGCGTTCGTAAGTTGAAGGAATAGCACAAACTAGAATGTAAATTCAGTGACGAAAATGAATAACTAGCTCAACCTATTGAAACGGGGTGATGAAAATATTGTCAGAGTTTTAATGATTGGCAGTGTGAATGTTACGGACGCACGTCCGTAACCCAATTCTTTGTCTTGAACCCCGTAAATGTACTGAAAATGTACACCTTTGGGGTTCAAGACCAAGAATTGGGCTACTATGCCTCCGCAATATTGTTAGCGTTAATTAATTACGGACGCACGTCCGTAACCCAATTTTATGTCTTTAACCCCGTAAATGTACTGAAAATGTACACCTTTGGGGTTCAAGACCGAGAATTGGGCTACTATGCATCCGCAATATTGTTTGAGTTGATTAATTACGGACGCACGTCCGTAACCCAATTCGTTGTCTTGAACCCCGTAAGTGTACTGAAAATGCACACCTTTGGGGTTCAAGACCGCGAATTGGGCTACTATGCGTCCGCAATATTGTTTGAGTTGATTAATTACGGACGCACATCCGTAACCCAATTCTTTGTCTTGAACCCCGTAAATGTATTGAAAATGTACACCTTTGGGGTTCAAGACCGCGAATTGGGCTACTATGCGTCCGCAATATTGTTTGAGTTGATTAATTACGGACGCACGTCCGTAACCCAATTCGTTGTCTTGAACCCCGTAAGTGTACTGAAAATGCACACCTTTGGGGTTCAAGACCGCGAATTGGGCTACTATGCGTCCGCAATATTGTTTGAGTTGATTAATTACGGACGCACGTCCGTAACCCAATTCTTTGTCTTGAACCCCGTAAATGTACTAAAAATGTACACCTTTGGGGTTCAAGACCGGGAATTGGGCTACTGTGTATCCGCAATATGGTTGGAGTTAAATGATTACGAACGCACGTCTGTAACCCAACACCCTGTATCAATTCCCGCAAGAATACGAACGCGCGTCCGTAACCTTCTGGTTATTGATAGAGGGTGTAGGGTTATAGTGCTTTCGCAATAAGTATGCATATAAATTTGATTATTGATTTCTTTTGTGTTTATTTGTTTAGTATTCAGTTGATTTTGGAGTGTTCCAGGGGTTTCTTGCAGGTTACGGACGCACGTCCGTAACCTCGGACGTAGTATTATTTTCAGAGCCTTAAACCCTGACAAGGTTACGGACGCGCGTCCGTAACCCTGACCCTCAACATGACCTCAATTGACAACATGCCAAGGTTCCGGGCGCGCGTCCGTAACCTTGGCATGTTGTCACGTACGTTGGCATGTTGACACGTAAGGTCATGTTCATACAGAAGGTTACGGACGCGCGTCCGTAACCTTGGCAGGGTTTAAGGGGTTGTCAAGTTATGGACGCGCGTCCGTAACCTGTGGTCTAACTGCTTCCGGAAATTGCGGGGGCGCAAGAACATACCTTTGCTGGTTTTTGGTGGAAACTCCTCTGTTGCACTAAACCTGTACACATTGCAATTGCAACAACGTCAGTCAATGACTATAGCATCTTTATGCAATTGCAATTACAGAATGCTATTCCAAAAAATGAAAAGCTGTTCAGAGAAACAAGTTCACTGCATACAATGACTACATGCAAAGCAGTACATGCAAACAAAGTTGCAAACACTACATGCAAGCACCACATGCAAACTCTAAATGCAAGCAAGGAAATGGAACTAGCAAAAGACAATAATACTAACCTGTTTTGAAAGCGCGTTCCTCACTCTCTTTACTGTAGCACCTGTGTCACAAAATGTAAACTCTCGTGTGAAAAATCGAACTCTATACTGAAAAAAGGCAAACTCTACTCTCTCTACTGCTCTCTCCAATATTCTGTCTACTGCTCTCTCTAATATTCTGTCTACTGCTCTCTCTATTGCTCTCACTACTGTACCACCTTTGTTGCAAAATGCCTCTGTTCTGAATAACCTAACTTAATACTGGAAAAAAAAATCTCTCTTCTGAGAAATGTCACTACTGATCTCCCTACTAATGTCACCACTACTCTCTCTCTAATGCGAAACAATGTAAGGACTTCAAAGTGGAGCACCGTAGCGATGCGGTGCAGTAAGGAGCTTGAGCAAAAGTAGAGCAAAACCTGAACTTACCAATGGCAAAAGCAAGAGGAATTAAGAGGAAGAGCGTGAGCAAATGTAAGAGTAAGAGCAAGAGCAAGAGCAAGAGACAGAGTAAGAGCAAAGCGCAAGAGCAGCAGCAAGCGCAAGAGGAGCAGCAAGCGCAAGGGAGAGAGCACGCGCAACAGTAGGAAGGAGGGGGGAAAAAAGGAGGAGCGGAGAGAAATGAGAGAACAAGCGGGAGAGAGAAAGACAGCCCGTTTCGAATGGGCCTAGGGTTACGCACGATGCCGTTTCGTGTCTTGTCTAGCACGACACGTGGGAGTGATGCATTGGTAGTTGGGGTGGGATGTGATGGGATGGGAAGGGAGAGGGATTATATGGGTAGGGTTAGGGCCACTTCACACATGAGCCAAGAGCCGTGACCTTGTAATGGTGAGGACCCATGACTCTCAGCCACAGGCCGTACCATAGGTGTTGGGAAAGCCGTTTTAGGTAGTCACAGGCCCTCAAGCATAGTGTGAAGTGAGAATGGACCATGTTGTGGGACCATTGCATATTTTGTTGGCGGAAAAAGAGGGGAGGATTTGGTTTAATATAATATGTCTCCAAAAAAATTCAATTTAAAAGAATTACTTGGTGGTGTTGGTTGTCCTGGAATGTGTCTTGGAATGTACTATTCTGGAATCTGCCCTGAAATCTGTCCTGAAATTTGTCATGTCGGAAAAATTATTAAAAAAGTCATGGTCTCCCGGAATTTTCTTCAGACCCACCTCTTGGAGGTGGGCCAGACGCAAATTTCGGTAGACCATGCTCCCTTATCCACAACCTGCCATGTAGGACTCCATTGGGACTTTTCATCCACGAACTTTTCTTTGGGCCTTTAGGCCTTCACCTCCTAGTGTGAAGTGAACTTGGATGGTCTCCGTCTTTTCGACCAATGAGAGCTCTTACATCGCCCAGGTCAGGGCCTTCGGCCTTGTGTGTGAAGTGGCCCTTAGGGTTGGGATTTAACGTTTAAGTAGTCTCAATTTAGTATTAAATAAAATTATGGAACATATGACTAATTTTCCTCTAGCTCTTAGCTAATATGCTTGTAAAATCTCAAACAACCTCTATTGAACATGAGCACAAAATAATAGAAAACATTGTTCACAACCCTAATTAGCACACCAAGACGGCTCAATGTAAACCCTCAAGGCTAACATTTAGAGGTCTTTAGGAATATGGATCTTTGTTAATGGTTTCCACCAAAATCAATATGACATATCAAAGTCATATGACACATCAAATTCCAATATGAGATATCAAAGTCAATGTTTGATCTTTGATATGATTGGCTAAAAATACATGTTGCATAGTTTTCGGGGAAAACCTAAAAATATTCATGTCGCTAATATTGTTACTTCCCAAAATAATTAACCCCTAAACAAACAAAACATGAAGCATGGTTCCAACCACTGCATGGTCCATATCTTAGACTCATTGATATACACGGGCAGGTCACTCTATATGATTTTTGTGCAGCACGTACGGCGGAGAGGTATTTGTTTAGGGGCTATTTACCTCCAAGGCACGAATTAAGAGCTCCCTATAATTACTTAAATTTCTAAAATGGCATTTTTTTTGCACCCTACCGTTACTTATAATGCCGCATGTCATTGCAATGGGTATGCAATGCAAAAGTGGTGGGAAAAAGCATGGCAACAAAAGGTATAAAGAATACATACCATTGCGAAAAGCAAGTGCAAAATCTTAAGATGGAAACACAACAAGAGTGAGCGTGTGTTCACAAACACAACACCCGCTCCGTAAAAGTCCTTCACCCAAAGTCAATTTACATAAGTCTAGTGAAGACCATAAACATAGTGTACAATACTTACATGATAGTGTGAAACACCTGAAGATGAGCCGGGCTTGGTCATGAACCCTAGTATATTATGATTCGTTTAGGGTCACAAACTTGGACAGCCACCAAGCGAAGTCGAGAAGAGAGTTAGGCAAGTTAGGCTTATAATTTCATCCATTTTGGGGCAAATGATGAGCCATTTTTCATCCATCCCCTGCTTGAGCATGCGGACAAAATTGATGGACCTACTAAACATACAATGTCCTTGGATCCTTATTTTTAGCCACTATATTATTTTTACAAAAAAGGAATGGCCCGTCTTTTATACCTATCTACCCTACTTGTAATGGGATTGTCTACTTTAATTGGACCCTTCATTATTTGGAATTCTTTTATAAATTTTATGTCAAATGAATTCAATCTTCCCTATATTATTCCGCATGTCGTTTTTATAATGCACTAAGTGACCTACCCGTGTTGATATAACATTCCATTCGGCTTGCTCTAGATTCAAATCCATGATAGCTTTATAAATTATTGTGTCAAGATGCAAGAAAGAAAAAAAGAAAAGAAATTCAACGAGTATGCCTTCAAAAGTATAGATTCTTTGAGAAAGGCTTGCAACCACTTTCAACACCATCAGTCACATCTAATCAAAATATATTTACTAGTTGTGATAAGTTTTGTTTATAAACCTAACATATTAATAAAATAATATCCAAAACTCTTTCTAAAGAGTGTCAAGATTGCGAGAAAATGGTGAAATGGGACCCTAAACCCTAAACCCTAAACTCCAAAGCCTAAACCCTGACCCTAAACCCTAAAAACATTTGGTATATCCAAGGTTGTGTTCACAATATTCGAATTTAGTTATTTATCAGTTCTAAAATTATAATCATTTAACAGTACCTTAGAAGGTGGTGCTTTTACTTTTGTAAGCAATGACATTGTGTGATCACATATTATTATGCAAGCAACTACCAAATTCTTGTTGCATGAGTTCCAAACCGAAAGCGGGCATATTTGTAACTCTCTTAATATAATTATATATTTCACAATCATAAACACTACAACTAAATCGAAGAGATATCAAGCCTCAATTGATACATTGGGCTATAGAAGGGTGTGTAAACCTATTGGAATAGCCTAAATTTGACAATTGACATAATATGCCTGAAACATAAAACTAAACACACACTAAGGTAATGTACAAGCTAACACTTATTTTACAGATGACGAATGATCATGGCTTTATATTCAAGGCTCATTATTACTAATCTCCCCTTAATCGTCAATCAATTTTCTCCTGCAAATCTTTATTATGTCAAGGTGCAAGAAAAAAAACAAGGGGAAAAAAAAATTTTCAATCAAAAATGTATCTTTGAAAGATGTTGTCAACCGTTTTTTGGCTTCTTAGGCATTTAGGGGTTCAAGTGTAAGCCCATCCCAAACTTTGGAACTCCCAATCTTGCATTTTGAAGCCAAACAAATCCTAAAATAGGCTTACATTTTATATTTCCCTCTAGGATGCCCCCACTTCCATTTATTGCGTGGTCATCGTGCAATCATGATAAGCATCAAGCAAACATAGTGCGTATCATGGAAGATACCATGTGCGATGTGGGGTATTTATAGGGGCAGTAGGCGGCGGGAATCGGCTTTAGGGTTGAGTGTTTAAAAATTTATATATAATTTATCTTCGGATGCGGAGTACTACATAAGGGCTGGCCCCCCCACCGAAAGACTCTTTTTGCACTGTCTGGTGGGACGTCGTCCTCGATAGCTCTGAGAGGAGAACCCCCAGTCATAGCGGCAATGGAGAGCGATTTACGCGGTATGTCATGTCGCCAAGCGGCATCACCGCTAATACCGCCGTAAATACCGGAAGGTTACGGACGCGCGTCCGTAACCTTTACGCGTCATCATCTCTAGAGCACTAGTCGCGAGAAACTGAGTAGACCCTATCCGGTTCTTCATTTGTGTCAATGCTAGCACTGTTAGTTTACGGACGCGCGTCCGTAACCTTCATTCTGGCAGATGATCGTGTCCGAGGTCTCTGAGTACTGTCGCGTTTGTGTCAATGCAAACGCGGTATGTTTACGGACGCGCGTCCGTAACCTTCCATCTGACAGTTTCCAGTCGGTTCTCAGAGTAGAACTTTGTATCAATTCTAGCTCTGTTAGGTTACGGACGTGCGTCCGTAACCTTCCGTCTTACAGTTTCCAGTGACTTGGTTCCCTGATTAGACCTTTCTGTCAATTCCAGCGCGGTTAGTTTACGGACGCGCGTCCGTAACCATCCCTGTTAACTTCTTCTTGGTTGAGGGGTTTAACAGACCTTTGTATTAATACCATCTCGGGCAGGTTACGTACGCGCGTCCGTTACCTTCCATCTAACAGTTTCCAGTGACTCACTTCCTTGATTAGACCTTTGTGTCAATTCCAGCGCGGTTAGTATACGGACGCGCGTCCGTAACATTTCCTGTGACTACTTCATGTGACTTATTTCTTAGATTATACATTTCTTTCAATGCTATCGAGTTTACGGGCGTGCGTCCATAAACCTGCGTTGGCCACCTACCTTTTGCCATTTTTCTCTTTCACCACTATGGTTTGCTGCAATTCCTTCAGCTTCAAATCAAACTGTTCTTTTGGTTGTCCCTTGCCTGAACTATACTTTCATTGCAACTTCATACCTCTATTGATGTCACTGGATCTGTGCTGCTGATCATGCTTTACGGACGCGCGTTCGTAACACTACTCTTGCTAACATTGCTTTGTTTGTCGACTGTGTAGGCGATAGCGCATTTGAGTTGTCGTCGGATCCCTCAACCTCTGATGACGAATTTGAAGACGCCATTGGTGATGCATTTCAAACCCCTATCTCCAACATTGTGGATGGAATTGGTCACAATCCCAATCCGTCCATTGAAGCGGTGTTGGATGATGATAACGATGAATATCTTCCACCGTGTCAGGGTTATTCAAGAGATCAATGGATTGATCTTGACGTTGTCTTTGTCAATGAACATGGCGCTCCTGTTGCTGATGGTGTTTGTAGAAATACAAACCCCAAGGATTGTGTTGATGCTCTCCCCCTAGGTGATGATGACGTTGGTGTTTGCATTTTGAATTCTTTGGCACCCGCGGATGTGCCCCCGGGTTGGCGTTTCTCTCTTCGGCGTTGGCCTCACCGTAATGTCATGCACGATGGAGTAAGCTTATGGAATCAAGGACGCCGTCACAAACAAATTCAACATGCTTTGTTGGAATCCATGCGTCCTCGAAAAGGTTTCCGAAAATATGACTCTGAGCGTGTACCTCCTGCAATGTCACAACGTCGTCGTGACCATGTATTGGGAGATGGATCTATTAGATCTGTGGCAACGGTGGATTGTTGTCGGAAGAAGTGTTGCCAATTGTTTCCTCGTGATAAAATCAAATCTCTACGGCAAGAAATGTGGCTTGCGGATTTCCGAATGCGAACATCAAAGAAGCTTGAGGTTCATCGCAATATACACATGGATGGTGGAGGTCATAAGATGGTCACATTGGAAAATGTGGAAGTATATTGTAAGGCATGGTACACCATTCATGCGGTATCGAAGGCCGACTTTTATCGGTTTCGTAATCATTCCTCTCTAGGGCGCCGTTCTTCCTTCCATGGTAACTTCGGCACAAAGAAGCCTAGGGAGGCTACACGTCAGGCTGCTGCAACATTATCATCCCTTATTTTGCCCTTGGCTGATGCCATGCCCCACAAGACAAGAACTCTCCCTTCGGGAGAGAAGGTTGTTCAAATGGTTTTGCCGGCTGGAACAAAATGGAAGAACATCTTGGTGGATGTCAATGATGTTGGCCAAAGAGCGGGATGTGAGCCCATTTCTTTGTCCAAGTTGAGTGTCATCAGAAGCCAACAATTTGCGGAGTATGTTACAAAAAGACCGGGTGACAAGTTTGCGCGTTGTACTGCTTGTGAAAAATACAAAGGCCTTCGAGATGCTCATCCCATTGGCATGGAATCGCACAGTAAACATCAAAGGAAGTACATCGAGCATGTCAACAACCAAGATGCACACCGCCAAGATTACTACAAGAATCGTGCACTTTCTATAATGAGGCCGAACGAGGTTTTGACTATCATTCATGACAAGATGGACCATGCCAAAACTGCTTGCCCTTGCTATGCTCGCAAAATCAAAGCCACCGATGGACTTTTCAAGCTCCCAATAGCTGTCACAGGTTCGTAAACCACAACGATGACTTATTCATTTCTGGAAGGTTACGGGCGCGCATCCGTAGCTTTGTCTTTTCTATATGTTGCTAGAAAATTTTCTCTCTCCATGCACTATTTCAAAAAATCTTGGATGTAGTCCTCACTTCATGTTATCGTTTTTAACGCATTGTTTTATTTCTAGGTATGATCGCACATGGCCATGTGGACGTGAAGTATGCGCATTATGGTTTGGACTTCTACCCTGGAGATGCCAACCATACCGTGGGATCTTTTGCCAAACTTCTACGAGATCTTGAAAAACCACCGACGTCTTCGTCCCGTGCTCTGTTTGAGGGTGCCGGAACAACACCTCTTTATGAGGCCGTACTTGATGGGAAGGAGGTGTGTTTGAATTCATTGGCGGAACCCCCTCAACAACACGTTCCTGGAAAACAACTACCGCCGACTCTGCATGTGCAACTTGATAATTGTGCAAAGGACAACAAATGTCGATACGTTTTTTGCTTTTGGTCATTGCTCGTAGCCAAAGGAATTTTCAAGGAGGTCTTTGTTTCTTTCTTGATGGTTGGTCATACACATGATGACATTGATGCTTCATTTGGACGTTGGAGTATGAAGTTGCATGAAGAAGATTTTCCAACAATTCCACTTCTCATGAAATCGTACATGGATTTAAATAATGTACCGGTCATTCCGCATTTGATTGAAGAGGTACCTGATTTCAAGGCATTCATCAAACCATTCATTCTCAAAGGAGGCGACCGCTTAGTTGGCCATACCAAAGCTCAACAATTCCGCTTCTACATGCGCGATGATGGTATGCCGGCAATGCAATTCAAAGTTTTGTGCACGTCACCGAATTGGGGCCTAGATGAAGGAATCCTTGTTTGGCGCCGAGACGAGGATGGGAAATGTATGTTACCGGATGGGGAGCCAAAGCCTTGCAAACCCGACCCCATGAGGAATGGGCCGGAAATCATTAAGGGCATATCGGGATTCATCGAATACTGGAAAGAGTTGTGTGAGGAAGACATCACAAGGGTTGTTCGGGATACACATGAACCACTCATCGAGTATTGGGATCGCATTCGGTCCGCTTTGCAAACGATGGATATTGATACCCGGTCAATTTTGACACAAGGGTTTTGGCCACAAAGTCGAGTGACTGTGTTGGAGTCTGACGCCATGTTCTTCAGCAATGGGGATGTCCGTGAGGAATTCGCTGCAGACGAGCATTACGTAGGCCCTGCTCGCAATCGCCCGGCTCCGTCATTTCGCGTTGGTGTTGATTGCCACGAAGGCTATATGGTCCTCGTACGTGCCGAAGACGAGGAACACCCAAGCCCATATGGTTGGTAAAAGCATTGTCGTCGCCTAATTTTGTTCCAACTAGCCCCAATTTCCGTCAAATTGAGGTGGAGTACTGCCGCCCAAGCACGAGAGACCCAAATGTGTTGCGGACCTATTTAGGTTGGGATACAAAAAAAGGTTTTAAGTGGACAATGGACTCGGCATTTGAACCAGTATGGATAAACACGGATACTATACTTTGTGCTTGGAAGCCGCGAAAAGGGTCCAAATCGGAGACAATGACCATCCCCCAAAAGCATATTGATTTTGCCAAAGACAACTTGGCTCGTATTGCTGCCGCAGAAAATGACATTGAGAATGGAAACGAGGTTGAAGATGAAGATTGTGAATAAGAGCACAAGAGCAAACTAGGTTCATGATTGTGTTAAATAGTATGTAAAGAGCTTTATTATAGGAATTATATGGCACCATTGGGGCCAAAATTGCTTGGATTGGGCTCATTTGTTTGTAGGTTCAAAATTTTAAGAAATCTAACAAGACAAGCTATGTTTTGCATGAAATTTGCAATTGTCTACACATTGTATTGAAACAAACTTTCCCACATTGTGCTATCAAATGTCTTGTAAATGTTGAGTAGCTACATAATACATTGTGCATTTGCCAAAATAATATACTACTCCAAATGTTACATTTGGGAATGTTGTGCATGCTTTGGAATGTACCATCCTATTCAACACAACCCCTATGTTACGGATGCGCATCCAATAGTCCATAATAATAAATCCAATGGTTTTTTTTGGACTCCATAATTCTTCCCAATGTTCCCAATGTTCCCAATGTTCCCAACATTCATGGTATTGGCATCCTAAACTATGGGCCACATTTATTTTGAGACTTCCCAAAGTCTCCATTTAACGAATATAGTGTTATCGGTGTTTACTAGTTCCACCACCAAACAATGAATTGTGGGTTGTGAACCTTGAAAGACATGGAATGAATTATGAATAACACATGGACGATAGTGAAGGACTCGTGCAAATAGTTGGGTCAATGAATGGAAAACAAAAAACGGTGCAGGAGAATGATGAGTGGAAAATGAAGGACAAAGGGCAGCAAATCAAACCTTACTACAAAAGCCAGACTTTGTGTACGGGGTGATCTTAGCAAATTAGGCAAGTTTCGCCTAATGACCTCGGCGTTGAATCTGCATGGGTAGAGAGGGTGATGTTGCTCACCAAAGATGAAATCATCTAACCTTTCCCATAAAATCACAGCCAATTTTGAACCCTTGTATAAACCATTCCTAGTGGTGACATGGTTTGTCCACACTAAATCCTCCATACTGAACTCACCAATAGGAGGGTTTTGAACTCTCTCTCTCAATGCTAGAATAAATGTCGACTTGTTGTGCCCGAAATGTTGTTGGGTCAGTGTATTCCAAGTCCTCCATTGGTACAGGGAGTCCTCCAATGGGAGAAGGTTGCGAGCTTCAGCCATTCCTAGTTCCAAACTCAATGATGTGCAACACAAAAAACCTAAACCCTACACCTCCGTCAACCTTTCAAAAACATATGTGCATGTCCAATCTGCCATTAAGTAGTTGCGCCTATCACTATTGTGTATGTTTAGAGAAGGTGCTACAACATTTACTACGGTGTCCTTTGCCCAACAAGAGTGTGTGCACAGACAAAGAGGGTCACAATACAGAACTATGCAACTATGGAACAACAACACAAAAAGGACAAATGAGCTGCTGGTGTAACCTAACTCTCATATCCCAGATAATTGTGGCAGGACACATACTTGCATGAATGACACAAATGTGAAGGTCATTGCTGCATGTGCATGGTAGGTGGTTGTGTCCTATGTCGTTCGAGCGTCCGTCGCCATGGACAGAACAGTGCTAGCTGCGTCCATCAACTGTGCCAATTGTGTCGAGGGCCGGGCAACCTGCTTTTTGCCCTACCCTGCCCCCTATAAGTTCGTGGGGGGCACTTTAACGTCCCCCGTTACCTAGTAGGTCCTATCAGTGAACGGGGAGAACCGGCCGCTAGTTACAGATGAACCGGTTGAGTTTGAGAAATAACTAGTTGAGGTTCGAGACCTCAGGAAAATTGCCCATCATTTTAGAGGAATCTAGGGCACATTCCTCACATTAACACATAGAAACTAAACAATTTCATCATGTAACTGGTTGGACTTGGAAACACTAGGATCTTGACCGATTATGTCCAAAAATCTCCCCGGACATTGGGTCCTATATCTAAATACTCTATATTTGGATAAATTACTTGAAGAATATTGGCTTTGTCCCGGGCTCAAACTTGGGAGTTTGAGGCTGATCACATTAGCCACTACTGGCATCATCTGTTGCATCTCCGGCTATAATATTGTGAAAAGTGGTGAGTCAACATCTATTTCTCAACATAATCCCCAACATATTCATTGCTGGAACCGAATGGAAATGTTAGTATGATCGGGGCATGAGACATCATGATTGTGGGTATAGGGAGTGGAGAGTGAAATGTAAGGTGAATGCAAAAGAGTAGAGTAGAGTAGAGTAGAGTAGAGTTAGAGTAGGAGGTGAAATATAAGCTTAGCCTAAAAGATAAAGGCATTGTTCAACACCCAATGTAATTTGGGGGAAAGAGAATTAATAAGGAACCCTAAACATGATCAATTAATAAGAAAGAGAATCTACACTTTGACAATAAATAAGATATTCATACAAGCTCCAAAAATTATGAGGAAATTGGCTATGGCCAACATTGGAGTTTTCTAATCATTTCGCGCTAATTGCATGTTTCATATTAGCCTATGATAAGTGGGTACAAAACTAAAAGTGTCCATTTAAGGCTCAATTACCTTAGCTCCAAGACTTGGAGACCACTTTACATGGAATTGGCCACATATTAGACAATGTGCTATGGACTAGATGACGAGTTGCGGGAGCTGTGAATCACCCACCTACTCAAGTTAATCATCAATCATAACCAATCAGCTCATGAACTACGGATGATATTATGCCTCCGTGGATGGAAAATGGAGACGAGTTCTGATAACCTTCTGCTCTTGGATGAGCGATTGGTTATGCAGGCCCCGGTATCCAGCGGCAGAGGCCGCAACAAATCACGCCGCAATCTCATGCCTCCGTCCTGCTACTTATACATCAATCATCTGAGGAGAGGGCGGAGAGGGGGTGAACTATCTACACACTCGGATTTCTGTCGTTTCAAATTTTGAGGGAGCGTGTATTTGTGCCTGCGTAGAGGTTGCTCCTTGTCGAATGTTGCTCTCCTAGTATAAGATAATTTGCGAGCAAAGCGCAAACATTATTGGAGCTTTGGAGTATGTTCAAATAGTGGCATGATCATTTGAGAAGCATTATTGCAGATGTTACTAGAACTTGTTTTCGCGTTCTGATCAGTTGAAGCACTTGTCGCGTCAGAATATAGACTGAAGGCGGAAGGATTGTTAACTTTGATGGCGCTTTAAAATTTGAAGAAGTGCGTGTGTTGTCGCTGTATTTTTGTAGGCTCAGTACACGTAGAAGTTGCGGAGTTTTTTTCTCTGATTTAATTCCTGGACTACGTGGAGTTCAGCGGAATTTCGAATGTCGCACCTTTCAATAAAAATGTCGCTGGAATTGTTTCGCGTTGTAAGAAATTGTAACTCACCTGTTGTGGACATATCTTATAGTCTCGCAGATATCAGTTCACAAGATAGACCAGGGGTGGAAGGTTTCAACAACTTAGTCGAGTTTGTGGCGCTTCAAAATTTTAGGAACTGGCAGCGTGTAGTTCCCGGGGCGGTAACTCTGCCATGGTTGAACAGCTGTTTCTAAATCTCTTCAAAGTCTTCTAATGAATTTGATGATTTGTTATTCACAAAGAGATGCAACATGCTTGGAAAGAGAGGGGCATAGAGAGATGGAATCCATTGATATTATATATGTTTGAATCATAAGAATGTTTACACTTTCAAATATCTTTTAGAATCGAATAGAAACATTTTTTGTCTTGAAGAAGAAGCAGTTACCATCAAGATCCCGTGCAAAGTTAATTAAATCTTTTAGGATTTATTGTCCTGAAGATGCTTATACTAGTACGAAAACAACTCCAAAATAGTGCTTCTTAAAAATATTTTAGCAGCTCCAAATTGTCCTTGATCTGTCACTAGAATTTTTTTCTGAGATTCTGTGTAGTTAGGACAGATCAATTGCCATTAGCGGGGAAAAAATAAATTCACAGGATAGACTAGGGGCGAAGAAGGTTTTAACTCGGACTTCTGGCCCTTGAAATTTGAAGGACTATGCAGTTGCTGATTGATACACTTATGAGTTGCGGAGCGTTGCTCTTCATGTCGACTGTTAATTTTTGGCCTCTGTCCAAGAGTGAGATTCAAGCCGCCTTCAAGCGGAACACTATGATCATTGGAGTTTTCATTGGTCTTTTCCCTGTTGCGAGTAATTAATTGATCCAGGTCGAAAGACAACTGACGAGCTTCCCTTCGTAGAAATTATTAATTTACAGTATAGACGAAGGGCTGAGGGCTGTCAATTAAGTCGGAGTTCTGGCGATTCAAATTTTGAAGAAGCTTCCCATTGCTGCTATCTCTACACGTAGGAGCCTCCTAGGAGTTGCGGAGCGATCCTCTCTGTATCGATTTCCATGATTTTGATTTTTGGTCGCACCTGATTCCTGGACCTGTGACTATTAATCTTACTTGCGTTGTGTTTTGTTGATCTTGTTATAGAGAGGAACTGATGAGCTTAAGTTCGTATTTCTGACCTTCGCGCTCTGGCACTTCGGAGAATGTCAGCATCGTCAATCGTGATATTTCTCAGTTGTAGGTCAGTCTAGGAGGACCTCAATATCTTGTTTTTACTACCTGGAGTACTGAAGAATGAAATCAGAACTTCTGCTGTTACAAATCTCGCGACTCGTGATCTTGTGGTTAGAAATCTCTCCTAGATTTTGAGCTCGAAGGAATTACGTGTAACGTGATATTTTTGAGAAAGCTTCGATGCAACAACTAACTTTTACTCAGCATTCTCACTCTACTTTGTGTGTAGAACAAAAAAAATGGAAACAAATACAACTGCTGCCACTCTTGATATGCGTGCGACTCCTTCACAGAAAAATTCATCCGGCGTAGCATGGAATTGGATACTGGAAAAATTGCTTGACCTTTCGGACGCCAAAAAGCCGCTGCTAAAAGGTCCAGAGTACTCCATCTTTTATTGTCGTAAATGAAGATTGCTTGTAAAAGGTTGTTAGCATTTTCTCAAGTCATTCATACTGTACTCACTGGGACCTTCTTCGAGTTTCCTACTATCCAGTTCCTCGTGTTTGAAAACCGATTAGGGAAGCCTCCTGTAAATCTACCCTGCAGAAATGAATGAGTTTATATTCTCAAGGACTGAATTTATCAATATCTATGCCTGCGCAGGGGCTGCAAAATTTGCTCCTCTATGTATTTATCTCCAAGTAAATATTAAGCCCCGATATACCAGAACCAAACTGTAAATGAGATGGTTTAAAGGAATTGAGTTAATCCATGTATATCCACATTATTTTTCTCTCCCTCCGAGCTATTTTCTGGATATGGACTTCTTGCTCTTCAGGTGAATCTATCACTAATACGTTGAAGTGAATTTTGAACCCTGCAGAGATTATGAGCCATGCTCCTGACGTAAAAGAGGCACAATCGCGTAAACTGTTGGAGAAAGTAGCTGTCAGATTTCTAGAAGAGATGATTGTCACAGCTCCTTTGGATATTGCGGCTGTTCCTTGGGTTGGGATTTTAACGAAGCAAGATAATACTCAAGAAGCAAGCTCAGAGGAAATCTACCAGACCGACCTAGGCCTTCGTGTAAGGATAGAGGTACGTAATGGGATCAACCAGCGGACCAGAAGAAAATTTGCAACGTCTTTGACACAAATGGTTGCATTGCCGCTATTCTCTAGTGTTGTTTTGGAGATACGTATGTTGAGTGGTTGTCCGCATTTACAAAATTTGCAGGCACTCAGAATAGATGACTTAAATGTGTTGCTCTCCTGTTTTACGCTTCCTGAGTTATTGGCAGGCATGTAAGGAACTCAGACCATCAGATTAAAATTCTTCTTCACATTGCTGTAGGCTGTACTATCCACTATCAGGAAAATATCTGGAGATGGCAAGAGGGACTGGTCACGATTTGTAAGCGCTTTGGATCAAGTTTTTCCTGAAGAGAGTGAAGACGCTCGAGACATTTCTCAGAGAAAAGAGCTCGTCGCCTACTTGTATGTGAGTCTCACATCAACATGTTTCTCTTGTCTCATGGTCAAGAACCTCTGTAGCTGCTTCGTCATTTAAGACTATTTATTGTTTTCTGTCAAGGAAACAGACATTGTGTTACAATACAAGAACAATGTCCTCCACTTTTTATTTGAAGGTCTATTACGTAAGTTGGTGGTAACCTCTAAGGACTGAGGGTATCAAAGATCCAAACTGCTGAATATTTACTTCGAGAACAATGTGTTGTACCGCAAGTTGAGAAAATATCTTCAAAGCAATGGGCCTACATATCTCAGTGTCGTTGCTCGCAGGAGATGTGGTCATCTCCCACATGGCACAGGTAGAAGGCGATGACCAATTTTGACGTCAATTGAGGTGGCTAATTTCCTTCTGTTGTATTTGCAGCCCAAGAATCAAAAGGAAGTGAGCGTCACAAAATTACTGTCCAAGTATCCTCTGAAAGTGCTACAGCAGGACGTGCTCCAACTTCTAGAGCGGAAAAAATCTCGTTTCCAGCTCAGTATTCTAGACCAGGTCCAAATCCATGAGCTCTTAGGGTTAGCGCGGTCTGGAGAGATGAATTAGTATTCTGATTACTACGCCTGGAAATTTTCAGGTAGTAAAGTTTCTAACACATGTCTACTAAAATCTATGCAGCTTGCTGAAAGGATCTTATCAAATGCACCCGTACCATCATCAACCGAAGTCCTTCCTACAGATGTCGATTCACCTGATACACATTGGTGCTCGGGACATATGAGCATTTTAAACCAAAGGAAAACACATGAAATCACTCGTCAAGAGGCATCGGAATGTCAAAAAATGAGTATGGCGTCGGGCCAATATAAGGGAAAGTTCAAGCACTCCAGGTTAAGGACCGCTCAAAACCAGAAAGAAGTCGAGAAGCAGGGCGAAGAGGTGTTGACAAAAGATACTAAAACTGAGACGGCTCCCGAGGAAGATGCAACACACAAAGATGGACACGTGGCATCCGAAGTTGAAGAAGAGAATAGAAAGGAAAACGCAGCCAAGAGAAGAAGGGTATTGCTGAGTGTCGAGGTTACCAGTGAAAGTGAGGAAGATCATACGAGCCGAAGTGCAAGGACTGATTTAACCTATTGGCCAGGGAGGGAGTCGATGGTGGCTACTAGTCCAAGTAGACGGAAAATTATACAAGGCTCTTCGAGTCAAATTCAGGACATACCCAGGAGGAACCTCGGGAGACACATACATCCAGATGCGAGTGTTGAAAAGAAAGGCGCTCTGCATGGTGTGGAATTTAGCAATGAGGATGAAGATGGTGGAAGCAGAAATGTCAAGCCCTGCCTAAAGAGAGCCATTGAAAAGAGCAATCCTCGAGTTTGTTGCAATACTCACCCGGGTGCAGTCAATCTCTTTCTAGCAAGAAACGCACTAGGAACAGGCTCAATCACAGCGAATTCATTGCATACTCATAGGTTATTCCGAAAAACTCCCGTCCTTACGAAAGGTGCCTCAGGTGACCTAGATATTGGTATCCGTTTAACTGAGGAGAACGATACAAAACTCGTGAAATCTCTAGAACATAGACCTTCCAAGGCACTAGATGTTCTTCTCAGCGCAGGAGACACAGAAAGATTATGCAAACAGGACAGGTCTAAAAAGAAAGTATTCGTTCAAGAAGCAGAAGTCAGAGGGCTGGCAGGTACCCCCAGTGAACCAAAAACCTATACACGTCTGGAAGATTTTACTCCAGCTTTGCAACTTTCAAGTGAGGAAAATGCACAAAGATCAGACGATGAGTGGAAATCACGGAAAAAATCCCTCAGACAAGCAGCTCTGGAAAATTGCGTTGCTCATTCCAGGCTAATGCAACAAACTAAGACTCCCAATCAAGAAGAGCTAGAAATGTTTTTCAATGATCTGCGATCCCTAAGAAGACGCAAGCAAGGAATTGGTGTCCAAGAGCAAGAGAATTTGGAACATGATGACTCGAGCAGGTCTGATATAACAAGGATCATCAAACATGTAAGTGAAGATTTATAGGTCATTAATTGGATGTTGCGGAGAATGTCGGAAGGCTACCATTTCTAACATACTAGAGAAACTCAATTTAATTCCATATAGGAAAATTAGTGAGGTACATCATGGTCGATTATGTGTTCAAAATGCTTATAGATCCTGGTCTTTGCATGCCCACGTTCTTCTTATTGAACATTCCCTCGGTGCAGGGGGGAAATACGTTGTTCAAAAGCCGCAACATAGATTATCAGGAGCCCATCAAGAGCAACAAATTTGACATAAAATCCGGCGATACTGAGACCACTCCCACTGTTGATGAAAATACCTTTGACCGGTTGCATTTGAAGGTAAAGTGCCAAATATGATCACTTGAAGGCCAGTGTGGTTAAGTTTTGGTGTCAAGATTGAGATAAGAAGGTTCACTGACAGTTTCAAGCATGCCTTGCAAGGTGACGCATAGCTCGCATCTTCAGATCTTGAATGCATACATATCAAAAGCTCGACCATCTGGAGAAATAGTGAGAGCATTTTGTATGATGCAAGTTCTCACAGGATCATAACCCAAGCATCACCTTCGTCTAGCCAAATTGAACACAGGGCGTTATTAGCATATAACAAGATGAAACAGAATTTGAAGAAAGCTTCAATCTAATCCCTGAAGTTCTTCTGATCCGATTTGTACAGGATGTCCAGGATTTGGAAAAAGGTGCAACGCAGTTTGTGAGCAATCTTCTGGCATTCTATGGAGAAGCGTACGAGGAGCCCAAAAAGGACTGTCACCCAAAATCAGCCCAAGACAATTTGGGAGGACATGAATTTTTTTCTGTTGAGTATCTTGAAATTGGCAAGGATGGCCATGAGGAGAGATGTCACAGGTGCCGCAAGTTTGGAGAGTTGTTGTGTTGTGACGGGTGTCCTATAGCAATGCACACCAGCTGCCTGAAGCCTTTAGGATTAATGCTGCCAGATGCTAAAGAGAACTGGTATTGCCCGGTGTGCTGTGAAAGGAAGGCCATGAAACTAGTTGTGGAGGCGGACAAGGTGATACTCTATCAATCAAGTTATCTTTCTTAATATTGCTTGTCACAGAAATATCGCTTCACTGTTTACTTGTAGAGTATATTTGAGACGTGCTAATGCACCCAACGAAGAATATGCGTGCAGTGGGATAACAATGGTTCAAAACTGATACATACAGATTGCAGCAGAGGCTCGAGCAAATTTTGAAGCATTTATACAACAAACCTCTAAGAAACGAAGGCAATCAGAAGGCGCCACATACCCTCACAAGAAAGAAAGCAACGAACATAAAAGGGTTACACATGGTTCAGGACCTATGAAAATGGCCTACAAAGGAGATAGCACTTCTTCAAAAGTGAGAAAAAAAACAACAGGTGTGCAGGAAACTTGTGCCCTCACAAGCGAAATGAAGGCAGCCAATATAGCCATGCTGGTGCGCAAACCCTCAGGACCAGATCGGTGGAGAGCAATTATTGATCAGTCCGGCTCTAGTACTGACGAGGATTTATTGGATCACAAACGACAGGATATTACTGCGGAAAATACTGGCACTAGTTCCAGTGATGTTCTAATTCCAGTAGTGAGGATTCTTGATGTTGGCAAGTATGTAAATAGACCCGTCTCATCCATAGATAGAAAGGACATTAACACCAACAAAGATGGAGAAAATACTCCTCAACACACCCATGGAGGAGGGAACCCTCATCTTCTGGAGGTGTTTGAACCAAAGGAAGGGAATCTGAGCACAAGAGTTGGAAAACTGGAAGAGGGTCACTGCAAGGGCGTCATTGGATCTAAGGTAATCGCAGAGAGAGGAGAAAGTCCTGCAGAAGAACTACCCCTTAACACTCCCAACCCTGAAGGTAAAGACGTTGAAGTTGAACATGTAAATAAACGTGGCAGGCCAGCGCCTGGGGAGGTTGAGAAGGACAAGGACAAAAATGAAGGCGGCCTGGAAGAAGCTGGTGGTAGACCACTGATTGGCAGTCTCAGAAATAGTATGCTTGGGTAAACAAATAGCCTACTCCTGAGTCCTATATGCCCAAGATTTGCTTCTGAGCTGTGCTTTTGAATTGTTCCCTCAACCTCATCGGTGTTGCTTGCAACAATGTCAAAACTTTTGAAAATTGAGCAAAATGCGTACATTGTTGACTGCTAAGATCTTGCCTTGAACTAGCAGCATGGGTTATATCGTTATATTAAGAAAGATATGCGTTAAATGTCTCAGGAGTAATATTGAATGAATGAACCTCTATTTCTAATAGTGCTCATCGATATTGCAAGGGGAGGGTGCAGGATACCTGGCGTACAAAGGACACCCGTACCATGGACCGAGGATAAGGAAGATGAGTTGAAGGTCAGTCCCCCTTTCCTACTTAAACTCGTGAAATACGTCTTGCACATTTACAGAAATCTGGAAGAGAAGTTTAGAAACTGGGCCAGACTATGTGTGGAAAATATGTCTTGCTCAATGCATTGTACTTTTTGGCCCACACTCCATGTGGTGTCTCCCGAGTATGTGAGAACTTTCTGCGACTATTTACTCTGAAGCACATTAATTCTTCTGAGTATCCGCCTGGCACACAGTCAAACCCAAAGTCAAATCTCATGCTCATTAAGCTGTGATTTGCAGGAAGGTGTGCAGCGCTTGTCACAAAACGGCCATTGGATTGTTCACAAGACGCCTATACAAATGGCCTACAAAGCAGATTGCACTTCTTCACAGTTGAGGAAAGAAGCAACTGACATGCTGGAAACCTATGTCCCCAAAACCGAAATGGCGACAGCCAACGTGGCCATCGAGCCCAAGGCCTCAAGACCAGATCAATGGAGAGCAATTATACATCAATCCAGCTCCAGTAGTGAAGAGGACTTACTGGATCACAAACAACAGGACATTCCTGCGGAAAACACCAGCACCAGTTCCAGTGACGTTCTAGTTTCAGTACTGAGGATTTTTGATGTTGGCAAGTATGTTAATAGACCTATCTCATCCATAGACAGAGAGGCCATTAAGACTAATAAAGATGGAGAAAATCCATGCGAGGAACGCAATTGTGAAAATAATCCACAGCATACCCATAGAGGAGGGAACGCTCAACTTCTAGAAGTGTCTGAACCTAAGGAAGCTGATCTGAGCATGAGTTTTGGAAAACTCAAAGAGGATCACTGCCGAGTCAGAGTGACCACAGAGAGAGGAGACAGTCCTGCAAGAAAGTCTCCCCTTAGCAATCCCAACCCCGAAGATGAAGAAGTTGGAGTTGACCATGCAAGTAAAGGTGGGAGGCCAGCGCCTGGGGAGGTTAAGGAGGACAAGGACAAAAATGAAGGCGACCTGGAAGAAGCTGGTGGTAGTACACTGATTGGCAGTCTCAGAAAAAATATGCTTGGGTAAACAAATAGCCTACTCCTACATGCCCAAGATTTGCTCTATGAGAAGGGCTTTTCCAATGTTCCCTCAACCTTGTCGGTGTTGGTTGCAACAATGCCAAAAACTTCTGAATATTGTACTATATCGTAGCGAAGTCGATCAATCATTAACCTCAAGAGTAATATTGAACGATCGAACCTCTTTCTAATAATGCTCTCGAAATTCCAGAGGGTGGTACAGGATCCCTGGCGTACTAAGAAGGACACCCGTCCCATGGACTCAGGATGAGGAAGATGCTTTGAAGGTTAGTCCCTCATTCCTCCTTATCCTCGTCTAATACTTGCACGCTCACAGAAATCTGGATACGGCATTGAGAAGCCGGGCCAGACAAATTACGGAAGTATGTCTTGCTCATTGCATAGTACTTGGCTTAAACTACGATAGAGTCTCCCGAGTATGTGAGGACTTCCTGCAACTTATTCACAAAATTGAAATATGTAATTCTGCTGAGTATGTATCTGACACGTAGCCACACCCTAACCAAATCTCATGATGATCACTTATTAAGATGTGATTTGCAGGAAGGTGTGCAGCGCTTTTCACAAGACGGACAATGGGGTTTTCAGTGGACACGCATCCTACAATACGGTGTAGGCAGATACCATCACAGTCGAACAGCAAGAGATTTAAGGGACAAGTGGCGCAGCTTGATAAAAGGTTGCACCTATTAGACTGAAACTCATCCTGGGGCTCGTCAATATGATTGTATCAATGACGCAAGGAAATGCAAGTTCCAACCAACCTTTTCCAGTACTCAAACCTCGGGAAGAAGTTCTATGTTCTATGTTCTATGGTCAAGCCATGACTTGCCTAATAGAACGGAGAATTCCCTAATAGAAATCTTACAGTCTACCACCATTTAGATGCAAAATCACATATACTCATTTTGTGAATAAGTTCAAATTACAGCTGCTTTCCTCATACCTCATGATGATAGGAATGGAATGAGTTTGATGATGCACCCAACTGTGAGAGAAATCTGTGTTCAGGTGCAGAAACACAGTATGCCCAAAGCAGATTGAGAGTAGGCAATTGAGAGGATTCGTATCAATTTAACATCGAAAATGCTGTAGCAGCGCAAGTTGGGTACCTACTGAAAACGGATTAGAGCCTCATAGAGCACCTCCTCGTGAGTAAATATGATTATGCACCTATTAAATTGAAGCTCGTTGTGGCGCTCATCAATATGATTGCATCAATGACGCAAAGCAATGCAAGTTTCAACCAGCCTCTTCCAGCACCCAAACCTGGGGAAGAAAATGTTCTATGTTCTATGGTCAAGCCATGACTTACCAGAACGGAGAATTACCTAATAGAATTCTCTTTCATTCTACCACCATGTAAATGCAAAATTATATGTCTCCGGGAGCTAAACTCAAATCCAAGAATGAATGTCCAAGAATGAATGTGCGCAGGGTGACCCAAGAACCTGTGAAAGAAGTGAAGAGCAGAACGTGTTCTCACATTGCAAGAATTGCGGAAGACTTTACACTGCAGACGAGAACCTAGCTCCCGTACACTAATTTCTAACAAACCTAAGAGATGATAACCCTAACCAGGTTGGAGCCATGGCATGCCTTGCGACAACCTTCTAGGCGGCGACGGGAGCTGCGTCGCTCTCAAAGGGCGGTAGCGTTGGGGCGGGAGCCTTCTCTCCTGGTAGACGCCCAGCCTTAACCTCTACAACAATAAAGTTCTTAGTCTTACTAATTGGTTTGCACTTGGCGACGGTGACAATGTCTCCAACCTTGCATGCGTTCTCGGGGTCGTGCACATGGTACTTCTTGCTGGTCTTGATCCGCTTCTTATACTTCAAGTGGGGCGCAATCCTGGTGACTTCCACGGCGATGGTCTTGTCGCTCGCGGCGCACACCACGCGCCCCTGGATCTTCTTCATCGCCTCCACTTGCAACGGCGCTGCCACCACGGCCACCACTGGTGCGGGCGTCCTCGCATTCCTTAGCTTGCTCCCGCTGAACGAAGAGTTCAGGCTCAGCTTGGTAGCGCTGCTCGCCATGGTGGTCGCCATCGCTGCAATTCCCTCTACAGAATTTGCAACGGGATATTGGCGACCAGGAGAAGAAAGGCCTTCAGCTGCTCCGCTTCCTCTTCCTCTCTCTTCACTTCCTCTTGGTGGGATTTGGATAAGGGCCAACGGGTGACCCTCTGTTTTGCAGGGCCGGGTCCGCAATGGAACACCTAAATATAAACCCACCTTACTGCCAGGTCCATTGGAAGCACTATGAGTCTATGACCCCCAAAGCCCCAGGAATGGCGGGTGGGTCCTCGCCTAGGTGTTCCCATTCGGGACCCGGCCCTGCAAAACAGCGGGTCACCCCATTTCTTCAATTTTAGTTTAACCCTCGTGGAAATATTCAGATGTCACCCAAACAAAAAGACACAACATTGTCTGGTTGGTGTAGTTGGTCATCACGCTAGTCTCACACACTAGAGGTCCCCAGTTCGAACCTGGGATCAGACATTAACGAGTGTTTTGAATTCTCTAATATCGTCTAATAACGAGAGAACTATGCTAAATTAGGCTTTTGTAATATTCAATTTGGATGCATTTTTACAAGAAGCGGAAATGGAGCGATGATGGCATCAAGATATATGGCACAACTGTTTCTTCAAATTAGTAATACCGGATAGACTTTCCACCCCCTCACCACCGTGTAATAGAGATTTCATAACGCGAAGCTTCAGATATGAAACCCCCCTAGAATAACACTACCTACTTGAAGAAATGATTCCAAAGTGACTAAAAGCTTTATTTTCAATTCTCAATGCAATGAAATGCAATGAAATTGTTGTTAAGTTCAAAAAGTCAAAAGGCTTATGTGACTAAAACTACATCAAGATGGTGGCCTTTGTGAGGTAAAGGCTTTAGTATCACAACCTCATTATGCTCAATAAGAATGTAACTGTAGTATCCCAACCCCTGATTATGTCACACTTTCAATAGAACAGATCATGAATAATGAAAATTGCACATAAGCACGGTGTCATGTAAATGAACCTTAGGTCCACTTTATACATTGTTTAGGGATGGCTAGAAGGCCAACCCGATTCTCCATCAACGCCCACACTCACGTCAAATGCACAAGACATACAAGTATTGGAGGCCTCATTTCTACTAACATGTAAGCACAACATGTGGAATTTTGTTTGCAAAAACAACAATCTGGATCCCTGCATTCCCTATCGTTGCTTCGTTACGTATGCATAATGTTTTGATGGAATTGGTCAAAATGTTTCCTCCCCCATGCACAAATGAGGGAGGGTAGAGTTTTGCAAAAATGGGAGTGACGAGAATTGAAGACTAACAACTAACCATTTGTTTGCCATTTGATTTCATTGAATGAGGATTACATGGGTTTGATGATGTACAAAACAATTCCTTGTTGTTTGTGTACTTTGCAGATGCAGTTGCGGATTTGTGTGAGATCTGTGTAATATAACATTTTTTGTTGAAATCTTCTTCTAAAACCCTTTCCAGTAATTAAAGGCACCGGTTATGGCTTCTGATAATGTGGAGGGAAGCACCATAGGACCACGCGGTGAGTGAGTCGATCACCATCTTTCACTAGAATTTGCAAATCCCACATAGTGGTGCACAATATGTAGGGGAGAGAGAAGAGGAGACAAAGTTGAGGAGAGGAAGTTAATGGGGAGAGGAGAGGAGCTAATGTGGATTGGAGGGGAAAGATTAGTGAGAATTTACATGGATCAACAGTAGACATGTTCATTATTCAACGGATGAGCCCAATCCGTCCAATGTTGAGAGTTCAAGCCAAGGAAAACCTTGTCATGATTTTTCAAGTTGGTCCAAAGATTTGGCTCCAAATTTATGCCACCTAGGATGTCACATAGGATGAGTAAATGTTCAAGCCCAACCTTAGTATAAAGCCCTTGTGCCGGATTTAATGAAACCATGCAACCCTATTGGTTGAAGTTCTTAGAGTTTGGACCAACCCTCAATCCAGCCCCAAGTATAAAGTGGGCAATAAATATAAACTTTTAGGTTTGTGAGTCTAGATAAAGGATTAAGGTGGGGACTCTTTGTTTTGCAAGGCATGGTCTAGAATGGGAACACCCAAGAAAGCCGGGACCCACCCATTGTTCTTGGAGCTTTTAATAGGGTCCACTAATATTAGCTTCTCATAATTTGGACTCAAATTCTAGTGTAAACTCCTTGGATCCAAAATTTATCTCTCAACCAATGAGATTGCTCGATTTCATAGTTTCTTTGGATTGAGACCCCAATGTAACCCACCCTAGGTATTCCATTGTAAGCACTCTCAAAATTTAGACCTTGGCAAATTCCATGTAATGTAGTTGCACCTACTCCCAACGTATTCCCGACACTTTGGCGAGTTTGGGTGGTTAGAGTAATCTTGAGCATGTGTTGAATATCTTGTTGGATTGGCTTTTCCAAGGGGACTCCAAAAACCTTATAGGGAAAATAGTTGAACCATATCCTTAAAGTGTTATAGAACTTCCATGTCAAAATTATCTCAAACCAGTTGTAGTCATACGTGGCCATCCGTTTGCTACCCACTAGATTATGCCCCACCTTTCGCATGGGATTAAATGCTTCTTGAATAATCCTACATCCCTCCCTAGACCTCATAATTGTGGGGATGTGGGACAAAATTTCTATGTTACACTTTGTTTATAATGCATTACAAACAAGATACCACAAATTTGATACCAGAATCAAAACTAATGACCACTCAAATGAAAAAGAAGCTTCATGACTTTAGAACCCAAAACTAGGACATATGAGGATAATATGTCATTTATAAGAGTTTATGTAATTGAGAGATCATTGAAGATCCTAGATTTGCATTCTAAAATGCCCCCCCCCCCGGGTACGCAACTCTCGTATTATATGGCCCTGATTATAATCACTTATAATGCATTTTAGTCCAATCTCAAGTGATATAATTTGTTTTCATGTAGGAAACTCTTGTAGCCCTTCTAACAAGGAATCCAAAAATGTAATTATATATAGGAAATGAATATTTCTTGAAGCATAAAATTGCATTAAAAACCTAATTATATGAGTTTTTTAATACATGTACCATAGGTCAAACTACCCAACTTTTTGGGTTTTTTAATAAAAATTTAAGTTTTTTATGATAAATAAAACATTGCCAATGACTTTTAATTTTAATTGGAGGCAACTACTTGAAAGGATCTTTTTTTAATTATGCATAGGCATAGGTTTAAAATAGGTGTTTCCATTATTTATATACATTGTGGAATTTTTAATAAATAAATTAACATGCAACCCAAATTTTTCTACATCTAATTTTATTTAATTTGGTCTTCACCCAACTTTTTGGTCCTTTTAATTTTATATAATTTTATATAATTTTTACAAAAACCGTCCTCTAAGCCGTTTTCAATCCGATGCATACCCAGGTGCCCCCCTCCCCCAAATACAATTGAGTGGTGATAGGTTTGGTATTAAAATTGGCTACCTTATAGTTTGGTGTTTGATCTTCAAAAGCTTTCATTGATGCCCAGAAAAAAGGCTCGTTTCACATTCTAAGTCAAATTACCCAGATTTTCTATCAAAAGTGGACCATAATCTCATTGAGCTCTCAGTGTACTTTGTTGATTCATTATTGATTGGACAGCCAATTTAGCAGAGTCCACAAGAATGCTTCGTGAACGGCTTTACGTATAGTGGACTTAAGGAATCCAAAAACTTATCTGAAGGTTTAAGTACGCAAGCGCCTAGTTGCAAGAGTGCTCTACCCTAGTATTATCTTACACACATGGTCAATTCTAGTTGGTTATCCGACCAAGATCAAATTTGGTTCATTTTAAAGACCACTTTACATTAACTGTCATTTGCAACTATCGTACATTGATAGCACATTGGCCATATGTTGCCCAATAATTGATTATAAAAATAAAAATAAAAGGCTTAGGCGATCAGTAAAAACATTCATGAAAAAATAGGCAGATATATGTATGTATGTATGTATGTATGTTTATTCATTTAGGCACATAGTATATCCTACATACAAATCCATGTATTGTAACTTATTTTTCTTTCATTCATGGTAGTCAAGTACACAATGTTAGCCTTGAGGGTTTAGGTTAAGCCATCTTAGTGTGCTAATTAGGGTTGTGAACATTGTTTTTTGTCGTTTTGTGCTCATATTCGGTGGAGGTTGTTTGAGAATTTACAAGCATGGCTAAGAGCCACAGGCAAGTTAGTCATATGTTCCATCCCATTGACAAGGATGAGAGATAATCAAGCATTGCAAGTGATATTGAAGTTTTGAATGCTTAAGTTGAGAGAGATCGCCTTGGGAATATTGGAGAATTTCCTAAATTTAGGTGTTTTGATGGTTTATTTTTCTTTCATTTAGGCTACTTAGCCCAATAATTTACAAAAAAAATAGGCTTAATTATTCTGAATTACTCTTTGTCTAACCTACTATCAACCTATGGCATTCTTTGCATGCCATGTAAGATTCCATGTAGAATTTTCATCCATGCAAACATCCTTGGTCCTTTCAGTCCTCAAGCTCTAGTGTAAAGTGAAGTGGGTGGTCTCAACATTTTTCAAAAATGAGACTTCATTTTAATTTCAATGTTCATAGGCCCTCTACCTCTAGACTGAAGTGTCCCTCAAACTATATTACAATCATTATGGGAATCCTTCCTTGACATACACATCATCCTAACCTTACAATCCCATATGATTAAATACCAACACCCACAAGAATTGCCACAACTCTACACATAAAAAGAACCATCCCTCACATCCATCATTTACATACACACAAAATCCATCCCCTACACAATCCACCCTATTGACATCACTCCAACAATAGATTAATGCCATCTAGAAGACAACATGCACCCTAAGATTGCTCCAAAGCACTCCACCAAACATAAAAGTAAAGATTAACAAAGCATGTAAAAAAGGCTCCAGACTTCCCGCTACCCAATAATACACATTTCTGAACCCCCTTACCAACAAAACTCACCACAACCAACCCCATAAAGTATCCACCACTACGAAGCATTTATACTGATGGCTCATTCACACCTCTTAATGAGGATGGAACATGAAATATAGCCAGCTCCAAAGTTTGTGTCGAGGTCACCTTCAACCCTCAGCCTTAGACGGTATAACCCGCTACTAACCGGTTTACATGGATGTCACTCCCACCAAAATTAGACTACTTTAGATTTCCAGTTTCGTCGAAGGTGGTTGCATGTATACTATTATGGATACTTGGATTTGTAACACGTTCCTTTCTCTAGCTCTCGTGGATCCTCAAGGGGTAGATTTCCTAGGTTTGCAAGTTTATGTTCCCCTAAATCCTAATGTCAAGGCTAAGTGTTTTGGAGTGGAAGTTATTTCTTTTATCCAATATCGTTTCTATTCACTCCTATATCTTTCATGGTTTGAATGACTTGCAATCACTCTTATTTCATTCAAAATCCAAGAATGTATAGTTAAGAGTATCAAATCCCTTTGTATTCAAGCATACTCCCTCGCTAATGTTTAGTTAACTATAGTTAGTTACATAGTTATAGTTGTTAAGGGGATTAAAAGAGACTTTTTGAATCCATAAGATTGTGGAAACCGGATTGTAATGTAACTAGAAATATTGATGGATGATTAAATATTCTAACCACATGTATTAGTGTGTAAGTAGGGGAGGGCGGGAGCTAGACAACTCCTAGTTGAAGATGGATGGACTGGAGTTAGACAACTCCAAATTGACAACATGTGCACTGGAGTTACACAAATCCGCATTTAGTGCATTGGAATTAGACATTCGAGATTGAGAACATGTGCACATGAATTAGACAGCTCTCGATGAGGTGCACTGGAGTTAGACCACTCCATATTTGGAAAGATGAATGCTCTTCATTGGAGCTAGACAACTCTCAATGGATAGATAAGTCTAGTTGGAATTAGACAGTTCCAACTAGAAGAAAGGATGGATGAGTCTAGTTGGAATTAGATAGTTCCAACTAGAAGATTGGATGGATGAATCAAGTTGGAATTAGACAGCTCCAACTTGAAGAATGGATGGATGAGTCCAGCTGGAATTAGACAGTTCCAACTGGAGGAATGTGATTGAGCTGAAAGATGGAAGAAGGTTCTAGAAGAACCAAAGATAGAAGATTCATAGTAGAACTAAATGATAGAGCTATGAATGAAATACTTTTACTACATGTGAAAATAGAAAATAAAAGTAGTGTCTTTGGTATATAAAGAAGCTCAGGGGAGGAGAGAGGATCTTTGGTCTCTCTCCTATGGTCGGGTGGTTGAGCTTAGACCAAGACTTACTTGGTCCATCATTGTTATTAGACGCTATAAGGAAAATAAAGAGAGTTCTTCAACTCATTGTTTTGTTGGATAGTGGTTCTTGTGAAAGTTGGTGGCAAACTTGTGGGAGGTTTGTTACACGGACAAAGCTAGAGAGAACATACAAAGGTTACTGGAACCCAATTCAAGGGAAAATTTACATGGACTCTAAAAGAAACTTGAAGAATGCCCAAACAACCGGAAGGGTCAAACAAGTGTAGTCACTAGAAGAAATCGTGTTCATTTCAACCCTAGGCCATGAGTCGCGACTCGCACCAAGAAAATGCATAAACAATTCAATTGGTAGGCAACTGGAAGGTACCCGTGGTGTACCCATGGAAGGTGCCCCCCGATTCCCAACCGAATTGATTTGTTTATGCATTTTCTTGGTTTAGTCTTGATGGCCTAGTCTCAAGGAGGGTTGAAATGGACAAGATTTCTTCTAGTGAGTAAGATAAGAAAATCAAACAAAAGATTGGCAGATGGAATTTCCACAAATACCAAAGGAAACACAAAAAGAACAATTATATAGCTTCAACAAATTCCTAAAACTTGGAAATTGAGAAGAAGGGTATCTATCCACAAAAGATACTCGAGCACCTGTGGAGTTGAGGTCCGGCCTAAGTACCGAATGACGGGAGAAGCATGAACCGGCGGACATGAACTCATTAAAGGCGTAGGAGGGAACGCACAGGGGCCTACATCAACACTGCCATACAATCATACTCAACTAAGATCTCACTTCATACCTCTTATCAATCTAAAAGGATTGTGGGATAATTAAGAATGTTACGTAGAGAATATAGGACCATTGACCATATGTGATATTAAAGCATACACATGAATGACAAAGAGTATTGATCAAATACCTTGATGTAAGATTTCATGAAAGTGACATGTACTTGATGAATGGATGAAATATATAAATTCCCATAATCAAGTGCTTTTTAGTAGATTTAAGTTTCAAGAAAAACTATAGTCAATTATAGTTATTAAATATGAGCGTTAAGCCTCATATTCATCATCTGCCTCGATGTCGTCGTTGTTTTCATCGTTGGTGTTGTATTCTAGCATAGTTGGTCTTTTGGGAATAAAAGACTCCCATTGCGAGTTAAGCTTGACTACCTCAAATACGTCAAACTTGAGTAAATGCTTGTTCATCTTTAGGAACATGTTGACCTCAATAATACACTAGTGGCACTACAACACTATAAGAGAATTCCGTGAACAGGCTGCGCTCAACTTTAGTTAACTAGATATAACTATAGTTAACTAGACTTTTTGGTAGACCGAATTTAAAGCAACTATAGTTAACTACATTTTTTGGCAGGTTAAATCTCGAACAACTATAGTTACGAAAGGCAACTACACTATTGTGTCTAATTAGTGTGGGCCACACTAATTCCTAATAAAACACGCTAATTTCAAATTATAATTTAGAGTGGCCCACACTAATTAGACACAATAGTGTAGTTAACTAATAGTTGAATTAGTTGGTTAGTTGTCCGAGGTCTGAAAGGTTTCTCATCTAGCCTCCAAAAGCTTTCAAGAGTTAATTCAAAAGGTAGCCGTCTCGACACTCATGTTGGTTTGTTCGTGTTTGAAATGAGGTGCTTTCAGTGCCCTATGTGCCCTCCTTATATAGGGTCTAGGGTCTACGGATTCCTTGATTGGGTAGTTATGCCTCTTTCCCCTATTACCAAATGTTCCAATTCCTTAATTTAGACTCGGAATGTTCTGACAGCCTAAAATTAGGTCGGCTGATCTATTTGTAGTAATGGACACGTGTTTAATTCATATGTAGCCTTGAGAGATATGTGGTTGGTTTTAACCACATGCATAGATGTGCCGGGAACGTTGGATGTGTCTCACAATATCTCATTCAATTATTTCCATCCAAAGTGGTTGCGGAGGTTAAGCCCGTTCAATCGGGTGTTCATCCCCGGTTGTCTTTCATCTACCTAAGTCATCTAAGCCTAATTACTAGTTAGTCTATTTACTAATTGGTTCCCATGGCTTGCTGGCACCTGGTCCCGTTCCCACGTGGCTTGCCGGCACTTGGTCTTGTTCCCAAGTGGCTCGCCGGCACCTGGTCATTTTCGTCCTCGGGCTCTCAGCCCCTTTTTCTTTCCTCACCGGCCCTCAATCCTCTCGTGCTTGGCTTGGGCCTGGTCCCAGCTCGGTGTCGCTCGCTCATGCTCTTGGCCCCACTGCCGGTGCGGTGCCCTTCCCGCTCCAATCCTTGGTTTCGCTCCGGCTCTCCAGCCCCGCTGTTGGTGCGGTGCTCCTCTGCTCCGATCCTTGGTCTCACTCTCATGTGTGCAATGTGAGCCAAGAGGGCTCCACAATTGTAGCAAATATAACCACACAACAATGGCAAAAAGACTCCTAGCTACCATGGCAAACATACAAAGAGCATAACTCAATGCAATCATGCTATGCCTAGAACACACAAAAAACCTAACCAATAAATTCTACATCTTCATGGACAATCTCAATAGCCTTTACCTTATCCGCAACCACATAAACCACCCATCCTCCCAACACATCCATCCGGATAAACTACAAATCACTGGCATAATACACCTAAAAAATGCATCCCATGAAATCCATATGCAGATAATCAAAGCACATGTAGACATCTTTGGCAATGAGTTGGCAGACAACCTAGCCAAGCTTGGTGCAAGCCCGAACCTAGACAATGAAATTCTCACATTTATCCACATTGGACATACCTCACCATTTTGGCTTGCAAGCCACCCCACATCAAAAGCACATGATGGTTCAATAAAAAACCTAAAGTGAAAAATAAAGAAAGTAAAAGTAGCAAAAATAGTCAACTATTTGAAAACCAACTTTAATTATGTAGACAAATGGCTTAGTAATGACAACATTGAACTCAAACTTCTTAAATGACTATGGATAGCCCCATGGATAACAAACATAAAAATCACACAATTACTAAAATTTTGATATGTGCAATACCTAGGCAACCTAAGAAAACAAACCTTCTAGCCTCGACACCCAACAATCATTTGCAAATTAATATGCATACAAAATGTCATTGACACATGGCCCCACCTCCTCCTAAACTGCACGCACGGATTCATAAAGGCTTATGAATAAATAGACACAACAAAGTAGTACATGTTGTCTCCGCAACCCTGTCATCCCACAACATCACAAGAAATTACACCCTCATCAATGCTGGCACAAATGGAAGCACTCTCAAAAAAACACCATACCAAGGATGGCTCCTGCCCAATAATGCTCATGCATAACTTGTTGCTACACATACCTGGGTTGCCTATATCTAGACATTACAAGCGTCATTGGCATCAGTGATTTTTTTTTGAAAGAAAATGGGTGTGTAAATTGGCGCTTAGTTTATTCATTCACTAGCTCTATTGGCACTTTGAGTGGGAACAAAGGAGTCCAACCTAGCGATGTGGAATGATTCAACATATGACAAATGCGATGACATGTTCAAGAAGGTTTAAGTGTGTGGCAATATATATTTTGTTTGCGGCACATTATGTGGCTATGCTTTGGCATTTTAGAGTTAAAATTTGGCCCCAACCTCCTAAGTTGCTAATGCAAATTGGGCTACATAAACAATTCCATATAGAAATCATTATTCCACGGGGGAATTGAACCCCGATCTTTCAACCCTGCCCATTGCAGTGTGGAATGGCCTGCAAAACTACACATTATTGCATCCCATCTATCACCCAACAAAAGTTAGTATAGAAGAGAACACATGAAGATTCGGCCCATGTACACCATGAAAATCCTCCAACGGTTCCTTCAAAATATAGGTGGTAACTTTATGTAACACTTTAAAAAAAACTTGCAAGTTGCACCCCAACCATGCCATAGTCCACACAATGCACATGGTTCAAAAATGGCATCATATTCTATATTACGCTTACTCTACCTCATCATGTTCCAAAAATTGAGTGTAGATTCAATACATTGGAAACCTCTCATGTATGAAGCCAATACCCAATAATATGCTGCTACTAGTATAATTCATCTATTCTTCCCCTCCATACCGATTTCTCTGTGCTTTCCAATCTGATATGGTTGTTTGGTAAGGGAAAGTATCTAGGGTATAAAAGTCTTGTGCAAACATGCGGATGACCAAATCTAGGTGTGTTGTAAGCCGGTTCCTCAACTTGCTCTTCAAAAACGACAAAGAACTAAATGTGCATGGAGCACCTTCAATAAATGCAGCGAGCCTCATTATTGGTTTTTTTTACAATATCCGCTATTTTACTCGGGCCAACACCAACGCTAATATTGCATTTATGGTTGGCTGCCTCAATGTTGGCATCGTATGCTGACGACTACATTGTCCAATTATGATGTTGTCACCTACAAAGTGCAAGTGGTGTGATGAGCCCAAGATGGCTATTTTTATCAACAAAGGTTAGGGTTTTGGCCACCCATCCCTTGGCCGTTAGATTGCTCGCCACATGGACGCTTGGGATGAAGCATTGGGCTGGCTCTTCGAACCCAACCAATGGGGTCGAGTTTGCTATCTTTCAATATTTTCATCTGTTTTGGGGCTATTTTGAAAAAAAAAAAAACCCCAAAATTGTATGTGTACATATAGCTGGGCCCAAATGAATGTAGCAAAAAGCATCTGCGTAGCCGAATTAAAAATCACTGATTGGCATAGCTAGAGAAGCCACACCACCTTCTTCCCAATAGAAACAACCACTATCCAATTCATTAAATTTACATACTGTCATGATTGGTTCATGGAATACTCCGTTCAAGAAAACCACGACAAATACAACCCAACAAAAATTCAAAATACGCAAACGACTCACCAAAACTTTTATGGAAAAGATATAGCAAATATTTATTAAATACTAGTAACCTTCATCATCCTAAATAAATAAACTAGAAAGAAACCAACATTGCATTCGATTCCCAATACAAATTACAACTCACATAACATAATGGCCCCAATGTATGGCTAAACCTATGGACGAGCATAACCCTCCTACTTACAAGTAAGCATTACATCACCAGGGAGGCCATCTAATGCAATGCATGGGTACTCTTTAGTAACAAATGAGTTTTTATTCTTGCAAGTGCCAAGAAGCATTTGCATTTCCCTTTATATTATGTATATTATTAAGGTGACATGAAGAGCCTTCGGAGGTAAGAAGGTCCTGCTCGTTGATAGGAATACCCTGCCTAAGAAAACTGGATTGTTTTAGCTTATGGGAAGTTACAATTGTTTTACATAGAAGAATTATTTGAAGCTCTTTCCAGCAGAGCAAATGCAATACTTAAAACTGCACATGCGTATGGAAGAAGTGGATGAAAGTTCACCATGCTGGATATTGGGGATCTCGGCATGAATGAACAACATATGTTAAAGAAAAGACTTTAAACTGAATTTGCAAATCGCATTCAGCACTGCAAACCTGAAACTCTCCATGCTCCGGGTGGAAATACCTAACCTACTTAAGGCTTATGTCAACTACATGAAAATATGTGCATCACTTCAATAAGATCCATGTGTTGAAGAAGCAACAAATGTGTTAGACAGGAGCCCATGATCATCTCTCCTTAACAGGGGTGTGTGTAAAAGTAGTCACGGCCAAGTAATAGCATAGCTTTGTAAACCCGCGCGCATCATGTTTACATACGAGCTTCAGTCTATGGTCAAGGGTGAAGCATCTCTCATTCAAGCCAACCAAGGGTTGGTTTCATATCTCTCTAGAGTCAACAAGTTGATGTCAAATTCTAAGTCAAACCTTCTCTATTTCGCAAATTGCGAAAGTCCAAATTTATCAGCACCCTATACATAAACATTGTTCAGTGTGAATTTGCGGGCTGATGTTGGAATCAAAACTAAGTTAAGAAGCATGATGGATCAGTGGCAGTAACATGCCCTAGCGTGTTTCCAGACTTCTTGAAATATATAGTTATCTCTTCTTCACCACTGTTACTGCAACCTGTGGCAATTCCTTTGAATGTGGCAGGAGGCGGGGTATGAGAATCAGTGGAACAAATTTTTAAAAACTAGTATGGGATGCAATCACACCCGAAGAATTTGCAGTTTCTGCCCAAAGGCTATGGCAACCCAGTCGGATTGGGAGGCTGACCATTGGAGCTGATTCACCTCCCCTCCGGCCGTGTATGCGAGAATCGGATCTAATCCTCCATCCACCGGCTTTGCTGACATGTCCCATATAAGAGCCTGCGATGCGTTGCACACACTATCAAGAAATTTTCACAAAAAACAACAACAACCGTGAAGGCCATGGCAGCACAATCATCTTCAAGCATCCAGAACACTTGTGAAACTCCAGTGTCCATGCAACCTAGCTGCAAATGAGGGTTCCCAATGTGAGATGGAGTCCTTCTAAAACAGGGTCAATGAGGCAGAGGAGGGGAATAAATAAATTCTCGTACTGGTCGTTGGATCATTTAACCATGTGAACCATGGGAGGAATCTTCACCCGCATGTAAACTTGAACCAACATGTGGATGGCTGCTCGTAACAAGTGGGGGGAATGACTGTCAAGTAGATTAGTCACCAAAACACTTAAATGCTTGAGAATGGAATGCATACTAGGATCAGTGGGCTAAGCTAGCCTTGCATAGGCTGAGCTGGGACTTAGGGTGGCAAGTCCCATGGTTCAAACCGTACTTTAGATCCTAAAGTTCAAAATCAGGCTCCAACACAAGAAGCTTCAGTGAGCTCTTAACAGGAAATTCCTTCGAAGAGGCATTTTGTTTGGTGCGCCTTTTAGGAATTTTGCAGATGAATCTATTGTTAAGGGGTCATTGTTGGAGGCAGAGGGGAAATGAATAAATAGATGTGATGAAAATACCTGCGAGTCGTCTCCCGCTGTGCAAATGTGGCAGGAGCTGTGAGGAGCCCAGGCGACCGCGTTCACGCAGGCTTGATGACGTTCGAGCTCCGCGACGGGGACGGTGGGATACCTAATGTCCAGGATGACCACTTTGCAGGAATCCATGAGAATGGTAGCCATGAAGCGGGGGTCCTGCTTGTTCCAGCCGAGCCGCAGCAGGGGCGTGTCTGGCTGCGGGCTCTCGTAGATGATGGTAGAGTGCTGCTTGTCGCGCAGGTCGAAAACCCGCACGGATCCGTCTGCCGACACGGACGCAAAGATGCCGGGACCGCCCCACGCGATGTCGTAGACCTCCTTGTCGTGCGCGATGAGCTGCGTGTCGACAATGCCCTTCTCGATGTCCCAGATTGTGCACGTCGTGTCGATGCTGCTCGTGCCCAGCCGCTGCAGGTCGGTCTCGTTCCAGTCGAACGACGTGAGTGGGGCGCAGTAGTCGCTGTTCAGCTTGCTGTTCAACAAACTCTTGGCCTCCACGTGGTCCTCGTGGACCTGCCAGATGCGGAGGGAGTCGCCCGTGGTCGCCAGCAGGTCCGGCTTCGCGCACTCCTTGTCGGGGATGAACATGATTTTGGTCGCGGGGTAAGGGTGGTCGAATGACAGCTTCGGGTCCGCGTGAAATTTCCCTGTTTCATCGTTCAGTTGGACAATCTCCACCTGCACAACGATATCATTTCCACCGAATACGGAAAGACTCATCAGAAGAGGAGAGGAGAAGAGAAGACATGACTCTGATGTTGCCACCTGCGAGAATTATGGTGCTGCTTCACCTGCAAATTCGTCTAAGCCTAGAAATGTCATCCCGCCACGATTCTCACGAGAATTAGAGCGCCCCGGAAGACGAGTGCTTCCTTTCACAGGTGCACACCTTGTGCGGGCGTACACAAGCCGGCGCACACCTATCTCCCGCAACAGCAAGCCTCTAGATCCCACATGGTTGGTTGAACATATCCGATTCACCCGGATACCGGAACTAAGATTGGGTGGATCGTAAGTGGGAGGGTGCAACTGATATCAAGTGCCAGAAAGGTCACCCATCCCAGTCCTATTCCCGCCTTAGGCGACTCCACCTCGGAGTTCCCGTGGGATCCGGCCTAAAACGTTTGGGTTCAGCCACCCTTTTGAAATGATTAGGTGATATTACGTTTTGTTTCAAATTTGGGGGAGCGATTGAAACAGACAAATTAGGTCAAGAGGAGGAGGGACACTGAGACTAGTGGAGGCACATGCAGATCGTCTGAAGCACCTGTCAGAATTACTTCCTGTTTGCTTCATCATATGAATGGTGTTTGACATTTCACTTATTTCTCTACACATGAAGATCGCCAAATCATACACTTCGATCAGAGGATATTCAGTGCATCCACATAGTATTCATTCAGTGTTCACCACCCAGATGTCCCTCCCATACTACTCGTTCCAATTAGTACTAGGTAGTACCACCTCCCATGCCAAAAAGATGCAGCAAAAGAAAAAGAAAAAAAACAGAGGATCCATGTCATGACAGAAGTGAAGCACTCCTGGCCGCACTCATTGAAACACTAATTTTAGACTCAAAACTTCGTTCCCTGCAGCTGTCATTGACAGATTGACCATTTAAAAAAATTCATGAAACTACTACTTAGTCCTATGCCAGTTACACCACCTCGTTCACGAGTGGCAGGGTGTAACAGAACTTTCTTGTAACTCTCACATTGCAAGTTCAAACATTGAATTCTTCCGAAGAACATGCCACATGCCCAATATTTGGGTTTTCTAATTATTGCACTTTATTTCCACCTTCCCCCTTTCGAGTGATCCTCGCCAAGGGGTTCAGTGTATAGTAATTACAAGGTGCAATATCTTATGAACTAGGTAATGGATGCGAGGAGCCTTGTCACATGTTGTAGTCTATCAAATCACACTTATTATAATCGATGACAAGGCA
This sequence comes from Polytrichum formosum, assembly GCA_964035585.1. Classification (NCBI taxonomy): domain Eukaryota; kingdom Viridiplantae; phylum Streptophyta; class Polytrichopsida; order Polytrichales; family Polytrichaceae; genus Polytrichum; species Polytrichum formosum. The sequence goes on along the minus strand of OZ037935.1, from coordinate 72,938,028 downwards.
ACAAGTGTCCATTACCAAACAGATCAAGTGCCTCCTTGTATCCAATAAGGAATAGACATATCAACCCAATCGTTTGATGTTACCATCACGGACTTCCCAGAAGGCATGCAAATATAATTGCCAACTCAAACTTCTGACCTCGGACAAGTCGCTTGCACCCCAACACCCACTACAACATTTACTTTGAAGATTGCATAAACTAGTATAAATTAGTACCATGAGCGACCATTAAAATTGTTAAGCTCCTTATGAGACCACCAGCAATGGAGGCATCAAAACCCATTGTAGCAAGAATATTCGGTCAACTCCATACGCATTAAGGTTGAATCCACCATACCCAAGTTTATCCCTACTCTAAGAACGCTAACTTGCTTAGGTTGCCCATTTAGACAAAAGGGTTAGCAGACCCCGGTCCTCACAATGTTATGACAAAGAAAAATGTAACCTTTGTATCCCAACTCCCCCTATTTCGACGCTAGCTTGGGCCCATGCCGTCCAGACTAGTTGCACCCGTCCACATGAACCAGTGTCTCATGCCACCCTTACAATGTCCGCTCAACATGCCACCGTTGACAGCTGACCGTGACTTTGGAACGGGGACTGCGTCAATGCCCATGTGCCCTCCCCGTTCCAAACCTCACAAATGTGAAGTAGATTCTCAAGCGATATTAAATCCCCCCAAAAGTTTGGTTCAGGCAATCGATCGATGCTCATACATCATCTCCTGTTTCAGCATCAATGGAGATTCAATGTTTTGCGAGATGAAGAAGAGAAGAGGTTTGAAGCAATTCAGTTACCTTATTTCTATATTCTTCGATGAAGCTGCCGACGCCGAGACGAAACTTGCTGTCCCTGCGAACGCTCCAGTTCATTCCGTAGATGAGCCAGGGGGCCTCGTAGGTGTAAATTCCCGCTCGCGTCGCATCTTGCGCATACATGTCCATCTTCGGGCCACTTGCCATTTCAATCTAGCCAGCTGAGAAAGAAAGAGAATCGCACAATTCACACTACAAGGTCGGTATCGATGAGGTAATCTCTGTCACCTTCCATTGACGTGGGTCGTTGCTCGTCGTTGAACACGGAAAGTTTTTATCTGTATGCACACAAAGTGAGTGTCAAGAAGCAGAATTTCAATACGGAGTATGAGCAAATTATTGAAACCACTCCCTCCAAGTTTTTGCTGCCACACACGCCATAGCTAAGTCATGTGCACGAATTGGGCATTGGTACGGTAATGAGTACAAAGATAGATTCACGATGGCTGATATCTGAATGACAAATGGTTAGATCGATTATGACCTAACTTTCTGGATGGTAATGCATCAACGCCTTCGTGATTGGTAATAAAGTGTCCTAACGCCTACACGGAGAACATGATCCTTTCTTTCGGCAGCTCCAGGATTGAATTGACGGGGAGGTAGCTAAGTGCAACTGACGTAAGTGTATGCAGTCTCTAATTGAGGTAGGAATTCAGAGAAAGGTTTTGTGAAGTACGGACACAAGTGAGTGTCAAGGAGCAATTCTAGACACGAAGTAGGAGCAAACTACTCAAACTCCTCCCTCCAAGTTTTTGTTGCAGCATACGCCATAGCTGCAAGCGGCGGTAACATATGCCTCTCGCGCTTGCAAGCCATGGAAGTTACGGCCAATGTAGCCTCGCTTACTGGATTATATATAATGCATCAACGCCTTCGTGATCGGTACAGTGTCCAAACGCATAAACAGACAACACGCTCCTTTCGTTCGGCAGCTCCAGGATCGAATTGACAGAGAGGTAGCTACGTGCACTAATGTAAGTAAGTGTCTCCATTGTCTGTTTTAGGTTCTGTGAAGGATTCTGTCCTTCGCTAATGGGAGGCTTCCCGGAGTACATTGGGAGGTTGCTTTTGTCGTAGAAACTTAGCGCTCGGCTTAATCACCGAAAGGGTAAGTTTCTACGACAAAAGCAACCTACAATAAAAGAGAACATGATAATCTAATCTTCTATACAGAGAACATGATAATTTCTCTCTGCAGCTCCAGGATCGAATTGACGGAGAGGCAGCTACGTGCAACTGATGTAAGTGTTTAGGTTGATGTTTGCTTTTAGGTTGGACCCCTGAGAAAGGTTCTCGTAGAGGATTTTGTCATTCGTTAAGTGTGCACAGGCCCCGGATGAGATTGATTAGGCCAGAGAAGCTCACGAAGTGCGATGGAAGGTTGCTTCTGTCGTAGAAATTTACACTCAACTTGGCCACCGCAAATGAAAGCCTTGATACGCCTGTCGGTTTCTTCGTGAACAGGCAGCCTTTCATTTTCGGTCGCCAAGCCGAGTGTAAGTTTCAACTACTTTCTTTAAACGAAAACACAGAAAGGTTATGAAGAAGACAGCAGCAGATAGTTAACAGTTTGAACAAAGATTGTTCATCTAATCAAATCAAAAGATAGTGAGACGAATCGGTCGAGAAGCTGAGAGACCAGAAATCTATAGAGAGTTTTAAGATTGTAGCGAGGTTATGCCACACACCACATATTGCTATGAGCTGAGATAGCTCTTCAGATCATCGATTCAAACAGAGAACTATTAATTATAAACTGAGGAAGGTCACGAACATCTCAAAACAGAGCAGAAAGAGCACTTCGGAGCAGAGTGCAGGAGAAACATACAACTTCGGATCACCTTCTGATGATCATTTGCGAGGCTAGAAAATCACCGTCTCTGCGAATAAGCAAATCAATACCTCCTCTGCACAAAGGCACCGTGAAGTTATCACTACAATCATAATGGTGTCGTGCACCTTGCTCTAACGGCGCCCGCTAACAGAAAGGAAGAACACTGGGAGGCCTAAGTAGGTTAGTGCGACGCATTTCACTCACTCTCCGAGCCCAACATCGTCAACCTTCCGACATTTTCCACCCGAACTCCAAAAAAACTGGTGCAGGAGTCGGAACACGTGAACACAATATCAACACTTGTGCTTTCGTCTAAGTCCGAAACTGCTGGCCCACTGCATTGGCAAGTGCGGCCCACTCGAGTCATCAGGGAAGGCATGTACCTGTCAACACCACTTTGCACTTCCTTCCAGCTCAAGCTGCCAGGAACTGCCACGAAGGAACTCTGATTCTGACACCGAGGGAGAGTGACCCCCATCGATTCTCTCCAAGTAGCTTAAGTAGTCAGCTATGGATGGAGATCATTCTCCTTAAGTTTTACCTTACCCGCCGCGCACAACATAGCCTTCGCTGACACGTCTCCGACGTAAGTACGAATTGCAATTTCAGGCATGTGCTAAGTTGTGTCGACCCAAAACGTATTTTAACAAATTAAACCAAAAAGAAAACAGGGTCAACACAATTAACTACCAACAGAATGGTTCAAACCCTGCCTGCCGCAATCTCGTTCCTTTCCACTTGCATGTGCAGTGGGGATCAGCGGAGGCCTGCTAACTTACAATCGGCTCAAAAATTCAAACCTTACGCACAGCTTTGAAATCCTCTCAGCCACTCGAGTGATCACAGACTGATGAGAAACGAATTAAACCGCTTGCAGGCATGACGAGGTGAGGAAAGAATGAGTCAAGAGATGCAGCTCCTCATTACTCACTCAAGGATCAAACTACCAACCGATGGAAATTCGGATCGTACCTAAAGCTGCATGATTCGTCCTAGTAACGCTATAACCGGCTTCGAGGAACCGATCACCACTAGAGTCTGGCTGCAGGCCCGCGAGTAATAAAAAGCATAAGTTAACTTGGAATTTTTGATGACGCCAGATAGATTCTGAGAAATTTGGGAATACCCACTGCAAGCGGATCCAGTAGTACGTACAGCCAAGATTCCTGACCCACGATTCTTATTACTCCAGGAATGGATTTAAGAATGTGCCCGGCTTTAGCACAAATTCTAAGGTGACGGTCACTACTTCGTACGATGGAATTGAATTCACACACATGTGTGTGCATATGTACCCTCACGTGGAACCCACCACTGTCTGATTTCAGTCTGACCAATTGTTGGAAACCATGAGGGAATTTGCAGAAACCTGTTCTAATAACTTCTCACACACTGAGGTGAATCGATTCAGTCCAAAAGTACCGCCTTAATTTGCGGGCCCGGCCGTTCTTGGTTGCTCCCAAATATTCAAATCGGAGTTACTCCAGTCGGAGAATGATGATGAATCCAGTGATTCCTGGAGACTTTGGAGAACCAGACTCACTGGGCCCATGACTTTGTTGATAAATACTAATCCTTAAAGTCTCTCGAAGCTCATGGTTTGGTAGGGAATTTTTGCCCGCTTTTGACATTTTACAATGTTCAAGAAGTGTTCGAGTGCACCATGAAATTTGTTTTTACATATTTTTATTTGGCCAAAGCCAAACACATCTTCTTCATTTCACTTAAATGGGGGATTCCAACACCACGTTTAACACTCTTTCAACATTATAACATGTCAAAAGTGGACCAAAACTCCCTACCAAACCAAGAGTTTTGGGAGACTGTAAGGATCAATGAACAAGATGAACCGACTGCTACTTATAAATAAACTGGTTGAATTTGAAAAACAACCAATTGAAGTTCAAGACTTCAAGTAATTTACCAATCATTTTAGAGGAATCTATGGGATATATCTCTAAACATTGGAGAAAACCCCAAAGATCACAACATGTAACCGGTTGGACTTGGAAACACTAGAATCTTGATTGATTATGCCTAAAAATCTCCCCTGACACTGCTAAGGATAACTCTTGTTATAAGGGCCTTCCGGTGACCTTTCAAGGCACGTGGATTGTATGCCTGGACTCTGGACTCTGAACTTCCAGCACCTGGCCATGCACGTGTTGTCATGTATATGTATCCCTAAAATACGTATATTTAATTATACGTACGCAATCTATACCGCCGGTCAAGGCTATACATTCTACACTCACATGTGCAATTAGGTTGACCACTCAAATAGGTTGACCACTATCTACTCATGCAAAACCAAATCACAAAACCTGCTAACTCTGTTTATTCATTCGTATAGCAACCGCAATGTTTTTTTAAACAATGATATCATATTTTGATATTGTGGCAAAACATTCAAAATAATGTGGAATGTCGTTTTATTAGCGTACGTGAGTCAACCGATTTGCACACATCAGTGTAGAGCCACACTAAAGAATTTATTTAGTGTGGGTCACATTGATCATCTTGCGATCACTGGGTGGTAACTAGAGTGGGTGTCACATGACACGTGGTGCTACATGGCAAGTCACAAAGACCACTCTAATTAACATGGCACACCAAATTTTAATGTGACATAAATCAAAGATTTAGGGTAGTGTCAACCAACTAGTATGGGCCCGCACGGTCCTAGCCCTTTCCACCCCGTGCATATGATACATCAGTGTAATGTGGTCCCACTACCTTTCCAAAATAGTGGAAAATCATGGGGAACGTTGGGGAACGCCACTACCACAACCACCACCCCGTCTTCCATTGTAGAGTAGATGTAATGTAATATGGCAAAAGTTTGTCAAATGGCAATCTCCAATCTCAAAGAGAAAGGTATGGGTTATCAAAAAAGATTTTTTCCTTCAACAAATTTTCTACATTTAATAATTAATTAATTAATTATGATTATAAAATTATTATTATATAAATAAAAATTAAAAATTAAACACTTAATGGGAGAAATCCCCAAAATCGTTGTTGTCAGAATCATGGATGGATCTGAATTTTATGCAAATGAGGCCATGGAATAGGACACATGCTATGATGGTGAGTATCACTTTGGTCATTATAATACCATGTGGAAAAGCCATGCACAATACCGTCTAATAAGGTATTTATTTAGTGTCATGTACACTATTTGCAAAGGGAACTAAAGTAGATGCTTAGAGGTCTCAAAGTGTCACGTCCTCTCGTTGCCAATATGATACTATTCGTCAACATAAGTAACTTTTGCAAGTGAAATTTTATTTACATCATGACATTTAGTAGCACGTTGGGATACTTGAGATAATAGTTTTGCATTTTAGTATGCAAAGGGAAGATGTTATTGAGCATACTAAGGGCAAGTGTCATGTGCTTACATTTTATTATGCAAGAGGAAGATATTTTTGAGCCTATTAATGCCAAGCGTCATTTGTGTGCAATGTAGTCGACTCATAGACCATTGTGTAACATGGGCATACACCTCATAACATTATTTAAGATACTTGCCAAGATATATATTAGAAACCACATCGGAATGCCAAGTGTCATGAGGTCACACTAATGATCAATTTGTTGATCATTTGTGTAACCCAGCATCAATGATCGGGGAGAACCAGCAGTTAGTTACAAATGAACCGGTTGAGTTTGAGAAATAACCGGTCGAGGTTCAAGACTGCATGAAAATTACTGATCATTTTAGAGGAATTTATAAAATATACCCCAATTTAATAAAGGAAAACCAAAGGATGTCAACATGTAACCGGTTGGACTTGCAAACACTAGGATCTAAACCGATTATGCCCAAAAATCTCCCCGATCACTGCCCATCATACGCCTCAAAATAGGGTAAGTGACACTATTACACATGTGACACTAAATAACACAAACGGTGTACTGCTAGTCCCCTGCCTTTTTGAAGGACAGAGTTTGATCAGAGGAATTCATAAAATATACAAGAGTTACTCTATGCGAGGCGGTTGTGGCAGGGGCCACCTTTCCGTATACGAATCAAAAGTGGAAAGAGGCTCGTTAGTAGTCTATATTCACCTCTTTCATTAATCAAACGGTGGTCAAATTGGTGGGGAATGCCAAAGTGCAGGAGGCACGTGTCATGCTTTTGGACACATATGGGGAATCACCCTTGTCTAATTGTCCCTTGTTGGATGCCTAAACCCTTGCCTCCAAGGAACCAGTGTACGGGTTGTTTCGCCCCAGCCATGGGGGGGGGGGGTGCCCCGGGCTAGATCACATCTTCATTCGGCTGGGCCCTGCCCCTCCCACGCCTCCTTCACTGCCCGGTATTCCTGCCCCCGCACTTGCATGGAAAACTCTTCCTCGTTGGGAACCAATGTGACAATTCCCGGTCACTTAAGCCATCAAGCTCCTTTGACATGTGAAAGAACTCCATCAAAGGAGCTCCAATGGAGTTCTTTCACATGTCAAAGGAGCTTGATGGCTTAAGTGACCGGGAATTGTCACATTGGTTCCCAACGAGGAAGAGTTTTCCATGCAGGTGCGGGCAGGAATACCGGGTAGTGAAGGAGGCGTGGGAGGGGCAAGGCCCAGCCAAATGAAGATGTGATCTAGCCCGGGGCGGGGGAAAATGGTTTCTTTGGGGACTTCCTAAGATATAGTTAATATGCCCTTTTTGAGAAATCTAGAATGATAATCCAGTAAGATCTTGCCTCTATATAAAGTTTGTGGCTAATTCATTCCTATCGAAACTCACTTCACTAATTTGGACTATGCTCTATAATATGGCTTGATGGCCATGGCTCGGCCCTTGTGGTGTCTAGGTAGATTCATTTATTGTGGATGAAGGGGCTCTAGTAAACTAAAAACCCCTTATAAGTGGGGAACCATTCATTCCAATTATGCTTCACTGCTTGGATTATATGGGGCTTTTTGATGCAATTTGCGGAGTCGAGTTTAATAATATATATTCCACATATACAAGATATATGATAAACTTGTTACGTTGTCACCTTCCCAATAGATGAGCTTGCCACGAAGAGGTTCCAGTTGCTAAGGATTTATGACACCCACAAAATTTGAAGATAAAAAAATAATGAACCCCTCATAGCTTGGAAATTTCTTCTTGAACATGTTTTGGTCCGAAAGTCATCATTACATTATGGTCCAAATGAGAATTAGTCCACACAAAAGTTGTAAGTAAGCTTTTATAAAAGAGATTCATCCAATTTATAAATTAGTTGGAACCTATAATATCCCAACATTGATTACATTAAGATAAAAGCTAATAATTCATAAGAAATGCACATCAAATCAACTCTAAATGAAACTTGACACATAAATGGCATTAGTCGTTATAAAGTATACCTTAAAAAATACATAAATGTCTTAAAATAATATCATGCAAAATAATGTTTCGATTCATATCAATCATGCAAATAGTCATAATCGACTCTCATGTTTCAATGCTTTATAAACCTACATGTACTCAAAACATCAAAGAAATTTTAACCAAAATCTCTGTAATCTCAATTTAAGAAGAATTCATCTACTTCAAAATTTTAAATGACTTACATAGAATTCATCACACTATTTCAAGACACCGGCCGTATGGATGTCGACATCAACAAGTTTGCTTTACAATGTTTTTTCTTGCAAGTTTCAATCAATTTCACTTGAAGAATCTGTGTTACTATGTGATAAAAGGCTTGAGGCCTTTAGGGGTCAAAGACCAACACATTGGGTTGAACATGATCCATTCACAAATGAAACATAATGTCAAATTGTTGATGCACGTGATTTTTGTTGTGGTGAGAAGGTAGTCAATTGACCGGAATGTCAAAAGCACATGACCTTGACAAAGGAATGCATGCTAAAATTAGAACATTTGCAAGAGTTGTTGAGTGAATCCTGTGGGTTACCGACATTATGTTTTTTGGTTGGATCCAACCTTTCAATGAATCTTTTCATAAAAAGTGAGGAGTTGGCCCAAACATTTGGTTACCGAGGGTTGTGGTGTGGGGATTGTTACAATTCTTTCAAAAGAAATTTGTTAAAACTTTAAACAATAAAATGATGGAGTGAGGTACGTGGCCTCACTCTGTCATTTGCAATATGATTAGAAAAGAAATTAGATACTTGATTTTCCAACACTCCCTAGTGCAATTATATTAGTTATGTCAAAATTTGTGATGTGTGAAAAGAGACGTCATTATATACCTTCATATTGTGTATTACCTAGATCTAGGCAAGTTGGTGTAGAGTTCAATTACTTTCATAATGCGACTCCATAGAGTTGTTTGACTTAAGTAGTTGTATATGGTCATGATTTATGTTGGGTTTGAGATGTATTTATGTCATGGGGGCTAGTGCAAGTTGGGTGGTATAAGTGATCAGTTTGACTTAAATATAGTTTTACTTGACCACCCAAGCATGTTGCACTCATCTTATATATGTATATATATATATATATATAGAGAGAGAGAGAGAGAGCTGACTAATCTTGTCTTGATCAATGTCTTGTCCTGATAGGATATGTCATCACTATACAGGTAGAGTTAAGTTATGACAACATACATCCCTTGGTAGGGTCCTGATAATCAAGTTTATCAGTTATTATTCATTCCCCATCTTGTTATTCCACCCTTTTTCCACAAAAAACTGTTGGAATTTTGTTCATATATGTTATTCACCTCTAGCAAATTATGTAAAGCATACATATGCATACATAATGTTGTAGCATCAATGTATTGAGTGACCGAGTTTATATTTCAGTATATATAAGGATATTATACTTACATCACTGATTTTGAAATAGTTTTGTCAAGAATGTAATTCAAGAAACTCAACCAATCACTAGACCATTTCCTGATATCAATTGCTCCACAAGTATTGTAAGTCCCATAGGCTTACTTGTGTCTGCAAATTAATTGCATCAGAACTACCATGTCTAAGCAAGGTTAGTATATTTCCAGTATGACCTCGACACAACTCCAGAGTTCCTGTATTTTCAACTAAACCAGAGTTCATTTATGTGATCATATAGCACAATATAATGACTGAGAGTCGAGTACCCATGTCCTGGCCGCGAGCGAACCTGGGTCCAGGATCTGGTTTCCTCAGCTACTTACATTAGTACCATTCCCCTTCAATGTAAACATCAAACACATGCTTACATAAACATAGATATATCAGTCATTTTTTCCGGGGAAATCTGATTAACCTGGTTATATTCTGATACAAACCAGAATAAGCGTATACCACATTTTCAGGAGATCAAGGCCATTTTCAGAGATATATGTGACCATTTATAGAGTTCTCTTAACTCTATCCTTTATTTATATATATATATATATATGTATGTATATGTATATATGTATGTATATATATATGTATATATATATGTATGTATATATATATATATATTTGTAGAAGATCAAGAATCTCATACTTAATTCAATTTACCTTGTATAGTTAGATACACTCACAAACAAAACCGAGTACAACTCTGACTCACTTCCATTTGAAAAATCATACCATAAGCATGAGTGGGCAAGATCCAAGTGCATTCAAATGAAAGTTGTAGTACATGATGTACTACATAGTGCCAAAAAGTTTGAAGTGGATTTTAATTAGGGTGTGAAAGATATAAAATGTCAAAATTGGCTCTTCAAATACTCAGTATTGTTTGAAATTGTCTAGAAAGCCTTCAAAACATACAAGACTCCGAACGAAGCCAAACTTCTGGCATGCTGCCTCTATGGTAGTGTCAAACATCATGTTAAACATGCACGTGTCCTTTATCAATGGAAATCGGCATTTGTACGCTTCCAATAAAATTCAAATTGTCAAAAAATAGATAAATTACAATAGAATGGCATTTGACAATCCTTCATGGAATTGATGGCATGGGGTTGTAGTGGACATCATGAAAGACCTCCAAGTACTAATATGGGCCATTGTTGTGTCTATTTCAACTTGTATTTGAATTTTTTCAATATTAAAAAAATCCTTTATAATCTAAGTTTTTTTTCATGGAATATTATGATATTTTCTTTTCAAATTTTATTTATGTCCCAATATCGATTGATGTAAGCTTTCTATCCACCACATTTGTTTCACTTGTCTGCGCTTATGTACAGGGCTTTTGATAAAATAACTACAGTCCTATTTTACTCCTTTTGCAAAGTTTATACTAAAATGCTTTTTAAAATTGAGTTTTTGCTATGTTCCAATCTTATAGCTGTTATTAACCTCAATTGTATCAAAAAATCAATTTTAAAAAGCATTTTAGTATAAACTTTGCAAAAGGAGTAAAATAGGACTGTAGTTATTTTATCAAAATCCATGTACATATGCGCAGACAAGTGAAACAAATGTGGTGGATAGAAATCTTACATCAATTGATATTGGGACATAAATAAAATTTGAAAAGAAAATATCATAATATTCCATGAAAAAAACTTAGATTATAAAGGATTTTTTAATATTGAAAAAAATTCAAATACAAGTTGAAATAGACACAACAATGGCCCATATTAGTACTTGGAGGTCTTTTATGATGTCCACTACAACCCCATGCCATCAATTCCATGAAGGATTGTCAAATGCCATTCTATTGTAATTTATCTATTTTTTGACAATTTGAATTTTATTGGAAGCGTACAAATGCCGATTTCCATTGATAAAGGACATGTGCATGTTTAACATGATGTTTGACACTACCATAGAGGCAGCATGCCAAAAGTTTGGCTTCGTTCGGAGTCTTGTATGTTTTGAAGGCTTTCTAGACAATTTCAAACAATACTAAGTATTTGAAGAGCCAATTTTGACATTTTATATCTTTCACACCCTAATTAAAATCCACTTCAAAGTTTTTGGCACTATGTAGTACATCATGTACTACAACTTTCATTTGAATGCACTTGGATCTTGCCCACTAATGCTTATGGTATGATTTTTCAAATGGAAGTGAGTCAGAGTTGTACTCGGTTTTGTTTGTGAGTGTAGCTATACTGGTAGTCTTTTTCTTGATCTGTTTATTATAATCCCAACTGCTTTATTACCACAAGGTGCATAGAGCTCAAGTTGAGGATCAATTAGAGAATGTAGACAGAAAGATTGGTGTAAAAACAAGAAATACTCAATTTCAATGCCGGGCATAAAGCAAGTAGTCTTTAGGAATTGAAATGAGTGGACAAATCTTCGGAAGGCGTGTAGCACTTGTAGAAGAGGTCCTCACCTGTGCCCATGCTCCCCAAGAATACCACAAAGTATGTCAGTAGAGCGTACAACATGTGTTAGCAGACCTCTTACTTGTTATTGATGTCAACAAGGCTATACCACTTCCTTAGAGGTAGGTAATATACACCATTACTATGTTCTCTTGTTATCCATAGATCACTATATTCATTAATTTGGGACTTTTTCGGCATTTTGAGACAGTTACAAATATAAGAACATGGATAAAATCACACAGATATTGGAGAATGTTGTAAGATGCAAATACTTTGAAGCGGGTGTTCATATCAAGAACCCAATTAAGAACTCATATCAAGATGGTTTAGGTAGGACGACCCAAACATTAGACCATGTTGTTGTGGTCCATATATTAATTTGAGACAAGAGAAAGTCTCAAATTAACGAATATAGTGATATAGTCATAAACATATTGATAGATAATCATGTAACTTAAGCAAGATTTGTGCTAACTTAAGTTCTTAGTCACTTTCCAAATGTAAGCTATCCGCATACAAGGTTTATATCTCCACCTTGAAATCATCAGAAGCTGAGCCTGGTTTGCTCATCTTGCCGTTTTAGTATCAGTATTAATACTCACAGTAGCAGACTTTTGAGAATACCACAAAGCAGGCAGGAATGTAGAGTAAGTGCCACAGATTTCTGTAGGCTCTGAGTGCGAAAGATCATGTAGCAGCAAGCTGTCTAAGTAGGTTCATAGATGCACACTCTTGCCGTGAATCCCAAAAACTCAGAAACTCCCAACTCTCACTTAGGAGCAGGTGCAGGCCACTCTCTGTTACTGGAAGGCAATCAGTGCCGCGAGTCTCAGAGACTTGTATCTCTCCCGGGAGGGAGCGTAAGCAGAGTGTGGTTACTGGAAAGCTACAGTGCCAGACTTACTGGTGTGCTTAAATGTTGGAATATTAAAATTTCAAGAAAACGAGAGAGAGAGAGAGAGAGAGAGAGAGAGAGAGAGAGAGAGAGAGAGAGAGAGAGAGAGAGAGAGATTGCATAATGAATATTAGCAATAACAAAAAAAATCCATTCAAGGGCCATAGAACATTATAGATCTCAAACAATTGCATGCATATGTGAATTCACCAAAACTATGTCTACAAGAGTGGAATTTACTTCACGTTTGGGCCAACTAAAGCAGAAAACACATGGTGTTTTCATAGTTTAGGATATTGCGAAATAATTGAATAAAGTGTTCATTTGTACCAAACGAATGAGACGTTGTAGAATAGAGCCGTATGTGAGGAAACTCGCACATATGGTTCTGAGGAGGCGAAAGCATGACAGCACCTACTCATCCCAACAAATACAACATACAAATATTGATGACATTAGGTACAAGTGTCAAGTGTGATGAGGGGTGTCACTTTGTGCACAACTTGGGCCCACATGGCTATTTCTGAAGGGTGCGCATTTTGCTTCATCAAACCTATCTACATGTGCTCCCAAGTAAGAAAACTCTTTCTTCCTTGCACCATCCCTATGTGACTAAGAAAGGGTCAAATGGTGTTTTATGTCACTGTGGTTGGGAAGGAAGCCAGCTCGGACGAAGGGGACGCCACGTCGGAAACCAGGCAGATTCAAGCGCCGCGTGTCTGATCTGGGCGCTCGCCAAATGGGACTCACCTGGAGGGCCCAGTGTCTCTGCTTCGTTCCTCCCCTTCCCTCTAAAAAACAACAAGCTCGCATCCTTCGCAACCATTTCGCAATTGCAGTGTGATCGAATATCGCCGTATTATCGCCGCGTTTGGATTTACCTTGTGCGAATCTGTCCCGAACTACTTTCAGTCTTCTTCTTCTTCTTCTTCTTCTGCTGCTGCTGCTTCTTCTTCTTTCCTGAGCTGCCAGTCACTGCGCTGAGGTTAAGCGACAGTCTCTTCTTACATCAAGGTATGATGTGGGAGGAAGTTGGTGCGTTGCTCTTGTGCCGGGATAGCGATTGCGGGCGCATTTGTGGGAGACATAGGATTCTATTTTCCTCTTTACTCTCCGAGAAATGATTCTGAGGTGTAGTTTATTGTGCCATTTGTGCAGGGTAGTGAAAAAATGGCCACCACGCAATCAGAGGGGGCACACCTCGACAGGACTCCAGAGATCCGCGAGACTTCGAGCGGGAACGTGGAGGTCCGGAAGGACGCGGACCACGTGAACAAGATGAGCAAGCCAGAGGAGGTTCTGGGGTCCAAGGGCACTGCCAAGGCTGCTTCGAAGCCAGAAGACATTCTGGCTTTCCAGCGTACCGTTGGGGACACAGACACCCCTCTTGAGTAGATTGGACAAAGAAAAGAAAAGAAAATACCATTGTCATGTATATTGCGTCTAAGTCACGGTGTCTCTTAGACTTGACAGTTGTTTATAGATTCCTCGGTTCGCTGGAGCGGACCATAACATTGTAATATACTTTGGCGCAATTTCCATTCACCAGCAAGTATCGGAGAGGAAGTTTTGAACGTTGCCGTTTTGGTTGCATCTCTCTCTCTCTCTCTCTCTCTCTCTCTCAAAATGTTTTTCAGGTAAGACACATTGTTAGGACTTTCTTTGCTTCATTTCGCTATTGCGTAGAGTTTTAATCTTGTTGATTGAACGTACTTGAGAAACTATTATATTGCTTTATGCACTAGGGATCCACCGAGCCATGAGCGTCATTAAATGTAGGGTTGAATTGCCGGTTGGGCTCTAATCGATAGGCATTGACAATGCAGGGAGTTCAATTTTCACCCAATTACTCTACTTATATTGGCTTACACCTAATTATCCGCGTGAAAGCAACAATAAAGTCCCAAAGCAATCTCTACTATGCAAAACAGGGGCAGCAGGTTCGCCAATTTGAGGCATTAGTCCTACTCTCTGTGCATTTTGTGCGAGTGGCAACCCGCGAAAGATGCTCAGGCGGAAATTGTGAGTTTCTCTTGCATAACCTATTACATGACACAATCTAGAAGAGAGGTGCAAACCAGTGTTGCACTGATATATCTTTTTTTTATACCATTCGGGTATCTATAATGAGCATATCCCATTTTTGCCACGAATCCCAAGCCTTGTTTGATACCAGTAAGGTATGGGTATTTGACGGTATTTTTTATTTCTACATCATTCAGGTATATACATCATGCAAGAACCTTCATACCTAGGTGAAATTACGCTAGTATCAATATGTTTCGGAGGTTTTTAGAAATACATGCACTCAGAGAGGTTCTTAGAAGTACGCACATTCTGTAAGTAGGGTCGAGTGGAGGGGGGCCTTTAGAATGGTGTTGACCCAAATAATAACTCGGGTATACAAACATTCTCTCATCTTGACATACCCACCAAATATCAATATGTGATCAGTATAATAATTTTGGAACCCACGGCTAGGTTCTTTGATACCATTATTATTATTATCAATACCATGCGTTTACATGTATACCAGACCACCACAGGTGCATACACAGTGAAAGAAAACTATGGAGGTACTTTTTGCCGTCATGAGTAATTGTCTTTGCCCGTTCGCCCTTGCGTGAGCATGGCTTGGAAGAGGTGGATAGCTGCATTGGTCCGATGCACAGAGAGATGCTTAAAAATGAAAACAGGGTATGTAGGGCCACGTTAGGGTTCCTATCCAAAAGGGCTATGGTGCCCAAGAGATGGAGGTGAGGTGAGTGGTGGGTATGCAATTATTTTGGGAGATACATAGCACCCAGTGTGCTAACTTATCATCGCTGATAGCTGGGAAGAGCAAGTTTTTGATGTTAAAAGATATAAGCAGGCTTCGCTCTTGGCTGCACAGTTACAATTTCTATTATGCATCAATTTTTACTTACAGTGGTGGTTCAACTTAGCAGATACTCTCATGAACGGACAAAGAGTTCTTACTTCCTCTACAATAGCCAGGAGGTTTGAAAAACATACGGAGGATGTGTCTCATATTCTAAGCTTTTGTTGCTGCCTAATTTGATTAGAGTTCATGGGCTTTGGGAAAACCTGGAATAAATTTGTAAGCATGAGACTCTTGTTGGCATATGTTGCAATACTGGATGACAGCACACCATTCTTACAGTAAATAATGTCTTTGCAGGTCAGTTCCTGCGGCAAAACACTGGATCTTTCATGAGTCTCACAGTTTGGTAGAAACATTCGATGTTACTAAACTCTGAGCCCAGGTGTATCCAATATGCAATGAATGAAGTGACAAGTGAAAATGGGGGATTTTCCAAATTTGAATTTTCGAAACAAGCATAGAATAGTATACATAGGACCCACATTGACAAAGAAATACACATTTATGAAAACCTATTTCATTATTTTGTGTACCATCATTGTGCTTGCCTAGAAAGTGATTTGAGTGCTGTATAAGTTAACCTAGAAAGTGCTTTGAGTAATAGATGAGCTGATAACAGTTTAAAAGCCAGTAAGCAATTTCAACCCTTTTGTAGGACGACTTGCAGGCTGTGTGTATGTATTTTATCACATTTTAGTTGGGGGATTTAAATATTTCCCCTTGATTTTCACATCCAGTTTCAAAAAAGATGAAAGCTCCAAGTTAAGGTTACTTGATAACCTACTACATTATATGGGCATTACAGGCTTTTTCTCTATATATACTGAACAATTCCATAAGGAGAGGAATAGAATATGGGTTCCATATGGAACTCGAGAAACACAACCTGGTTCACCAGGAGATTAAATTCTGTTGACCTATCATACAACCCCACCAAGGTTGTCAATCATCAATAAAGCAAGCTCAAGTCATGCCACTTGTACTAACCGTGTTGTACATTTACGGCCAACATCCACACCCTAAACCCTATTTCAAAAACAGGACATGTAAGTACCATGCTCCTTAACAAAAGCATTAGAGAAAGCATCTCCATTTCTGATCCATGCATTGAAAAGTTGACATTTATGCTTAAAAGAATATGGGGGTCACACATTGTATTGAGCTTTGCTTATAAACTGCATTTTCATGACTGGTCTGGGCAAACCTTTTGATCTGGGTGTTTTTACTTTCTGAATGGTGCATGACTTTGCAAGCTCACAGGTACAGTAAAGGAACACATGATAACTGCCCTTGCAGGGGCTGTTTCTCAATCGGCAACAATCAGTACTGCAAAAGTCAGAAACTCAAGGAGAGTATATTTAAAATTTTCACTGTGACTGTGATTGCTGTGGATGACTGACAGTCCCAGCGCTCAATTGATTGGAGCTACACCAATATATTGAGTAAATCCTCTATCTCCTTGGAAAAGTCAGAAACCGAGATGCCATGAACATTACAGAATTTTGTAGATGTTTTCCTCATGGCATCTTTTTGAATTAGCAGGAATGACCTTCTGCACGTTTTCTACAGGCAAAATTTTGAAAAAAAAAATTGTGGTTTGTCAAATGGTATAGTGCTAATACATTCTACACAGCTACTGACTGAGGGGTAGCGTAGCTTTCAAGAAGCCGGTTAGGTGCAGGACGGGCAATCAACCCCTCACATATCCATCCAGCTGCCCCAAGGTCGTGCTTGATGTTTTCAAAATGTTGCTCCATGTACTCATGTGTTAACCTAAGCAGGCTTCCTTTGTCGGAAGCTTGGGAAAGATTGCTCTTTGATGTCATATCCGTGATCTGCAAATGTCGAAAATATAATGCTTGCACTGTGGCTCGCAACAAGTCACGAGGAGTAGCTCCTTCCTTCAGAACAACCTACAATGAAGTAAAATCTTTCAAGGTTTCAGCTCTGCTTTTGACAGAAAAGTTCCAAAACTGATCTCCTTTGTGGCACTCAATAAGAACCACAAAAATCAAACACCAATACCTATAACGGACAATTTCTAGGCTAACAAGGAAGTATAAGATCACTATGTCAGATGGCAATAACATAAATAGTATTATACTGATTGGGCCTACAGGTGTAGATGAGATTGTGACTCAACCAAGAGATTCACAGTGATTGTAATAAATACATTTGCCTCTCGCAACCTAATGGTGATGAACTTCAAAAGACCAATAGTATAGAACTTCAGAAATTGTTTGAGGAGCTTACCAGAAGGTGATCCCCATGCTCAGCTAAAAGATAGTGTTCACTTTTATATATATCTAATAAGATATCTGCATCTTCTCGAGTCTTGATCAGGGCCCCAAACGTAGCCCCCAATTCAAGATTGTTCTCTATGCTGCCCGCCATGATTTTTGAAGACTCGGACAACAACTTTCCTTCTCCCTGCAAGTAATCACAAATAGTTGGTGACCAGATATTGTTGCAAAGAATGCTTGAGTAAGAAAAAAGAAGCCAGAGAAACAATAACTACTTCATCTGAGAAGAGCGATGAGATTATACTAACCTGTGACTCACTTCTGGTACAGCAGTGTTGCATATAGGATCTAACATAAAAGCTGTTGCTCAGAGACAAAACCTATGAAGCAAAATGGTAACATATCACAGTTGTCCACTGGATACTCATAGCAATCTACTTAAAAGAATGTGACAGAACCTGCCAGCAAAATATATTTTCCCAGATCCTACGCGCGTTGCTAAAAGAAGGAAATTAGAACTAGTACCTTTGATCCTCTTAGTCTGAAGTTGAAGAAGGAAATATTTGGAAATATGGGCTCCTCCCCATTGACCTCCTTCACAGTTGCAACTTTGTTGCTCTTAAAATACTCTGCTAGAACCAAACCTGCTCCAAAAGACACCACATCAGCAAAGGGTTCCATATAATATCTTGGCACAACAGTGGGTACCTATCAACTGTACTACTCCTTCGAGTGTCACTAAATAAAATTATTGGAAATTCTTGCAAATTGACATACTGTCACCTGCAAGATTATTGCAAGATCTCAGAGGTGTCGAAACACAACTATGACAACTTTCATGCCATGTCTACTATGCCCTCATGGCAAGTTTCTAGACCTATGTCTTCATTGTAACTTACTTGCACGGTAGGGGTTCAAAGTCCTCAATTGCACTGCCTGGTATGACTTGAGATTGCAGAAGATGTGCAATCCTGTAACTGCAACAAACGTGTACACAAGCAGCGGGCCAGAGCTCCCAACATAGGAAGACAATGCAATACCAAGAGCAATCCCCACAGATTTGCTCACCATGCCTTGTGCCTCGCCCTTGGCTATCACCTGGAGCAATCATTTTCATGTTTTACTCTAAAGCATCCACTATCACTTTTCAAAGATATCGCCAATAGCATAATAGAAACAATGCACAATATAAGCTTCAAATGGCTTGATTCTTCCCTGGACAATCCCTAAGTGAGGAAGGTCTTCCCACATACAGATTGAATAACTGGAAGAGAACTGATAGTAGGCCAGAGGTTTAATGTTTACCTCTGCAAAATTCCGGTTGGCAGCCATACCAGCATTGAAGCAACTCTTGGTGGCAGCCTGCACCACCCATCAAAACTTGATCATAAAATTGGAGGTAACTCTATCATGACCCATATAAGGCATTCCCATACAGCACCGATTCCAGTAATTATGGTTCACTTTTATAGCGTGATCCATCTCTGCACTACTATTTCCAAAGTTCACAAGTTGTTTGACATGGCCTAATTGAGCAAAACGACATTTCACCCTGATGTAAGACACTGCACCTGAATGAGGCCTGCAGCAGAGCGCCCAGCCCCTGCAGCAGCAGCCAAATAGACAAAGAGATGAGGGAATGTCGGTGTGAGTAGCTCCAATCCGTAGGACATGTTTTCAATCACATCTGATACAAGTCTCCATCCTTTAGGGTGCACATCAAAATGCCGACCATATTTGGAAAGCACTATCTTGCTCAAGTAACCAATGCCATCCCTGAGCACCCAGTTCACCGCAGCTGCTGTTGGGATGGCGCCCTTCCCTAAACCCACGGCATAAAGCAGAGCCTGCAGTTATAAACCCAACATTCCTTGTTTAGCAATTCTCAGTCACAGACCAGTCTAACCATTGCACAAACAATCCAGAGTCTCTGTCAAATGATAACATTGTTCTCCTGCAAGATGACAGAGTCTAGGGTTTTAAGAATTGAAGGATTTAAAACCATCCCAATGTCACATTCTCATCCACCTGCAAACTTACAGGTTACATCCTCAAAAGGAGCAAATCCAAGACTGCACACAAAAGATGCAATGGAGGCAACATACGCACAAGAAAAGCGGCATAAAGGAGAGCCTGCAAATATTAACCGAACATGACTTGTTAAGCAATTTTCAATCGCAGACCATTCAAACCAGTGCAAAAACAGTCCAGAGTCCCTGTCCAATCATAACATTGCTCTCTGCAAGATGACAGAATCCAGGGTTTTAAAGGTTGAAGGACTTAAAAAAATCATAATATCACATTCTCATCCACCTGCAAGTTACAAGTTACATTCTCATAAGGCTCAAACCCAAGCCCATGAAATGGTGCCTGCACACAAAAGGTATGACCGGATGGAAGACAACATCTGCACACACAAAAAGCGGGTGTGAAAGAGATTGACCTGGGTGGTAAGAACTCCACTAATCTGACTGGCAATAATCTGGCCCATGCGCCAGAGCGTGTACTCCATGTAATCTTCAGTCACACTTCCAGGATAACCTTCAGGCAGTAGCAATTGTTTTCCTATCTCCACAAACCTTGTAAAAACCCTGTCCATCCCATTCTCAAAACCCTTCTGTCGCTTCTCTCCGTCCCCTGCCTCTCCCTTTTGATCCCCTCCCTTCTTCTGCCTCTCCACCAACTCTTCCTCATATGCATGTGCTTCCTCCTCACTATTCTTCACGGTCGCCACCACAAATTCATCGGCTTCGGGGTCCTTCACCATGTACCTCCACCGGCCTCTTTTCACCTCCCAAACCCCTTCTGTTGCCTCTTTCTCCTCCTCCTTCGCCCCAGAGAGAGCTAATGCAGCCTGCTGTTGTAAAAGAAACACCAACAAGCCTGCCAGAATAGCGGAAGGCACCCTAACCCAACTCTCACCACCTTCCCTCAAGGCAAAAACCCCACATAACCCAGCTAAAATTCCTGCTGCAATTCCGCTCCGGTCAGGTTCGGGAGAGGAAGAATAATCATTGTTATCGTCCTTATCGCCTCCGTCACCCCCACCTGAGATTCTCCCTCCCGAACCACCATCTTCGCCACCATTCGCACATTCCACCTCATGGTAAACCCCACCTTCATTTCCGAACGCACGCAAATTGGTGCCGGGGGGTTTTAGCACCGAATTCTGAGTTGCGAAAGGTGAGGTCTGGAATTTCCAATATACAGGGTCATGACCTTTTCTATCATGGCTCAGCAAAACCCTTTGGAGTCCGTTCGTGATCCGCAGGAATTTGCTCTGGTGACGTAGGGCTGCCGAGGCAGCTCCGTTCTGACCCGATGCTTCTCGTGGAATTACTGTTGTAATCGAAGAACAATTTAGCTGCAACTTCTGACAATTTAGCAGCGCCATTGTCTCTCACTGGAACACTCCACAACACTACACTCTATCGGAAATAGGTACCACTTTCCTCTCTTTTTATTCAAACCATTGCGCCATAAAAATAACTTAATACTTCGTCGCACAAGCAAAAAATAGGGCGGTCGTTGTTGTATACAGTTTCAGCGGCCACACGTTTCGATATCTAGCTTCAACGATGGAGCCTCGAGAGTCATGTCTGTTTCCCCCCTCGCCATGTGCAGCAACTTCGCTCTGGAGCAAATTTCGCGACAAAGTGGGACATAAATACCAACACATACCACGAGACTAAAAATATTTTCCATGAACAACTTCAGTGCACGGAGGGTCGCATCGTCACCAGAAATCTTCCGAACACGCAAATTCCTCAAAAGCCTCGAAAAACCTCGCAAAACCTCTCCTAAACCATGCGAAAGCGTAATGTTGATGGTATCAAGAAAATTGCAGGAAACTGACATAAACCCCACAATCCGAGGAATAAAAAAAAGCATGTACTGTGGGTTGCTATTCAGCTTCACTGTACGAAAGGGAAGGTAAGTTAGTTGGTCATCGGCGCTTGAATTCAAGAGAGCCGCAGTGAATTCTCGGGACCTTAAACCCCTGCCACAAAGACGCGCCGTTTTTGAGATCCCATGCCACATCTCAACTTGCTCATCCAGTTTGAGATCTTAAATGACGTCTTCAACTCCTCCGACGTGGCGGCATTACCTACTACCTTATCTATGCAAAATCCAACTTATTAAGCTATTAGAAATCACTCGTTGCAATGTTCCCATTGCTAAAAAGCAACTACATTAAATATGTAATTTAGTGTCATATGGTATTTTATGTCACTATGGTAATTATTTGCATGACACTTCTTATGAATAAGTGAGCAAATATTCTCATGGATGATGGATGAGTTCATCCATTGGCCAAAACCCTACCATCTCTTGTCAGCAACTTGTGATGCAATATAGTCATAGATGATTGAAATTTGGATGAAAAATCACTTGGTAAGTGACAGTAATTGCAACATGGTAAATCTATAATCCCCCCCCAAAATTATAAGGAATGACAAATATTGTTGGGTTAACATTTAGTGTTGGTGACACTACACCGCAGTTTACGATTAGTATTGAGCAAGACAATTAGAATTGGTGACACTAAATACCATATTTAGCGTACTTAAGCAGTGGTTTCTACACTTGATTAGCATTGTAATGATCTTGACTGGAAGACTAAGATTCCATTATATCTACATAAGGTGAGAATTATTAAACGGATTTACATGTCATTGCTCAGCCAGTTGCTACCCAGTTGTGGGTCACCACCACATCATTGACAATCTACCTTCTTCAATTATGGGGCTAGCTCAATTTGGAAATTGACCAAGCTTTGAAGCTTGTCTGATTTTATGTAAGCTGACACTTGATTAACATAGAGTCTATTGGAATTGTATCACACACACATAATCAACATATAGGCAAATCATGCAAGACCCCCTGGGGGTATGCTTTTGTATTACACACAAATTAACATGAGTGTAAGCAAGGGTATGATTTGAGGCATTAGCATACATAGTATACATAAGGAATAAATGTTAATTTTTCTATTGTGCACATTTTAAAAGGCTATTCGTTTTTTTGAAGTAAAGGTAGATGTACAAAATGGAGCCCTAAGGTTTAGAGAAAATCTTGACAATAAATGTGTTAGTTTCATCTAATTCACATTCATCCAATATTGTTATATGATAAAAGTTCTCAATGACTCCCTTGTCCATGATTGTTAGGGTTCGCATCTAGGTTTTAGGACAAGCTAGAGGCTCTTGGAGTGCTCATGGGCTCCCTTGAGTTTTGCTCTCTAGATTGTGGCAAGGTTTTTGTGCTCTTGTCTTTGTTTGTTGATGCAATCATGGAGTTACATGCTATGAACGAAAGAAATGTTCAATGACTTTCTCATTAGAAAGTGAACATATATTTTACATGTAATAAAAGGAAAAATTAATTCATGATTTATATTTTGCATATGTAATGGAGGAATTTATCACATTAAATTGAAAAGCTCGATACAATTACACGAGTCCATTTTCTAGCCTGCCATTAGTATGTATACATATGTTTTTCTCTATAAACTTCTTGTATATAGGGGGTTTATTTTCCTAGTGACCCACGCACATCATTTAAGTTTCCAATGAAGATTCCACCCCCGGGCAAGAGCCTTCATTCCTGAGCAAAATCGCCCTAGTATCATTTTGGTTTAGAATAATATTGACCCAAATAATAACACAAACATATAAAGGTTTTTTCACCTTGACATACATACCCAACGTTGAAGCTTCATGAGGTTTGCAGGCAATCATTTAGTTGTGGGCAACTCCAAGCTCAATAATGGTGGGAGGATTTTTGGTTGGGCCTTGCTTTGGCAAGATTCCCGCCATTATTTGAGAGATCCCGATATCCAATTTTTTTTAAGGCCGGGCTATTGTTGCCCCCATGAGGAAAGTCATTGAACTATGGTTGACTTTACGATCTCCAGGAGGCAATGTGCCCGGATGGGCATAGGTCAACCTCAACTAGGTTACTGGTGGCAGGCTTTAAAAAATCATGCAAGCTTCTGATTTTTTGGAATTTTCTTCTTCTTCATTTTGATTTGGTTTCAACTTTTTCTTTTTTGGGTTGCAGAAGGTGCTCCATAACCTTGCACAACTTCTGGCCAACTTTTGCAAAGAATAAAAATAAAATTAAGACCCACAAATGAAGGATTATGTGGCATTTGAGATCATATATGATCCCAAGTGCATTTAGGAGTTAACCGGTATTACAATTTTGATACCAATGCAACGGATAGATTCTTAATCACCATAATGCATGTGGATTATTGATACCATGCGTTCACCTAAAGCTATATACCAGACCAACATCGGTCTTGACCAATAAGATCGCTCGATTTTGGAGTTTCTTTGGCCTGGTACCCTAATTGGAACAAACCCTAATAAGTACGTTTGTGGTAGGTATACCGGAGTGGCTTCCTTACAACGAGCTCCGCAGCGTTCCCCGAAATCTTCTGTTACCTTCATACGATGTCAGCACAGGTGAACCTCTTAGGTAGGGATTTATGTGTCAAGGGGATCTCTCGATTGCGTTTCTTCGGACACCGCATGTTTGCATGCTCAGATTTAAACTAGAACATAGCCTACATGATGATCAGATTAATTGCACAAGTCTGAACGGATTGTCCCGAGTGCAATCCTTGCCAGTAGCTTCGATGAGAATATTAGGGTTTATGGCTCCCTCGTATTGTGTTTTGTAGAACATTGCCGGAAAGCACTTAGGAGGTTCGTGATACATAAGACGCAATGTCGAGTGTTGTCTTATGTCAATATCAGGTCGCAGTTTCAGTCGGTTCAGTTGCACACATCTCAAATGTTGTGCAACAAGGGAATAGCATCAGACCACGAGCCTTGACAAGTAGTCTGATTGGTGCAACCAATTTCACAATGATGCAAGTACAAAGTCTCATATCATTCAGAGTTCAATGCGATGCATTGTCAGATGCCATCAACTGCGGTGGCATTCAAGTGAGTGGAGGGGGTTGGTGTAGCCTCTGTGGAAATGGAGGGGGTTGGATGAAGTGCGGGAGATGTATGGGAGAGGGAGGCTTTTCGACCCGGCCTGGTCTGGCGGGTGTGAAAGGAAAAGTAGGTTGGGCAAGATGCAAGACGTGCTTCGGACATACAGTGGTCCCATGTCTTATTTGTGGAATACCAGATGTAGCCAAATGGAAGCAGTGGCTGGAACATGCTCGTCGGCATCCCTCTCAGAGATTCCAGAAGTCAGCCGGACAGAAGCCGCCTGCCTCTCATCCTTGAACTTGAGCGAAGGTTTATTTCAGCAATTTCCTCTGAATCTAAAGGTTCTGACAATTAAGGCTGAATGTGGGATACATGTTCAACATCCAGTTTCAAGTCCTGCTTCGAGCATAGATTCCTCGAGCACGCTGAGGTAATTGTTCTTATGATTCGGTACAGTAAACATGTGATTTATCGTGGCATTAAAATTGGTGTGACATGTTAATTAGAGTGGTCTTCGTGACTTGTCATGTAGCACCAAGTGTCATATGACACCCTCTCTAGTTGCTAATCAGATGTTTAGTACAGTTCCCACTTTGAGCTTGTGATTTCACCTCTCATTCAAGAACAACGAGGGGTAGCATAGGAATAGTCACCTGTTGACTATGTTTTTGACCGATGTTAGGACTTTTCACACTATGCATGGTTTGTGCCTTCGGTAGTGATTGTTGTCTTTGCAATGACTTAGGTAAACTGCAAATCATTACGAGAAGGGCCTAAGTTGGAGAATATCACTCAGGCTTACGAAGACTGCAATCTGGAGAGAATTCCTCCTGTGTGGATTTCAACCTTGAGAGACGGTGTGGTGCTTCTTTCTTGGGAGCACCTCAAATATCTGCAGACTGGTGCTGTATGAATTCTTTATGGTGGCCGCTTGTATAACAATGAGAAAGGCAAGATCAAAGCAGGTGAGTTTCCTGCGGATATTCTTTAAGAAGGAGTTGGAAGAGTTGAAATACGTAGGCACATGGCATAGTAAGGTTTGATATCTGTGGGTACCACACTGTCCTGTTGGAATTCAAGGAAGTGCTTTGTAAGGATGATGAATTTTCTTGAGTTTACAGCTGCCACAAACCATCCATTTTCTTGCCACTTATCGCTAGCTATATAAGAAACAGTAACTTCTGTCCAGGATGGTCTAACTTAATGCAGGTGCCCTGTCTTTATCCAGGCATATTTTGTAAGTGGACACTTAGAAGTTCACTGGAGCATTCGAGGAGGGGTTTTTTTGAAGATTAAATTTACTCCTGATGTTTTGCTCCAGAGAGATATATGGTGGCTTCTGGTGACTGCACTGCTCGAGTGTCGCTCTGCAGACAGATACGGGTCATACATACATACTTAACCATGATAACAATAACAGTATCTTGTAGGTTAGATGGTAGAGCATGCCTACTTTAGGACATCGTGTAATGAGTTGGAACAAGACTACCATCTTTGATAACCTTGATTGACGTTCTTAGTTTCTGTGGTGGTCTTGTTGGTAGGGAGTAAATCACGATACTTGAAAAGGCGAAGGACTGCAGCATATGGAACTAGTATATTCTGAATATGCAATGCAGATTTTAGGTGGTGAGAATTGGGAATATCATAGGAATGGAATTTACTTGAGAGTGTACAATTTGGAAATTGTTAAGGCTACTATGAATTTGTTTGAGTAACTAGATATCCGAAGCACTGGCCTATTGAATGCATACATTGCTGTGGGTTTATCCCACTTAAATGTCAAGTTGAAGTAGAGTTTTCAATGTCAGTCTATATTTAATTGAAGAGGATCTGCTTAAAGTATCATTCAGGATTCTATTAATTGAATCAGTGTACCATAGCATTGTTCCAAATAATTTTTTTCATGTCACATCAGTGCCAATAATCTCTGCAGTTTTTGTTGTTTCACGCTTCAATGATGTGCATTTTACTCAAATCTATTTAGATTACAATGCAGGTGTGAGCCGAGTATACAAATCAGCAAGTATACATTCATAGTATGTGTAATGCATTATGAGTGTCATGTGTAGCATGCATCGAGAATGAATTTGGCAACATAATGTTTAGCTTTTTTTTTAAAAGGGTTGCTAAGTTCAACTTTTCTGATTGATTTGGAATTTATATGTGCCATTACCTGTTTTGTCTACACTGTAAAGTCCATACATAAGGCAGTTGCGATTTCTTATCATTTGTCTTTGGAAAGTTTACAAGCTCTGCATTTTCACAACGTTCATATACCAGAAATACTGCTAAAGTTATGTGAAATTTTAAAATCTGCATGCCAGTGTTTGCAGCACAAATCTCTGAACAAGATGAGTTTTTATCTTCCTTCTAAAAACTAATTCATACTTAGCAGTTGCAAGAAAATGGCTTCAATCCCCTAAGGCTTGATGTGGTGAGCCACATGGATGAATAATGAGCACTTATGATTTGTACTTGAATAAAAAAGCTCTGATTAATCACAGATTTCAGACCAGCTTTTACAGCAGCTTTTGGCTTGTCTATGGTAGACTGATCAACACTGTGCTTTGTGGCCGAGTGCGCAATTTCTATGTTGTTTGTGGTCTTTGTGCCTTTGTCATCACAAACCTGCGGGTTGAACCTGTGTGGAGATTTTAGTTATTTCAGTGCGATCCTTGAAATGAATCCCACCATGCAGCACTAGTGATTCACAGAAAATGTACACAAGTCCCAGGATGATTAGTTGCTCGATGCCAGTTGCACTTCAAGCAGATAGGTAGTCTGTATATACTTCAGGAATACAGAGCAAAACTTTTGATAGCTTTGTGCTCATTGTTTCTCACACTCAGTTTCACATATGAAACCCTGATTTGACAAAACTAAGGGCCTCAATGATGTCGAAATCAAGCATTTATTATCATGGTCATGAGAGATGAATTAAAGCTTGGGAAGAGGATCCAAGATCAAAGAGAGCCAAAACTTCAGTACAAGACTCCAGAGGTTGATATAAACATATGGTATGAACTTGCATCGTAAATCCCAACCCTGTAGTCACAAGCCATCTTCTTCCTGAAGCTATCAGTTTTCTTAATAATTCTTGAATATGTTTCCTTCAATTATCTAGTCACAAACCCTAAAACCAAATTTTCCAGATGGAGGTGCAGAAAAGTCTATGGTCATTGTTTCTAACTGGTAATTTGAAACCCAACTGCTCTAAACTTTGTGAATTGGATTCTATTTATGTTACCAACGTACTAGAAGCGCCCATTTGCACTATTGATACTTACTCAATATTCATATACTATGTGTATCTAAGGGGCGGTTCACATGGGGTCCCTAGTCCCACTCATGTCAACAAGTCCCAACATGGAGGCAAAGTACCAACTTTTGAACCTAAAGAAACCACTAAAGTATGGTTTGTATCCATTGAAATCAGATTTTTATTATTATATGCAAAAAAATCTTGCGACTTGGGTCTTAGCTTTAAGCTCAACCAACTCTCAACACAAGTTCCTAGCCTCACCTCCCAAAAGTGTTGCCATGTAGACATCCATGTCATACTTGGGATTTAGAACTTGGGACCCATGTGAAGTGGTGAGTCCCAACTTCCATGCTCATAATAGTTGAGATTGCACGGATTAACCTCAAGTGACATGGGACTTAGGACTCGGGACCCCATGTGAACCGGCCCTAACATGCACCCCACATGCGATTCCATAAGACAAATGGCGAGCCCCAACACCTCCACAAGATACACATGGAGCCTTGTATCATTTGCATACGCACTCCTAGTGATAAAATATGTGTTTTATGGTCTTTGGATCCTTCCGGGGACCCATGTCTAAGTTAAAGGCCGTTCTTGTTGGTGTGGCGGCCATGTGGATCAAATCACTATTCTTCATGCCGAATTCTTGTCGGTGTCTTCTCTTGTACTCTTGCCTTTGACATGAATCGGGATTCGGGACAATGGTGTTGATAGCCAATAGAAGGGTGATACACCACACTCCTACCTCTAGCATGAATTTTGGTGGACCTTGGTCTCATGCATTGTAAGATTGCACTATTGCACTATTGTGGACTATCATTTTAGAGTGACCATTTTAGGAGTTGCTTTTATAAGGCCATACTACCTAAACTGATATGTGCAATTGGGTTGCTTCTTTGCCCATGCAATTTACCTTGGGTCAAAATAAAATAAAATAAGAAAACTCATTATTTTTCTTATTCACTTGTACAGCAAACACGATAATAAATATTTATCATGCTTTGTTATTGTGATAGTAAATATTCAAAATAGTGTGGAATGTCAATATATTAGTGCAGAGCAACTTAATTGCACATATGGGTGTAGCAATTCCTTTGGAGTCTAGTGCCTTCCTTAGATTTGATCTCCATGAGAGATCATTTTGTCCATCTATGGATTCTCATGTGGTTAGATGCATAAGGTAGAGGGTGCTTAAACCAACCTTTTGGTTGATTTAGCCTATTTTTGGAGCCCATTTTGATTAGTGGTAGACATAATTGGCTTAGCAAATTAGCTTAGACATGGTAGAAACAAAAATTAAAAATGAATTGCACATCATATGAATATACTACAAATTTCCAAAGTCACTTAATCTAGCTACTTGAACCCCTCCCTACACCCACATTTTGTCCACTGCAAACGGCTCCCAAAATTGTCCTGGCACTTGGGCAAAACTTCCCCCGTTTTTCGCCCAAAATTGCTCCCACCTTTTCACCCAAACTGTCCCCGCACTAAAACCAACACTCCACCCGATTTTTTTAGTACAAATAAAAATAAAATTGAGTCCTATATCTTTTGGATACATAATAGCAATAAACCATAAAAGTAACCCACCCCCACCTATAACATGTTGACCCTTACCAAAATCTATTTCCACCTTCGTCCAAAACCAACCCTGCATTCTATCAGAATTGCCCTGCTTTCTACCCAAATCCCTAGCTCCGCCTAGGCTTTGCACCAGAGACGTTTAGACAAATTTAAGGTGTGCTTTGGTTACGGAATTAGTAGGAGGCATCATAGGGTGTGCTTCTATCTAGGAGGGGTTGAATTCAGCACACCCTCCCTCAATTTGTCCTCCAAATTACACTTGCCATGTGTTGTGCGAACAGTGGGACTCATCAGACCATAGACCAGTCGTCAATCTCATAGGGTTCAATCATTTCCAACATATTTCACCACATGAGAAATAAAAGTGATCCCAAGTAGTGTGAAACAAGATCTATCCAACCGATCACTGCATTCGGCCTATCACTCAGCCTTCTTGGAGCACCACTTTTACAATTACCCATTTTAGAACCACACAAGAATCATTCTACTCCTAGTCTAGTGCACCAATACAGTAGTGGCCATTCACCGTTTTCCGTTTTCCGTTTTCCCACCTTATATACCTATGGAGTGGTCAACCAAGTAACTCATTGGATTGCACACAGTTTGCCAGTAAGGATAGGGCCGCAGTGAAATCTGCACAGGACACTGGCTTTTACACGTACGTGTGCATTGGTTTGCTCCCGTTCACACTGCAATTTGGGTCAAGTTGGGTTTTTGTGTACTTTTGCCGGTGACAACTTTATATGTCTTTGAGAATACATGTACGGTATTCGCTCAAATTGCTTGTTCAAATTTCACGTGTATCTGTCCTTTGTCAAAGTCTTGCGGCATCTGTTCTAGTAGTAACCTATTTGCATGTCAGCTTATCTTTTCCGAAAACAAACTTCATGTTGAAAGGAATGGTAAGTGTTATTGTAATAAAGCCATCAACTATACAGTTTGGAACTTTGGCTAAGGAATTGTCACAACTTGCGGTAGGGGCTGGTGGTTGAAGGATACAACTATCCTGCCAAGTAATTCACACAGCATATGTCAAGTCACTTATATCACAATATAGTGCTCAAACAAGGCCATCAGGGATCGAACCCGGACCACTAAACATGTGATACTAACTCTCATTCACTTATATCACAATATAGTGCTCAAACAAGGCCATCAAGGATCGAACCCGGACCACTAAACATGTGATACTAACTCTCATATACAATGAACCACTGAGAAGTCCTATGACTCGGCGGCTGCCTCACGAAAAATAAGTGATCATATATCCCTACGACACCACAACCACACAAACCCCACCAATACAAAGATCATCCAGTCACTTAGGTCCTCTAGTCACTTCAGTTACTTTGGTTACTATAGTGCCCACCCCGAGAGGGGTTAGTAGTCCTGCACCATTGATATTATGTCCAGTGGACATAATGCCAAGAGTGGGTCGAATGGGCATTTCAATCACGTTGATCCCATTAGGATCAATGTTCTTTCTTTGGAACTTTGGAACTTTGGAACATTGTGTGAGGGTGCATGGCAGTTGACAAAATTGTCGTTCCAAAATTCTAAAAATGATTGGCGATTTATGGTAGCATGTTAAATAATCAGTGCATGGATGACCAAGGACATTGTTTCATATGCACGGATGCAATGGACCAAGATGGCATTGATTCAAAATGAAAATTATACATTTTGGAACGTCAAAATGGTGAGGAGGCATGGTTGTTGACACGGTTGTTGTTCCAAAATGGTTGGCTGTCAATGGCAATAGCTTAGGACATAAATTCATATGCATGGATATAAAAGACTTGGATTGCACATGCCTACATACATGCTAAATTACTATGTAGTCAAAGTTCATATTGCAAACATCAAAGTAATTGTACATACGGTAGATGAACCTAAAAGTAACACCATCCTTTTGGCGACACCTATTTTTCATCTCTAAACTGTCAACAAGTGAGTGCAAGGGTGCCACTAAGTAAGCCATACTTAAAAGCAACTAATCATATGCGGCATTGAGTACAAAATAGCACAAACGTTGGCTTAATATAGTGGCGGTATAAGAAGGATGCAAGAACGCCTTAAGAAGAGCACCGACTTTGGCCAATCACAATGGCTAATCTAGGATCCATCCACTTAACAAGGCGGTGTACGAAGTATTCCACAAAAGGGGAACAAAGCATTCATTTAATGGATGACTTCACTTGCAATAAGGTTGATTTTGTAACAATTCTCACCTAAACCCCCCTGGTGGATAGTAAAAGGCTCATTTATTAAAACAACTTTATGAATTCTATACAATGCACATGATTTTTTTATTTTTTTATTGGATAGACTCCTCATAGTTTTGCAAATCTAAAAAAATTGTTTTCTAATTTTTCCCGAGCTATTAAACCTGCCCGAAAAGAAAAGTTCTTGAAAGTATCGCTTTTAGGCTCATCTACCTTACTAAGGTGGATGACCTTATAATGACTGTGCAACCCTATGCCCATATTATATAAAGTTTAGTAATTCTACAAGGCTTGGAATTGCAACAAAAATATTTATGTCCATACATGATGATCCACACCAAAAGATGCAACGTTGTCAAATATTGAGATTAGATTTGATTATATAATAAACATTAGTTCCTAAGGTGAAAACATGAATGAAGAGCCTTCAAGTGCGGGCTATTACTCCCTTTTGAGGGTGGGCTCTATGAATGGTATAATGCTAAAGCAATTAAAGAAGACATGATAGGGGGCCCTGGCTATGATAGTGGTTAGGATGTGGATTGAAGGGCCTTTGATCACATGATGAGAGCAGGAAGCGAGGAGGTACATGTAAACATGGTGGTGACCAGGGGTACAGAGGAGGAAAAAAAATGGAAGGAAGATTTTGGGCCAAAACAAGTGTTTGCAATTCTTCCCAAAATATTGTCCATTACTAAATTTCAGTGCGTGGGTAATTTGGGCTAGGGAGATATGAGGGTTTTGCCATAAGGAGAACTTGGAGATAGGGTGGTGGAGGTGTTCATTGGCTGCCCAATTGTGTGAATTGGGGTAGCGGGGGAATGATGATATTCTTGAGGCTATATGATAAGGGAAAGTATGTCAAGGTTGCAAATATGACATGGACGGAAGCTTGTGTTATGGAGATTATAAAATGGTGAGAGGAGGTGTATGTGTATGAGATCTTCGTTGGTAGGAGGTTATTTAAATCTATAAGGAGATTGGTGAATGGGCCATGTTCATTTTTGAGAATGAAGTTATAGAGTTTGAGGTAGGGCCTATGGCACATATGAGAGCGAACATTAGATGTGAGGGAGGAAATTTATTGCAATTGGGGTACATATTTAGAAATTGTGTGTGGTGAGAGGATGGGGAGGGGTTAGAGAAAGGGAGAAATGTATCCGTGAAATATGCATATGGCAAGCAAGCAGTAAGTGTACCAGTTTGGAAATATCTATATATTTTCTTCATCTCCTTTAAAAAAAATTGACGAGTTTGGATAGAGAATTAGGCGGTCGTGTGTTGGTTACAGTGTCCCCTCCTAAGAGGAGGATGTAGCCTGTAGTCTATGGCATATTCATTGTTAGTTTGCGGGGTTTTGTTGTTAAGTTGGTTTGGAAAAGGAGAAATTTAGTGTTAGTGAGAGGGTGTATGTTGGTTGAATTTGTGGTAGTGAGTATTGTTGGCATCTTGGTGGATTCATATGTACATTGTTGTGTGGGGCGTGTGTTTGGTGTGTGGGTATCTTGTGCCTTGTATCTTAGTGTTGAGTGGGTGATTTTAGAGTTTTGTGGGTGGGGAGTTGTTGTTTTTGATGTTGGTGGAGTGTGTATTGAGATGTGCACTTCATTGTACTTGTGGTTGGTTTGTGGGTGAGGTGTTTTAGTGGATGTGTATAGATAATAGAGTTATTTTGTTTGGGGTTGGTGACAGTTATGTATGTGTTGGTGGTGAGCATTGGATTATGTTGTGCTTGGTGTGTTGTGTTCTTTGTGTTGTTGGAGTTGGTGATTTTGGGGAGTGTATCGATTGTGGTAAGCATAATGTGCAAGATATTGGTTGTGTGACAAACATGTGTTTTGGTAATGGGAGGTTGGAGGAGATTTTAAGCAAGAATTAAAAGGAAAGTGGCATGTAGATGCAAGGTGTGTGGGTGGATGTAAGCGAGTATTGAGAGTGCAATTGGATATCATTTATCCGAGTTGCAGAGATATGAGTGAGTAGTTGTGAGTGGAGGTAGTATTCACTAAGGTCTTTATTTACAAACATGGAGGTCATATATATGCATGAGTTGTGTAGCAGGGAAACCTTTGGTTAACCATCATTTATACAAATCCACGAGTGCAAGTGCGGCGCCTTCTTTATTAGTAGCTTCCTCTAAGGTAGGATTGTCTTGAATGAAAAAATACCATGCATTCGTTAATAAGAGAGGGTACTTGAGTTGAGAGGTCAAGTGCATACTTAGCATAGAGTTTCTCCATGTAGGAGGAGGCTTTCTTAACAACCGTTGTCGGGTAGAGAGGGCTCTGCCTTGGGAAAGCACTGGGCTTTTGGTTGCAACTAGATTTGTTTGTCGGACTGTCGAATCTTCTGGTCTTCAAGAGTCTTAGTCTTCAGTTTCTTCAAATCTTCAAACTCTTTCCCGTCAGCCTATTCTGTTGCGGCTCTAAATGAGTTAAGGGTAAGGGTAAGGGTAGGGTGATAAGAAACTACAGGCCTCGGACGGGTAAAACGGGATGTCAGATCACGAGCTGACGTTCGAAAGATTGGCTCCTAAACTTTCAAACCCACGGTGACCAGCAATCGTGCCTCACCAATGGGAACAACAGAAAACAACCTTGTGGGTCAACAATCCCACTTCGTTGTCACAAACATGAAATGGGGCTTTTATGGATTCTCACAAAGCCCGCAACAAATTTACAATGCAAAAAATCAAATGCGACTAGCCTCCAAATCCGGCTGGGAATCACAGAAAGGACAACGAACCACAAGCCACAACACACTTAAATCTTGAGAAGTCTTCAAGTCTTCAAATCTTCATATGAATGCCAAATTGAGCGAATGAAATCTTTATAGAAAGCTAACAATAAGTACTACACTTCCTCAAAGTTTCGTTGCAAACAAAAGACATGTCCGTCTTCTATGGTCGGTCGAAGTCTCAGCCCTTCTTTATAAGAGCCAACAAACCTCCCTCCACTCAAACTAGCACAACTTTTAATTGCTAACTTCAAATCAAGCAAGTGAGATCACACTAGAGAAACAACACCATGAAACACAACTCCTCCATATTTTATTTCAAAATTCTCATCAAATAAACTCACATACCATGAGCTTCCAAAAAAACCCTCCTTCTCCACAACAACCTCTTCTCAAGAACTTCCCCCCATATGAGAGAGACAAAGTCCCCCTCTTATCCTCATCACATGGGCTTCTAATCACCCATTGGTCCAAAAGTAAACTAAGAATAAAACTAGAAGTAAGACTAAAAGGTAAACAAAGAGTAAACTATGAGTAAAACAAAGGGTAAGACTAAAAGGGTAAACTAAGAGTAAATTATGAGTAAACAAGAAGGTAATCTATTTCTATTCCCTTCACTTTCCTCCAAATCAAAGAATCACAATGCAATACTAAATAAGTACACATCTATATAGTATACGTATTTACATTACGACACCGTTGTGTTTACTCACTTCTCTAGCTTTTCTTCTTAGAGTCTTAGCTTCTTGTCAACTTCCTCCTCGAGTGCCTTTAGCTCATCCTTCCCAACTTAGGGTACTAGGGGGTCACGGCCAATATGAGGGCAAGGTGGTTGCATGGTAGGCCGAGATGACAAGATCCCCCTACTGGGGGTATTGGCAATGATGTTGTAGAATTTGATAGTAGTGGTATCGTTGTTGATATTGGTGGCAGTGATGGAAGGGGTAGCTTCCATGGTTGTCTTCGGGTCTTTTGGAAGTAAAAGCAAGTATCTTTTTTCCTTCTTTTATTTCAAAGTTTTTGAACAATTTGTCCAACTTAAAGAACCGTTTGGTTATGTCTCCCATTGCTTCATAGAGGTATTTATGGACATTTCCACGGTATTCGGATCTGGTGATATTGGTGTTTGTTTTTCTTCTCGTTCAATATTGTCCACTGCATCCTACATCGGATCTACACAACTTTGAATCAATTGTGTTTTAATGAGAAGTGTCACGAACTCATCCCCAACATGGTCGCCATAATGTTAAGGGTCCAATAAATATGAGGATGAGCCATGTACACAAATTGAATTAGAGCAACCAACTCAATAGTAGTGGAAAAAAAGATTTGTATTATCAAGATTTTGCCACAGCAGATGTATACAACCACGACCAATACACCAAGCCAAAAGTCTCACAAATGGCAACTTTGATGGTCAAAAACTAGTTATAAGTAAAAAATGTTGAGATACTATGTTCTTGACCCTAAGCACCCAATTCAAGTCGATAAGCACCTAGGGGCTCCACTCCAAACCCTTCATTTCCAACCTTATCTTATCGCCACGCCAAACCTTCTAAGTAATTCAAAATTAACACTATTGGTGAAAAATATATATACAAAAGTAAATACTAGAAAATAAGGTTAACAATATGATATGGAATTTTAGCAACAATTGATGAAATTTGTAATCTACCATACTGTTACTATGGAATGTTCAGATTCAAAAGTGCCAAAAGCCATAAAATGATCATGTAGGGCCCCTCCAATTAACTAGTATTCAAATAATTCCAGTCTTTTTGGCCAATTTTGGACTGAATTGTTGCCGCACAACCACTTTAATATTTCCATTATGATGGCAAATGTTTGTGCACATCATCTCTATGGTCTTTTAGCATACAATCACCTACATAATGGCTACTTGGCGAGTACAAATAACAACACTTGAAGCAAGCCTAGTGTTCCCATTTCCAAAAATTGCTTGCTCATTTTCGACCTCATCAAAAGTCCGGAATTACCTACAGACAATTAACCCCAATTATATAAATCTTGAGTTGAGAATGGTTAACAAAATTTGAGCACGTAGTCCAATATCTTTTAAACACATATTTTTTTAAATCCACACCTAACCACACACCACTTGAATATAGGTGAATGATAAAGTCAAGTGCCTAAATTAAGCATGTTCATCATATGGTGAATATTTTCTTGCAATTTAATATTTTTCATTTGAACCAAAAGAAAGGAAAAGAATGTGGGCTTTAACCCCAATCACAAGCACTTGAGTACATAAGTTAATGTAGACAACCCTTTTTTGGTTACTTTCTTATTAGAACACTTATATTTGAGTGGTATGTGATTTGTTGTGGCTTCAATAACGGATACCAAAAAAGTAATTGTTTAAAAGAGATTGGAACATGTGTTCAAAATATGATAACCATTCTAAACTCAATAAGTAGTGTGTTGGGAGACTGATTAGCTGGAAATTGCCACCGTATATATTTAGGGAAAGGAATCATGCCATTGAGGGGCACCTATATGACTATTTAACGAACACGAGGATCCTCACTGTGATACATGAACAAGATATTCATATTAGCTATGAGTATTATGAGAAAAGCGACTATAATCTTGATTTGGATTTGCTAACCATCTTGCACTAATTGCATGCTTTCATGTCTTGGGAGAAAATGGGCTAGTTGGAAAAGTAACCATTTAAGACCCATGTGCCTTACATAGTTGTGTGCAAACCAATGTCGATCTGGTGTATAGTTGAATGCATGGTATCACTAATCAACACCAATAATGGTATCAAAGAACCTACCCATGGGTATCAAAATTGTAGTACCAATCAAATATTGATATTGGATGGGCATGTCAAGGTGAGAGAAGCTTTGTATACCCAAGTTATTATTTGAGTCACTACCATTCTAAACCATATTGATATTGGCACAATTTTGCCTAGGTATCAAAAAATGGCAGTACTAGACCAACACTGTGCAAATGCCCCTAGTGTCCGGGGATTTTTTTGGACATAATCGGTCATGATAGTAGTGTTTCCAAGTCCAACTGGTTACATGTTGAAAAACTTTTGATTCTTCTTTATTGATTTGAGGTATATTTTACAGATTCCTCTAAAATGATGGGAATTTTCCTGAAGTCTTGAGCTTCAACCGGTTCATCTGAAACTACACTAAATATGATATTTAGTGTCATATGGCATTTAATGTCACTATGGTAACTTTTTGGATGATACTTCTTATGAATAAGTTTACAAATACAGTCATGGATGATGGATGAGTTCATCCATTGGCCAAAACCATACCTTCTCTTGTCAGCAACTTGTGATGAAATATTTTCATGGATGATTAAAATTTGGATCAAAAATCACTTGGTAAGTGACAGTAATTGCAACACTGTGTATCTGTAATCCCCCCAAAAATTCACCAGGAATGACACATAATGTTGGGTTAACATTTAGTGTTGGTAACACTATACCGCGGTTTACATTTAGTATTGAGCCTTACAATTAGAATTGGTGACACTAAATATCACATTTAGTGTAGCAGTCGATTCTCCCCGTTCATTGAACGCCCCTTCAAAAGGAAATGATCACATGGGCGCAGGGAGTGTGGCTAGGTCAGCGTGGGCCCCACCGGGAGGCGAGGTGAGTGGTGGGCCCCTCCATGGGCTTTTGACCAGGGCCTTTGGTGGCAGCCCCTTCGCCCACCACTCTTTCCTCTTCTAAACCACTCTTTTTCATCCGGTTGCTTCCCTCCCCTGCCTCCACGCGCTCTCTCTCTCTCTCTCTCTCTCTCTCTCTCTCTCTCTCTCTTAACTTCCTTGTTCACTCTTCTATTCTATTCTCTTTTCCACTCTGTATCCGTACCTCACATCGCATTAAATCCAATCCTCTCACCCGCCATTTCTCATTCTCTCCACTTTCCTCGCCCAAGGAAGTTATTAGTTGTGGTCCAATTTTGCCGATGGAACGGAGTAGGCCTCGCGGAAGATACGGGTTTCGGGATCGAATTCTCTCCTCTGTGTTTGAGGCAACAGGCATTTTCTAAGTGAAGAGTGTTGCGGCTTTAGTATTGAGTTTTCTTTGATTAGATACGGGATCGATTTCCGGAGGCTTTCATGTCAGGCTTATTAAATTGAGCGCATTATCTTTCGGACTTGAGGAGCAGGCGACGATCCCGACGCGATTCTGTTCATTTCAATTTCTGTAAGGCCCCTATCGGTTTGTCTCCTGCATGGATTTCCCCTTGACAATTCCTATTCTGTTATACAATCTTCATAGCCGTTAGCACTGTGACGTTTATTTTATTTTCTTCATTAACTCATTTCATTCACGTCGTACTAGTTTCCCCTAATCTTAGACGTAAATCAGAACTTCTTTGCTGGCCTCTACAATTTCATACAAATAGCTAACTCTTTATGTACTCTGAATTGAAATTCTCTTGTGGATTGAGGTTTATGCCGATTTTCGAATTTCTGTTAGTTTCCACGAACCTAGTGAGTTCTTTCGTTGTTCTTCCTTCGTCGATACCAGGCACTGACATCTCCAGGATACAACGCGAAATTGGCACAAATCATCAGGGAGGTTTGTAAAAGAAAACTTAATGAAGAGGCTAATCCTTGTGCTATTATGTTCAGTAAAATTACGGGGACATTTGATAACTGTGCCTTCTCTTCTAACCATTTTCAGAGTACCTTGATACAGAAGCTGCAATGTCGAATGCAATTATTTGTCAATGCCAAGCGCCATCGGCAGCTCGAGCAGCAGCTAATCCAGATATGGCGATGAATTTTCTCCAAGGGAAAAGGAATATATCTGGAGTACCAGGTCCAACGCACATTAATGCGAGTAGCAGGCGCTCGACAAGGATTCATATAGCGCGGTTACCAGTGTTTCGATTTGAACAACATATCTGGGATAACAAACTTGGAGGACAAAAACGGCCTCAGGGAAAGAGTAGTAGGTTCAAGGAGACAAGTTTTCTCAATAAAGGCCCCTTATCCACCCAGCTCAATTCGCAACTATTCTTCAACAAGACAAGAAAACACCACCGTAAGGTAGTATTCGTGCCTGTAGCTGTTACTAACCTTGACGACGGGCTGGGATCAGCTGCGCAAGCAGTAGAGCAACTTAACCAGTCCTTAGAAAAGGCCGTTAGCTCAGCCAGGTCTCTTCAGGGCGTAGAAGCCTTACAGGAAAGTCTTCATTCAGTAAACCAATCTTTGGCTGCAGTCCTGGAAAAAGTGACAGAATTTTCTAGTACTAGGGCACCACATTTGTCTGGGAGTGCTGGTTCCAAATTTAGTTCCCTAGAAACTTTGCAGGAAGGCTTCAGTAGACTAGCGCAAAAATCATCTGAAGTGTCGACTGCTGCCTTATCACTCATTCCTACGGACGTTAAAGTCTTGCAAAGCCAGATTGATCAAATTACAAGCAATTTAGATTCTTCTGAGAGATTGAAGCCTTTGCAAGAGAGTTTAATTAATATAAGTCAATCTCTAGCTACAACTCTAGAGAAAGTATCTTCAGTGTCTAGTTCTGCTGTACTCGATGCAACGAGTGCAAATAACCCAGTCCAGTCTTCCAGTCTGGAGCGTTTAGGTCATTCGGCATCTACTGTGGCGAGTAATGTAGGTCTGTTGTTATCTGAAGTAGGAAGTAGAATTAGTCACCTTCCAACTGGCGGCATAAAATTGGATACATCATCATTGGCCACTTCAGTCGATCACGTTCTCTCCCAAGTTGGTACAACTGTTGCAGGTTACTCTGGCGGGCTTGGTATTGATGCGCCTCCCATGGCTACGAGTGCCCTTCTTGCAACTATAGCCACATCAACTGTGGTTGTATCCTCTTTCAACTACGCAGATAGTAGAAAAGGCTTCGTTGAGGGTCAGGACCTTCCATTGAGATACAATGCAGATACAATTAATGCTTACTTCAAAAGAAGACCGGTGGATATATTCCTACGATCGACACGAATC
Source organism: Polytrichum formosum (assembly GCA_964035585.1). Taxonomy (NCBI): domain Eukaryota; kingdom Viridiplantae; phylum Streptophyta; class Polytrichopsida; order Polytrichales; family Polytrichaceae; genus Polytrichum; species Polytrichum formosum. The sequence goes on along the minus strand of OZ037935.1, from coordinate 72,897,367 downwards.
CTATTCTCATGTTCTACACTTACAGTCAACGTACTCTTGGATAAGTATCTTGGAAGGGAGCAAGAATTGGAAAAGTTACGAGCTACTCAGCTGGTGCAGCTTATAGCCAGGCTTGGACCTACGGCTATTAAGGTGCAGTTTAGACTTAACACCCTTAACTCAAATGTCTCTAGTAAAGGGCAGTGAAAAATATACTATACATATATATATCACTGAAAATCTACATTCTACGTTAGTTAGTGACCAGTACTAGAATTTGGTTGGCTATGGATGTACTGTCGTCACTTGCACGTAATTTCAGTTCTGGATAGTTGCTTTCATGATGTCAATTGAGGCTCCAAAGCCAACTGGGACGAATACCAGGTGTATATACAGACAACTTCTTTGTTCGTTGACTGTGGCTTTGGGACGAATTCAGTAAGTACAGTATCCCTCAAGCAGAGAATAGGAGGATTAGTAAGGGTGAGTAAGTCTCCCTTGCTATCATAATGTGGATAACCCCAACTCATTATAATGGTGATCTTGTATTGATGAAACAGATAGGGCAGGCGTTGAGCATTAGGCCAGACATTTTATCAGTGGTGTACTTGGAGGAACTACAAAAACTTCAAGATCGTGTTCCACCATTCTCAAATGAGGAGGCTAAGCAACTGATTCTAGAAGGTCTAGGCAAACCAGCTGAGGAGATTTTTTCTGAGTTTTCAAACGAGCCAGTCGCAGCAGCATCTTTAGGTCAAGTTTACAAGGCTCGGCTACGAGCAACAGGGGATGTTGTTGCTGTTAAAGTGCAGAGGCCCGGAGTCCTGGAGGGTATATCAAGAGATTTGTTCCTACTGAGGCAAGGAGCACGTGCATTTCAGTCCCTACCCTCTGTCCAATCAGACTTGGTAGCTCTCATCGACAATTGGGCAATTCGCTTCTTTGATGAGCTTGATTATGTACAAGAGGTTAGAAACCTGTATTCACCTTTTACATGAATTTATGGTGTTGGTTAAGGCATGAAAATATAGAGATTCTGAGATTGATACCAAGGTTGACAACAAATTGACTCAGCTGGGGAGAAGTTAAAGAGTTCTTTTGGATTCTTACCACAAGATAGGGTGCCTTGGCAGGCTCTCTTGGGTTGCTCCATGTTTGTTGCATCCGAAATTGTGCTCCTTGACTAATAAGATTGGCTTGTAATGCAGGCTAAGAACGCCATTCGATTTTCTGAAGACATGAGGTTACTGCCAAATGTGACAGTGCCTGGTGTATTTCTAAATTACACTTCACGCAAGGTAAGAACGTAAGAACATGAATTCAGTTTCTAGTAGATCTTTACTTAGTTGGTGATTAATAGAGCTTCAGTAGTGTGCAGCCTATTATCATAGCTTTTGCAGTTCAGACCTTCATCTAACCAACATGGAATGCTGGTACACAGGTCCTTACAAGTGTTTGGGTGGATGGAGAGAAATTGTCTGATACCAAGGCTGCGGACCTGCTGCCACTTATTAGCACGGCTTTGAATTGCTACTTAATGCAGCTTTTAGAAAGTGGTTTCCTTCATGCAGATCCTCACCCTGGGAACCTACTTCGCACACCTGATGGACGTCTTTGTGTACTGGACTTTGGACTCATGACTGAGGTGCATTATCTCCTTCATTGAATGTTTTACCTTTCTATCCTATTCTATATACAACTGAGGCAAATCTACTTGGCATTACACGTCACATGGCATGCTTGCTGAGCCAATGTGCTGTTAGGCACTTTTTAGGAGATTCCGTTTGTGCAAATTTTTTGGGTGATGAAAGTTTTTTTTAATGAAATTCCTGTTATGCTCCCTATTCTTAATGTAGACAGTACGTCTAAGAAATGGTTAGTTCTGTCCTTGACTTGTGCAATCTACTTAGCAGGTTACTGAAGACCAGCGATACACCTTGATAGAGTATATCTCTCATCTGGTTAACTCAGACTATGCCCGCGTTGCTGAGGACTTGGTGAGGCTGGGATTTGTGCCTCCGGAGTTTGTGGACCCTGAGAAGACTGCATCTGTAGTGCCTCAACTGAGTCGTGTCCTCGGACAACTAGTGCAAGGAGGGGGGGCACGAAAAGTCAATATCCAGCAGGTCTTTAACAGCCCTTCATTTTTTATGACCATATGTGAATTATAAAGTAATCTCTGTGTACAATTTTGAGCTGATGAAGCTGTTCAGACGTGGTGGAACTTTCATTATAACGCATGCTGTTGTATAGACACATTGTGCAACACAGTTACAATGTGGTGCTGGTATTATCAATGAACCAGTTTTGTGTCAGCACGTGTCTTTCACTTCTGCCACTTTTGATGAAAATTAAAAAAAATTAAAAAGCAAGCTTTCTGCAGGAAGCTTTTAATAGTGTGACTTTCAGAATGCCAGTATCTGCTTGTGAAGATGTGTGAAGATATAGAGCTGAAAATGACATGCATAGTTCAGTATGTGTAAGAATCCCTTGCATGTAACATTGAAACATTCATACATGTTGCTCGATTTCTTCCGCCAGATATATGTTATCCTAAATGGCATATGCACAAAGGCTTCAAATCTAAAAATTGAGGGGATCTGCGGGTCATTATACTGCAGCAGTGCATGTGACCTTTTTATATTTATCAGCAGCTGTTGTGGCTAGTGCTTATGTTTGTTGTCCTCAAGAATTGGGGATAGTTTTTCAGCACTCCATTACAGGTTCATGCATTGTGCTCCCAGTTACTGCTCATGGATAGCTAGCTCATACAGGACTTTCGCTGCTGTGCAGGTAACAGATGACCTTGCAAATATCTCCAAAGACTATGTGTTCGTGATTCCACCATACTTCGCCCTCATACTTCGGGCCTTTTCGGTACTGGAAGGGATTGGACTGGATGCTGATCCTGATTACACCATCGTTGATGAATGCTACCCTTACATTTCTAAGCGGCTCCTTACTGATGACAGGTGATTTATCCTGCAGTATATCATTTCGAAATCTACATATTCCCATCTGCTCTATTAAAGACGTGCCTTCTGTGAATCTATAACTCTAATATCGTATTGTTTTCTGCTGCAGTCCTCGAACTCGTGCAGCCCTCCAGTACTTTTTGTATGGTGGCAAATCCCAACTTGACCCTGTCAGAGTTGAGGAGATAACATCTGGATTTCAGAATTTCCGAGAGCTCATGGTGCCTACTAATGGAAGTAAGGGTGCCTCACCACGATTGAAACCCATCGATCCAGCAACAAAAGAAGCTTTGCTTCTCCTGTTTTCACCGAATGGGAGTTTTGTGCAAGACTTACTTCTTACAGAGGTACAAACATATATCTGTGCATTCTTTGGTTCTGTGGGTCTCAGCTTCTTCCTAGTAACCAAGTCTTGGTTTTTATTAACAAGATAGTATTGTAATTTTGCAGCTTGTTCGGGCAATCGATGCCTTATCTCGGAGGGCATTAGCAGAATTATGGAACACCTTTGCGACTTCCATCAGGATACCTCTCCCTTCAGGGCTTCTTGTACCAGGGTCCTGGCCTCTGCCTCTACCTGGTCTGATCTTAGGACTAAACACTACTGCGAAACTAACAGACGAGGATTTGCAATCTCTAGAGACTGTGAAAAGGATATGGACTCTTCTTGAACCTCAGTTTCAACAAAGAGGTTCATTGGCAGGTTGGTTCTTGACCATCCATCGTATTTCCTTCCTTGTAGATTAGGTTGTTACTGGATTTAGACATAGTTGAAAACTGCATCTGGTGTGCTCAGGTGCAACAAAGACTCGAGATAGATCATATACATGCCCACACTTTCTTGTTCAGTTGCTTTAAACAGAGGCTCGCAATCACCCCTTATAGAGGGCAAGTTCTCCATGATGACAGGATACTCACAGTGGTACTGGACTCTTGTGCTTACAGAAGTATTTGAAGTTGCACAAGATGTACTCCCATTTCTTCGTGATCTTCTCCCTGGAATTACAAGTTCTACTCAGAGGTTTCTAGTAATGCTACTGCAAAGACAGGCGCTGCGTTTGGCTGATGACCTGGAGGCAGCAAACATCAAGAAAGGAGCATCTACACATTCTGAACACTCCACTACAACAATCTCCACAAAGATATTGCCTGTACCAGAATCTTATGGAGACATGCTCCTCATCGACGATGGCAGAAATGAAGTCGAATTGCTTCAGTTGGAGGCTGCCAGGTAGGGCAGAAGGTCTGGAAGTTGACTTGCCACCCTTTAGAATGTGATTGTAGAGGTGTAGTGATTTTTTATTGGCTGGACACAATCTCCAGCCACTTGTAGATGATATATATGCACATATATGAGCAGATACACTTATTAGGGAAGGTCTTGTTTCTTAGGTGTATTTGGAAATGTATTGGATAATTTATTCTGGGTAGCAATGGCTATCCTTCACACTGAATAATACAACATGAGGAAAGTGCGTAATTGTAGATTATTACTGCTGTGCTTGTGAACCGTGCCACTGTGTGTCAACCAGGGCCTTTGGGCTACGGGTGTAGTATTGTAGAGAAATGTGTTGCTACTTGATCTTAAACGGAGTATGAATGTATACAGAGTAGATGAGCTTTGTATGCGTTGTGTTGATGCATACATGTCATCTTAACATGCATACACAAAACACTAACAATGTTACCTCGCTTGTTACTTATGTACTACACCAAGATGGACAATTCTGCCTTGGTTTTGAACTTTTTAGCAATTCACAGATTCATTTATATTCTCTATAGGTGTGATGTTTCTTAGAGAAGGATTATAACATACAAACAGATAGTCAAGGATGTTCATCTCCACATCTAGATCACAAATTCCATTGATGATCTAGTTTTAGACCGGCAATGGTGTTAGAGAAAAACTTACCTGAGTTGGGCCTATCATCTGCCTACATGCCTGTTTTGCTATGGAACATTACCACAAGACCCTGTAACTGTAACTCCTTGTATAAGCTTATGAAGTCCAAAATTTGTGTCCGAAATAAGCTTATAAGCAGGAGAGGAAGAGATTTTCTACAAAAGGTGCCCACACAAAGAACCTGGCGATTGGGAAAGGACCCTCAGTAGTGGGTGACCCCCGATTTAGTTCATTGTCCCTGTTTCCACGATTTTGCTACAGCATTTCGTGCTTTCCTTGAAGGTGTGCTCATATCCAGTGTAGGATGTACCATTTGTTGATACTGATGTGCCAAAGACTTCTTTCCAAGCAAACCTGTAGGGTCCTTGGTTCAAACCTGCATTTAATTCCGAGGAGCAGTTCTCTTTCACTCATTTGCTGTCTCATTTCTAAATAGTTGGACCTTTGTGGATGACTTTGTTTTGTGAAATAAATCAACTGAGCACAATGCTTAGTTGTGTTTCTATACAAACTGGCATACAAACACAAATTAGAATGTCAATGCTCAATTTCCTCATTTCTTAAGACTCATGGGCTTACTAATAAGGCTTCACAAATAGTTACTCCTGAAGTCCCAAATGACATTGAGGTCCAAATGGGAGACTTTGGAAAGACATGGGGATGCAGACAAAGTTTTCTATGTTATGTCTCGTCAGTATGAAATTAGTCAGCACGTCTATGTTTGAGCATGATTGTAGTGTTCTCTAAATAACCATACGATTCATACTTTTCTGCAGCGCACATTGGAAAGTATATCACATCAGTCATCCCATGAGGACTACACATAAATTGAAAATATTGAAAGGTGTTGTGTAAATTGGTAAGTTTATCATGGACAGGAATCTTGAGTTGCAGTCCTCTCCACAGTTTGCTATGCTAAGATGGTATGTGTTATTTTTGAATGCAACGTGATCATAAGTTACAAGTTTGTTCCGGATGCTGTGGAATGTGCACTTGAAAGAGTTGATATAACCTCACTTATTCATACATATTCAATTCACTTCATGTTTTGGTTTTAAAGCAAGTGTTGTATGACTCCTGTAATACTTCTCCCAAGAGATAAGTTTAAGTTCCGGGCTTTGAGCAGGGACATGAAGTTCTGCGTCAGTGTCCTGGGAGGTTTTTGGGCATAATTGGTCAAAATCTTAGCGTTTCCAAGTCCAACCAGTTACATGTGGTGATCTTTTGGTTTCTCTTTGTTAATGTGAAATATATTCCCTAGATTCCTCTAAAATGATCGGTAATTTTCCTGAAGTCTTGAACTTCAACCGGTCATTTCTCAAACTCGACCAGTTCATCTATAACTAGCGGTCGGTTCTCCCCATTCATTGTTCTGTGTTTTCTTTGTGATTATCTATTATAAAACAGAAATATAGTTACTGTTGACTAGAAGTTGACACTGCCAATTCAGCCTCTGATTGAACAGGGTAATTGCAAGGTTTCAGGATGATCAATGAGAAACCTTATCTTGTAGACATATCATCTTCATGTCACCCTTCCCATCTCGTCAAGAGCAATTTTGGTGCTAGCTTATTGGCTTAGTATTGTCTACGTTTAGTATGGCATTCTAAGATTGGATTCTATTGCTATGATACCAAATTACGTAACAAGGATAATTAACCTACTCCTACTTTTTAAAATGCCTTAGATATGGAAAGAAGAGAGTTTACTCCTCAAATTTGGCTATGGGCTGCACACTATGCTTACCAGAATACCATGTTCAAGGGTTCCCCATTGCCATAAACAATATTTTTTCATAAAATTGATTCTAGAAAAGAATAGAAAAGGGAACATCAATGTCTTTTACCCTAACATGCGATGTCAATTCACCGCCTCCTTCCCATGGCAACGTGGGCATGGGAGTAGGGGCGGCTTATGCCTATTTTCATAGGTGCACCGTGTGATTAGTGTGAGGGCTATGTGTTCTATGTTAGTTTTGGACTTTAGTGTTAGTAAGTGCGTTTAGTCACTTGATCACCCACGAATAGGGACGTGAGTTGGGTTTAAACCGTCGTGAGACGGGTTATGTTAGTTTAGTGGCACCAACGTTAGCGCTAGGAAACCGCTTGACATTCGCAATGTTTCAACATGACTACTTGCTCATCGATCCAGGTTCCTAAAGAACAATCCAAGTTCAAGGTCGGAAGGCCGATGAAATAAACAAAGCTTGAATAGAAATGCCCCACACCCGTTGAACGATACCAAGTCAAAATCCAAAGGGAAAGGTAAACCATGCTAAGACAAGTAAAGGGTAAAGAAGGTGAAAGATTAACAAAATGCCGGTGGAACCGACAAACATTCAAAGACTAAACCAAAGGTCGCGAACGAAGGGGGTTGGGCATATAAGGAAGGAATTAGAAAGAATGGGAACAAACGCAACACGGACAAGCGAGAAGTTGGACAAAAAGACTGATGGCTCCCCAAAGGGGCCGCAAGATAGCCTAGGAGTAGCGGGGGGAAAGAGTGGTGTCGCGAGGATTAACCTAGACGTAGGAATACTCAAGTGAATAAAGGATACCTAAAGAATACTAATCATAGAAGGGGGATTGCAGGATTGATTTGAGATGGAACCGGACGACATATCTCGGCTTGACAATCAAAATGGAGATTGGGAGTCAAAGGTGCGAGAGTGGCGAGCCACACATAGTCAACAAGGGCGGACAATGCGATGGACGACTAAGCCGGTGCAAGGCGAAATGAATGAGGATAGTACCATTATAGCCGAGTTCAAATTAAAAATGGCTATGATACTAAGGGACAATGAGCTAATACAAAACCTAAGGTACAAACCGGCAGCAATGGTGAAAAACATTGAACCAAAAACAAGAAAAAGATTCAAAGGAATATCGAAGGCAACATTTAAGTACGGAGCAAAAAAACTCGCTAAGGCAGAATGAGAAATGGATGCCACAAAAGGGGAGCAAATCGACGCGGTCATACGGTGGAGGTTAAACCTCGTGGCCACCCAAATCTTCGGGACAGTAAAACATTGGCCGGCCATGTCGATGCAAGGTATCCACAACAACGAACCGTGGGAGGAGAACCGCCCCATAATGGGGCTAAGGGCCGAAAGTAAGGCAGCATTAAACCGAAGATATATCGGATCCGTACACAAGTTTCATACATGGTTATATGAAAGGGGGGGGCTAGCCGAGCGGAGGTTGAGGCCACAACGGCCGAATTATACGAGTCCAGTTTCACGGGAGAAGTTGTGAACACGGACCAAGTTGCCGCATTCCCGCGGGGCGAAGGCTACCTTCGCGAACTGTGGCAAATTGAAGTGACGCCGGGCACCCCGTTCCTCGTTGAGGTTGAAGACAAGGACGAGAAGGATCCGGTCATAAAACGAATGTGGCAAATAATACGGGAAGGAGATGGAAACCAAGGCCTGGGATATGATCAAATCACGTATCGCATCCTTAAACAATGCCCCTGGGTATGCAAGGGCCACCTAGACCTAGAATGCCTCCTCCTCCTGGTGCACCACCTGGAATGTATGGCGGTCCTCGGCCAGGAATGCCCCCTCAACAACAACAACAACAACAACCGTCGTAGTAGTAGTCAATGGAGGAAAAAAATGAGATGTTTTGTGTCAGCTGGCTGCATTTCGGCATATTCTAGAAGTGGACACAATGGTTCCTACCTGCCTCAAGTAGACAACGAGGTTTCAGACGTGAAGGAAATCGTGCGGCGAGGCAGGGAAAGGTGTTTCAGAAGCAAGACGAGATGAGATGTTAGGTAGGGGTTGTGAGGGACACTTTTGTAGAGATGATTAGACCGACTAAATCTCATCATTGAATAGTTGTGCATTCTGTAACTTGTTCACTCTTCCAAGATGAATTTGACAACTTGGTCAACTTTTCCAAGATGAATTTGACAAGTACTGACCTTTTTTAATTTCTTTGCATCTCCTATAGTTTTGTTTCAACTGTCACATAACCGCTCGAACCTTGTCAGAAATGATGAGAATTGGAGAATTGGAGAAACTGACTTTAGTATATGGAATAACGAAGAGGGTGTTGCAGAAGATGTAGATGAACATGATCGAATTACCTGGTGAGGTCATAAGTAGCTCCTGGCTTGATGTGGTTTAGAATGGAGGTTTATTTTGTCATTCCCTCGATGAAGTGTTTGCTTTGTGTTGACCTTCGGGGTGGAGGTTTTCCCTCCTGCGAGCACTTTGGTCCATGTTGGATTTTTGGGTTTGGTGTCCTGCATATGCCATAACCACCATAGAGCTAAGCTTAAAATGTGCAAAGTTTTGAAACACTAAACCCCTACTGGCGAAATTGCTAAACCTTAAACCCTAGTTGACCAAGTTTGTGGTGGCCAAGTCCCTGAACCTTGGCATAAGGCCCATTTCTGGTTGTGTCGCAAGCAGGAGGTGGCCATGTCGCCGCATATGAAAGTGGAGTTCCATTTCGAACTGTATTCTTTTTATTTGACGCCTTTGTTGCATTCCTAATGTCGTCTTAGTAATTTATGGGCACTTTCAGGTGCACTAAATCAGCTTTGGTGGTTTAAGGTTTAAGGTGTAGGATTTAGTGATTCATGTAGTCTATTTTGTGATTGGTTCGGCAGCAAAAGGAGCAATCTCGGAAGCCATTCCCCCAAGAAAACAAGACGCTATGTAGGAAAGCAGTGAGAGATATGATAGAGCAAAGGTCTGAGAATTGCTTGTGGCTCTGTTCTTGGGGGCACAAATCTCGGGGCTTTTGCAGCTCTCTTCAGTGGTGTACAACATGGACTAGTTGTTCAGCGGAATACTCATGACATGTACAACATAGTGGCTGCGGGAACCATCACTAGGGGGCGTTTAGTCTCACATGTATGGCCCAATTCCTTACTTTTGCATGTGTTTATTCATCTACCTTGTGGCAAGGCCACATTTCTGATTATTATCTCGACTGCAAGTAATTGGCATCTAATGTGGAGTTAGTGTTAATACATACCCTTTAGGATGTGATATCTTTGCAGTGCTAACTCAACAACATTCAACTATATTTCATTCAACATTGATTCAACTCATAACTCAATCTTCTAGGTCTTGCATCTACAAATATAGAACAAAATATCTGAATTGCAACCCTATTTTTGGTAGGCAATGATTCAATGTTGTACTTTCATGTGATTTGAATCATTGTGATTTGAGGCAATGATGATTTGTGATGATTTATGATAACCATGTTTAGAGGTCTGTGATGATATTGTAGTGATCTTCCACTTAATAGCATACTAAGATTCCAACAAGATGGGTATGGCGGAGATATAATATAAAATTGAGAGATCAAGGCAAAATTATAGAGAGGATGTGAATTTACCGCTTCATCAAGGAGTGCCAATAGATATATTGGATTGACAGGATGAAGTGGGTTCTACACACGGGCAGTACCAGGTTCACTAGGCGCCCGATTAAGAGAAATAGTTGAATAACACATGCATTCCTTAGATTGACCTCCATACTTCTGAAGGATAAGTGTGGAATAGTCTGCCAGTCTCTATCCCTCAGTTCATATGACCTCAAGGATATTGCAAAAATTATCACATTTGAATTTGATATTACATTACCATTAATATGATAAGGATGGAATCGACTTCTGGACAAAGCATTTGACCTCATGCAAGCGCCTTTCAGTGAACGGTAATTCTGCATGGAGGTTTCGTTTGTATGTACACAAATCCGCTTGGACTATGATGACAAAAACTTCAAAGTTTTAGTTTCAAGATGATTGTAAAAAGTAAACTATTGATATCACCAACTTTAGTGTAGGATAAAATTAGTGTGCCCAAAAGGGTTTGTTTGAGCAATTTCAATTGAATTGGTGTTGCATTCACATCATTTGAAACTAAAGTCATGGTTATACATGATCTTGCACAAAATATGAAAAGTTAACTATAGAAATGATCGTTGTGCCAAAACGTTTCAGAACTTAGTTTGCATTCAAAGTTTTGTACACAACACATACCTTCTTGTTGCAACTTGTAACCTTCAGTTGCCTTGCAACTCAATAACTTACCACCATGCTAATTGCGGAATCATGTTAATTGCATAATTGTGCTAAATTGCATAAACTATGTGGTTAGCAAAAGTAAGCATGTGCATGCCTCTAAGGTGAGGAAATTCTTGCATCTTAGTGAACCTATTACATGCCTCCCTCCTATAATTTGATTGACATTGAAGGGTACAAGAAACAAGATCTAATCCATGATATCCTAGGAAAATAATAGGTTTAGAGGTTATTCCAAACTCTTGGGTTTTTTTTACAATTTGGTTGTGGCCAGCAAACAGTTCATTTGGAACTTTTAAAAAGAAAAAGAAAATGCAAATTGATATGCATCTCAGTTGCATACCAACTAGTTTATGTCAGAAACAGATTGTATGTCTTTTGCTCTAGAGGCACAACTGTCCATGAAACTAATCAAAGCTACCACCAGAATCCGTGTTAGAAATTTGATGCGTATGAGCAAGAAAAGAATATGATTGGAAGATGAAACATACATAGACCGTATAAAAAATTGTGATGAACAAAATATGTCATTTATTATTCAGTCGTTTCCTACGTATGGTTCAATACAAAATATTTGAGGATGGGCATCCTCTCATTATGTTATAACTTCAACCTACTTCACTTTGGTATTATCAAATGAGTTGTTTTTCCTTCCTATCCGCTAAATATTTTTTTGGGTGTATTGAACACTATTGCCATATCAAAATGTTCCAAAAAAAGGTAAATTTTTTTTTGCATCTTCTCTTATCCGAAGAGGAAGGCTTCGGGCATGTTGTCGATACCTATCCTCTGGTCGTATGGATTGTCCGTCATATACACGTCCATTATCGGGGACGACCTAGCTGTGCGGGTAGCTAGTTGGATGGACTTGACCTTTCCTCCTAGCTATCCAAACTCTTAGCATAAGCGTTACGCTAAATCATTTGGCATACCTTCTATCGCTATTGTTCGGATTTTTTATATTTTAAAATATTTGAATTTGTGGCGGGATGTTTCTCGCCTACTTTGCCGCATTACTTAGTACCCTCTAGTAATATTTATCCAATCGTCTTCAATTCGGCAGTAACGGCCGCACCATTGTCGATTCGCACGGCTTCACTTCCCATTCTTCCCGTTGTTGGATGTTCTCGTAGTACTTAAAGTATTCCCAATGTAGCCATCGGCATTATGGCACTTAGTTTTAGCTAGTTATTCTTTTGAGGCACCGAATTCCTACATAGCTTTAGCTAGTCGGAGCTTTTAGCTAGCTAAATAGTTGCCCACTTAGTTAGATGTCCAAGGTCTGGACAATTCCTTCTCTGTGTGTTTAGTGTGTGCTCAAGTTGCAACCTATTTTCATTGCATTGTGGATAAATTCATATGTGTTTGATTTGTATTGGTTGAAGTACTTTTGAAGGCTCTCTCCTCATCTTGTACATACAGTGCCAATCTCTTGTTCAGTAATTGTAATTGTGTCATGGGGACTTTGATTTCCAATAGCACCGAAGGGCCACTTCACACATGAGCCAAGAGCCGTGACCATGAAATTGTGAGAGCCCAAAAGAAGTGTGCAAAGGCCATCTCAATCACTTCAAAATCATTTAGTGTGGTTACAGGCCCTCAAGTGTAGTGTGAAGTCATATGTACCCGGCCCTCAACCAAATGCTATTTCAATGAATTTTTATTCATGTGGGTCCTCACACATAATAAAATGTAATACATCAACGGTTGTGAGATTTTGGAGTGCCATGGTCTCCCGTTTTTGTGTTAGGCCTACCTCCAAGAGATGGTTTTTGAAAATAGTCCAAGTGACCATGAAACATGATCCATTTGATGCCATGTAAGAATCTATGTAGACCTTACATCCTTCTGGCATTCGCTTACTCAGTTGGTCCCTCGAGTGTAGTGTGAAGCGAACTTGGACCGGCTCCGCCTTTTTCGCCAATGCCATGGACTCGGGCCCTCAGTATCATGTGTGAAGTGGCCCTAAGCTACTGATGAAAGATGGAAGCCACAACCCAGAATGGCAAGAGTGTTGGCATTGCACTAATACACTTTAAAGCGTTGGTCCGACTACACTTTAATACAGACTATACAACCCTTGTCAGACTTTGAATCCAACCAAGCATTGTTGAGATTCACCTCCAAATCCAGGATGCATAGTCCTGACTTTTCTGGACAGCTCTAGTGGTAACTCCTGCTTCACTCTCGTTGCTTTGGTGCGACGAGTAGATGGCCATGTTCTGAATTTGTCTGTCTAATAAACCTAAGCCCAAATCCAGTGTCCAAAACCCTCGTACAGTTGCAAATGTATTGATTTGTCAACTGAAACATGCCTCTGTGCCTTTCGCATTCTCCCAGCATAAGAATCCAATGCAATGGAAGTTGTGCAACTAAAAAAATTCATAAAACAAATTGTATTTGGGCTAATTTCTCTGCGGTGAGAAATTTCTCCAATTGTGTTTTTGACTCCTCTTGATATTTTGGATGGAAAGCACCCTATAAATCATATTTTACCAATCCCCCCCCCCAAAAAAATAAAATAAAATGGAAGGAGCCTGTCTTGAAGACATTGAAAGGGAAAGTAAGCACGATTTGGAACATTGATGCATAATTGATGGCTCGTCCAATAACAAAAGATGAAGCAAAACTCATCACATACTTTCATTAATGGAAATACGGTGTCCTCCGTACTTCTCATATTTTGTTCATAAGATGGTCGATTATGACTAATAACCAGCTTGAGAAGGTGAATGACTCACTATTCCTGCAGCTCGTCATCCACTCTACTCTCATTGGCTGTCTAGTCCAAAATGCTCTGTTGAACAACTTACTAACCCAAATTATGTTTTATTGCCTAAGCCCCACCAATCAACCACACTCAAAACTCCTTGGAGTTTTGTTGTCACTGCATCTTTTTTCTTGGCTCAAAGAGCACCTTTCATCAATGAACAGAGACAACTGACCGCTACTTACAGATGAACCAATTGAGTTTGAGAAATATCCAGTTCAAGTTCAAGATTACAACATTATAACGATCATTTTAGAAGAATCTAGGGAATATACCTCAAGCTACTAAATATAAACCGAAATATCACAACATGTAATCGGTTGGACTTGGAAACACTTGGATTTTGACCAATTATGCCCAAAAATCTCCCCGAACACTGCCTTTCATTATGGCATGAGAACTGTCCCATCAAAGTTGCACACTAAAAAAGACATTGATGTACTCGCTAACATTTTATTTTACATGTGGGAGCAAGGTAGGTGGGTCTTAAGTGGTTGATTTTCTTAATCGGACCCCTATATTTGATTGGTATGTTGTTTGGTGAGGATTAAAGAGCAACAATCATAAAGACACATGTTTTAAAGAGATTGGACTAATTCTTCAAATTGTTTTTTTTTGTGTGTCCTGCCTAGTCGAATTATAACTACTCCATACTCAATAGTGAACACAATTGGGAGGACCTATGTATCCAGTTAAGAAATCCACAAATATGCACTTCCAATAACCATAACTAAACCAAGGGAGGTTCGATTTTCTATCCAATTTTTGCACATGCATAGATTTGCTAATGCAACACGAGTTTTGTTGTGTAAATCTAATTAGTAGAAGTCGGAGAACATGAAAAACGAACCAAATCACACCCACATACCTTACATGAGTTATCAACAAGAATTGATGCTTACATCTTTTATCATTCTTTGCATGTTATCAAGATATCACAAAACTTACTATAATACCAAACATAAATGATTTCTTCATGCATCATAAATGACAAACCATATGTTTTGGATACCCAATTCTATCCAATTACACTCCAAAGTGGGGATCTCCGTAATTTAGTGCTACGAGCGTTTCTAGGATGCCTCCCGCGAGCAGCGTTCAGGCTCGGGGAGCCCGTTCCGGTCCTCCTTTCCCGACCCATCCTGCCTGCCCAACCTGGCCTTCCTGCCTGTGTCCGCCTTCCTACCCAACCCGGCCTTTCGTTCGTCCAATCGTCGTCCGTCCATCCATCTGTCCAGCCCCACCCACCCCCCACCCTGAGCCCTCTCTCCGTCATTCTTCCTCCCACGCGCCGCAAGAGAGTTCCGGAGCTCCCCAACACCTCTCCAAGGCGCCATGTCGCTAGTTTAGGGTTTGGAATAGTTGTAACTTGTATCGACGATGTCCTAGTCTCTCGCCCTGGGGTCGACGTTGTGGACCTCGGAGCGAAACATGTCTCCTTCAAGGAAGAATTTCATTTTCTAGCAGAGGAGGCGTTGGAGGATCTTAGGGGATGGACATGCACCAATTTCCAATTTGCAAGTTTGTGGAGGTATAGTCGCCTACAAGGACATGAAATCTACTGCACATGAAAAGGTTTAGGGTTAGGGATGTCACACTCGAAAATCTACGGGCGAAGTTGCAGATCCCACCCCCTAGGCCCTTTAACATGACTGACATTTCTTCGGAGGAGAAAATCAACCAGGGACGGGGTAGCAGCATGAATACATGCAAAGCCATAATTTCTTGGGACAAGCTTGTTGTTGGTGAGCAGAGTATGCGAGATTTCACGTGCGCATTTAATGAGGTTCACAATTTAGGGCACAAGGAAGGTATTGTGGAGAATGCAAAAAAAGAGCTTATTGGTCCCCCTCCTATGAACTAAGAAGGTCCACGGTATGGGGAGCTAACCATTCACATCACGGTATGCAAAGGGTTAGCGCTCATAATCCTTGTTTGTCGCGTACCTCTCCATGAAGAGTGCTCGAAACACCATGGGCACAAGGGGGACCCCGGAGTAACACCCGGGACTTGTGGCACCGTTGGTGAGAGGGCCCAAAGGATCCTATTGTGGGTGAGGGCCCCGAGTGTTGGGAACGCCTTCCACCCACGGAGACTAGGAGGCATGCGCGTGAGGTCATATGCTATGCGTAGCTTATGACGTGCCGATTCTAGAATGCTCAATAACACCTCAATTGGAGGTGTGAGCTAGAAGATATGGCAATTTGAGTGGGGCGCTGTCCCGGGACAACACCCTGGTCCAGTAGTGGCCTGGGAGTGGCTCCCGGGACTATGAAGCTTTGAACTGGCATAACTTCCTCAATACTTGCCCAAATGGCGCAAGTGAATAGTCCATCGGCATCTAAATGAAACGTAGATGATGATGGAGTGGTCGATTGTTGGAATCAAAGATCACATAAAGAAGTTATGGGATTTTGAATGTGCTGGGGGCTTCCAGCCCCAGCGGCTAAGGGAAAATGTCTACTTGGCCCAAGTGTTGGAAGATAGACAAAAGTTATTTGACGGTGGGGTAGGGGCCCTGTCTAGAGTCCTAGAGGCTTATATGGGTGAGGTGGTGTGGCCGAACCCACCGAGGCCAAACGGCATGGCTTCCATGGGCATTGGCCCAATATGAGGGCATAGTTGCCTAGTATGGCTCGGGTTGTTGTAGTGCTGCTCTGACAACACAATGATCAACATAAGATTGGACTTTCATGGAAGGCAGTTCACATCTAAAAATTGGTTACCGATTAAGGGGTGAGTCCCGAAAGAGCAAAGTAGTAGGGTTGGATCCCCCCTATGAACTAAAAAGGTCTGTGGTATGGAGAGATAACCTTTTGCATGGCGGAATGCGAAGGATTAGCGCTCGTAATTTTTGCTAGAGTTGGGAATATGATCAAGTTGGTTGAGGGGAGTTAACAAGGGTTGCGACATTGCTAGAGTTGGAAAAATGGACCGAGTTAGCTAAGGGGAGCTAGCAAAGGTTGCGATAATGGTGCTTCCACACTATTTAAATGACAACAAAACAATTTCAAAGCTCTCACAAAAGGAGGAGGATTAACCTTGTTTTCTGGGCGGCGACACTTTACTTTTATCCACGCTAGAATATTCTAAAACTCTTCTTCATTATGTTGGCATGAAAGCTGTAAAAAATCAGGAACTTGTTTATCTAGGAGCTATAGATGCAACGGTGACCATTGCTGCACTCGAGCCTTGGCCTCTAGGATTACCTATCGATCATACTTCTCAAGCCCCTTGGTAACGTATATTGTTTTGTTTTTCTTCAAGATAGCTACAGATATTTGTCAAACATCTAACAATCGGTTGTAAGCATGCATATCAGAATAATGACAAATAAATACGGCGATTTCATCTTTTATGAGATCCTCGTTTTCTTACGGAATACTTCCAAATACTGCTTCGTTGCCTCATATACCGGGATTGAAAGATTGTCTTTTAAATCACAACATACACGAGTAAGTCTAGAGAAGAAAAAACAACCCCGGACAACACATGACATAGTCCATCATTAACTATGACATATTAAGAATAAAAAAATAAAAATAAAATAATAATGTAAGAAGACATTGGTGAGTCTTATCTTGATTGCAGGGTCTATCACGGACGTACTTGGCAAGACTTCCAGTACTTCAGAAAGAACTTAATACGAACAACTGAAGAGAGTAGAGAGAAGGTTCGAGACAAGTATACTAGAAATATTTTGGAGTGTATTCAAGAGAGTCCATGATACAAGAACCAAGAGAGTCACGACTGAGATCTACGAGCTAGGCGGCTAGAATGAGTTGTCGAGACTGAAGAATTTTTCAGCCTCGATTCCTATATATACTGGAGGTCCCTGATCAACTTGGAAGTTGCCTAATAATCTTCTAACAACTAGGAAGTTGCTTGAGGACCTTTCTTAAGCTTGGAAATTACTTGAGAAGCTTCCAGCAACTAAAAAGTTATTTAAGTTCCTTCCATGAGCTTCTAGAAGCTCCCACTAACTTCCAGATGTTTTCATAAGTTTCCAAAACCTTATAGAACCTTCTAACTTAGATTTGCTGTAATTATGTCCGTGACAGGGTCCATGGAGAACACCCCCAAGCATTGAAGACCTTCATTCCCAAAAGCCCACTTGCATACAAGGTTAAGACTACGTTCTTGGACTTATCTTTGTAATGGAAAAGATCCAAATCGATAATGTCACATGTATGCTCAACTAGGCTATATAAACTAGTGACTTTAGATGGTTTCCTTGGCAATTTTCTTAGATCGGAGTCTGGAAAAAAATTTCGTGTCTTTATCCACAACATATTTGACAATTTGCGCCTAGGGTGTACCAAAGCAGGAGGCATAACATTGTGAGCCCAAATTGATGCTCACATGTGTTGTTAACACTTGTAAAACATTACAAGTAGTGTTTTGTTGATTTATGATTATTCACAAAATTATAAAAAGAGTGAAGCTTGAAGAAAGCTAAGTTTGAAGCATTAGGCTTGTGTGGAGTGGATTTAAGTAGTATGAGGACATACCTTGATAAAGTGTGGTAGGTAGAAAGCCAAGATTAGTTAAATGTTTGAATTAGGATCTTTGTTGATCATTTGAGGGAGGAAGGCTTAGGAGATAAGATAAGAGCCTACAAAGTAGGAGGAGATTTCGAAGGCTTATCGAGAGCCTTGTGAATGGGATGAGTCCCTACTTAGAAGGAGAAGGTTAAGGGGTTGTGATTGGAGGCTCTAATCCTCTCACCCTATCCTTACCTCATGCCCTCTCAACTTACTATATAATCTCTCATTCTTCCCTCACTCATCCTCTCTTTCCTTCGTGCTCCTTAAGCACCCCACGGGTTATAAGTGTGGGTGTGTGGGAAGCAAGATAGGAGCACATGTGTGTGCTTAGTTCTTAGGTGAAGAGCCAAGGCTATTTAGCCTTGAAGAGGGATTGACCTCTTGTTAGAAGTAGATTGGGTTTAAGGAATTTGGAGTTTGATTGTAAACTTCAACTTGTTGCATTGAGATTCATATTGAAGTGAGAGAGTTCAAATTTGTTTAAACTTGTGGCATTTAGAGTGACTAGATTGTACTAGGTGCATTACTTGTAGTGTTTTATTAGTTATGAACTTGAGCAGAACTTTATAGTGAGAGATTTGTCAATTATGGATGATCAGAGTGTTCAATGGGTATGAAAATTTGAGGGATTGTTTATTATAAAGTATGGGAGTTGTGGTAAAAATTTAAGAGCTTCAGTCATTGGGATGAAAGAGTTATTAAAAGTTGAAGGGGAGGGTGTCTAGGAACAAAGCAGCAAGGTTTGAAAATATGTATCTCTTAGAGGGTTATAGATATGGATACCAAAATTTGACACTACCTTCTGAACTTATATATCTATCTTGTGTCAAAATTTTAGATTGATTGGACGTAGGAGTTGGAAGTTATTAGAGTTTTAATGACCGGATGCTTTATCACAGCATTCATACTAAGTAGTTAGAGTTAGAATTTCATGCATAACTTTTGCATATGAACTCTGTTTGTGCCAAAATTTGGTGTGGAGATTTTTGATAAGGTACTTAACAAGTGTACCAAATTTCACTTGAAGAACATAAGTTGGGTGGAAGTTATACTATTTTGAAGTTTAGTAGGAAGACATTGATAGAGATTTACATCAAGAAGAACTTAGAGAAGGAAGGGCAAGGATAAGTATATAAGTATTTTTTAATACTTGTATTTAAAGCCTATGTGCTCATGGAATCCACAAGCGAAGTGTCATGTACCAATACGGAATCAACCACGATGACATGTGATAGCACGGAATCAATAAGCGAAAACTCATGTAGTAGTGTGAAGTCGACGGCAAGGACTCGATTCACAAGAGGAATATCTTTGAAGGCATGCGTGGCCAAAGCGGCCGGGTGGACATTAGAAAAGGCTAAGGATATAACCTTGCCCGACATTAAGGAATGTAAAACTACATAGTGTGGTGTTAATCAAGTTGTGTATATTCCAATGGTAGATTGGAATTATATATTGGGTTACAAAGAGAGAAGTCTCTACATGTCATTATAAACTTTTCCACTCGGGCTAAGACGAAATCGAAGGGTGGAGGATTTTTTGTGACAAACATTCGCAAGTTCAGAAAAGCCGATGGCTGCCATTTTATTTCATGTCCACGTACTCTGCCTTGTTGGTTTACTAATTTTATTCCAAGAAGGGGAGGAATTCCGACCGATCGAATCCTGAGGTATACCACATAAAGTCCGAGGAAATGATGGCCTAGGAGCTCCGGAACCTTGAGGTATACTAGTTCTGGACATCTTATAAGGTCCTCGTTCATGCTCAACACGATATTTTCTCTTGTCTTTGCCCTTACCATTCCTTTCGATACCACCGTGTCTTGGGTCTGCATGTCCAAACGTATCCTCCTATTCTGCAGCTCCTCACGAGAGGATTTCTCAACATTTCTCTTTTTGACAGTCGGCTCCAACATTGACCCACTGTCACCACTAGATGCATCACTACTCAAGTTAACCACATCCTCATTCTCAACACTCTTTACCGAAGATTCTCCTATAGGCCTCTCCCCACCATTAGCACCATTTTTCCAAGACAACTTCATATTATATTTTTTAATAATATCTACTATCTCCAAGTTACCTTTGGTGCCATTAACTGGGAACATCTTCGAAGGCCCGTCCTTCACAGCATTATACATAGAACAGAGGTCTTACTACCTGTGCCATGCAAGCTCAAATTTGTCGACCATGTCTTTATTGCAAAGGCGGCAAAAAAATGATCCTCTTCGACTTCATGTTGAATGTCATGTGTTTCCTCCTCTAAAGACCATTAACCTCTATTACCATCCATTCAAACTCAGATATGGTATACGTTTCCCTCATCCTTTGCTTATCTATCCAAACTGTTGTGTATAAAATGACCTTCTCCGGTTTAACAGTCCGGTTAGGCACGAGTACCTAAATCCCATAAAAATATGATAGACAAGGTCGTTGTTTAGCGTATGACACATAGTAAATGATACCCCTACATGACCCAAAACATCCGAACAAGTAAGAAAATGACAAAAGATGGAAGAGGTTACGAACCCCAAAGACAATGCCAGCTATAGTTGCATTGAACATGTCATTGCCAAATTTGTCAAGAGAGGTGTAGTCGAGGATGGTAGCTTGCTCTCTCAAAAATTAAACTGCTTCCCGGTAGGAAAGCGTGGATAGGTCGGAACCCTTACGATCAGCGTCCTAGACATTGCAAAATGATGAGAATGTTCCCTTAAATCATGATAACCTTAAATACGTATTGAAAAACCTCATTGAATGCATTGATAACATAAATTGGGTTATGACAGCATGTATGAAAGCAATGGAAAAGAAATGAAAAAACTTTAAAAAAAACCTAAACCCAACGAAAAAAAATCCTATATGATCTTACCTTCGCAGTCATATTGTCATCGTTGCAAATGGGAATCCTCCCCCAGTTGCCGAAAAGAACTCCCCCCACAACACACGAATTTGAAGGTTGTAAAATAAAAAGGTGCTGCAAAATACGCAAATATGCATGAATATCAAAATTGTGGTAAAGATGTTGAAAATGTTGAAAATCCGCAATTCTTCAAGAAATCGCTACTTGCTTTTAGTTCATTTCCAAATCTACTAAGTCAACTTAAACATATTTTCATTTTCTCTACAATCAAGACAGATTTGACATGAAATTATCATGATCCAACAATTAGGTACTTCAGAAATTTACATAATTTTGTGCAAACCCTCCCTTTCTCAAGTGCATGCGTGCTGGCCAGGTGGGTGGCCTGGTTGATTGTTTGGGGTGATATGTTTGTACCTTGCTTAAAATTATATACTGGGATTTTGACTTCAGTGTTCAGTGCTTGAGAAAGGTGTTTCAATCCTCAGTCTGAGATATCAAACATCCAGTTCAAGTCAAATATCAAACATCCAGTTCAAGTCACAGTTCTAACAAGAAATTGAATCCACACCCGCTGAGTTTAAGCATATCAGTAAGCGGAGGAGAAGAAACTGACCAGGTAACGGCGAGCGAACCGAAAAGAGCCCAGCTTGAAAATCATGTGGTTCCGCCCCACGAATTGTAGTCTGGAGAAGCGTCCTCTGCAACGGATTGGACCAAAGTTCCATGGAATGCGACGTCGGAGAGGGTGAGAACCCCGTCGAGTTCGGACCCTGTTGCTCCACGAGGCGCTGTCTGCGAGTCGGGCTGTTTGGGAATGCAGCCCTAAGTGGGAGGTAAATTCTTTCTAAGGCTTAATACAGGCAAGATACCAATAGCAAACAAGTACCGCGAGGGAAAGATGAAAAGGATTTTGAACCCTAAACCCTAAAATCAAGCTTTTCTTTGCTGGGAGGGAAGCAAGCTTTCATAACTGTGAAGATGTGCCCACAACAATCATAAATCCCACATTTGATTCAAGAGCTTCAAGAAAATCACTCACGACAGCCTCCGCAGCCTCTCCGCCCCACCTAGCTTGGACATGTGCTGAGGAGTTCCGGAGCTCTCTTGCAGCGCGTGGGAGGAAGAATGACAGAGAGAGGGCTCGGGGTGGGGTGGGTGGGGTTGGACAGACAGATGAACGGACGACGATTGGACGGGCAGGAAGGCCAGGTCAACCATGCATGACGGGCCGGGAAGGAAGGACGGGTCGGGAAGGGAGGACATGAACGGGTTGTCCGAGCTTGAACGTTGCCCGCAGGAGGTGTCCTAGAAACGCTCGTAGCACTAAATTACGGAGATCCCCAAAGTGGGACCAAAAGAGGACTACACCATTTATGGTATTTAGTGCAAGTTTGCACCATGGACCATGATGTCAGACCATGGAAGATGGCCTTTTCCATGGTCCGATTTCTTTATAAAAAAATCAATTTACAAAGCCTATGGGTCCCTCACTAGGTGTAAACCAAATGCGGACCAAGGGGAACGACCATGCACCAAAAAATGAATGTGCCAATTTTTTTAACATATGCCTAAATAGGCAGTTTTGAAAAAACTCACGTTTGACCATTCTCTTGTCTTCATCTTCTCTTCCCCAACAAAAAATTCATTAAAAATCTATTATAACAATATTTTTTTGCCATGACCCCCTGCCTTTTTCTACCAGAGCACCTCTTTTGCCTCTCCCACCATAAAACATGTTGGACCATGTCAGTGGATAATGTAGGCCTTTAAATATATCTCTTGGGACCTCAAACTTCATGGTCACTCTGACATTTTTTCCTTGGTGTAAATTGAAGTGGTCCCACGACGAGTTCAACAGCCAATCCCATATTTATAGGGCTTTGGACGACTTCATGGTCCATGGTGTAAACAACCCTTTAGTGTCACATACACTATTTATGGAGGGCCTAAACTAGATGCCTAAAGGTCTCAAAGTGTCACGTCCACTAATTGCCAATATGATACTATGTGTCAACATAAGTAATTGTTTCAAGTGAAATTTCATTTGCATTGTGACATTTAGTGTAGCACATTGGGATACTTGAAATGATAGTTTTGCATTTTAGTATGCAAGGGGAAGATGTTATTGAGCATACTAATAGCAAGTGTCATGTATTTACATTTTAGTATGCACGAGGAAGATATTCAACCATTTTGTGTGCATTCATATACATAGTAGGATATTTTGATGCTAAAATTAGGGAGACTCTACTATACAAGTTGGGGGGGGGGGTCACGGGGAGGTCACTCCCTCTTTAATTAATGCATACACGTGCGCTCAGGACCTAGTTATCGGGGGGCTATTTACCTTGCAGAAAAGATTATAAGGTATGGTATTTTTCAAAATAAAGGTAAATTCTTGTATTTTAATATACCCTATCAATAATTATAAATTTTTGAGGGAATCATTTTAAAATACCTTATTTTATTTATACTGCATTTTTTCCTTCCCGGCACGTGGGTAGAGACCATTAACTCCACATTGGAACCATTGGTTCAATAACGTTCAAGCAAGCCAGCCTGCAAAGTCATCCATCCAAGCATTTTCAATAGAAAATTACCTCTTTTCATCCACTAGCATAGACCCTACCCTAGACCCGCTACCCCTAGTAATTGTTTTCATGCTATTTTACATGTACTGACTAGATAAAAGAGGCCATTATATGTGATGGTATTTTACATGTAAACATGTTTCACTATTTTAAAACCCCCTATATTATATGTACATTTTTTGCAAAATTTACCTAAAATGAATATATTAGACCCTATTTTTTATCGCACGTTGTTTCTACGATTTTCGTTAGTGACCTCCCCGTGGGGGGGTCAACTGACTTGCCTCTTTGAAAAATGTAACTAATTATTTACATGGAATAAAAGCATGAAACAACTTGCATCCCTCGTCATTTCCTCTACTCCGTCTTTGAAAAATTATTGCACAAATTTCAGGCCATTATTTTTGGCCAAATCATATTTTATTCACCGTTTTTCACATATCTACCTTACATCCTCTTACCTTAGAAATTGCATGTTATAGTCTTGAGAATTTGTGCGCCATTTATGGTATTTAGTGTCACGTGCATAATAGTGTCACTTACCCTATTTTGAGGCATATGCTAGGTTACACTAAATGACCAACAACTTCACCATTAAAGTCACTTGGGACACTTGGCGTTCAAATGCACTTATTAATACCTTCGCATGAGAATGCTCAATAGTGTTATGAGGTGCATGCCTATGTTACACAATGGTCTACAAGTTGACTAAAATGTACACAAATGACACTTGGCATTAAATTGCTCAAGAATATCTTCTTCCTACATACCGTAACACCATAGCAGGTTCGCCACCTGGCGAACGAATATTTAATTTTTTTGAAAAAATAAGGTTCGCCTCTCAAAAACTGAATTTCTCAATTTTCGTTTTTTAGCAAAAAATAAGTAAAAATGACCCTAAATAGCTTAGAAATAGCAAAATATTTCAAAAACTAATTTATTCTATTTTCGTTTTTTGTCTTCAGAATTTTCTAATTTTTACGTTTTTTATTTTTAGAATTATTTTAGGACGAACCTGCTATGGTACTACGGTATTAAAATGTAAATACATGACACATGCCATTAGTATGCTCAATAATATCTTCCCCTTGTATACCAAAATGTAAAACAATCATTTCAAGTATCCCATTGCAATGCACTAAATATCATAATGTAAATAAAACCCCACTTGAAACGGCTACTTATATTGACACATAATATCATATTGGCAATTAGTAGATGTGGCACTTTGAGACCTCTAGGCATCTAGTTTAGGCCCTTCTTAAATAGTGTGCATGACACTGAATACCATAAACAGTGTTAGTTCGAGGTCAAATCAGCCGCAATATTCAAAATATAAGATGCCATTGGCTCACTAGGTAAGTATTAACATTTGTTAAAAAGCTATATCTAGCCTCGAAGTCACCACTATGTACATTGAAGAGGAAAAGCATTATTGAACTATGTAGAAACGAGGATATGAATGAACCAAAATTATTTTGGAAATGGAGGTTGACTTCGAGCGCCAAATTCCTCCTTGCTTCTATCAATGTTCGGGGAAATTTTTGGGCATAATTGGTTGAGATCCTAGTGTTTCCAAGATCAACCAGTTGCATGTTGACATCTTTACAACTGCCATGGATACTAAGTTGCACATGCAGCACTACACGTGTGAATGCCTTGCAAAACTAAGACCGGATATCGTTTACATGCAAGGCGTTGCATATGAACAAAAAGGTCCACTAATACCTACACCGGACCTAACCATTCAAATCATTGAATTCACCTTTACGCATGATAGATTCCTTGACCAAGCCATACAAACAAAAGAAGACAAATACAATAATATACGCAATAAGAGCACAAGGCTGGAATATTAGACCCCTCATAGTTATCACTGCAGGAGTAAGGGGAGCCATTCACATAAGAAGCATATAACTCCTTGAGAACCTACATATCCTCACATCACTAATTTAAAAAACAATGAGAACCATCCACCAAATAGCCATCAAATATCTCACACACCTAGTACTTAATAAGAGAAAACTCGACAATAAACAAGAACCAATACTCCCCCCCTTCCCCTCACATAGTAAATGGATGTCAAAATAATATATCTTATTTCATTTCATTTCATTTTTGTTATTTTTATATATTTTTTACAAACAATAGCCCACCCACCACAAGGTAGGCAGTAAACCCCACTATGCGTCAAGGGGATTCTTGAGCATGGTAGGGCCAACAGGCTCAAATTCACGTCGGATTGCTTGACACTGGATTTTCTTTTCTTTCTTTTCTTGACATCTTTCGGTTCCTCTTTATTAAATCGATGAGTATTCTATAAATTCCTCTAAATGGATCGATCATTTTCTTGAGGTCTTGTATGTAACCAGCGGGGTGAATAGAAGCGAATTCTATTCACGGATTTTGAATTTGAGTGACTTGGGGGAAGAATGGTAAGCATTGCCTTATGAGCTCGTGGTTAGTTGAGCCCAAGTGGTTACAAGAGTAGACGAACTACACATAATTTCTTTGGGAAATGGACGTTGACTTCAAAGGCAAGTTTGATTCCGTCATGTTGTTGTTTACCATTGTCACGGGGGGGTCACTTAGTGCATTTTAAAAACGACGTGCGGCATAATATAGGGAGGATTAAATTTGTTTGACATAAAATTTATAAAATAATTCCAAGTAATGAAGGGTCCATTAAAAGCAGACAATCCCATTACAAGTAAGGTAGATAGGTATAAAATATGGGCTATTCTTTTTTTTGTAAAAATAATATAGGAACTGAAAATAAAGATCCTAGGATGTATGTTTAGTAAAATCAATTTTGTACACATGCCTCATGAGGGATGGATGAAAAATGACTCATTGTTTACCCAAAAATGGATGAAATTGTAAGCCTAACCCTAACTCTCTTCCTGACACAACTCAGTGGCTTCTCTCCCTTCTCTTGGTGGCCTCTCATTTTCCATTTTTCCTGTGGCTTCTCATTTTCCGGTGACTTCTTTACTCCGACACCATCATCTCCAACATGTATGTCCATTTCCACCATCGCTTCATAGCACACGTTTTATTCAACGTTGGAGTCTTTGTGATTTGCATGTTGCCCTTGCCATATTCGCCCAACTGTTCAATTTTCTTTATTTTGCGATCTTTTTGCAAGATCATTGTGACGTTGCCTTCAATCCAACTTCCATCTTTGATCGCTCCAAGCTCTTTCTAATCGTGCAATCTCAACGTCTTGTAGGCAAATTCTTGCACTCTCTAAATGTGTTTCTCTGGCGTCATGACTATATAGGGTTCATGACCAAACTTGGAGTGTTTCATACTATGTAAGTATTGTACACTATGGTTTTGGTCTTCACTAGTATGTAAATTGACTTTGAATGAAGGGTTTTTACGGAGCGGGTGTTATGTTTGTGAACACACGCTCACTCTTGTTGTGTTTCCATCCTAAGCCTTCTTATTGTGTTTCCACTTTAAGTTTTTTGTACAATGGTATGTAAGTTTTTTGCAATGGTATGTATTCTTTATACCTTTTGTTGCCATGCTTTTTCCCACCACTTTTGCATTGCATACACTTTTAAATTAATTTTTTTAATTAAAATGAATGTAGACTACAAAAAATTGCAATGACATGGGTATTATAAGTAATGGTAGGGTGCAAAAAAATAGGCCATTTTAGAAAATTAAGTAATTATAGGGAGCTTTTAATTCGTGCCTTGGAGGTAAATAGCCCCTAAACAAATACCCCTCCGCCGCACGTGGTGCACAAAAATCCTATAGAGTGAACCCCCCGTGACCATTGTGGATGAAAGGGGTCCAAAGCTCTAAAACTTTCCTAATAATCGCGAAAGTACCGTAGCACCATAGCTGGTTTGTGCACCTCAAAACGAATATATATTTTTTTTTGAAAAATAAGGTTCGTCAACTAAAAATATCATTTATGAAATTTCGTCAGTCCTATGATTTTAAAAAAATTAATTCATTTTTTCGGTAAGGTCCAACAATACTGCAAGTAGGTTGTTGTTTTTTCATTCATTTGTGGCGGCTTCTTGGCCTTAAACCTAAGTTTCCACCTTAACCTTACTTAGTGTGGCTCTTGTTTGTCTTTGCACAGTGTATGTGTTAGGTCGATTGTATGTATTTGCACTTTGACATGTGTGAGAAGAGTGTTAGAAATGGCACCAAAACAACGATGGGTTGATTTTGCTTTTATCCCTATTATTCCTCGTGGAGCTCATGAACATGGCGTTGAGCCATTAACGCATTAGCATGCAACCTCTTAGGGCGCGTTGACGTGATTGGAGCTTAGAAGACTCCAAAATTTCCATTAATTAGTTTTTTTCTAATATATTTTTTCACTTATATCGTTTGATTGGGCTCATAATTTCTGATTTTTTCGGTTTTTTTTTGGGAATTATTTTTGCACGAACCAGCTATGGTGCTACGGTAGTGAGACATCCACCTACTCGAATCATTATCTGTGGTGTAACAAATGCATGCTCGTAGATAGAAATTGGAGGGTATGGATGAAATGTTTTGTGTGTGGATATAACAACACAAGGGAGTTGTTAGATTTTTTTTAATTTTTTTAATTTTTTTTTCGTTTGGAGGATTAATTGATTATGAAGTAGAGGGAAAATAAACACTAAATAGCGGAAAGGTGGGGATGAAGAATTCTAAAAGGGATAATGGTTCGACGATTCTAGGTTCAAACCCTAACATAGAAAAACACATGGAGATTGTTGGAAGCGCTCTTCGCTTGGAAGAGTGACCACTTATAAAGCTAGTTTCATTAACATAGATGTGAAAAAACACCTAAAACATAGTTGGCAAGAGGAGAGTGGAAGTTGAAAGGTGGTTTATAGTGATTAGTGAAAATCATTGTGTGTTTATAGGAGGTTGGACAAAGTGTTCAATGACTATTATAGGTTCACTAGCGAACATGGAGGAACCTATATATGAGTATTTAAAAAGAAATAACATATTTACTTTTATTATAAATATGATTTTCATATGAGTTCCATAAATTATGAGGAAAATCATTGTGGCTTTGATTTGGATATGCTAATCATCTCATATTAATTACATGTTCGCTATTGAATGAGAAGTGGGATAGAGAAAATGAAAATGAAAATAATAATAAACCATCAAAGACCGACTTAAGGTAGGCCCGGGGGGGGGGGTTGTGGACTCTTCGTTGGAAACCTAAAATGGCGTATGTGGGTCACTATGAAATTAAATCCCCTATATACAATAAACTTGTTGAGAAAATTAAATGTATGCATACTAACGGCATGCTAGAAAGTGGACTTGTGTATTTATACTAGGCTTTTCAATTTAATGTGATAAATGCCTCCACTACATATTCAAAATAAAAATCATGAATTAATAGGCCTCTATTACGTATAAAATCCATTTTCACTTCCGATGAGAAAGTCATTGAACAAATTTTCATCCAAAGGAATGTTAATTCATTAATTGCATCAATCAAACAAAGATAAGAACACAATAACTTAGCCACAATCTGGAGAGACAAACTCAAGGGTACCCATGAGCGCTCCAAGAGCCTCTAGTTTGTATAAACCTAGAACCCAAATGCAAACCCTAACAAGAACGGACATGGTAGTCATTGAGGACTATTACCATATGACATAATGAGTGAATACTTGAATTGGATGAAACTAACATAACCAGTGTCAATATATTCTCTACACCTTAGGGCCCCCTTTTGTATATCTACCTTTACTTCAAAATTCTTAATAGCCTTTTAAATGTACACACTGGAGAAAATAATACCTCTCCCTTATGTATACTATGTATGCCCATGCCTCCTTTTTACACTCACTTTGGTTCATACATGGTATGAAGAGTCCACACCCTGGGAGGTAGACCAAGTGTTTATCCAATATCACCCAAAATTTGGACACCTATTTGAGTGGTGTGTGGGTTAGATATGGATATAAGACCATACAACAAAAGACACACATGCGTAAAAGAGATCATAGTACATGCTCAAAATATGTTAGGCATTCTAGACTCACACAATCAACACAAAACTAATATTTAACTATATTTGGACTTATGCATGAATTTTGGACAATTTCAACCGCCAATATGATGCACACTAGATCATAAAAGTACACAAATATGGTGGTTGTTGAACATATAATACAAACATATGAAGTTGTGATTGTCGTGGTGTTGCTTTTACGGTTGTCATTTGTTGTTTTAGCCCTGCAAGTGCTTATCCCTTATGATTTTGGACAAGTGGTTTGTCCACATATACTTAACCCTTAAACGTCGGAGAGGCCCTATCAGGGCCTCATTGACCCTAAACTATTTGACCATAAGATAGCGTCAAAACATGTCGGAATTGCAAATTTTTTCCCCAAAATGTGTATCTCAAAATTCCATATCTAAATATATATGCCGATCGCACTAAAAGAATTACATGGAGGTCTGAAATGGGGTAAACATAGGCTGATGGGAGAGGCCCTCTCACCCCCCCCCTTGGACGTTTAAGGGTTAAATGTCAAATCTAATTGTGGGGAAGGGGGAGAACCTATAGGACTATTTGATTTGAATGAGAATCATCTTGTACCAATGCGTCATTATGTGTGTTTTATATCCTACAAGGAGTAGGTGCATAAAGAAAAAAAATGTCCAATTAATGGTCACTTACCTTAGGTCCACATTAAGGTACACATGCCTGTTAAAATTGATTGTTTTATTTGGACACTTATATTTGATTGGTGGGTGGTTAGGATGAATTCAATAATGGCCACCCAAAACGGCATGTTTTACAAAGAGATTGGACTTGCTCATAACATGTAAATTGTTCTAAGCTCAATAGTCAACATTATTGGGAAGACCTGTGTGATCATTTAATGAGCACAAGAATCTTCACTTTGGTAATAAACATATTTAGATGTGCTCCAAAAACTTGAGACAAGTGGCTACGGGCACACTAGCAACTTGGATGCGCTAATCATCTCACATTGATTAAGGGTGTCATATCCTACAAGAATTAGGTGTAGAGAGAAAAATATCTTATAAAGACCCACTTACCTTACTTGGTCTGCATAACCGACTCGAGGAAAATTGTTGCATACGAATATTCCTCTCATTCATCCAACATAAAATCCATTAAATAGTATGTGCGACCAAATGATAATTTTTAAGTTGATTTGACACTGAAATTAACTTCAAAGACCCTAAATTAGTTCAATCCAAGTCACTTGACAAAAATTTAGCCACAAACCTAAAGGAAGCGAAGTGTTTAAGCATAAAGTAATGACATTCACGTTCAAATGCAATGTTCCCCTCTCGGCCACATCACATATTGCTCATCCAAGAGTAGAATGGTTATCAAAACTCATCTCACTTTTTGAATGAACAAAGACGCGATATCATCCATACTCCTTGGTTTGTCCCACAATGAGGCCGATTATGATTGATACCCAACTTGACAAGTAGGTGGTTGACTCGTTGCTCCTGAAGCTTGTCATCCAATCTCCTCTCGTTGGTTTTCTACATAACTATGTGCAATTAGGTTGCCTCTTTATCCATGCAAATTACCTTGGATCAATACAATATTACCAAATTGTGAACTTTGCTTATTCATCCATAACGCAACCACAAAAATTTGTATATTGTTATTAATATAGTAAATACTCCAAAGAGATGGATTGTCAATATCTCTAATTAGTGTGGGTATACATATAAGTGTACACTAGATATTGTATTTAGGATCAGATGGCATTTTATGTCACTGTGGTAATTTATCTAATGACACCTTCTTGTGAACAAGTTTACAAATAGTATTATCCAATAAACTTATAGTTCATACATTTTTGGGCATATTTTGCATCCTAATATTACATAAAGAATTATTGGCATGGATGATTTAAATTTGGATGAGAAATCACTTAGTAAGTGACAATAAATGCAACATTGTGAATCTATCAAAGTCCATTTCTTTTTACGAGGAATGACAAATAGTGTTTGGTTTACACTTAGTGCTGGTGACACCACACGGGCAGTTTACAATCGGTATTGAGAAAGAGAATCGGTGACACTAAGTACAATATTTAGACATGGTTCACATCCGTGGATATCTTTTCTTAACATCGTGTTTTTTTTTTAAATTTTTAAATTTAAATTTTGTTTATCTACATTCACACTTGGCCCGTTGTTTACTTACCTCAAACATAAAGTTACCATCGCTTGATTAAGAGACTGTCTAGTTATAACCCAACAACACAATTAGCGCTTAACCGCGGTAACATGCGTATTAGGATGGATAGCTACATTTTAAAACCATGATAGTGACTAGTGACTCAATAGTTATCAAATGACATGTTGACATGTTGCAAGCAAGATGGGTTCAATGATGATCACGTGTAAATAAGAGTCCATTGTTATGGTATTTAGTGTCACTTACTATTTGAAATTACACAATGCAATAACTTCTTATTCATGAGTCTAATTTTAACTAGCAAAAGTTGAATAGGTTGTTTGGACATTATAGAACATGGAACGCTTTGCTTGATAAAATATTACATTCTAAATAAATAGTGATAGCAATGTGTAACTCCGAATAGCAAGTGACACTAAATACCATAAACAATGTAGTAACCCACGCTAGATATGTGACATCTTTGGCAAAGTTGTCTATAGGTGTGAATAAGATGACATTAAGGTTAATTTGAAGTTAGGTTGTTTTATCATTAAGATTGGTATAATTAGCAATTAAAATTAGGATTTACCCATAGGTGTGAACCATCCCTTGGTGTAGTGCTTAACTTTTAAATATTTTACCTGAGGGAATGAAGGGATGCATTTTGAAAGAAGGGAGGGAGGCCGGGTGGAGGTGGCGATGCTGTTTGCTGAAGTGGCGATGCTGTTTGCTGAGGTGGCGCTCCAGGGCAAAACACCGTTATGAAGGACGCTAACCACTCCGCCAGGCTTGCTTGCTCGCCTCCGCTGCTGCTGCACTTGCTGCGGCGACTAACATAAAACGAAGGCCCCTCGCAAAGTTGCTGTTGCTGCCGCTGCTGGTTCTCTCTCCGTGGTTATGGCAGCTTCCTCGGACATCACCACAGGCCACAGGGCCTTGGGAACACCAAACTGCATAGCGGCACAACAGTGAGAGAAGCACATCACAGGGAAGGAGAGAGGGTGAGAGGGAGAGGAGATGCAGGTGCAGAGAGGAATGGGAAGAGGAAGAAGGGTTAGGGTTAGGGTATGGAGAGAGGAGTAGGACGGAGTCGGATTAGGAGGAGGAGGGGGCGTCGGAGGGGATGAGATGGCGAGCATGCCGAATTGCGTGCAAGACGCAACAACGACGACGACGACGGCATCAACAACTACAGGAGCAGCAGGAGCAGCGGTGGTGGAGGCCGCTGCTGCTGCTCCTGCTGCGGTAGCCGTGGCGGTAAGCGGAGGGGGCATGGAGAATTCAATGGTGGCAGTGCGAGGGGAGAAGAATGGCGTGGCGAGGGGAGGAGAGAACGGAGACGAGCCACGAGAAGGCGGGCAGGAGTCTGTGATCGTGGAGAAGAGAGGGGAGCACGCAGCGGTATGTAAGTGGACGATTGTGCAGTTTGCGAAAGTGAAAGCACGTGCGCTTTGGAGCCGCTACTTTGAAGTGGGAGGGTATGACTGCCGCTTGCTGGTGTACCCGAGGGGAGATTCGCAGGCATTGCCAGGTTACCTTTCGATTTACCTGCAAGTCACCGATCCTCGGGGATCTTCCTCCTCCAAGTGGGATTGCTTCGCGAGCTATAGGTTATGTGTAGTGAATCAGAGGGATGAGTCGAAATCCATACAGAGAGACTCGTGGCATAGATTCTCCGGGAAAAAGAAGTCACATGGATGGTGTGATTTTACGCCGTCGTCTACTGTGTTGGATGTGAAGGGGGGGTTCGTTGCTAACGAGGCGGTGCTTATTACAGCTGAGATTTTAGTGCTGCATGAATCAGTGTCATTCTCCAGGGAGAATGAATTGCCTGTGACTGTGGGGCCTGTTCCTGAAGTGCTAAGTGGGAAATTTACATGGAAAGTGCATAATTTATCTTTGTTCAAGGAGATGATCAAAACCCAGAAAATCATGAGCCCGGTGTTTCCAGCTGGGGAATGTAATCTGAGGTTAAGTGTGTACCAATCATCCGTTAGTGGTATAGATTACTTGTCCATGTGCTTAGAAAGTAAGGACACGGAGAAGTCGAGCGTCCCCGAGCGGAGTTGCTGGTGTTTGTTTCGTATGTCTGTGTTGAACCAGCGGGCAGGGATGAACCATATGCACCGCGACTCGTATGGGCGGTTTGCAGCTGACAACAAGAGTGGGGATAACACTAGTCTTGGATGGAACGATTACATGAAGATGGCTGATTTTGTGGCTCCCGAGATGGGTTACTTGGTAGATGATACTGCAGTATTTAGTGCCTCCTTTCATGTGATAAAGGAGTCTAGCACATTCTCGAAAAATATAGGGCCAGTAAGTGTACGAGGAGCAAATGCAAAGAAGAGTGATGGGTATCAAGGCAAGTTCATGTGGCGAATTGAAAATTTCACTCGGCTAAAGGATCTGCTTAAGAAGCGGAAGATCACTGGCCTCTGCATCAAGAGTCGGAGGTTTCAAGTTGGTAACCGAGATTGTCGACTTATTGTCTACCCTCGAGGTATACTTGTTGCACATGATGATTACGGAGGGTTTGGATGGAAGCTTGCAAGTAAACGTCTGGTGAATAATGCCATTGTTCTAAAGACAAGGGCAGATTGTAAATGTGTGCATCTTTTTTCAATTGTTTGATACCTGGAACATTAGTTGGTTCGCCTTACTTCATGCAAGCTCTCCTGAACTTTGATGGGTTGCACCTAATTGCTATGTATGGTGACTATGGTTTAGGTCAATCACAACCTCCATGCCATCTATCGATGTTTCTCGAGGTAACAGATCCTCGCAATACCTCTGCTGACTGGAGCTGCTTTGTGAGCCACCGGTTGTCAGTTGTAAATCAACGAACAGAGGACCGATCTGTCACAAAAGAGTCTCAGAATCGATATTCAAAGGCTGCCAAAGACTGGGGATGGCGTGAATTTGTCACTCTTACCAGCCTTTTTGATCAGGATTCTGGATTCCTGGTGCAAGATATGGTTATTTTTTCTGCAGAGGTTTTGATATTGAAAGAAATGTCCACAATGCTGGAACTTCCCGAGTATGAAGGGGAGGCCCCAGCTGTAGCAGGTGGAAATGAGACAGGCAAAATTGTCAATCGTGGAACTTTTACATGGCGTGTAGAAAATTTTCTGGCATTCAAAGAAATCATGGAGACTCGCAAGATTTTCAGCAAGTTTTTCCAAGCAGGAGGTTGTGAGCTTCGCATAGGTGGGTGGTTTCTTACACACTTTTGTTGAGGGATGACTTTTATGTACACATAAGCAAAATTGAGTGATCTTGATGATTATCTGTTCTTTAGGTCACAGTTCCGCAATTGTCTTCTAAGGGCACTATCCAGCATGAAAATGGAATTTGGTTTATTGGACCTCAATAACCGACCTTGTGTCCAAAGTTCAAGCATAATACCTCGTGAATTAAGCATTTATAGGCTATTTCCCTATTCAAGAACTTAATAATTATAGGTTCATTGAACATTTATGTGGTACGAGCATCTAGGGTTTGGTGTCATCCCATAGGGATTGATGCTAGTAGCTTAACTAGAAATTTTTACTAGAACTGTTTGGAGTTGAATATGGTCAACTGGATTGAACGTGGTAATGCATTAACTATTATGGATATCAGTTGTTGGAAAGAATTGCTACGTCGTCATTTTACAGTATTTAAGGATGATATATCGTTCTTGAATTCAGATCTTAAATCGTTCTTGCAATCATGATAAATTCTGATGGACCATGACACATGAGAGTACAATGTGCATAGTTTTAAGGACTTCACTGTTTAAGCTGTTTGCTTACTTTCAATATGTTTTGCTTACAAATGGTCAATTCACATGTGGAACTCTGTTACTTGCAGGTGTATATGAATCCTTTGACACACTCTGTATCTACCTAGAAAGTGACCAATCAATAGGAGCAGATCCAGACCGGAACTTCTGGGTGAGGTACCGCATGGCAGTAATGAATCAAAAGCATGCAGATCGTACAGTCTGGAAAGAGTCTTCAATATGCACCAAGACTTGGAACAATTCAGTCTTGCAGTTCATGAAGGTGTCAGACATGGTGGAAGCTGATGCTGGATTCTTGGTCCGTGACACTGTGGTGTTTGTGTGCGAGATCCTTGATTGCTGTCCATGGTTTGAGTTCTCGGATCTGGAGGTAATTGATCTTGTTGGTGACAGGGCATCTATGAGTATTGTTGAAATTTTTGATCTCGTTTATTGTAAACGTCATAGACGCCAGATGCACAGCAACATGTGGAATGGATCATGCTTGGGTATTGAAAAGTTGAACTTGCTGGTTGGGACCACACAAAATAAATTTATACAATCCAACTACTTGCAGGTTTTGATCTCGGATGAGGAGCAGGATGCGCTTTCCACTGATCCAGACGAGCTTTTAGATTCTGATGATAGTGATGGTATTAGTGGTGACGAAGAAGACATATTCCGAAGCTTGTTAGCAAGGGCTGGATTCCATTTGAGCTACGGGGATAGCCCGCCCCTCTTATTGGATCCATCCCAGCTACAGGTCACTTTGCGAGAGAAGTTGTTGATGGATGCGGGGGCTGTAGCTGCCTTCCTTGCAGGTGTGTTCTTCTGCAGTTCACATATTTGCACATTAACCTAGTCTAGTACTCTGATTCTATGATGTCTGTTGTGGATTAAGGACTATTGCTTTGACATACAGAAGGATAGACTGTTTGTAAGTAGCAATTCTCTCTGCTGCTTTGTTCCTAATACCAAAGATTAGATTGATTTTGAACTTATGTCACTAGCTAATAGCTTGATAAAACTATGTTGTAAAGATCACGTGAGAAGTTGTTTCTTCCAGAAATTTTGATAAAGTGGCTAAGAAAGAGGTGATGTCTTGCGTTTCAGGCTTGAGGGTATACTTAGATGACCCTGCAAAGGTAAAGCGGTTGCTTCTCCCAACTAAAGTTTCAACAGCAAGTTCTGGAGGAGCTGGAGGCAAAAATGCAGCAGGAAGAGGGGAGGCATCATCCCCTAGCCTTATGAACCTTCTGATGGGAGTGAAAGTGCTACAGCAAGCCATAGTTGATCTTCTGCTAGATATCATGGTTGAATGCTGTCAACCATCAGAAGCAAAGAAATCTGGTGATGTGGGAGGTGATAACAAGCTTCGGGGAGGACTCGCAGACGGGAACATCGTGAGTAGAATCTTTCCTTGGCACAGGGTGGTCTAACAACAGCTTCAAAGTGGACAACACCATTCCTTGTCAGACGCACGCATTCAGTAATGTATCCACCTTGGTGCGTTACCTGAAAGAAGCAGAAAATTACTGACATTTTAATTTACCCTTTGAACCTAACTACGACAGGACTTTACACTATGTAGTTTTGTCTCATTGTCTGATTTAGATGTCTAGTCTTCAAAACTTTCTGGTAAGCCCCAAGTGCAGGCCAACAGATTGACCCTTTGCTATGAATGTAGGACACATCTGCGGAGTGAGTGACATTTGGGATTAGAACCGATTGCCTCATATAAGAGAGCAAAGTATCTTGGTACTCAAACTGAATATGCTAAATCTGTGTATGCGACATCAACCATATCCTGAATAAATTCTGAAAATTCTAACAATAAGGACTTTGTGTTGCTGATGGTCTTTCAGAATTGACAACATTAAATTGGGGCCTACCTTTAAATTTGGATTGATTAAGTTTGCAGCAGTTTATATAAATTTCTAATCAATTTAATCACCTTCTCTGGAGTAGCAGAGCTTCACCTATGCAATCTTCATATAGAGGAGATCATCCAGACTTGTTGCTCACAGAGTAATAGCATGAGAGTCCCTTCAGGGTTGTGTTTTTATTCTTAACAACAATCCTACTTGGAGCACTCTATGAATTCAAAGCTCCACCTGAGATGTATCAATATACGTGCACAATCAAAGTTCATTTTCTAAAATGTTACTGGCTGGGTTCAACTCAATGTTATTAAAATGTAGCTAGAGTGATGTATGATAACTTGAATGCCAAATTTAAAGCATCATATATCACCTCCATCATGAGTTGCAATAATAAGTTGACTCAATTGAATCAGGGGCCTAATATTTGTGGTATTTGCTTTGCATAGGAGGCAGGTAACAGATTTTTGTATCTAATTAAGTTGGTTGTGATGTGAAACATCAGGCTGCAAAGTTGTCCTCAGCAACAGTTGGAGTGGACTGGAGAAGTGGTGGTTCAGCTGTTGATACTCGAGAGAGTGGGCTAAGTCCAATTGAGCAGCGACTAGAAATAGGAGGTGATGGTTGTGCAGGAGCACAGGCTGTGCAAAGCAGTGACTCGTTGGCTGTAGATATGCCAGTGGGAAGGGCTGCAGCACTTTCTGTCCCCTCACCACAGGTGGAGCCTGCACTGGGCCAAGAAACTTTTGCCCCAGATGCCACTAACAATACCTTCAATAGCCAATTTCAAAAGGTGCCTCAGCCACTTTTTGAGTATTCCATCACACTTGCTTCTGTTTTGTTTGGTTCAGCTTCTCAGTGGTACATGTTTGCAGTGAAAATGCAGAGTGTGTAATGGGTTTCCAGCTTAGGAACCAAGTTGTGATTGAACTTTCTGATGGAAAGTTGGCTTTTTACATGCTAGGAGAGTACAGCTCAGTGTACAATAGTCCATGAAGACATATTATTAACTCAAACTTTGGGGTTTGTGTGAAATTGTGTTCAGCCAAAGTGGCCAGAGCAATCAGATGAGCTCCTAGGACTGATAGTAAATTCATTGAGAGCTTTAGAGGGGGCTGTACCTCAAGGTGTACCTGAGCCCCGTCGAAGGCCACAATCAGCGCAGAAGATTGCACTGGTGTTGGATAAGGCTCCCAAGCATTTGCAGCCGGATTTGATAGCTCTGGTGCCAAAGCTGGTAGATTCGTCCGAGCATTCTTTAGCTGCATATTCTTTGCTGGAACGACTTCAGAAACCAGATGCTGAACCTGCCATGCGCCTGCCGGTTTGATCTCTACACCTTGCTCTTGAAAGATTCGTCTGCATTAATTTGATGCTTATTCATTGGTTCTTGCTTGGGAAGGCTAGAGGCACTCTGCATGTCCTCGTATGGTTTTGTGCTTCACTTGAAGATAAAACTCTTCACTGGAGGGAATATCTGGAAGCTTTCTTTCCTGTCTTTTGTGTATCCATACTAGTTCATGAATTTCAGAGCGTCCCCATAGCAGTCTATTTCCGTTTTAAAAACCTTGAAGAGTTGACATGCAATTTCTACATTTTTTTCGACCAATTCATGGGCTGGTATGGGGTTGCGGCTGCATTGTTCTATGTTCTATGAATGGGACGCATGATGCTATGAAATTTAGGTGTGATCTTTCCTCTTACATAAGTTTTATTATTCAATTTGTGGATGGAATGTTCACATATCAGGCTAGTTGTTTTGCCTCTTACTTGGTGTTTACTTGTTTTGTTGTCAGGTGTTGGGAGCACTCAGCCAACTGGAGGTCAGCAGTGATG
Organism: Polytrichum formosum; assembly: GCA_964035585.1. NCBI lineage: Eukaryota > Viridiplantae > Streptophyta > Polytrichopsida > Polytrichales > Polytrichaceae > Polytrichum > Polytrichum formosum. Next base: position 72,858,038 of record OZ037935.1, on the reverse strand, counting down.
TATGGGAGCAGGTTTTGCAGCAGGGATTAGATGTGTTACCTGAGTTAGTTGATGATCCATTAGCAGCAGTGATGAGCTTTGTCTTCAAGGCTGCTACCGAATGCCAGCGATTACCACTTGCGGTATGTTACAATTCACACAGTATTACCATTGACTTCCTCTAATAAAGATAATGTAATGGAGCTCACAATAAAACAGAAGGAAATTCCAAAATTTATCTGGTTGAGAATCTCATAAGGCGCAAGCTAAGTTTTGTGCTTTTTGGATTGTTTTTACATCTCATTACATCCTTGTCTTTCTAAGATTTTGTTTGTGTTTGGCTACTGAAGGTTGGTGACAATTATATTTGTTCTTGTTCATTTGTTTACAATACTTGTTTAGTTCTAAACATTAATATTATCTGTAATCAGGCTGGGGCAGTACGGAGAAGGCTCAAGAAGCTGGGCCCTGCTGTCTCTCCTCGTGTGCTGGATGTAGTGCGAAGCACTGTAAGCAGCTGCACGGATGTTGCTGAAGCACTTCTGAGGGACATTGACAATGACTCCGAGCGCAGTGAAACTGATGTTGCAGCGGCAGGCTTAACCTTGATGTTTGGAGCTACTCGTGATGACGGTGGTGCAGCAGCGCAGCTGCAGGTTTGCTTTCCCAGTCCCTTACATTGATGTTGTAGTGTGATTCTCAATGTTGTGTATTATACAATATTTCTACCATTTTGTATTGGCCTCTCTTGTGCTGACCTTGTTTACTGGATTGGTCTTCATATCCAGGCAGCAGCTGAACAGGTTGCAGCATCTTGTTGGAGGGTTGCTGATGTGGACTTTCTGGTCGAGATGTTGACAATGCCAAGCCTTAGGATAGAAGCCCAACGTGTATTTGAGCGTGCAATTGCTAGGCGGGCCTTTGGTGAACAATCAGTCGTGATGGTTCTTGAGAGACGGCGATCTCAAAGGCTTATTCAAGGCACTCGCATGGGTGCAAGTGCTGCTCCTGCAACTGCTACAGCTGCCCACATACGAGATCCACTGATGCCTGGCACACCGGGTGGAGGATGTATCGATTATATACATCCTCTTGAAGATGATGATGACTTTCCATCAGTTCTCCAGCTTGCAGAGGCTCTGGCCCTTTCGCGTGACCTCCGAGTTCGTGAATTTGTGTCCACAATGTATGCTGTTATGTTTAAAGTGTATGGTGGTGAGGGTTATCGTGAACGTATGCTGAGAGGTCTTGTGGAACGAGCAACGAGTAGTACCAGTGGCCCCCATGAGGTAGAACTGGGGATGGATATACTCACGTTCCTGGTGCATGAGGAAGAAGGGACTGCACGTCCTGTACTTAGCATGATGTGCAAGGTAGCCGAAGCAGCCAATGCAGAGAGAAATGTCTTGTGGCAGCAGCTTCGGGCGAGAGAAGAGGATATTACTCGTTCAAGAACTGAGCGTCAAGCAGAGTTGTCTCGTTTGGCTCGAGAGAAGGCTGTGCTTTCTCAGGGGCTTACCGATGCGGACATTGCACAAAATCGCTTGAAGGTATGTGGATAGTTGAATGTGAGACTTGATTGGGACGTGTCTGAAGATGCTGTCAATGTGAAGAATAATACATATATTGGACACTCTTAGAACAACTAAATTGCGGAGTTTGGTTTGTTTGAAGCTCTTCAAGTTTGAAGGAAGATACTGTTAGTGTTAGCATCCACCACAATTATACAGTTTCTTGTATGGCAAGTCTCTAACTGTAGTCTGGAACCTGTACTTCAGGATTACATTGTGGACATCACTAAAACAAAGGCGTTTATGCAATTTTTAGTTCCCATAACATTCTAGGCTTAGAAATGATAACAAAGTGCACTATATTTGATGCTGATGTTGTGCTATGTAGGTTCCCTGACTTGATATTTTTAGGGAAGACTGCATAGCTTGATAACTCTATTTTTATCCTCAATTAGTGGTAGCAGGAAGTACCCCTGAAGACATAGTGTCTGCACTTCTCTTATTTAGAATATTGACTTCTGGGAACTGAATCAATTAGGAACTCCAGGCATTTCGCACTAACCGGCGCTTTAATAAAATCTTCTCCAATTGGGGCCGAAAAGTTTCTGAATGGATCTGTTCTGTAGAAGTAACCAGATTCTTGTTGTTGCAGGCGGAAATGAAAGTTGAGATTGACAGACTAGGTCGCGAAAAGAAAGACATGGCAGAGCAGCTTCGGGAAGCAGATAATCAACTTGAGTGGGTTCGGTCTGAGCGTGATGAGGAGATAGGGAAGCTTCTTACAGAGAAGAAAGGATTACAGGAGCGCCTTAGAGATTCAGATGCTCAACTGGCTCAACTGAAGTCACGGAAACGGGATGAACTCAAGGTATGCTGAAATCAAAGTACCGAGATCAGATATTTGAGAACTTTAAACATATCAAGTTGCTTGTCCTATAGGCTTGCTTAGATCTTGAAAGTAGTACACTAAACATCTGATGTAGTATGGCATAAAATTTTGTGTGCCCTGTTAATTAGACTGGTCTTCATGACTTGTCATGTAGCACCAAGTGTAATATGAACCCATTTCTAGTTGCCACCCAGTGATTGCAAGACAATCAATGTGTGTTGATGATGAATAGTGTGGGCTGCACCAAATTGGATCTTTAGTGTAGTTATAGGGATGCTTTCATGAGGTTGTACTTTTGTTCAATACTTACGTTCGACTACACAATCTGCAGAGAGTGATGAAGGAGAAGAATGTACTAGCTGAGAGGCTGAAGAATGCTGAGTCAGCTCGGAAGCGGTTTGATGAGGACATCAAACGGTATGCCACTGAGTCCATCACCAGAGAAGAAATTCGGCAGTCTCTTGAAGATGAGATCCGCCGACTCACTCAGACAGTAGGACAAACTGAGGGGGGTCTCAGGGAGAAGGAGGAACAGGTCATACGCTGTGAAGCTTACATTGATGGAATGGAGTCCAAGCTTCATGCTTGTCAGGTACCACTTGCATTTCTTTGGATGCTGCACCACGATCTCAAGGCTTCCTTCATGCAGTGAAAAACACACTACTTATTGATGACAAATTTTCTCCGGATCTCCTTCACATTGACAAAGACTTCCAATGTCCCGCATTATGTTTGTGGCAAATAGTAACACAGTCAACCAGATGATGTTAAGTTCAGTGCTAGCGGCATAAAACTAACAGGTTATCTTTCAACTGTTGCAGAACTACATTCAGACGTTAGAGGCATCTCTGCAGGAAGAGATGTCTAGACATGCCCCACTATATGGGGCTGGTCTGGAAACACTCTCTCTGAGTGAATTAGAGACTCTGGCTAGGATCCATGATGAAGGCCTGCGATCAGTGCGGCAGCTGCAGCAACAGCGAGGTGCGGGGGGTGCGGAGCTCATGGTGGATGCCATGGCGAACCACTCTCCAATTTCTCTGCCTTTAGGCATGTATGCTGGCCCACCTCCCATAGCTGTGGGGATGCCTTCAATTATGGCGAATGGGATGAGTGTTCATGGTAACGGACACATCAATGGAACTGTGGGCCCTTGGTACCCTCCTGCTTAATCTATTATAAATCTCTGGTTCCCGGTTCCAGGCGTCCCTGCACCTCTTTGTTATAAAATGGAAATGAATAAAAATTTCTCTTTATTTTTTAAATGAACTTCTTGCATCTTTTGGGTATGATGTACATAGGAATTCCGTCTTGCAACAATTTTCTTCAAAGAAATGGGGGCTTGGGACGTTTCTGGATCATATTGAACCTGAGTCGGAAGAAACCAGGAATCTACCTGGTACAAGCAGGTTAAGGGTAAACAAACCAAAGGGTATCATGTATTGCCCTGCACCGGTGGCTAATTCTTACTTATAACATAACCTGACAGGATTGCACAAGAACATCACCCGAAGTATTGGAAGAGTGTCTCTGTAGGAGTTTCATAGCCATAGGTGTTGAAGAGTGAAAAGAGAAGAGGGTGGTGCAGCATTTGTGGTCGAAGATTGATGGCTAGTTGCAAGATATAATTGAGTACACATTGGAAACAGGAGTGAATAAGAGTGAAATGACGGAAAACCTAAATGGATCGCCCTGGCTCTTCTGTAATCTTTCTACCCCCATCTGCATTGTATGGGTGTTTCTGATCGATTTGCTTCAATGTTCTCGTTTTTATCCCCCATATTGTGACTGCGGCAGCTTCAAAAGACAAAATACCTAACCTATCTGCTCCAACTTGTGAAAGTTCTGGTTCAGCTACCATTTCAGTTTTTTGAGAATGAGGTATCACCTGGGCACATCCTTGATATTAACCTAGAACTGAAGGTTCCAAGTACATCCCTCAACGCACATAACCAGAACCTCTTTGGAGGACACATTTCACATACCCGACCAAGACTGCTGTCGTTTTGCATGGGAAAAAGGGACTTCGCAAAGTGGTCTCTCTGAAACCTGGAGAGTATATGCAAAGGTCCACTGCATGTCGTAGTTCCAAAACAAACATGTTGTAGCTTCATCACCGAAGCACAAAAGCCTGCGACAACTTGAGTTGTCAAAAATTGAGTAATCTTGAAACGATAATCATTCCTGGTAACGTGAAGCTCACTCAAAGATGTCCCGGAGCCTGCAATGAATGAATTGACAAGAACAATGAGATTTAGAAACATGTAGTATCAGAACTTGTGTGCATAATTGTCACCAATCTGTCAAGCACGTTGCCGTCTTTCTTGAGACATGAGGAAGGTCATGCTGGTCTCCAACCCCTTGAGCAGGCCCTTCACCTCCATGGTGGATGCCCATGCTGCAGCCCGCGAGGCTTCGTCGTTGTTCAGGAGCCGGATCTCTGCCCATGTGCTCTTCTTGGAGTTTGGAGTTTGCTTCTTCAAGTCCACTACCTCACCGTATGTGGGTTTGTTGTGCAGAAGCCTGGAGGTGTCTGCATTGTTGTTCTGTGTAAGGGGTGGGTGGCAAGTCTCCAAATTCAAGCTGCACATTATATCCATGCCAGCACAGAATCAAGTTGTGAGGGTTACAACTCAACCAGTGTTGGACTGGTGGCATCACTCGATGGGTATATATAGGTAATGAGGATTTTACCATGTTTTGCTATCGGATGGAAGATAGTGGCCTAAATAATTGCTTGGGTACATAAATATTCACTCTAGGTTAGTGTTCCAACACTTAAATGCTTGAGAATTGGAAGGTGGTTGTGTGCATACATACAAGGCCTACTTTACACTTATATCCTGAGTCCCACTTTGCAAAGTCCCACATAGAGGTGAAAGTCCCAACTTCATGGGCCCTTTTGCATTTCATGTGACTTGGGCTATTTTAGTGTGAAGGACAAAGTCCGAAGTACAAGGCTCGTACATTTCGCCAAGTCCCAAGCCTTACCTTATCCACTTAACCACTTCTATGTTGAACTCTACTATTTAATGCTTCCCACGGGGGGTTCACTCCATGGTCAAGTTGAACACCACGTGCGGCCAAAAAAAATCTACTTTTGGTAAGTTGCATCACCAAAATGGGTCAAAATTTTATCAATTTTTTTTCATGGGTAGATATAGACGGTATCTATTACATAGTAAAAAATGGTAACCAAGTTTGATGATTTGTTTTTTTTAATAAAACATACCGTTTCTAACTAGAATGACGCAGAATTGAACTAAAATAATTACTACAAAAATGAAGATGAATAAAAATTTCAAAAAAATATACAAAAGATATTATCAATGGTTATGTATATGTAGAAAAAATCTCATAATTTATGAGTTTATCTATTCCATGTAATATAGGGGTAGCAAACTTTGGCCGCACGTGGTGTTCAACTTGACATGGAGTGAGCCCCCCCTGATGCTTCCTTAGGCATGCAATTAAGAAGAGATCACACTCTTCATAATTGTGAAACATGCTATTGTTGGCATTTTGTTAATACTTCAAGTTGCGATGAATGAGCAAAATGCCGGATCAATAATGATGATTGTTTTGATCGTTGAATGAGGCAAAATCAACAAAACAAGAATAACATGTCAGGTTCCAAAATTGAGTGGATTTGTGAACATGTTAGTCCATCAACATTCAGGTCCTTGTGCACAATTCTAGGACATTATTCTAATAGTCTTGGTACACATGTAAGGGAATGTATCGCTAGAGAGCTTAGAGTTGCATTAGCGCTTAATCGATTAGGTATTAGGTATGTTTGGTGATGTGTGCCCAATTGCATAGGATTTCATTAAGTTCAGGCTCTATTATTATTAAAGATTGTTATGACCCACATTCCTTTGAAACAAAGATGGGTGGATTCATATGGTACTTGGAGCAAAAAAATTCCTTGGAGCAACAAATTCTTGTTCACTAATTCCATAAGCCTGGGTTTGAGATAAATCTTCCATCTTTAACAAGTGAATGTTTTTTGAGGGAAACCTACTACATCAATAGGCACAAAAAGGTGACATAAACACAACGTGAAAGACAAAACAACCCATTGTCTTCTTCTCCAAGTAAAAAATGACTCTTCCAATACAATGGCCAAGATTTGATCAATTCCTGATAATTTTTAATGCAAAGAATCATTGGGACTTGGAGTTGAGCCACCACTTTTAGCCAACCCAACTCCAAAGTAAAGCCCCAACTTCTTGGCTCCGTACTTGTTGCCATGTAGGATACTACACTGATTATCCCAATTAGTGTGTGTTACCATTCAGAGTTACGAGGTGCTATATATGTTTATTGAGTCTATGTAATATTTTACCAAGCAAAGCCATTTATGTTCTATAATGTTCGAACAAATTATTGAACTTTCGTTAGTAAAATTGAACTCCTGAGTAAGATGTTATTGCACAATGTAACTCCAAATAGTAACACACACAACTTGGGATAATCAATGTAGCTTGGACTTGTGCCATCTTGACCAATGCGGGGACCATGTCTACTCATGTTGCCCAATGTATATTTAGACTAGCTTGGACCTAAGCTATCTTGGCCTGTTGCACATGTGATCCCCCACCTTTTTGAAACGGTGGGAAATGGTGGGGCGACAACCACCCCATGACCACCACCACAACCATCATGTCCGTTGTATATGCGATTGGGACATAGGAATTGAGACCTATTATAAAGTCGCATTTTGTTTGGGACTTTGCTCCCCACCAATCGCGTTGCTTGAAAAAAAAATTGGGAATTTGGAAACGGGACGCCATGTAAGGTATGTCAGTGTTATTTGGTTTATTTTTCATGTTCTCCAACTTCTACCAATTAGATTTACACAGCAAAACTCGTGTTGCATTTGCAAATCTATGAGGAAACATAGGCAAAAAATCGAATTGGCAATGAAATCTCCCGTGGTTTAGTTATGCTTAGTTGAAGTGCATGTTTGTTGATTCCTTAACTGAATACATACATGGTTCCCCCCAATTGTGTTCACTATTGAGTGTAGAGTAGTTATGAATATTTGAAGACGTAGTTCAATCTTTTTGAACATGTGGCTTTACGATGTTTGCTCTTTGATCCTCACCGAACCACCTAGCAATCAAATGTAGGGGTCCGCTTGAGAGAACGAGCCATCTACCATGGAGCGGGCCTTCAAGATGACAAGTATTGAGAGGAACTCACAAGGGGGAAGGCGGAGCGGTGGCAGGTCTGCTTTGCGGGCGCAGTTGCGGCAGCTGCGCTGCAGGTGTTGGCAGGTTGTGGTCCCACCAGTTGCGCCATCGCCGCCTCCGCCGCTTGGTGGTCGCTTCAGCGTCCCCAGCGAGCTTCTGTTCCCAAGGTTTCTTCGACGCGGCCTCCTTGATCATGGCACAAGACTCCACGGCTTTGTTGACTGGCTTCGTGGTTGTGGTGGATCGAGCGCCTGCATTGGGGGATTGGCGGATGAGGCACATGATCTCTCGCTGGATCAAATCATACTCACCCTTGGCTGGCAGGTTTCGTCCCTCGAAGACATCGCTCCCGGATGCAAGCTCCCGTTGCACCTTTCTCACCAGCTTCAGAATGCCAGGTGCGCCAACCCCTGAATCGAGACGCAAGTACATATCTGCAAAGCCATGCACATCAACTCACGCTCCACTCCTGCTCCATGCATTGAAGACAACCGCAAAATCAAGAGCGACTTCCTAATTGCAATTCTTTGTGGATGTGATCATGCAACGACAACACAATTTGTTGATATGATGTGGTACCAGATAGGCTGCCCAACATCCAACCCAGTGCAGCTTTACGACGGAGCTCCTGATTCTCCTCATCCATTCGCTTCTTCATTCTCTCTATCCTCCTTTTCTGCCTGAGTGACACCTCCTCGCTCCTTTCCACGTCCCGCTGGAGATCGTGGACAAGTACTTCCAATTCCTGTCGCATCACCACCACAACTGCAAGTGAACAACTCCGCAGATGCTGGGTCCCCTATTCGGGATTCGCCACTTGACTCATTAGCACTAGTTTCTTCGAGACTAACCTACTTGGGACTCATTTTCCCTAATAGCTACGAAAGACCATCCAAATGTCAGTGGCACCTGCAAGTGGCGCTTCCTGTCCATGTGGTTAAACGAACTAACAACCAATAGGAGATAAATTTTTTGTTCTCCCCATAAATAACTCCGTGTCACTTTGGAACGCCCCTTCTTCACAAAATTTCATGTGAGGGGTTTTGAATGCCTCCACATTCTTCTTCTTTTTAATGTCATATCGGATGTTGAAAGCAATGACAATTCCAGAAATTTCATGGGAGGGTGCAATGACTGGGTCTGAAGAGGAATTCTGGAGAAACGGAGAATTCTGCTAAGGGCTTACTAACCTGGACACGCCGTTGCTCACTCCTGTACTTGTTCTCGTACTCCGAGGACTCCTCCTTCAGGATGTCAAGTGCTCGCTCCACCTCCCAGCTCGTCTTGCATTCGTGCAGCTGGTGCTGGGTTTTGGACATCAACACCTTCTCAGCCTTGTACTTCAACCGGGACCCACAACTCAGCTCATGCTTGAGGTCCTCGTTCAACTTGAGAAGCGCGGCCTCACGGACATCGAACTCCCGCCCTTGCCGCTCAAACGCAGATTCCATGCTGTTGAGGTAATCCAGGAGCTCCCCACTTTTCTTCTCGTACTCATCAATGATGTCTTGCCGCAGGCATGCCACTTCAAACCGCTCCTTGTCAAGCGCTGTCGTCCTCTCATGGATGTCCCTCTGCATGGTCACCTTCAAATTTAGCCACAGACTGGCAATGGCGAATCAGTGGTAGAAAAACAATGTATTTAAGGGACAAGGTAAAAGGAGGGAATGTCTTTAACGATGCATTTAGAGGACTAGGGACTGTGAGGGTGCTTACAGTAATGGTTGGGCAGTCCATCCGGGCAGACTCAGGGGTAACATGGCTGGCGCAGTTCTTGCGAGGTTGCAATGTTGCGCTGCAATGCGATGTTGGGCTGCAACCCCGCAATCCCATCTTCCATAGCATTTACTATCTTCGACTTTCATCCCCCCCGCAGTTCCATCCGCGGAAAGAATATCTACCGATCAACTCTCTACCGATCAATTTCCGGGGAAAGAGCGTGACTTTGGTAAGCACGGATTTTCATGCAATTGTCAAAGTATTTGTATGAGCAAAACCACTAGATCCAGCGCAACCTACAAGTAACTCAAAAGCAAAAGCGCGGAAGAGTTGGAGAAGAAACCTTGCGGAATAATTGGCCTTGGCAGAATCCCTGCATCTAAATGACTGGACTACATGTGACCTCAACCAACCTACTGACACCAAACTTCGCTTGACAAAACGCATGAATGCTCCATAGCTGCTTCATCAGCACCCGCAACCAACATGACTGTCAAGATCTCCAGGCTAAGGGAATATAAGCATCTAATGCTGCGTTCCCCAGCGCTGCTTCAACTTAAAAACTTGACGAAACCGCACAAATCTGCGGGACTTTTGACGCTTTTAAACACATGTGCAAGCATTGTGACGAATCGCCTAACAAATTATAGACAACTATACACGACGTCGTGACATTGTAGAACCATTATAGCTGAATCCTCAAACTCAAGAATCTTTCACAATCTGCGATATGTGAAAGAAAAAAAGGACTTTAATTTTCACACAGCCACCTGTACCATCGCGGCATGAGGATACGCAATCCCCCACCGCACCATGGTCTACGGATCAGGACTTCGAATCTTCATCTGACAGTCCGTGATCGAGCTTCCAGAATACTAGAAGGAATGGTGTTTGAAGGACTGCGAAGAGACACATTGCGAAAAGGGAAGAATTGAATGCATAACCGAACAAGTTTCACTGGATTTCTCCCCCTCGGAGGAATCATAATTCATGGCCCACGCAGATTCTTTGGAAGTTGTGAACCGTTGGGTTGCTTACCTTCTCGCAACTTCAACACTGTGCCTCGTGAGTTCTCATTTCCGAAGAGATAGTAGTACTCACATAGCTGGAAAGTTACTATAATTATTTTATTCCAAAAATTATAGAGATAATGCGGACATTCGATTCTTATAAAATATAGTTTAGCAAGGAGCATTTTGGAAAAATACTGATTTTCAAGTTTGACAAAATCTACGTTTGAAAATAAATCGAAACCGCCCAGGCACAACAGTAAATACTGTTTCGTTCTGAAAAGTGAATAGCTTCATGCTGACTTCATATTCCTTTAATTCTTAAAGTTCCGAGTTCAAAACCTTTCCATCTTTAATGTGGAACTCGACAGTAGATGGGAACACACATGGAATGAGCAGCTCCAAGCTCCCCTCTTTTCACATTCATTACTTCTCCTCGTTGCCCAAGTTGTTAGCTTTGTGGAAATCTTGCATGAATGTTTCATAAGTCGTTACAATAGAAATTGCCTACTAAATATTAAATGAATTGCTTTGCGTTGGTACATGGTTCCATTGACAGGTATTGGGTAATTTATTATAATTTATGCATCTAAGAAGGGTATTGGTGAGAGTGGTTGGAATAATTGTAATGTTGGTTATAACATAATATTAACTATTGCCCTCAACCTACCTCTACAAAAGAGCATCAAACAACCGAATTGGCACTTGATGCTCTTTTCTAGGATAGTTAACATAACAATTTGGATTAAACTATACTATATTTGTATTTTTGAGGGTTTTACATTCATTATGTAAGACAAATTAGACTTTGATAAAGCGGTAAGGTGGACAAATCGGAAGGGCAATTGGCAGTAGAGGTTCTGATGTAGGTTTTGAGATTCTAATCTAACAATTTTTAAAAGGCTATAAAATTGGTAAAAAGACGCCTAGGAGTCCAAAAAGTTGGTGGACTTCACAATAGTCTTTCCAAATTTTCACTAGCTTTGAAGCTTCAACCTTTGTTACTTAGAGCGTCCCCACCAGACCGGGCATGGGGCATGCCAACACCATAAATGGGGCATCCCAGGTTCTTAGGTGGCGGTACCGGTATAAAGTGAGCCCCACCAATGGCCGGCCCCCCATAATTTAGAACCGGCCCGGGTATAGTAAGGACCTTCCCCCGCCATGGTTCATATAGCGGTCATCCTCCGGCCCGCCAAGAGAATATTTTAATAACAAATACTCCGATATCCTACTTTATCCCACTTTATCCCGTGTCAGATAATAGGTGTCGTTGTCTTATTGATTGCTTCCTAGTTATGGTGGGGGTATGCCTAGGCTTTGGTGGGCTTTGCCTCAAGATGAGCTGCCCCGCCCAAAATGGAGGGCTCGCCAAAGGTATAGAATATTATATACTCCATTTGGCATATGCCCGGTCTGGTGGGGATGCTCTTAGTAGCTATCCTTTGGCTGGGGCGAACCAACCCATATATCCGTACCTTACCGGGGAGGGCGAACGGCTGGAGATTCGTGGCACTCACTTAAAATCAACCATCCTACATATTGTGGATGAAGTGGCTCCAATACAAAAAGACCCCCTATGAGGTTGAGGGCCGATTCATTCGAATGTGACATCACTAGACATCCGGTAAGGTACCAATGTATGGGTCGGTTCGCCCTAGCCCTATCCTTTGAAATCAAAAGGCACATGTTAGCACTGGTACTTGAAGCTATGAAATATTTTTAGGTCACAAAAAATTAAATAGTTTTATATATTGTTGTGTTCTATAGGCTTTTCACAAATTTGAAAATCTATGAAAAATATTTGAAATATTTCCAAGTTCTGTAACTTGCATGAATTTACAACAATTTATGGGAATGTGGGTTTTAGGCAAAATGAACATAAACTTTGGCTCCCTTGGGACCAAGCATGAATGGAGAGCCTCTTCACCTACAAGATACTTACCCATTTTGCGGGTGGGCTCTATTGTACACTTTTAGGCAGACATAACTTACACTTGTGTATGTAGAAAGCAACAAATCTAAAATTTGCATAACATTATTCAGATCCATAGCAATGTTTTGTGGGACTAACAATATTCTACAAAATATTCTTGGATATTCCCACAGTCAGTTTGAATGTGGGAATATCCGGAAATATTTTGTACAATATTGTCAGTTCCACAAAACATTGTTATGGATCTAAATAATGTTATGTATAGGAAGAAAGCAATGCTAAGAATTATGTATTCAAAAACATTTATGGATGATCGCCAACATTTGGGGTTTGCATTGTGTAACTAGGGTGATTGGGTTTACAATGTCTACGATGAAGATGAAAAGATAGAATTTCAAGCGTAATTTTACGTCCACTTCTTGTAGGATATGGAGTATTCATTTACTATAATGTGAATATCAAATCCAAAATATGGATGTAGTTACTTTCCGCAGTTTTGGGGTGTTGCTTGAATATTGCAATCATGGTTAAATTAAAGACTGTTGTTCAAGAACAAAGGTCAGTTGTTTGCTGCTAATCTAGTGCATAATGGTCAATTATAATAGTTAATGTCTCAAGCATGAAACCTATCTGTGTTCCATGGGCAGATTTATCTCTTGCAAATTGGAAATGACATGAAATACAAGAGAGCCCAACACAGTGTGAAGTTTTGTTTCTTGTTTCAAACTCGTAACTTCAAGTGCACAACATTATATTGCACTTTGGCCACCTATAATCGAGTGGTATATGACAAGATTTATAGTTCACAATGCACACAAGTCACTATCCACTTTGTGGTCGGATATAGTGAAATTCTTTCAATTTGGATGTTTTGAATGTCATTGTATATGAATGTAATTGTGGTGTGTTGTTGTTATTGTGTGAATGTATTTTGTCAGGAATCTCTGCACCTGACATCACAATCCACAAAACAATGTTAGAATAAAGTGCTGAGAGATAACAACATCAAACAAATAATTATAAAGTATTGCATAATTAACGGTATTCGCAACATTTACAAGAATTTACTCAAAATTTGAGATATCAGCTTAGTAGGTTGGTATTGAGGATCAGATTATGTGGAGTAATATGATCTGGTCAGAGATGCAAAGAAGATACTGTATTATAGCCTTGATTTTTTTGCCAAACCTCAGTTTTGATCTTTATTGCTTCCTTGAAAGAAGCTGCATCTGTTGGCATAATCATAAATTTCTACCACACCCACATCACCTATTTGAGTCCTGGACACTTTTCAATAACATAACTTGTTTAATATTTGTGAAAACATACACGTTGGTGAAAAAATTGCTAGACGAATGTTCCCAAGCTCTTGTGGATAACACAAGGTCAGCGCTTTCCTTGTTGGTAAGAATGAATCTTGTAACAAGGCAGAGTAGTTTGATCTTTTGTCGCCTACAGCTGGATCCAAGCCTCCCACAAATATCTGTGTGGCACAGGCGCTCAGTAACCACGTCAAAATCATGCCCACAATGCCTCCGACTATGGACAAGAAACCAATATGCAGTGCTTCATGATCAGACCATAAATTCTTTGCATAAACTCAAAGCATAGTATTACAGTGAACCATGCCAACTCAGGAACCCAGAATTGATATAGAAATGAAGCTGTATCTCAGGCTCTGGCTAAATATATATGCTTCGATTGCACTAATTAATCAAATATTACGTTCAGGAATTTCTGGCATTGCCTATCAGAAATGCTGGAGCAATGGAACTACATACAATGTCTTACCTATGCTCATTGCCTACAATTGGATTTATTAAAAACAACATATTCGGTTTATCTTAAAACCTCTTGGGTTGAGAAAGCACGAAACAACTTACTGTTGTGTTGTTTGGATTGTTGTCAGTTGCAAAACCCTGGCGAGATGGCTGAAGCTCCATACATACCATATGTGGCCACTGCTACTGCAGAGGCTGGAGTTACTCACAAGCATACATGTTAAGACAGTCAATCTTGCCAGCCCTTCCAGAACCTCAGACTTAAAAACAAACACCTCCTTCAGACATTGCACAAACACCATCATACGCTCACCTTTTCGAAACACTACACCACAGGCCAATATCCTCACCAGTGACAACAAAGCATTTCACCTTAAAGAGGAATTGCAGTTTGAACAACAACCTACTTCAGACTGGTAACCATAAGCTTACAAATCTTCAAAGAAATTATACACAGCTGCCGAGCAGTATAGCCACTTCCTCTCGTATACTGCCACATTCCTTCTTTGCTAAGGAGCTGACTCTACCACTCCACCGTTTACTAACCACAACACCAGACGACAAACCAACACCATCTGCAACCCATATGGTGAGACTCAACACTTTCCGAGCCTTATAAATGGCAATTTCCTCCATGTCAATTGACAAATCCTTCCATTCCCAGAAAACTTAAGAAAGAGATGAATGATTATTGTCATGATTCTCTCACAAACACAGCATCAAATGCTCAAACTAAACAAATAGATATCCTTTACACCACACCACCCTGTCCAATTAAGCCTCCATTTCACCTCACAAACAAAAACATTATAGGCGAACCGAAACTATAGGAGATACAAAGAGATTAAAAAGGATCAGTACTTGTCAAATTCATCTTGGAAAAGTTGACCAAGTTGTCAAATTCATCTTGTAAGAGTGAACAAGTTACAGAATGCACAACTATTCAATGATGAGATTTAGTCGGTCTAATCATCTCTACAAAAGTGTCCCGCAAAACCCCTACCTAACCCCTCATCTCGTCTTGCTTCTGAAACACCTTTCCCTGCCTCGCCGCACGACTTCCTTCACGTCCGAAACCTCGTTGTCTGCTTGAGGCAGGCAGGAACCATTGTGTCCACTTCCAGAATATGCCGAAATGCGGCCGGCTGACACAAAACATCTCATTTCTTTTTTTCCTCCATTCACTACTACTGCGGCGGCTGTTGTTGCTGTTGCTGCTGTTGAGGGGGCATTCCTGGCCGAGGACCGCCATACATTCCAGGTGGTGCACCAGGAGGAGGAGGCATTCCAGGTCTAGGTGGCCCTTGCATACCCGGGGGCATGCCTGGCCTGGGGGGACCTCCGGGCCCTCCCATTCCAGGAGGAGGCCCTCGCATCATTTGGGGAGGCCCCATGGGGCGCTGCCCATAAGGAGGAGGCATGCCGTGCTGAGGAGGGCCGGGAGGTGGTGGCATTGGTCTGGAACCGGGAGGGCCTCCATACTGCGGTGGACCTTGTCCCGGAGGCCCGGACATCATCTGCCCCGGGGGACGCATGCCAGGAGGAGGACCGCCTGGAGGACCTTGCATTGGGCGAGGAGCATACTGGCCGGGTGGAGGACCGGGAGGGCGCACTCCGGGAATCGGAACGGCTGGGGCGGGATTGTAGGTCACTGGACCTGCGGACACTTGCGGCACTGGAGCCCTCGGTTGCATCATTCCGGGAGCCGGGCCTCCCACTCCCCGCGCGGGCCCTGCCAGACCTGGTTGAGCTTGGTTCGCGGGCGCGGTGGGAATACCTCGTCCTGCAGCTCGTCCCACTCCTGGTCCTCCTGCTGCGGCTGCTGCTGCTTTAGCCCTGGATTCGTCGGGAGGAGGAGGCCCCTCCACTGTCATGGAAATCACCTCCTCCCCGCGGAGAAGGAGCAGTCCTAAAGTCCGCCTCTCCTCTCTCTCTTCTTGCGTCTTGCCCTTCTTGGGAGGCACGCGACGAATCTCCTCGCAGTCGCCGAGCACCAAGTTCATGTGGCGATCGAATGCCATGAACTTGCCAATCAGCAGTCGTCCATCTTGTATCGTCACTCGCATCCGCCAATTTATATATTGCAACAACTTGGACGTCTTCGACATCGACATCTTGCCCCCGCTTTCGAATAACACTGCCCTTTTCTCACTCAACCCTAAGGTGTTGCCACCTTCCTAATCCTCCAACTCGATCCGACGCACAGCAGCGCTGTCTCCTGCGCATTCACCCGACGACTCTGAGACTCTAAGCGCGCCAACCAGAGGCTCGGACGCACAACAACGCCCCCCTCAAACCCCTGTTGCAAGGGCGCAAGAAAATGCGTTCCAAAACCCTAATTCAAAACCCCCGTCCAAAGCCAGCGCAGGGAAAGCGATACACTCACCTGGAGCAGCATTTGCCGATAAGTCACGGTCCGTTACGAATGGGTCGGTGAGAGGCTCGGCAACCACTCCCTTCCTGGCGACGAAGAGCAGCCCAACCCGGCCGCAGCAGCAGTTCGTCCTGCGCTTCGCTTCCCGCTCCGTCGCTGCGACCTCAACTCCCTCCCGGTTGTTCCAAAGGGGAAGGAGAGAGACCAAACAGACAGGCCCCCCATTGCCACGTCCACTGTCGTTCCACTCGCATAGGTAGTAGTGTGGGCCACACTAATTCATATAAGCATCCACCTATTTACTGTAACCCCTTAACCTTCAAAGGTACCGACCGGGACATGTTAACTTATATTGGCCTAAGCAACTACTGTGGTTCATACGAGCCTCCAACGAGTGTTTAATTCAAGTCTTGTTTGGTTTACGAGGTTGAAATTATATTTTAAGGCACACGATCGTTGCCAAGGGATAAGGAAACCGAAAGAGGCCGTCCATCGTCACGTCCACTAATATCATCTCAATCGTGTAGGCAGTATGGACTGCGCTACTTTACTCAAAAGGTCCGAGGGGTGTACTCTGTTCTTTTCTTAGGCTAATTATAAAATATAACATTTGCAAAGGTTTCTTTATAATCACAAAAGAGAAGTTTGTGAGGTGCCATCAAGCCCGATCACATTCGTACTGTCAAAAATGCAAAGGCCCCAGTATGTTGTAGGTAGATTTTTGGTTCAAGTTGAATGTGATGGTAAGAGAAAATTATAATCACATTACATCACACTGTAACTCCAAACTATAATTTTCAACACTAAGTAACTACATGTGTTAGTGCAACTAGAAGATGATTCACTTGGGAATAAACTACATTAGTGAGCTTGTAAAGTAACCGCTTGATCTTCACTATTACGAGGCTATCCTCCTCCTCCTCCTCCTCTCAGAAGGATTCTCATTCAAGGAGCGGGTGAATTGCCTATCAACCCGTTGCAGCGCAATGCATTGAGGTGGAATCCATTCATTCATTCAAATATTCCAACACCTCGTCGAGCCAAGGCATCCCAATTTCAGACCATTGCCTCCCATCTCAAGATGCGCAAAATCATTCATGTTTTTGGCTTTCTTTGGGGAATTAAATTCTCTTTGAATTTTCATTTTTTTCTTTTGTGATTTCCTCGTGTTGTTGAACTCATTGCATTGCATCCACCATGTAGTGTAGGAACGACCACAAAAATGGCGGAAGCGGAAGCTCGGTGGAACAACATGTTGAAAGAGAAATGTGTGTTGCTTGAATACAAAATCAATCAGCTCGGTATGCAAATTACCTCAATCTCCTACAAAAATATTTTCCAACTTCTTTAATATAGTTCGTTCCCAACCTTCCAACACCTATTGGAAAGAAAGCTTTGCTAGATTTCTAATATATGGCATACATGCATGGGTACGTGAGAGAAAGGTTGCAAGTGACTTGCCAATAATAGAGAAAATGAATATCACATATAGATCTAAAGAACTCGGCTACATAACCCAATAATGTTATTCATAGTCATGACACCAAACTAAACATATTCAAATAAATAATAAAATAACATATTGCTAGGAATTGTTGTTTAGTTCGGTGAGGTGTACCCTTCAAGCTTGTGGACTCATGGATGGTCATGTCCAATGTGTATGGAATATTAAGTAGATTTATGTATTGTGTTTTGGAAAAGCCATCGGACTATGTACAACTATGTAAACCCTAAATTATGGGCCTAGTGCAAAAGAATATCATCTGTCTACCCAATTGTCAATGGCGGGAATGCACAACCAAAAACATGACCTCTCCATCCCAATGGGGTTGTAATGAAATGAGAGAGTCGGTGGACCTTAAGAGGTTTATGGGTATTTTTCATATGATGAACCTATATTTCTTAAGTAGGTGGTACCTAGTCATCACTTTCTCAAGTCTTGGGGTAGCATGACCAAATTTTGCAAGCAGGATAAGTTATGTGGGCCTTATTAGGTTACTCTTCTTAATTAGAGCTACCTATACTTGAGCGCTATTCGACAAGGATTGTAATTAAGTAGGGACACCAAAGAGACATGTGTCACAATGATATCAGACTATGTGATGAAACTATAGACACCATTCTAAATTCAATAGTGAATATAATTGGGAGGGCCTGAGGTAAATAACCCATTCCCAACCGGTTAAGCAGTTTAGCATATATGCAATACGGGTGTGATGTTGAAAAAAATTTCCCCGTGTAGGAAAATAGAGTTCAAAAGAGATTCATATTTTTGCAAACTTTTTTCTTCAAAAACTAAATTACCATGAAATTTTGAATTGAATATCTGGTTTTTCTTATTCTCGTCATATAGGTTACCCTATTTCAGACCAACGGTTGGTTACAAAATCAATAATGCATGATTCATCTAATTACTAAATGTGGCAACTGAGCATGCTTTCAATCTACACCTCATACCATGCTACCCAAGGATGAGGTGTCAACTTATCAAGAGGTCACCCTGTTTTTTATCATACAATGTCCAAACCGATCAATAATTCGTGTCAAGTTGCACAGGAATAGACCACCCTATGCTACAAAAATGGGGGCTGGTCAAGAATGTGTCATTTACCTCATGTGTTGACTTAAAGAGAAAGAGAACTTTGCCCTCTTGAAACTCGAAACGAAAATCTTTGTGATTCACACTTACTAATCGGATAAAGCATTTTCCAATCTGATCAAACATCTAAAATTGTCTGCAGAATTTGGAAGTCCACAATAGGGCCACACACCGTAGGCGAATATGGGTTGACCTTATGTGATGCTCAAGCAGGAGATCTATTGACTATTGTGAGATCCCTGTGCAACCACTATGTAGTGAGAGTTTGAGACAATTAGGTAATACACAAACATCACAAATCAGACACGCTGAAATCCCATTTAAGGCATGCTAACCCTTTGGAGCCTGGTAGGGGCAACCGAAACTCATTGGAAATGCAGAGAGACAAGCCCTCTGTGTATCTCAACAAGTCTGGCGCACTCCTTAACAACCTCACACAAGCAGATGTTTGTTGATCGTTGGTAAGCACAGGATCAAATGTCAAGTGCCTAAGTCTCAACTTCTTCCTTGCTTGTACCTTGAGGTCCCCAAGCCTTCTTTCCGTATCCTCGTGTCTATTCTTATATGTGAGTGCCGCTTCACCTCGCTGCGATATGAATTGAGATATTACCAAATAATTGGCTGAAACAGGAACTAAAACAGCCCCAGCATCTTCATCGATGTAACAACCTGATGTTTGACTACTATTCCCCCCCAGCTCTATTCTTTCTCGATTAGCCTCTGCCACAACAAACACATGTGATCAGTAAATGCCATGTTTGATTGTGAGCTGCACGATTTAGGCAGTTGAAGTGTTGAAATGTGGGACCATTCATACAAGATTTGAAATTCAAGCCAAATGCAATTCAGTCAACCATCTGATTCAAGTAAAATGCCACCATATTAGAGTTATCCTCTAACTCAACATCACTTTTGCTTGGGAGTTGGTTATTTTGCATACAACACCTTCCATTTTCGCTAAGTTTTGGTGCACGCTTGGAGGTTTGAACGAAGAACATTCTATATCAACTAACTCATTAAAGAATGCCAAGAGGTGTTTGACCCTCAATGAACCGAAATACGTTGCACTTCATTCAAAATCAACACAACCTCCGAGCACGCACCACAAGTGGAAAGAAATGATTGAATTTTGTATGCAAAACAGCCAATGAAAAATCATAGGGGACCAACTCAAGACCTAAAGCCCCATTAACTTAAAGGATAACTCTATTATACATTAGTTGAGAAAAATTGCAAAATGAACAGAGTAACCAAGAATAATTTTCTTACCAGTAACTCGTACAGGCAGCTTACTAAACTTGCCACCGCCTATGGAACCATGAATCTTAGCACCTTCTGCCATTCCTGATAGAAAAAGAGAATATGCAGGAGAGACAGCCAGTGAAGCGTGTGTAAAGATCATTGCCACTTGCATGAGTTTTGCAACTTCTACTTCCTTTGAACGCCGCTCCTTTGCTGCCACTTTCCGAGCTGCTGCTTCTGGCAGATCCACCTGCAAACATGATCAGAAAAGTAATTTAATATAGAACACACCAGAAAGTCTTTCAAGAGGTTGTAGTTCTCCACATTTTATGTGCCAATCATGTTTCACAAACTACTCAAGCAGCATCTCATACAAATGATGCATATAAATCTAGTTCCAGATATATGAAGAAAACAAGTAATATCTACACTGACAGTTCTAATGTGCATACCGTATGCAAGAACTGGGTCCACATTTCGGTTCTGTCGTTGTGATCAATCCAGAGATTGCCAAGTGCGTCAATCCCATAGGAGTCACCTACCATGATTGCAAAACCAGATAAAGGAATATATTTGCTTCTGTCTAACACCTTTGCCAACTTTTCCAAAGCTTCCATCACCATTGCAACAGGAGCATCTGCTAAAGCTGGCAGAAAAGACACTGTTATCCCACTTCTCATTCGCATAGCATTCTTCACCATGATGACCTGCAACAACACAATTCTGGTATGAGGTTCTAAAATAAGAAGTTGCTGAGATGCCCTATACCTATTCAGAATTCTACACAGAGCAATCACACTTATTGACTTACTATTGACGATGCCAAATTATAATGACAGACCGACACAAAAAGATGGAGAAGTCAGATAGGATGAAATGTTGGTGCAGCAGCAGGCACCTAGCTGGACAAAAATAACATATCTAATCTCTCAGAGAATTGCGATAAAAGTTTTCCATGTGCGGCAGTCAGCATTACCTGCTGTTCAAGGTTTAAAACTGAAGCCTCATTCTGCCTTTGCCGCTCTGAAGCTTGTTGGAAGAAGTCTGAGAGGCTCACCGGTTCATCACCAGCTAACCCCCCAGTGACTTCAGCAGACAACCCGCATGCGGCAAATAGTTTCCCAATGGCACTTTTTGTGCCAGGCAACATTTCAGTTCCTCTTTGTGGATGAAACTTGACCTGCGGTGGGGGAAGTGAGACTTCAACTCGTTCCAGTACATTGTCATTGTTTGCATCTCCATCATTATTTTCAGCACGCCTGATAAAAAATTCAAAGTGGTATATGAAGCGGTGAGAGGTGTTTCCACCCTTTGCAGCATTCAAATACTCCTGTAGCAGCTGAAAGGAACGTAAATTGGTTGCCTGCATGTTAAGTGCAAACTTCTGTCAGTCCATCTTCAGCAGGTTCTCAGTCTAGGATTACTGAGCAGAACATGAACCTTTCATGAAATTTTCTTTTCAATTTCTTCAGACAATCTAATCTAAATTTTTACTATATACTGACCTACAAAAAGGACCAGTTCCATGTGTTCCATGTAAAATATGCATATCTTCACTGAAAGTCATACTGAACATCCAAACTTCACCAACATAGTACTACAAAGTAAAGAAACTAGATGGTACCTGCTTGGAAGGATAATTGTGGAGTAGATCTGGGTGAATGAGCTTATAAAGGCGCCGTAGTTCTTGCTTGAACTTGGGAGGCGTGTGTGCCTCATCATGAGCCCATCGTGCAGCTTGCAACGATGGACGCAACACATTATAGCCTCCTTGTCCAAGAGGATTGTGCCTTACCAGGATCCGCCATGCCCACATCTATCATGCACAAGCTCTGTAGCACCACAAAACACATTGGAGCTTAGAATGGCTCCACATCTTGACAAGCAGATCCAAGTACACAATCCTGGACGACTAATCAAACCCGAATCTCATTCATAAAACGCAAAGTTGGATGAGATAAACCAAAGACAAATGCATTGCTCAGTTGCCCATATGCCTAACCTAAGTCGTTGCAGTATAGTGCCTGTCTGCTAAGAATAATTTTGATACATGTCCCCCTGCAAATTCAAGCTTTCAAAACCTCAAAAGAGACTCAGACCCCAGATGTCTTTACTGGAGTCTGAATTCCCTGTAGCAAAGTGACTCGACAGAGTTGTCTGTAGTGTATTGAACAGATTTGGATATACAGAGAAGTCCGAGATTCGAATTTATATCCATAGCATTTGATTGGCCCTTACCAAGGTACGAGACACCCATTCCACAGATGGTAGGATCAATAACCACAGAAAGTCAGCACAGTGCCTTCACCATACAAGTCTAGGTTTTGAGATGATTCTACCTCAAATTATATGAACTGAGCTCTGAACCTCTGAACCTTCAAAGAGGAATTTTCGCTTGGATTCCCAATCTGGTCTACACGAGAATAAATGACATTATTTTCTAATGCAAAGGGGGGAACCGTCTTGGCTTGATCGTCATGTGCAAGAAACCCTAGATGAACTGCATTCCCAGCCATTGTGCAAATTCGGACTCCAGAGCCTCACAAAAGAATCAATAATGTGCCCCGAAAACCGTGACATTCAACGATAAAACCACATTTCCAACACAGACATCCCTCCTGAACAAGCTCAAGAGATGATCACATTCGGAGAACTTGTGTAGGTACATCATTCCTGGATTGTTTGAAATTAAACCAGAGAAAAAGGTGATGATGATCAAGTTGAAGAACAGACATGCCATCAGAACAAACTTCCTCTTAATCACAAACCTGGGACACCTACATCACAGATTTGGCAACGACCCCTTGGCTCCTCTTCTTCACCGCCGACACGAAAATCAAAATTCAAAATTGTGCACTCCCCCAGCTCCGGTTCCTCCCGAAGCTCACGTTTCGACAGAGATTGATTGAGGCACTTGGAGGAAGCTAGGGTTTGAGAGCCATAGCCACGGCTACGCAGCTAAACCCTTCCGAGTCCCTTCCCAACACTTCATTTGCCTCTTTGGTATACTTTTTGAAGGGTTTTTGGTTTAAAAGTCCACTTAGGTAGAATTAAGTCATCATAATTTACCGTAGTACCATAGCAGGTTCGTCCTAAAATAATTCTAAAAATAAAAAACGTAAAAATTAGAAAATTCTGAAGACAAAAAAACGAAAATAGAATAAATTAGTTTTTGAAATATTTTGCTATTTCTAAGCTATTTAGGGTCATTTTTACTTATTTTTTGCTAAAAAACGAAAATTGAGAAATTCAGTTTTTGAGAGGCGAACCTTATTTTTTCAAAAAAATTAAATATTCGTTCGCCAGGTGGCGAACCTGCTATGGTGTTACGGTATACGCCTCTTGAGATCCCCAACATTCCCGTCTGAAACCGCCCATGGAGATAACAGGATCATGATGTGAGACAGCGTTTTTATCATATAGAAGTTGTTGTAGAAATTATAACAAGGAGGTGCACCAAACATGTGCGGAAACCAAGTTCTGGGGGTAATGTAGTATGTTTGAAGAAATGTGTTATTGTTGTAAGGGAGAGAAAGGATAAAAAACAACTTGTTGTGGGTGCCTCCAAGTTTTTATGATTTCATGAATCTTGTTGTCTTTTTGTAACCATACCAACTTATGTTCGTGCGACACCAATCAAGCTTTTGAGGAAGCATTACCGTAACACCATAGCAGGTTCGCCACTTGGCGAACGAATATTTAATTTTTTTGAAAAAATAAGGTTCGCCTCTCAAAAACTGAATTTCTCAATTTTCGTTTTTTAGCAAAAAAATAAGTAAAAATGACCCTAAATAGCTTAGAAATAGCAAAATATTTCAAAAACTAATTTATTCTATTTTCGTTTTTTTGTCTTCAGAATTTTCTAATTTTTACGTTTTTTATTTTTAGAATTATTTTAGGACGAACCTGCTATGGTACTACGGTACTTTGATAAATCAAAGTACAATAGATAGTGCAACATGGTGAGACTAGATACAAAGGTTTACCTTTATGCAATGGACCGATAACAATGATTGTATAGAAGCTTACAAACAAAATACATTGCTTAAGCCCCTCCTGCACTTGACCCTAGCTAAAACTCATTATTTTTTGCTAAAAAACTTAAATCACTTTTCCAAAGTGCAAGTTCACACTACTAGTGCTATGAACCGGTTCCCAAGCCTCAGTGATTTCAGAATTTTAATGGCTCTTCCCACATGACAAGGGTTTATCCCAAGCAGCCACCACATGACCAAAACATCTTTGCAGAGTTGCATACATTCTCACATGCTTGTTATCTAAAACTTCATCCACTCAAGGTATGCCTAACAAGGTCACTTTTTCTTAATTGGACACTATATTTAAGTTGGGTGTGGTTAGATGAGGCTCCAAGACATGATACCAAAAAGACATGTGCTTGAAAGAGATTGGACGACATGCTCAAAATATGATAACCATTTTCAATTCAATAGGCAACATAACCCAAGGGACCTACATCCCCATTGAATGAGCAATGAATATCTTCACTTTGATAATAAATAAAATAGATATTCATATGAGCTCCAAAAGCTATGAGGAAAGAAGCTATGGCCTCAATTTGGATTTGCTAATCATCCAGATTGCATGTTTCATATACGAGAAGTTGGGTAAGGTAGACATGCCTAATTGGGCTACTTATCTTGATGGGACATCTATAGTTGAGTAATATATGGTTAACTTTGGTTCCAAGAACGGATACCAAAAGGGCATGTATCTATAAAAGATTGGACTACGTGCTCTAAATATGATAACCATTCTAAACTCATTAGTTTCCCATTTTTTGAATACAATCTCTTGTACTCCACAAGTCCACTCAAGGCTAGCAAACCTTTTTCCTAGACTCCTGACTTTTACAACTCCCAACCATGGAAACTTTTACAGCTATTGGTTCAAAGGAACTCCCACAAGCATCCTCTCAAGCATATTACAAACCCCTCCTCTACCACATTCCCAATTTGTGCCAGATGCTACTCCTATGCATAAAATCTCAACCAAAAGTATGTTGACATCATAAATTCAGAAAACGAGTAAATCTACCACCAAACAACCATAGACTGCAAACATCTATATCCAGGACAAAGTCAGAGAAACATTATTAAAATTCTCTAATCAAGCAAAGAGGAGAGGTAAACTTAAATATCATATGAATCACACACATTCAAAACTACACACACACACACATACGCTTTCCATTTTGAACTACACATATCCTAGGATGAGAAAATTCTATTGAAGGCAAGTGCTTAATGAGTCAGAAAGATAATTCTTGTTTCTCTGATTAAGACTAAGCCCTCCTAAAGCACTTATTCTTGGTACATCCATGTAAATTACCCCACAACATAACAAAGGGCATTTTGAGCTGTTCGGCACTTTGGGTCTTTCTCTAACCAAATAAAGTCTCCATAGCAGGCTTGACCTTGCACGTCAAACTGACCTTCTGAAGTCAATCATGATACATCCCATGGAGATTATTTGAATCACAAGCTGAAAGCCCATAACTCGATTACTACAATTGCCAGCCCTATCTCTTTGCATTGTCCAATCGTTGCTGCATTTTATATCCCAATGTTGTTTGGGCACAGTCTACAGCAGTTTCACCTGAAAACACAATTTGAGAAAGTTAAAGACCACCATCCGCTAGCCTAGATGCTTAGCTAGGCAAAGACATGCACATTTGGAGTACAACTTGATTATCTATCTGCAATAAATGCTCAATAATTTCTGATGATCTGTGATGACCTATACCACATAACAGCAACCTCATCCAGCAAATTTCTTCTCAAGTCTATCCATTGCAAAGATAGAACACTGCTCTCACCTTGTGAGTTTTTAGCTTGCACATTGGCGCCAGCATCCATTAGTATAAATGTAATTTCTGTGAAGTTGAACATCGCAGCCTGCAGAACAAGTGATGAAGGAATCGTGTTATTACTGCAGCAGGAGAACAATGATCACTAGAGTAGAACCACCTATTCCCGATCTGGACCCCATTGAGAATCTACATGGTGCCATAATTTTGATCAGGTTAGGATTGATTTCAGTAATTTCATTTTGTGGGTGGCTAAAATAAGGTTCCACGTTTCATGGTGTCTAAGGGTTAGTTTCCATGTAGACCGCTCACCCACCAGATTCTAGTGGAAATGTAGGTGGAATCTACATTTCCACTAGAATCTGGTGGGCAAAGTGACCTACATGAAAACTAACCCTAAGTCTCCAACTTCACTTATGATATCACCAGGGAATCAATAGTGCCATGAGACATGTTCTTGGTTTTGTGTGCTAAAGTGAGGAGGAATTCATCTCAAAATGAGCAGTTATGGCAGACTCTAGACATTGGTAATGTGTTCGGGCCAACTTTTGGCTTCAAAAATTCACACTAATTTCAATTTAAGGAATAAAATTACAGAAAATTTTGCAGTCCTGATTTCTATCTTCCTACACGGGAAAAACTTGCACCGCCTTATACTTCTCCAGATTTGGCGCAGAATCTCTTAAATGATCGGTTATGGGCATGTCTCCTCTATATGATATATATTTAGATGTGATCCTAGAAAAATTATTGAGGGATATCTTTCCTCCTTTATAAAAACTATATAGAAATTTTGTAGATTTCCACTACAAAGAATCCTGGCACTGGCAGGTATGTAAGACTCACCAAGTGTAGCAGTGACATGCCTTGTTTGTCAACATAATTAGCACTTAAGCCCTGAAAACAAAGCATATGCAATACAAATTAGTGACACACAACTACTGTAACAAAAGGTTTTCAACTACAACATCATCAGAAAACTTGCAGGGAAGAAATGTTCTTCATGTGGTTTAAGTGTGGTTTTCTGGAACCTGTGGGCAGATACAGACAAGGAATTTGAACAAATGCAGAATGATGCAGAGCTGGCAACTATGACAATTTTCTTTAGATCTATTATCACAGCTAATGGATTTGATCCCTACCCGAGCCAACAGATCTTTCACGGCAGAAACATCACCAGCCTTGACCGCCTCCCTTAAGCCCTGTAAGTTAAGATCCACAGCAATATCTGAATATCACTTGCCAAACTTTTGATCACCTCATCACCTATTCAGCCTAAGTGCTCTGATAGATATCCCGGAGATAAACGAAATCAAGATAGACCTCCAGCTCACATTCAAGACTGTTATTAAGAACTTTGGAGAAAAAATCTAGTTGATATTAAGGTAGTGATGCATAATAAACTCCATGAGTAGGGTGTACCCTGAAGTACTCTGGACAAAAGGTACACAATCTACTAATTCAAATATTTTCTCCTGAACCAGTCAATAAATATCTTGACCAGCAACCACAGTATATTGAACACAAGGTCATAGCTTAACTGGAGGAAGTGCATGGTCAAAAATCAATCCCATGTGATGTGCTCCCCCCCCCCCCCCCCCACTAGTCACAGCTGACCTAATCTTCAAGGAATATTATACTGCTTTCCAGTGGACAGTTATTTTGAGCTTAAGAAATTTCCTACATAGGAAAGTTGCACACAAGCAAAATCCTATCACAACAAAAGAAGCCCCACAGTTGGAAAAAAGACAGGTAGAGGTTTGCCTATGATGACTGGAAGAATGGTTCTCCTCTACTACCCTAGAGTGCAAAACTTGGAGAAAAATATAATCGGCATGACTAGGTATCCAAACACAAGTTGGTCAGAAGACTAATAAGAAGTACCTCTCCGGTAAAATCATATGAATTCGAGAAAGCACGGCTAGTTCCCTGAGAAGGTTGTCCTCCACTTTGGAAGAATAGACTGCATCAACAGTATGACTTGTTGAGGACCAATACAGCGAAAGAAAATCCTTTTACATACATAATGAGGCAGCCAAAATTAATTACAGAAATTCAAGGGACCACTTAGGTCATCAGATATGTAAAGGAATAATAACCACCAACATAATAAATTGTGCTGGAAGGAAAAATGAGAACAACCATGACAACAGAATCTGATCAGACTTCCTACCTAGGCATAGTGCTTCCATATGAGGATGTTCTTGTGAGAGGTGTTGAATTCTGAGTAGCTGAGACTTTCTTTGGTTTAGCTGATGCCACACTTGCAACTGGATAAGGTGCAACCACCTTACAACAGAATCCACTGTGTTAGCAAAGAGGCCATAAACAAACAGCAGGAAAAACAGTAGTTTCTGGGAATTCGACAACCTTGAATTTATCCTCAAATTAACTGCTAACAATAAGCATTCAAACTTGTAAGGTACCTCTGCAATGGGAGTGGGAGCTTCACATATACATAGAGGCATGCCACATGTGCACTCAAAGGCTGGAGTTGCTGGTGGAGCAGGAGTAGCCTCTTCGTCTTTATTGAAAAAAGAAGTCCCCGCAGAAAGGTTTAATTTACTTATAGAGGTGCTTGCATCATCAACAGATCCCCAACTATTTTCAGTAGCAGGCTTGACTCTGGGCCTAATGCATAAGTCAACAATAACAGAATTAGCTTGTAGATGAGGGTGCCAGATAGCTCAACTTATGTACCAGAGTGTTTATAAAGTACATGTCGTGACAATTCCTCCAAGATATGCATGTTCAAATCCAGTATCATACATTAGTTCCTTATGGAATCACAACACGAGTTACAAAGCCAAAACTAAAGCTTCCATTCCTAATTATCACAAGCAGAGCCAGCAATGGCTTCAATTGTGATCAAAGTGGAAAACGATTCATGACACTCACTGCACAAAAACCTCATTTTTTACAACAGACCCCAACTTGAAGTAACTTACTTGGGAGGTTTGCAGCAGTCATCACAAACTCGAACTGGAGTGTATATTCCAAATTGAGGAAGAGCCTATACATGTGTGGAAATCACAAGAAAACCATAATAAGCAATGCTACATGAACAAAAACCATGTTATCTCAGCTGTGAGATAATTGGTTACACCATCAGAGGAAATAAGGTGGTTGAAGAAACATCTGATGAAATCATAGCTGCTGGAGAAATCACAATGTCTCACTTGCTGCAATTAGATGATGCTTCCAGAAATTAAAACAAACTGTATCCAGATATCGCATCTTTAATATCTGCTTACCTTTTGATTAGAGGAATGCTCATTGCAGAGGCTCCTACCACAGCAACGGCAATGGTGCTGCATCACATGCAAAAGAGAATGTCAAATTGGTGTCTGTAGCTCCAATCACACTGTTGTGAGCACCAGAAGCTAAGGGATCACTGTTATGTAACATGAACTGCTGTCACAAAGCAATCAAACTTTCCTGTGCATAAGAATAACTGCCATTCTTTCCCTCAATCTTTGTGCATATAACCCAGGAAGCTAAGGAGCCTGACGTACGTGAACTAGCACAAACAAGAGCAGAAATAGCAAACATTCTTAGAGAACAATTCATGACTAAATTCAAACACCAGTGTGTTGAGGGAATCATCAGCACACAACCAGAGTAATGCAAAACTTGACAGACAGAGAAACCTCCAGAAATATAATAGAGCATGCTAGAATTGCAAAAAATGCCTTAAGGTACATGGGCCTTACTCAGTCGCTTTTCTCAGTCAGACACCTATATTTGAGTGGTGTGTGGTTAGGTGTGGATCTAAGAATGGACACCAAAAAGGCATCATATGTTTAAAAAAGATTGGACTACGTGCTAGAAATATGTTAACCATTCTAGGCTCAATAGTCAACAATAACTGACAGAACCTACATGGCCATTTAATGAGCTTGAGAATGTTCACTTTGATAATGAACAAGGTATTCATATGAGCTCCAAAAATTATGAGGAAAATGGCTATGCCACGGTTTGAATTTGTCAATCATCTCACACTAATTGCATCCTTCATATCCTACGAGGAGTGGGTGCAGCTCTCAGTGTCCATTTAAGGCCCACTTACTGTAATGCATTAATAAGTGCATCAGCTCATT
Source organism: Polytrichum formosum (assembly GCA_964035585.1). Taxonomy (NCBI): domain Eukaryota; kingdom Viridiplantae; phylum Streptophyta; class Polytrichopsida; order Polytrichales; family Polytrichaceae; genus Polytrichum; species Polytrichum formosum. The sequence continues at coordinate 72,827,873 of OZ037935.1, read as the reverse complement.
CTGGGAAACTGTCCCGCCAGTTGAACAGCCCCAAGTTCAATTCAATCATCTGAGCTTCAAGGAGTTCAAGCATGGACTGCATTCAAATGAATGCATAATCTCTTTACCATTTGACACTGTATCCATAAAAGGCCAGCTTAAACCCAGCCTTGACCCAGATCTTACGGGAACTTCAAGGTTAACTCGCCTAGGGCTGGAATAGGTGACCTTCCTAGCACTTGGTTTCCGGTGCATCCTACCACCTATGGTGCACCTGATCATAGTGGGGATATCTGTGGGAATCTCAGGGCTTGCTCTTGGGGGAGATCAGGTGCAGGCTGTCTTGTCCACACTTGCCCTTTCAATGTGTTCACCTTTGCAAGGAGGCATTAGTCTTCAAGGCCCTCTAATTCTCATGATATCCAATTACGTTTTGGGAATACGTATACACTTAGACCAACTCAATGCAAGATTAATCAACGCCATAATTCACGCCAGTGGCAACATCAGAGTCGCCTCTTTTAAGGTACACGTGGCTAATTCCAACAGACCAATAATCTGGATCCCAATATTTTAGTGGTATGTGGTTAGGTGTGGATCTAAGAACGGACACCAAACAGACAAGTGTTTTGAAGAGACTGGACTACGCACTCAGAATATGCTAACCATTCTAGGCTCAATGGTCAACATGATTGAGGACCTATATGATCACTTCATGAGCACGAGAATCTTCATATGTGACAATGCATAAGATATTCATATGAGCGGTATTTGGTTAGGTGTGGATCTAAGAACGGACACCAAACAGACAAGTGTTTTGAAGAGATTGGACTACGCACTCAGAATATGCTAACCATTCTAGGCTCAATGGTCAACATGATTGAGGACCTATATGATCACTTCATGAGCACGAGAATCTTCATATGTGACAATGCATAAGATATTCATATGAGCTCCCAAAATTATGAGGCAAATGGCTAAGGGCACAATTTGGAATTGCTAATCATCTCACAACAATTGCATGTTTCATATCCTACAAAAAGTGGGTGCAGATAGAAATGTTTTCAAATAACACACGTCTACCTTACATCCGTGAAGACATGTAAAGAGGGACATCAGATCTGAGAGAAATCTGCTCAGGAGACTGCCACACCAATAACTCTTACGCAGACATCATCATCCCACATAGCATGGAACATCTCAAACACATACCCGGCGCTTGAAGGTGGTGAAGGCGCAGTTGCAAACCCTGCAATGAGAGCCTTCCTCATGTGGGGGAGGGTCGGCCATGCCTGCTGCTGCTGCTGCCGCCCGATGCGTTGCCAATTAGGGTTTTCGTAAAGTACACACACTCTACAAAACCGATCGTCAGCTCTCTGTTTCAAGGATGTTGTTGCTCCTGACGTGCCATTCACAACACTTCCGTAGGTTCCAACCAATGGAACCTCTGCTCAATCCAAGAACCCGAATCTTTGAATCCCTCTCGTTGAATATGCAGTGAATCAGCGATCCCAAACCTTCGGGTATGCCAAAACCTCGTGGCTTCGAAGTCCAACTTAGTTAACTTGCATAGACCCTTCACTTAATCCGAACCACTCCACAAGCAACTCACGAACACAGGGAAGTGGTCCCTGCCAATCATCAGTAGCTGTGCTCCACTATGCCACTGGGGTTTTGAGCTCCGGTAAGCAAGTGCCGACCGTGACGCTCATTCGAAGCTCGAATTTCATGTGCCACATAGATAGATACGTAGGTCCCTACTTTCAGATACCTAGTTGATTTATTCTCCTTCGTGCCAACTAGAACTTAAAATGGCCTACATTTGGGCCACTTCACACACGAGACCAAAGGCCGCTGACCATGGCAGTTCAAGCACTGCCATTGGTCGAAAAGGCGGGGACGGTCCAAGTTGGCTTCACACTAGAAGGTGAAGGCCTAACGGCCCAAAGAAAAGTCTGTGGATGAAAAGTCTACATGGAGTCCTACATGGCAGCATGTAGATTCACTGACATGGTCTGCCGGAATTTGCGTCAGGCCCACCTCTTCGAGGTGGGCCTGACGCAAATTCCGGCAGACCATGTCAGTGAAACGGTTGGCAGACATATTTTAATATTTTTTTCAACAGTCACTTTTTTGCAGGATAGATTAGTTAAAAAGAGGACAGAGGGTCGTTTGCTTCAACGACTCGGAGTGTGTAGAGGTTTGTTATGTGTGCAATTGTAGGAGAGAATTTTTTGATTGAATTTTTTTGACAAATTTTTTTTGCAAGATGGCTGGTTTTTCGCAAAATGGCAGTGGATCCGAAAGCCAACAATGGAGCCAGAATTCTCCTTGGATATCATGGAGTCAACCACAATTCGGGTTGCACGGTCCATCATTGGTGAGTAGGAGTTATAGCAATTTTCAATTGTTTAACGATAGTGAGATAGAAGTGATTGGAACCCAAGTACCACAAATTGTTGAAGGTGTTGGAAGAGAGGCAGAAGAGAATGCTAGGAAGGAGGAGGAGAATGGCAAGAGAAAGAGAGGTAGGACATCAACTGCAAAGTCGAAAGCAGCAACAACAAAAAAAGCAAGGAATGATGAAATAGAGATAGGAGATTCGGAGGAGGAAGATGCGCCTATCAAATGGCGAGATTATGAGATTGAAACTCTCATTGCAATTCGTGGTGAGATGGAAGAGGAATTTGCAAGAACAACAAGAAAACAAGGTATGGAATTTTTGATTGAATGTGCAAAAGGTTCGATTCAGATTGGGCCAATTGGGCCTTTTCAAAGGCCTTCGCCTTAGCCGCTTGTCCCTGGGCCCCCCTTTCTCCCCATTCGGGACTTAGCGGGATATGCTTGCCTCGGGAATTGAACCCCACACCTCGAGGCTATAGGCCACCACCCTCTAGATGTCTTGGCCACCGAGTCATTCCCCTCAAGTTGTAAAACTTGAGGACGTATTGTACTTAACCTACCACTACTCCCACCACTAGTCCTACCACTACTACTAACTGTTATTGTTTTACTATATCTAGTTAGTTGTTCTTGTATATGATTACTGTTTTATTGTATTTGATTACTGTTTTACTGGTTGTATGTTTACAGGTATGAATGCTTGGATTAAACTTCATGCCCGTATGGTATTAAGCTTACGCAATTTTGGAAGGACTTGGCTTGCTTGTAAGAAAAAATACAAAGTTTTTCTCACAGAATACAAGAATAATAAGCGTCTAAATGGAATTTCAGGACAAGCAAGCCGTGAATGTCAATACTATGAGCAGATGGACATGTGGAATGGACAGCGTGCAAGTGTTGTCAATCAAATGCCAGCAAGTGCACAAGAAGATGAACAGAATACTACACAAGAATTTGAGCATGCATCACCTCCAAGCATCACGAAAGATAAGAAGAAAAAATTTCAAGACAAAATGGAAGGCTTTATGGAGCAGGTAGTTAGTAATTCATCTAGTTTGATTGCATCTTTTCAGGCCACAACAGAATTATTGAAAAATATGGATGCCCATATAGCAGCTTTAGTACAGAAGTTATAATCACTCACTACTGTCTGATGCAGTATCCATATCCTGCAATTCCAGGTTTAGGTCTTTCTGTAATTTCAATTGCCACAAAGATTTGGCAATGCTCTCATGCATTTCTGTTGCCTCTACTAATAAATCTTCATTTTTCTCATTTTCTTTTATCAAGAAAATTTCTGTATCTTTGTCTACTTCTTCCTCTCGCATTGACATATTTTCTGCACTCACAATATTTCTAATTTCTCGTATAGCTACTATTTCTGCCCTCATTTTTTGTCCTTCTCTCAATAGCCTATTGTTTATTCGCCTTCTCAATTCTCTTTCTGCCTCCTTAATCCACTCCATATCAAATTTGTCCTTATTAATTGTACATATGTTATGTAAAACAATACATGTAGCAACTACATCTGTCATATGTCGTAAGGGCATATGTGCCCTTTTCATTATGATTCTCCATCTGCCTTTTAGAATCTCAAATGCACATTCTACACACATACGAGTAGAACTTTGAATGAAATTCCAATTTGCTTTGTAATTTTCCAAACCTTCAGCACAACCCTTGAATGGACAATAAATCCATGGCCGCACCGGATATGCACAATTTCCAATCAACTTGTAAGGTATAAATTTACCTTTCATGCACTCCTTTCCGATTTTTGTTAATTGGAACAATGTCCAATCGTGCATGCTACCTGCCCAACCAAATTCGTAATCCCAAAACACACATTTGGTGTCTACTACACCTTGTATTAATGCCGAATGAAAGGATTTTCGACAGTAGTAATCTTCTCCCCCGATTATAGGTGCAAGAATTGGGATGTGAGACCCATCAATTGCCCCCATGATATGAAGAATTCCATGGAGTGCTTCAAATTCTTTTGCTAAAACCTTAAACCTACTTGCACTTGGAAATTGCACAAAAGTCCTTTGTAAATGAACCCTAACTAGTTTACAAAATATCCTCACAATTTCTGAAATTGTACTTTCAGCCACTCCATATACCTTTCCTACCGTACACAATGTATTTCCAGTCCCAAGCCTTTGTAATGACATTGCAACTCTACTCTCAACCGAAATTGTCTCTCTCATTGGTGTGTTTTTCTTCTACAAAAATGGACCTAATCTCTCACAAAGAAACTTTAATGTTTTGTGACATACACGCGTTCTTTGCTTGAACATTTTTTCCGTGAAAGAGCCCAATAGCAATCTATCCGTGAACCCTACATTTCTCTCAAATGCCCACACGCTACGATCGCTCACTTTCATGCTCTCAAAACAAATGCCTAAAATCAGGGCATTCTCCCATTCTCCATTGAGTGCCAATGCTTGCATATCAAGCACATGTTGCACAATCATGTGCAAACACCAATATAGAGCCAATGCAATGAGAACTCTCCCTCTTCTCTCAAGATTATCCATCACGCTCTCATTCCCTTCCTCTACAATGTAAGACTCCAAAAGAAAGTGAAAATAGAAGACAAAGAAGATATGTAACTAGTGAGGTAGGGCTGCCCCTCTTTTTTCATGAATAAAATATTCAATGGTCCTTCAACATGGTCCGTTCTCACTTCACACTATGCTTGAGGTCCCGTCCCTACACAAGATGTCTTGACCAACCTCCATGGTACGGCCTTTGGATGATAGTCAAGGGCCTTTACTATCTCATGGTCGCGGCCCTTGGCTCGTGTGTGAAGTGGCCCTGAGTGCCCGTGACCATTACACTCCAAGCACTCTCGTTGGTGGGAAAGGCAGAGCCGGTCCGAGTTCGCTTCACACTACGCTTGAGGGACCAACGGAGTATGTGAATGCAAGATGGATGTAAAGTCTACATGGCATCAAATAGATCATGTTTCATGGTCACTTGGACTATTTTCAAAAACCACCTCTCACAAACCGGGAGACCATGGCACTCCGAAATCTCACAACCGTTGATGTATGATATTTTATCAAGTGTGAGGACCCCGCATGAATAAAAATTTGTTGAAATACCATTTGGTTGACGGCCTGGTCACGTATGACTTCACACTACATTTGAGGGTCCATGATCACACTACATGGTTTTGGAAGTGTCTTGGGACGGCCTTTGGACACTTCTTCGGGCTCTCACAGTTCTGTGGTCACGGTTCTTGGCTTGTGTGTGAAGTGGCCCTAAGTTTAGCATTGTAGATTTTTTTCTATTATTTTCAAAGTACCTACAATGAACAAGCAGAACCAACCGCTAGTTACATATGAATGGGTTGAGTTTGAGAAATAACCGCTTGAAGTTCAAGACTTCATGAAAAGTACCAATCATCCTCGAGGAATCTATGGAATATGCCTTGAACTAATAAAGAAATACCGAAAGATCACAACCTGTAACCGGTTGGACTTGGAAATACTAGGATTATGAGCAATTATGCCCAAAAATCTCCCTAGAGACTGAAAACCTAATCAAGATGGCACTCATCGTCAATATGCATACGCCTATTCGATGAAATCTAATCTATTATATGTGTGTCTTATAATACCGTCCTCCCCATAACATTATTCAAATCCATAACAATGTTCTGTGGGATTGACAATATTCTGTGGAATATTCTCCCACATTCAGCCTGAATGATGGAATATTTTGTAGAATCATGTCAGTCTCACAAAACACTATTATGGATCTGAATAATGTTATGCCTAGGTGGCTTCGATGGAAATTATAATATTTCACAAAATACTGAAAGTTACAAACATCTCATATTCAAGCCTTTGAATTTGAACAAGGACAGTCTTAAAGGAAGGGGAAAACAATTTAATCTAGTTTGAAACCGTCCACATAGAAACGGTAGTAGATTTTGCCAATTTCATCCAGTTGTTAAAAATGTACATTTTTTTTTGCAAATGCTTCCATTTCAAGTGGTGGACTTTACTCACCAACTATTTGTTTGAGGAATTCAAGTCGTTAACTAGTGATTATCTCCAAAAGCGAATGTACATAAAGCTTAATAAAGAGCATTGTCTACAAAGTTTCTCCCAAGTTAGCCCCCTATGTTCTGCATACAGTAACATAAGGGCTCAAACATATTTGAATGTTTGCTATGAACATGATATCTCCAAGGATTTTTATGAATGTTAAAGAAGTTGTGATGTACTATCAAAGGATCACATATGTATAATTGACATATAAAAAATACTTTTATTCCTCCTATAATGAATTTAGTGGTTAGTTGGTTGATTATGGAATATTGGGTTTGCATGGGTAAATGGAACAAGTAAGGGTAAATGAATGGATGTGTGATAATACTCAAGGGTGTCGCACAAGTTATGGCGGTCATGGCAACACTGGTCTAGACATTTTATGCGCAACCCATATGTAGATGACTAGGTTGTGGAGGATAATGCAAACAATAGTGTAGGTGCTTATACTCCTAATACAAGCTAAACCACTTCAACATTGGTGAGTAGTTGGGTATGTGTATTTTGGTTTGATTTCCCTCTTTATTTAATAAATTGTCAATGAATTTAATCACTTTATTGAATGCCTCCTAATACCCAAAATCCAATCTTGGGATTGGTAGTGTTTAACTCATGTACATGATCTATGTTTGTTGATTGCATTTGGTTTGAACTTCCCATTCATATTACCAACACTTAACTAAAGCTACAATCATCACACAACATCACGGGTATAGGATGCTAGTGGGTGTAACACCAAACATTATTTCTCCTCACTGCTCATGTGTTACCCCTCGTATGATAGCATCCTCCCCACCACACCCTCTCAATTGTGTCGATTTTCAACCTAAAATGGTTAACAAATTTTGAGCATGCAATTCAATCTCTTTTAAACAAATGATGTCTTTCTAATGCATGTTATTGGGTCCACACCTAACCACACACCACTCAAATAGAGTTGTGATATCAGAAAAGCAATGCTCATGAAAAGCACACATGCCTTAGAGATTGTCAAGGGGCCCATGACATAGACCAAAGTCCAATAAAATCATAGACTTAATTTTGTGTGACACAAATAGGTAGGTGCATTGACTATTTCACGGTGGTCTCCTTGGCAACGAGAGCTCCGTGGTGTCTACGTAAACTCTTTCATGGAGGATGAAATGGCATTATTAAAATTCGAATATCCCCTTTAATGCCTAAACACCTCAAGGGAGTTTGAGTCTAGAACAGATCATTGTAAAGTCTCCCTCTTTACAAATTTGTAGACCAGTATCGAGAAGAAATCAACACCACTTAAAGAAATTGATTCAAGTGTAAAGAATGTTGTTGTTTTAAAATTAAATTTAACTTAAATTTAAAAATTAAAATTTTCTCTTCAACTGTTGATATTTCTTCACAGATTACACTATTGTAACAAATATATGAGTAGAAGTATGACTTGGCAATGTTGGAGCTTACTTAGGAAGGATTTGGACAAATTTAATGATCTCTATAATCTTGTTTTTAAAATTAAAACAGTCTATAATCGCGTTTTATAATTCTGGAGCGACTGAGGGGAGTATGTGCTCCATGATCTTGGATGACATAGGGATGTGCATTGAGAGTAGATGACCGTGACTCTAAGGATGGTCTTGGAAGACAAAGGTTGCCTTCCAAGATACATTGCCGTGAACGTTCTAGCCAATTCTTTGTCTATAATTCCTTGTTTGTTAATTATAGGAGCATGGGTGGCGTTATTGTGTTTGACAATACAATGAGAGAAATCATTGTACTAGATGACGACAATGATGAACTGAGCCCAAGTTCGTAACCTCGGCTGGGTCTTAGTGAAGCACATAAATTACGTACATTGCATCAAAAGCAACTAGCCATGGCTCAGTTGCAAGCCAAGAAAACTTAGCATATTGAATTTCCATTTTGCAATTCCACCAACCTCACATTGATGTTGCATTCGGGAGCACCAGAGGCAATTCATAAAGTCAGTGGTATATGGGGTACTAAATTTGGAGACAAAAAAATGGATGGCAAGTGTTTTATTTGTCTTCCAGTCGTCTCTCAAGTTTGAGATCCCCTTCATGACAATATGATCATTCACCTCCATTTATTGAAGTCAAACCCTAGACTGAGAGAGGTGGAATACACCATACAATAGAAAATGTTAGACCAAGAGAGCCTCGGTTTAGAATTTGAGCATGTAGAGCATACATCCAATATTTCATTTTTCAACTCCTATGTTCCTTTGGGCTCCACTGATCCTAGGGATCCTATGTTGACAATGCCATGTGACAAGGACAAAGATGTGAACAATGGAAGTATGTCCATAAGAATTCCACAACAAAGGAAGAGTAGGGAATTCAATATGTCTACAATGGGTGTCGAGGGTGGTGAATAGAGAGCAAAAAGGGAGAAGGATGTGTCTTCTGTTGATGCAATGCTTGGTCCCCCTCTTGGGATAATAGGAAATTATTGTCACCAAAAATTTGATACTCCAATTAACAAGAACACATGAGATACTGAAAATGCATAATGGTAAAGAGGAAATTCGATAGTGAGCATGTTTTGTGCAGTTGAATCCACAAACATACATCCAGATTGTGCTTCACATTGTCTCTAGAATGGGATGATCAAGAGGTTGGATGAGGACCAATATGGATTTGCGTGAGGTCAAGCAATGTGGGGAATTGGGACGCCACACTTAGGCAACATATTCCACCCGATAACTCCAACATCAATGGGGCTTACATCAACGGCAAAAGTTGATGTTTGGAGGTGCTAGGAGGGTAGTGGGAGCATGGAGGTCAATATGACAAACTTCAATTCCTAGGAACAACTATGGTAGACAAGTTATTATGCCTTCTAATCATTATATAAATCATTTTGTGTCTAAGACTTGGGAATAGAAATGAACATTTCCGCCAAAGGCCAAGACAATGTCACATGCTTCCTCATCTAGCAACTCTTCATGTGTTAATAAAACTTCAATGATTCAACTTTTCCATGATGGTGTCTCATTGAATCATCCAATATGTGCGTCTATTGTTTGAATTGAATTGCATCTAAAAATTGTGAAATTGGTTATGACTATGAACACAATAGAGGTGACAACAAATATTCAAGGAGTTCTAGAAGTTGCCATGCCAACCCCCTCAAAGTAGTAGATGCAAGTTCTCAAAGTTATTGTGGAGGGAAAATTTGTCTTTGTGACGGGATTTGCTGGGACATGAAAAACATTCATCTTAGATGATGCATTATGGGTACTTAAGAGTAAATACGGTGAAGATGTGTGTATTTGTGATTGTTTCAACTAGATTAACAACATGTGGCTCTGGAGGCACGATTGTTCACCATTTTGTTGGGATTGGGGCGGAAAATGAGACCAAATAACAACTTGCAACAAAGGTGAGACTTTGTCATTTAGTGAATCGAAGCATGATGATTGACATGTCACTTGGCTAACATCTTACCCCAACACAAGGGTATATTGTGCGTCTACTCTATAGATTTAGTATAGCATGAGGCTTATTTTGTAATTGGGAAGAAATTATAAATATGGCTCTTTTTAGGGTTTTAGATTTTTTACCATTTTCCTCTTTATGTGCAAAGTCCACTCTCCAAATGATTATGCGGCCATAGGTCTCAAGGTGTGCAATAGACATAATTATCCATGTGTTTTTGGTTTCTCCTCCTCCAATCTTGTTGATTGCAACTTCTATGATCACTGCTAATATTTATCTCAAAGCTTCACCTACAAACATCATGTTTTCCATGTTAGTCTTTATTGATACAACAAGAATTTTTCTTGTAGGTTAGCAAGAGGGATGAGTGCAAGGAAAGACAAGTAGACAACTCCTAAACCATGGATAGGTTTAAGTGAAAGTGATTCAAAACTATATGCTAACTTTAAATTATGTGAAAAAAATCATAAATAATTAATAAACATTGATCTACAAAGCCAAGCAATTTATGTTGAGAAAAAAATTCAAGAAAACTCTACATATTTTAGAAGATGCTGCAAGTGGTGTGCAAGTAGGTGATATTGAACAAGTAATTGTCAAAAATATATATATGATCTAAAATAACATAAAATTGATGTTTTCTTACAAATTTTTGTAATGATGCCCTCAAGTTTATAATGAATTCAAGGAATATGAAAAAAAGAATCCAATTTTAAAATACTTAAGGTCATGAAATTTACATCCAAAACCATATTTAGCCATTATGTTTGAGCATCCTTTTAAATGATAATTTATGAAGATCTCATCTTGATATTCTATATTTGAGTATTTAATACAACAATAGAGATCACCATGAAAAAATATCCAATTTAAATAACACTTTGCTACTACTTATAGGTGTTTGACCAAAAAATTCATTGTTATTATATAGGAGCATTGTTTGGTGTACTTGACCGTGCGTGCACCCAAATGTAAGAGCACGTTGACTAAAAGCCAAGGCCTTGATTATGAATGAGATTAGTATGATAGATGAGAGCTTTTTGACACTTTGGAACATATTGCAAGCTGTATCAAGGGAAAGAAAGTAGGAGAAGGTTTGGGAAGATATACAACTACCGTACTTGGCCGTCAGGGTCGGCAAAAATTAAATGAAAAAATAGAAGTTGAAAAAAATCGGAAATTATTGGAGAAGAGAGTTGAAAAGAAAAGTTATTCATGAAGAGCATGCCCAATATTACAAAATTGAGCCAACTTCATGTAGTAAAATCCCAAAATATTGCATACCGTAGCATCATAACTAGTTTGTGCAATTTTTTTTTAAAAAAACCGGACATTATGAGCCCGAATTTTCTATTGTTTGTAGAGCAAATTGAATTAACTCCTAAAGAGCTTGTGGCCAAAATCATGGCAAACCCAGAGGTTGCAGTGGCATTTTAGGATCCAAAAGTAACACATACAAAGGACCACTAATTGAGATTAGGGCATTCAATTAGGTTAAACACACCAAGGGCGCCACAAAAGGGTGAAACAAAAATCTTTCATTGTTGTGAACTAGCCTTGTATTAAAGCGTTGAATCTTTTACAAATGTTTTTTGAAATTGTTGAAATTTTTATTAATTTATTTTTACCATGCCTAACCCACTTTCTCCACTTTAATTAATTATTCGGCATGAGATGTTGACCCTGACGGCCAAGTACGGTAGTTGTAACATGTGATTTTTACCAGTTACCACTTGTGAAGCGAAAAACCCATAAAACTACTTTGTTTTCCAAGCTAGTTGTTGTAAGATTTTTTTTGATGTGCAACTAGAGTTAATTCAAAGTCTTTGATAGTAAGATATAAACGTTTGTAAGCATGCTCAATGGGATTCGTCGAGGAGTGTGTTCACCTAGTACTCTACAACAACTTAGGCATTGCAATAGCTATTCAACAAATGCCAATAGTGGAATTGAATTGACCAAGCTTTACGATCAAAATCATGGATGTTAGCTGAGAATAATCAATATTTAAGAGCTTTGGGTAATGATATGCTTACATACACCGCCAAGGATGATGCTCTAAATGACTTTAATCGAAGGCGACTCAACAATCTATGGACAACTGCAATCCAACCTCTTTGTATATGAGCTCAAATATGTTTTTCTCGTTGTTCATTTTGCCCTCTATGCCTTCTACATCGTAGTCTTATGACATCTAACATGGATTGCTTATTTATGAAAAATCTTAAAGAGGTATTTTCCTTCAAAGCCTAAAGTGGATATCTCGTGTAGGTGATGCCTACCAAATACCTAGAGCTAGGTATGGGGCTTGTGAATGGAGGAAGAGGTGTCGTTGTTAGATTTTCTACACTAGACGACAACTCAACTATGGAGCATCAAAAACTAGCAAAGCACACAATTCCCACAAATCCATGGCCAATTGTCCGTCGTGCTTGTGATGGACTTGAGAGGTTGGTGGGACTAGAAAGTTGGAGTGTCTATGATGGTGACGACGAAATTGCAAAGCGGGCCCAAGTCAATCTCTTCTTCATAACCTTGATTCATCCTCTTACTAGATCAAGGTTTATAAGTTCCATTGTGCATCTTTAAAAGGTTCTACATTCATTCACATGTGCATTCATATTTGGAACATGTGTAATCTACAAGACATTTCTTAATTGCACTAACTACATTTTGACATGTTTAGCATTAGGAATTCATTAATTGTCCTGCACAAATATTAACGTATATACATTTCCCTGACAACCTACGTGTTCTACTACATATTCCCTTTATGTTGGCGTGGGCAATAAGTGTGCACAAGTGCCAAGGGATGACCCTTGATCGCTTAGAGACCAATCTATATAGGGTTTTTGTCATGGCATGTTGTATGTTGCTTGCTTATGGGTGAAGTCCCTTCAAGGCTTGCACCTCTCACGTTCCTCTTTAACACAAGACTAATACAAACATGAATACACTTGAGACACCAATATTGAGAACTTTCAAACTTTGTACATTACAAAAGTTTTACAACTTAAACACAATATTGTGATTGCTATGAGCTCGAACCACCCGACCATAGGAGAGAAAAAGATGATCCTCTCTCCTTCCCTAAGCTCTCTCTTATACCGAAGGGCACTCCTAGTCTTATCCATCTTTATCCATAGCATCTAAGAGATAATTTTAGAAGCCTCAAACTCACTAAATTTAGATTATAACTTCTTATCTATATACATAGATAATTTCACTACAGTCTAACCTTGATAATGTCACTCTTGTTTATAGAACACCTTGATATTGTCACCCAAAACTTCGAAACCAAATTTTTTAGCGTAAAACTCCCTCGTTATTATCCCTATCACCCTTGATAATGTCACTATTTTTTCCAAAATTTGTAGTGTAAGTGTGATAATAACAAGTAATATGGATGAAAAAAGGCCGGATGGACAACAAATTCTATGGATGACGTTGGCAACATTGAATTTGGGCTTTGATGTCCAAGGCAAGCCTCTAGAGAAGCTTTCTTCATTGGAGTATGTAAACATGGAAGGTGAAGATGATTTTGAGGTGGAGCATTATACTGAGGAGCTTGTGCAATTAGTGCAAGATGGCCAGGAGGTACATGATCCCGTAGAAGTAGACCTATGGATTGATGATAGCAATGATGTTGAGTCTAAGGTAGTGAAGTTAAGTGATGCACAAAAATTTGTTAAAGATGTTTTGAATTGTATGGCTAGTCAAGGTTCTCAAATTTTCAACACTATGGAGTTGTTAGGAATGGAAAAAAATCCATGACAAGCTCATTAGAATTGGTGTTGCACATTTAACATCAATGTCAACAAAACAATGTGACATTAGGAGCTTCTTTGTCTCTAGTGAGAGGTCTTTACTTGATCTCAATGACACATTATGATGTGCTATCTTTGTTATTCAAGCTTTTGAATTTGATTTTATATTTAAAAACATTGAATTCTCATCTTTGTTATTTTCTTTTGAACATTGTAATTTTTATTTGTTTTTCTACCCATTTCTTTGATAATATCACATTATGCATAAATCTTCCAAATGTGACATTATCAAATATGTCACACCTTGTTTATATCACACTTTTTGGTGAAACGGATGGTGTGACATTATCAAGGTTAGACTCTATATGATATTTTCTTATCTTTTGGCTCAATCACAATCCTTTAGTTGGAATTGTCTAATTCCAACTTTACGCATTCATTCATTATTCTCATTGGAATTATTTGATTCCAACTCAATCCAATCATCCATTATTCTAATTAGATTTGTCTATTCCACCTTGCAAGTAATTATGTGAATACATGTAGAATCTCTATGTACATGCTTATAACCAAAATTTGTCTCTAGCACACATGTTGCATTCATTTGCTTGCTACATGAAGAGTCTACACAATTTGAATTCTTTTGCCCATAAATTATTTAGAATATTAATATCGTTTTAAATGAGATGGTATTTCATGTGTTTGCTTGACATGGAATTGTGAATTATTAAGCCACATTTTGACATCAATACTTATAATGGAGCCATGTGCCTATGCACTTGAACCGATCCATCAATAAAGAGTCCCATAGAGATTCCATGTGGGATCATCAACGGGGCAAAGAGTGGAACATATGCAATATTGCCCTCTGGAACATAACTTGGTTGACATTTGCAGGGCCATAAACTGGATCAGAAGCCTATTGAGGTAGTCCATCAAAGTTTGGACTTGGAGCTTGTGCAAATGCACCATTATCTCGTAGACCTCTCCTTATGTCCACGGTGTTGATACCCAAAGTATGCATAGCATGGCTACGGCCTTCAATGTGTTGCACTTGGAAGCCATGTTGAATAGGTTGTTGTTGGAAAAAACCAAGTTTTGAATATCAATATGTTGTTTTGTTTTATTGGGACCAAATGGACACTTGGAAACACTAGACAACATATATATTGGTATCACTAATGATAATTCAAAGCAACTATGCTTTGGATTATGTCCAACACGTGGTTTTATACTAACTACAACATTTTGACATAGTTGTCACTACTATCATAATGCGTGGTGACTGAATGCAAATCGAAGGTAACAATCACAAACATGATGTGAAAGGCATTGACTTGGAGGGCTTGACAAGGAAAACACTATATATAAAAATAATCAATTAGGGCACAATACTAGTCTACATCAATATATTATGTTTAAAAGAAGTATATATAGTGTGTATTTTAACATGGACTATTTTTATGATTTCAATTCATTCTAGATTTTTGTTTCGTGTCTATAATGATGTGGTTAGAAAAATATGATTGATAGATGGGTTAATTTTAGATGGGCTCACTTTTGGCATCATCGACTAAAAAGAATAGTTTGTGATTAAACATATTTGTACAACTTCTTGAGGCCCAAAATGGACCTCCAAATCTTTAAGGATGAGTTAAGGATTAAGGCAATTTCATAGCTTTAAAAACTCAAATGATTATCACACATCGCATTGTTTGGTATGATTGTGTAAATTTATGGGGACCATAGATTGAATTGGTGTATAGGTAGTTGCAAGGAAAATATGCTATTGAAGCAATCAATTTATAAAACTTCCTTTTGAGATGTGAGCACTTCATGAAGTATAAAGGGAAACCATCCATGAAACTCCAAGATTCAATTTATGGGAGTGATAAGTAAATTTAACATCTATGTCACAAGTTTACTTTTGCTAAATAATCCCCATTTTATATACCCCGTTTTGAGACATTCATGTCATTAAAGTTATTAAATTTGGGCTGCTATTTAAGTTGTTTAGGCCATTTAATGCTAGACGTGTTGAGTGCACAATAGGCTATACAACTTAATCTTGGACTAGGTAGCCTTTGAGGCCTAAGAAGACCAAGAGGGGTTAATAAACATAATATTGGTGCCTCTTCTTTGGACCCTCCAATCATGGAGATCAATGGCCTAGATTAAGGGCAAGGAAAAGAGAGAATTTTGCGTTGTGGAAGGTGTCCTTGCCCCCGAACCTAGTAAGCCACCTCATGCGCCAAATGGTCATTTAGACTTGGAACACAATGTTTTGAATATGCCATGATAGGGCCATTCTAAGATAGATGTTCCCTGATTTAGTTACTTATCTTAATCGGACACCTATATTTGAGTGTTATGTGATTTGGTGTAGCTTCAAGAATGAATACATGAAAGACACGTGTTCAAAAGAGAGTGGACTATGCACTCAAAACATGATAACCATTCTAGGTTCAACTATCAACATGATTAAGGAAACCTATGTGACCACTTAATGAGTACAAGAATCTTTACTTTGCTAATGAATAAGATATGCATTTGAGCTTCGAAAATTATGAGAAAAGCGACCATGGCCTCGATTTGGATTCGTTAACCATCTTGTACTAATTGCGTGTTTTGTACCCTAGGAGAAGTGGGCTAGTTGGAAAATGTAACCATTTAAGACCCATGTACCTTATGTAGACCTACATGTTATGCAAAGTGTGTCTATCATCAACAAGGGTGTTTGATTGCAGCTGCGAAGAATTGGGGGTTCAATAAGTTAAGGGAACATGAGGGACGACTCTGTCCTGGCCTCTCCAATGATGAACCAGCTGTGGTTCCCAACGGAGGGAACGCAGAAACTTATTGAATCGTGGCCAAGCGCTCATGATTGGGAGCGTGGGAACACACAGTCAATGGCGATATCTTAGGCCCGCCCGGCTCTCGTTCCCATTTCTGGAACGTCTGAAATGACCGAGTTCCCAAAACTGGGAATATGAGAATACCAGTTCTCCAGGGGGCAACGAAAGGCCCACCCGGCCTGGGCTCTCCGTGGTGGGCACCAAGCTCCCACTCGTAGGAACACCGATTGTTCCCAACCGGGCCGAGTATCGGGCCCATTAGAACGTGCTCACACCTAGGGAACGGCTGAAATGGTCACAACTGGGAACCTGGGTACGCAGGTTCGACGATAGGGCGAAGGCCAGGCTCTCAATGATGGGAACATAGATCTCACATTTGGGAATACCATATGTTCCCCAGCTGTGCCTAGTCTTGAAGGCCATATACTGTTCCCAGTGGTTCCCCAGAATGAAATGGGGCCCACAAGGTCTGGTCTCAATATGGGGAACGGATGACTGGGAGCGTGGAGATGATATGTTCCCATCAGCGACCGGTGTAGGGCGTAGTATAACACGTTCCCATAATAAAAGGGAACGCATAATCAAAGACGCTGCCAGGGTTGGGATCAAAGAATATAATATGTTCCCATATACAGTATTCTCCAAGGTTTCCTGGGCCGAAATGGGACCCACAACCTTTAGATCCCAACACGGGGAACCGATAATTGGGAGTGTAGGAACAGAAGGTTCCCAAAGGCAAGGAAGGGAGAGGGGGCCAAGTCTACGGGGGGAGGGTTCGGTGCAGAGAGACGAAGAGGGGGTCCGCCATAGCCAGCAGGGCCCACCTTCAAGCTTCGTGTTGCTTCTTCTCGCGCAGGCAAACTCGCGTCGGGGCTGCAGGGACGCACGGATTCGGTCCTGAATCGTCGTCGTCGTCGTGGTCACGGTGCTGCAAAGCGCCTTCGAGCGAGTTTCGCAGCGCGAAGGAGCTGGCGTGGACGGCGTCAAGAGCAACTCACGGACGAGACATCTGGCCGGGTGCTCCTTGGAACCGCCCGGAGAGTCTCGACAGGTCGCCCCAGATCGTAACGTAGGTCCGATTCAACGAGACTGACTGGAGCGAGGAGCAAATTCGGATGGAGCGAGGGTTTTGGCCGCCTCGGTGTAGTGTGTGATTTGGTCCAGGTTAATGCATTTGGAGGAGCCTTGCGAAGGCAGATCGACAGGGACTAGAGCTTGGAGGGGGCAGATTGTTAGACAGACTGTTGACTGTCTTGTTGTGTTAGTGATTGAGCAGATTGAAGCAACAGGGTGAGTGATAGCCCTCTTGGTACTGGATCTCGCTGCCCTAACCCTCAATGAGCCACTTCTTTCTCGGAATACCTTCTTCCGACTTCCGAGAAGTCCTCCATCTATTACAGGGCGGCTAAATTTCTGGTTATTTCAAGGATTTGAGCTTCGGCTGAAGCTCAGCATCATCATCGTCTTTGTGAGGGATCGTGTCAAAGTGAGAAGTGAGCTGATCGAGATCGACTTGGTGTGGTCGTAATCCGATCTGATTGGTTTTAACCATGGGGGATCATAGAGCTGCCACCGAGCGGTTTGCGGGTGCTATGGAAAATTTAATATTGCTTGCAGATACAATGCAACAAGCTTCTGCTCTTCTGGCAGATGAAGAAGGGGACGCGCCTAAGTCTTCCACGTCATTTCTGAGTGCGGTTGCGCTTGGGAATGTGGTAAGCAGTTGTCTTGATCCTTTCTTCCTCCACATTTTTCAGAGTTCATTATAATTGGTTAATGCTCTGCATTCATTTAGTGGGCCTGGACCTCTTCGACCATTGCAAGACCATTCATTCTCTTAGCTTAATCACGTCATTAGATTCGAGCTCGATTGCCAGATACAGAGGATTCGATTATCCTCCGATTTGTGAGCTCTTCTTGCTTTTGGAAGACGCAGGATCTATAGTAGTGGAAGTTATTTTACTGCAGTTCAGCACCTGGATGTCAACCTTTTGTTGGATCCATGCCGAGAAGTTCGTCCCTTGTTCCTAATTGGTCTTGGTCAAAAGGCTTCTAAAAGATGTGTCATTTGTGGCGCACACCATGTCTTCCAGCTGGTTTTTAGAATTGATATCTTGAGAGGAGGTAGGATCCGGCTCAAGCATTTTACTCAGATTATGGGCTGTTATGATTCCAATTAGCTGAAGGTTTAGCATTGAAGCGAGACAAGCAGTTCTTGTCAAGGTTTATCAGGATGCACTTAGATGCGAGGCGATACTGAGGCTTATTATACCCCGTTTAGGTCAAACCCTGAGGCCGCACATTAGGTTAATACTGTTGTCATAATCTGAGAGAAATGCTGTAGGTGTTATCTTGGATGACAGATTCTTGTGATTATGCTTGATGAAATTCAAGGATGTAGTATGATGGATCAACAGAAGATACTGCATATATCGTTACCAGAAAGTCATGCGCCTAGCTACTTGATAAAATTTCAGAGGGATTGGGCATTTTAGGAATTGCACCTTGCAGTCCATATCAACACTCTTCTGTCTAGGAGGTTTTCAAGTATATCGGTTCTAGAGTAAATATACTTTCTCAGAAAGTCATGCAATCATCTCAAATCTCGTTCTTAGTAGTTTTCTTGCTGTGGTTTCCCATCTTGGAGAAGGTGCATGCAAATTGGCCATAAATCGTATATTAGGATTTTGCCATTTCACCGAGTGTAGGACATTTTGACAATGGAGACCATCACGTAGTACGAGTGTGGACTTTGTAATTTTTGAAGATTACCAACCACTTAAAGACTAAAGTATCTGCAAACACTTAATGATTGGGCTATGCACTGTTCACTGTTGTTAATGTTAATGAGGTGCTGCAGATTACTGTCATGCTCCTTGTAGGTTTGTTGTTAGTTCAGTGGAGGATAGGGAAATAATTAGGACTTCAGGTAAACTTCAAGAAACTCCTTACCTACTTCAGTACAAAGTTCATATTGGGTTCCTCAATAAAAATGGATAATAATCAACTGAGAGTGTATTAGGAGGTGCAGTATCTTCTGCACTCTATTTGCATCCCTAGATCCACCCAAGCCCAACTTTTAAGATTCTTGGAACATTCTCCATCTAAGATCCATACGATAATTCTGTCACGGGAAGTGTTACTAAGATTATCTTCTACTTTAGCAAGTTTGTTCAACTTCAGATAATAGAGCAACTTTAGGGATTATAGGACATCCGATAGAGTTGCTACCCCATTGCATTGCCTGACCAGCAAGTTAGCTAATTCTATAGTTTCTTCTAAGATGCGAGTGTAAAGAAGTTAAGAGCCTCGAAGGGATTTCCTGGTCTTTAGTAGCATGCTAATTCTATAAGCATGGTTGGGAACTAATGAATTTGTTCATGTATTTTCATAGATATCTATAGAGTTGGAAATGGGGTTGTGGTCTCATACTTTGTTCTTTACAGTGGATTTGTTGAAGTTGCACACTGTAGTAGTGACTTTGAATCTACTCATAACCGAGTCTCCATATAGTCGACTATATAGTTGCATATATTGTTGTGCTTCCTCTGTGAATCAGTTCTTTCGCAAATTTGTAAATTTTATTCAACTTCTGGTTCTTGTGGCTTGATTCTCCAGAGTGCAGGGAAGTCAGCAGTGCTCAACAGCCTCATTGGTCATCCTGTCCTGGTATGTGCCTGTGGTTTTCCTGAGAAATGCAAGTATTCTGTATTGGAGAGGCTGGAAGGTTTAGTGAGACATGTCCTTGCATTTATAAGTAGGCTATACCTGCATGAGATTCTTAGCTTGTGATTGATGCATGAGGGTGCTTGTCTATCTTAGAAAGTTTTTCTGATACTGAGGTGTTGAAGAATTTTAAAGCTAAAAGTGTTTTTGTTCATAAGAAAATGTGATCTTTAAGTGGACATGTTGGATCTTCTTTATTTCATCTCTAATAGTCCTGGGTTGCTTCAATCTGCCCGCAAGCAAAGAGGAATGAGTCTTATATACACATCTTCTACTTTTGTATCTTATATAGAGTTATGAAAGTCAATGTCCACTCTTCGTGAATGAACGCAAATGGACCAAAAGTATTATCACATGCACATGTTGGGACCTTATTTACTTTGTTGCATTGTTGATACTGATTTGAAACTATGCTGATTATCTCTGCAGCCAACAGGAGAAAATGGAGCTACACGTGCTCCGATCATTATTGACATGGAGCGTGGGGGCAACAGAGGACTAGCAGTTGTTTTAGAAGGAAGGACACAGAATGTATCTGCCAGTGAGTGAATTTTCTTGTGAACTATTGATGCATCTGTCACTAGCCTGGGTTGCCAACACTAAGACCTACCTGTATACTGTTCTGAATGTGTTTGCTCAACTCTACTTTGATGATTGGCTTGTGTAGGTGATGTTCGACATTCATTGCAAGGCAGATTGAAAAATGCAAGTGCTTCAAGAGGAAGAACTGATGGGATTCGCCTTACGCTTAGATCTAGCACAGGTGAGTGGCATATATCTATTGTCTGTGTATTTTCTGTATCTTTTGTACCTTTGTATACTACGTTCTTTGTCAGGTTTAAATACAGAGAGCCTGGATATAATAGTTTTTTTGTCTTGTTGTCCAGCTCCACCACTGAAGTTGATTGATCTTCCTGGGCTTGACTCGCGCTCTTCCTCTGACGATTCACCTGTAAGTAAAATGCCTTTGCAATTGTCTCCCTTTCAGTACATGTGCATGGGTACAAGGAAAATTTGGAATGCCTTGTTGTCCCAGTGACTTACCAATCTTTCTCACTGACATACTTAATACTAATAGTTTTGCTGCTCACAAAGTCAGAATTTTGGATTATTTTAGGTATTAGTGATTGAGGCCTGTTGTGCATGTGTCTTCATCCCTTATTGAGTAGTATGACATTCTGTGATGTGGTAAATTGAAATAAATCTTTTGGGATCTCTTGTGCAGGCCCACGACCTTGCTGCCCACAATGACACAATACTACTTGTTGTAATACCGGCTGCTTCATGTCGTGATGTCTCTGCTTCACGTGCTTTAAAATTGGCTCAAGATCTAGACTCAGATGGTCAGCTTTGCAATCAAAATCCCTCGTGCTGTAGTTTTTCATGGTACATCTGGCATTAAATAATCAAAATGTATGCATGATGGTAAGTGTAGACTTCTGAATGCAGGATTTGGGAGTCAAAAGCTCTCCTCACCAGGTGTGTGGTCTGAATGACTTCACAGGAACAAGGACTGTAGGTGTGATTAGCAAAGTTGACCAAGCAGCCTCAGATGCAAGGAGTTTAGCTGCAGTAAATGCTCTCCTTTCTGGTCAAGGCCCTCCCTCTACCATGGACATTCCTTGGGTTGCTTTAATTGGCCAGTCAGTTTCAATAGCAGCTGCTCATTCCAGCTCAGAAGACTCTCTAGAAACAGCATGGAAGGCTGAAATGGAGACCTTGAAGTCTATTTTGAATGGTGCTCCATCGGCAAAGCTAGGGCGAATAGCTCTTGTGGAAACCTTGGCCCACCAAATTCGAACTCGACTAAAGCAACGTCTCCCGAATATTTTGTCTGGGTATGTGCCTACCAAAGAATATCATATTGCTATATTGACAATTGGAGATATATTACAATAGGTTTTATTGTACTGATGTAGATACCAGATATCAGGTTTTTTTGCTTCATGGTTCACAAAGATTCTCCTATCCGATCCATCAATATCTTAGTAGTTGTGCAAATTGTAGTGTTTAACAATGCAGTACTTGAATACGAGGATGGCAAGACTAGTCATGTAGGTTTCCGTATGTTATTTGGGGTCCTCAAATGTTGAGGTTTGAATTGTTCCCAGTTGTTTAGTTGTCAATATCTTTAAGTTCCACATCTGGAGGAAGTATTGATTAGTGTGTTTCATTAATTTGTGACCTTTACTCTGACTGCAACTAGGTTGGAAATGGTGGCAAAGTCTGACAATGCCATGCTTCACTATTGTCAGCCGTCGTGAACAGTGTCTGACAATCAACTCAGAAAGTAACATCTGAGTGAGGGTAGTTGTTTGGTGCGATGTTGCAAGACTAGGATGCCATGTATTGGTTTAGTCTTGATTAAATTTAGAGCTTGAGCAATTTTGCCTCTAATCCCATCATATGGTATCATGTTGATCAGGTTGGAAGGAAAATCACAGATTGTTGAACAGGAATTAGTGAGGTTAGGGGAGCAAAGGGTTCAGACTTCAGAAGGGACACGTGCAATGGCTTTGGAGCTTTGTCGAGAGTTTGAAGATACATTTCTCCAACATATAAATACAGGAGAGGTTAGTAACTCTGATCACCTAGATTACTTTGGTGTATCTGAAATATTATATCTGTAGTACCAGGTGCCTTGTCATTACACTTGACAATAAGAATCATGATCTCTTTGTGAAGTATTGTCATGAAATATACTTGCAATGTACACTCTCTTACCAATGTTCTTCAGCCGCTCTAGTTCCAGTATTTCTGAAGTTTTTACATATAGCTATTCATGTGTTTCTTGATATCATTTTTTATTTTTTATTTTTTATTTTTTTATTCTTGTATTATTTCCTCTCACAGTTCAGTCTGGCTCTCCTTCATTGCTTGTGCTTTGTATTATGTCATTGCTTTGACATTTACATTTAATCTGACCTGTATCTTTTTTTTATTCTGTAATGTTGGTGTTTGTTGGATATTCTTGTATTTAAATCATCACTGGATACTCCACAGGGTCAAGGTTGGAAAGTTGTGGCAAGCTTTGAAGGGGTTCTTCCAAAGAGAATCAAGAGTTTACCCCTGGATCAGATGTTTGAGATCAGCAGTATCAAGAAAGTAAGCCAGCTCATGATTGCCTCATTTTTGACCTGGCTTGCTGTCTGTTGTCTTCAACACAATGCTTGAAAGATATTCCTACCTTCTCTGACTGGTTGATTTCTTCTGTGACAGCTTGTTTTAGAAGCAGATGGTTATCAACCTTATCTCCTGTCGCCTGAGAAGGGATTGAGAGCACTTGTACGAAATGCATTAGAGTTGGCAAAAGACCCAGCAAAAAGTTGTGTGGATGAGGTATGTTTTGTCACCAGATCCTCTCCAAATTATATTCCAGACACTATGATTGACAGAATGGGGTTTCCTATCCGATATGTTATTGGGGGCAAATCAGTTGACCAAAAACAGGAGCTGTTTGTTGTGTTGTGATGTCAGTGTTACTTTTTCAAACTTGCAAATCTCAACATGGATTTGAGATTCTGTTTAGCTTGATGCTTTCATTGTTTACTTACCCTGAAGAGGCTTGCAATCAGGTTCATCGCATTCTTGTTGATATAGTGTCTGCTGCTGCAAGTGGGACTCCTGGATTGGGAAGATATCCACCCCTCAAGAGAGAGGTATGTGTAAGCTCCGTTGTTATGTCTAGCTTTTTCCTGAAGCAAGAAAACCTGGCTTTCTGGTGCCTTTGTATACATTGCATTTTGTTTCTTAGAGACAATGTTTCATGTATCTGATGCACATTGTCTACATAGTCATGATGTCATGTTTTTGTCGGCTTTTTGCTTTCAGATTGTGGCGATTGCTAGTGCAGCATTGGACGAATACAGGGTTGAATCTAAGAAGATGGTCATTGCACTTGTTGACATGGAGCGGGCATTCATTCCACCTCAACACTTTATCAGGCTTGTCCAACGCAGGTGTGTCTGTTCAAATAGTTGTATTTGTATTTGTGCAGGCCACAGGTCTGTTCATTTATGCAGCACTTGTTGATTGTGTTGTGTACCATGTCTAGTTAAGACATTAGCTTGATAGTTATCTTAAGTGAATCACTCTCTTATCCCATGTGCAGGTTGGATAGGCTAAGAAAAGAAGATGAATTGAAAGGTCGGCAGACCAAGAAGGCATCAGATGCAGAGCAGACTTTGTTGAGTAAGGTGTGCTGTAAGCTTTATTCTGATATGGATACATGTTTGTGGTCCTCACTCCCTTGTCAGCAAATGACCCTACTAGCTTCTGTGGCACTTTCTCCATAACCATTGAAGTGCATAATCAAGTCATAAATAAATATTTGGACTTAAATCACTGTAAATCTGGGCAACTCCGTGAGGGAATACTTGGAGCGTACTTGGATAATAATACCTTATGGTATTTATGAACACATTTGAAAGTGACAAAGATGGGGTTTGTGGTATTATTAGTGACTTAAAATCTCCATCCTTCACATCTTATTTTGGGGATACACAAAATAGAGTTGTTGCTGTTGCTGTTGCTGTTGCTTCCAGCATGTTACCTTGTAACCAATCATAGAGATGATCAGATAATTTTAGAACATTCAATATTTGTAACATGTGTCATCCAGTGACACATCTTAAGGAACGATTTTGAACATTTTTATGTTGGACTTCAACTGATGTTCGTTGAGCATTTGACAGGCAACTGCTCCAACAAACGTGGGATCTAGTGGAAATCTGAAGGCTATGAAAGGGCAAGCAGAGGAAGCTAAGAAGGACAGCAAGGATGCACCATCCACCTTGCAGGTTATTGGTGATAACTCTGCAGGTATTAGTTCTGTTGTCTATTATTTCACTATAGTCTGCACTTGCAGATAGGGAATATGAGTTCATAGAATATGTTGATCACTTTAATTAGATCTCCTAACCAAGTACTTTTGCCATGCATGTCAGGCTTTCTTTTGAAGCAGAGCGATAAAAATGACTGGACCAAGCGCTGGTTTGTCTTGAATGAAAAGACTTGCAAGGTAAGCATAAACTCACATATCCTCTAAATAGGTTGAGAAAGATACAAAGATGAGTTAACTTCTGGTGAGAGGTATCAATGAGCGGTTGGTAATATCAAAGATTTTATCTTTGTCCAGGTTAGTCTATATGGGTCGGTTTTGCAATTCACACTTTTTGTTTCTGGCCTGCAGCTAGCGTATACAAAGAAACCTGAGGAAAGGAATTTCCGAGGTGTTATTGCATTGGACGAATGTGTTCTTGAAGATGGACCTGAGAAGGAGAATGGAGCAGAAGAGGCAAATGGAAAATCATCAAAGTCAAAGAAGGCTTCAAATGGAACTGCAGAAGATCCAACTGCCAACCTCATATTCAGAGTCAGTCATAAAGTTGCCTATAAGACAGTTCTGAAAGGTACTTTGCATTCCAAGTATCCCTTAGGACTTGTGTGAGGTCTAGTTATATGTACAGTTGTGTTCTAAAATTCTATGCCAGTTACTTGCTTCATTGAAGCACAATATGTGTATAATTATGCACCTGATATACAATAATTGTCACGCAGGACTGTAGGTGTGAAAGTATTCAGTACTGATGACAATTAAGGCTAAAATGTTCTAAGAACTTAGAACGCAAGAACTAACAGTCTCTAGCTGGCATTTTTTGGGTTGGCAGCACATCATTCACTCATTTTGAAAGCTGAAAACATGGCTGAGAAGCTTGAATGGATGTCAAAGATTAGAGCTTGCCTTGAGCCTCCAGGCAAAGGGGGTTCTGCAAAAGACTCGTCTATAAAAAATTCAACAGTTTTTGATAGCAGTTTGTCGCGCTCTACATCAACAGATTCTTCTGCAGTAAGTGTCAAGAATACAGCTCTAGTTGATATCATTTCACTGTATCAGGTTTGGATATCATTGAAAGGATATTAATCTCTGCTGCAGATTTTATTTTTTTCAAGTCTGGAAAAAAACCCTTTTTCCTACCTTTCTAATTTTTGAAGGGTGAAGTCGTTTGTACAGCTCTTGTTTGTTTTTAAGCAACGCCTCTACAGAATAGGTAATATTTGGCTCCCCTTTTTCATCAGGAAATGTCCTCAGTCCTGAGGAGGCCAACAGACCCTGAGGAGGATTTGCGGCTAATGGCTCAGGAAGTTCGAGATTATGTGGAGGCTGTTTTAAACAGCCTGGCTGCAAATGTTCCTAAAGTAAGTCTTAGGAACTGTGGTAGCTGTTGTGATTGCTCTAGAAGTTGTTACATGTTGCAATCTAGATGCCTACCTTGTGAAGAGATTAAGTTCTAAAGTTGTAGGTTTGAGTTGTGGGAGAGGGTCAGTAATAACTCTGATAAGTATACTCTTTGATGTTTTGGAACATCATCGAGTGAAATACCCAATAGTGACGTGATTTAATTTGTTCCGTTTTTGAACAAGTGAGTGGGATTATTTTAATAATTATTGCAACCTCCAATAAGATTAAACATTTTCTCAAGGCATCATCTTCACTGATTATCATTCTGATTCATTCCTACTCAAATTGGTTGACTTTTCAGGCTGTTGTTCTTTGTCAAGTTGAGAGGGCAAAGGATGCAATGCTCAATCAGCTATATAGTTCTATCAGGTACATACTGCACTATGATATCATGATAGGATATTATGCCTACCTCAACCTTGTTTCTTTTTGTGGCTTGTTAGTAGGCTTCCTGTATTTATTTTAATTATTGTATGTGAGTTACAGTGTGCAGGCTACTGGTAGGATTGAAGAACTTTTACAGGAGGATCAAGAAGTGAAGGCTCGCCGAGAAAGATGTCACAAGCAAGCAGCAGCTTTGACCAAATTGACCAAACAATTGAGCCTACAGGAAGCACGCACAGCCGCTGCCTCTGGCTTTCAAGACTCCTGTGAGTTCAACATGCTCGCTGAAAGAAATAATTGTGTGTGTGTGTTAAATTAAGGATACATTTACTTCCTTCATAATGCTCTATCTTACTGAATTGTGGCTTTGCAATTTCAGCGGAGTCCAAAACAGGTGGGATGCCTGAAGCAGAGGATTGGCGTGTGGCCTTTGAGGAGGCAGCAACAACCAAACCCAGCTATTCTAACTCACCTTCCCGTTCGGCCAGAAGTGCTTCTCCCCTTGTTGCAAACGGTCGACACATTTCACGAAGTAGCAATCATGGTGATGGTGACGAAAATGGTGATGCAGGAAGCATTAGTCGGCGCACTCCGGGAAGACTTCCACCACCCCCTCCTCCGACTGGTGCTCCCATGTATAAATACTAGAGGGATGTTGGGACTTTCTTCTTTCCTTATTCCTTGCTCTCCCCTTTGTGCAGATTGAAAGCCCCTCTTCTCAGTGGTGTGGATCTCCACACTGCTTACACAGATAGATTTGAAGCGCATTTGCATATACATCCTAGATTCACCTATGAGGTGGGGAAGGGTCAGAGCAGTGTCAGTTCTGGTCTGCCGCAGCTTGGCATCAATTCTTTGTGTTCTTGTAGCGGAGTTTGTAGTGGGGGAGCTTTGACTCAATATCTTTGAGTCAATTATTTCATCCCCTACTATCAATGTACCTCTTTGAGCAACCCACAAATGTTCCATACGATGCTATTTTGTTGGTGTTTACTAATTTTTAAAGTCGCAGTCTTGCATAATGTAGCTCACCCAAATTGTTGCCAATGGAGACGTAAACCCTTGTGTCCTCAAAATGCCCATTCTGGCTCCCAAGGTGTTGTACAGAGGGTTTTATAAAGGTCAAATGTTAAAAGTGGCCTCAAATGCTTTCTTGCAATCAGAGTAAGTAAATGGATCAATCAATCAACCGAAATCGGAAAACGTTACACACACACACACACACACACACACACACATATATATATATCAGAATCACTGTTATCACCAATGACTGTATTTTGACTTCCTCTTTGTAATAGCTTGTGCTCATATGAATTATACGGCATCTAACTCGTTTGACTAGTATTATTTGTTTCTTGACATTGCAGCAGACTGCTGCATGGCTGTAATGAGTGAAAACTGTATTCAGATGCAGGTTCGGTTTGGAAAACGCTTTTACATTGTGACGTCACACAACTCGTGCTCACATCAGCAGTATTGTACATACTTGCCTTTCTTGCACCTCGACAAATTCAAGATGAAGTATGGTGTAACATGAGAGAAAACAGACCTAGTGTTGTTTAGCCAGAGAGGGAATAATCGCATGTGAGCATACTTCTCATCCATCTAAAACTTGCCCCCTATAGTGAACTCCGGATTTCAGGGATTTTATGTTGGATGGATGAGAGTTTTGCTCGTATGCGACAATTCCAGACCTTAGATAGCTGGCCAACTAGCATCACCTTGCTAAATTTTCCGGGCCCCTATTTGTCACTTAGTTTTAGCTAGCTAGGTTCACTGAACCTAGGATTCTTACTTCGCTTTAGCTAGCTAACTTTTCCGGAACTCCCATTCTCACTCAACTTTGACTAGCTTAAAAGTTGTGTGACATGCCATACAACTGGTGATAGATCATCATCTTCATCATCATCGTCATTATCATCATCTTCTTCATTTTCATTATGATTGGAATCGTCAATGTCATATGACAATTTAGAACGAGATGGAATCAAGGTGTTTCAAATCGGAGATTTTGTGACATCGCTTGGATTATTAAGAATCAAGATCATGTTCAGTTTCAAAAACATAGCCGCTTCAATGAGTCCAGGTCACCGTTTGGGTGCAACGACATCATTCATTCCACCGAGATCACATTCACATTCTAGCTAGCTAACTTTTCTTGTCCGGATTTCGGGGTCCACGTCCCAGACGCCTCATTTGGGTGGCTCTGCCTCCTATTATGCCTCTGGTTGCAGATAATCTACAATTTATGATTGTGATTTCCAATCGCCTAGATGATCTGATAGATCATCTAAGATGTTTGCGTCTTTGGCTAAATCTCGCGCAATATCTGTCTTATCATTGTTATAGATGAGGCAACCAAGATCCAATATAGTGTGGCACAAAGATCCTTGGGTGGTCCGCAAGACGAATGGGCAAATAATAACTCGAGATGAATACATACCATCTCAGGCTAAGGCTGCCGAACTTTCGAATTACCCGCGATTCAATGCTAGTCAATATGACATATGCCTTCATCCAAAATTTAGACCTGCAAGCAAAGACCTTCTTTAGCCATATGACAGAAGAGGTGAGGATCGCGGTTGGGATCCTGCGCACTTAGCGAGGAAAAATCTTTATGAATAGGGATGTCGCGTACGGCAATCCAATACACGACGTGAACACGTAGACTAAAGGGCTCGCATATTGGGAGCCGACCAAAATCAACCTGAAAGCAAGAGAAAAGATCGGCACGAGAAGTAAGGGTAAGGGGCGAACGTATGTCACCAATCTCTACCATGCATGTCAGGCCATCGGGGTGTGAATAACGGCGGAGGAGTTATTTAAATTGCACACCTAAAATGACGATCTCAATGAACGACAACATGTTAAGATTATCGGCAACCTTGGTAATGACGAGGGGCCAAATGCGCAAGCAAGGTTGGATAATGAGAAACGAGAGTTGAAGGAGTATACGAAGAAAGCGGTTAGATATCGCGACGGGCAGGAGTTAGTCAAAAAAATCGCCTCAAAACAATTTGCATACGATGGGGCTTATTCGCCGGAAAGCAAAAAAATGAATATGAACAACGTGTTTGAGTATGCCGAAATATAAGACGATGGTGGCCGCGGACTTCAACGTGTTACTAGTAAAGTTGTTCGTAAGCACGTGGAACCGAAGGGGGGGAACCAACTGCGACAATTGCCGAGAGGAGAAACGGAAAATAATTAAACATATGTTCTGTAGCTGTAAACACCCGCTTTACGAAGCTATTCGAACTAAAACGATACGACATCCATTTGTTTCGCGGACCACCCAAGGATCTTTCGTACCACACCATGTTGGATCTTAGTTGCCTCATCCATGACAGCAATAAGACAGATACTGCGCGAGATTTAGCCGAAGGTGCAAACATCTTAGATGATCTATCAAATCATCCAGGCGATTGGAAATCACAATCATAAATTGTAGATTACCGTGACCAGAGGCACAACAAGAGGCAAAACCATCCAAATGAGGCGTCCGGGACGTGGACCCCGAAATGCCGATGGCTACATTGGGAATACTTTAAGTTTTGTGAGAACATCCAACAACGCAAAGAATGGGAAGTGAAGCCGCGCGAATCGACAATGGTGCGATCGCTACTGCCGAATCGAAGACGGTTGGATAAGTAATACTATAGGATACTAAGTAATGCGGCAAAGTGAGCGAAAAACATCCCGCCACAAATTCAAATATTTTAAAATATAAAAAATCCGAACAGTAGCGATAGAAGGTTTGCCAAACGATTTAGCGTAACGCTTATGCTAAGAGTTTGGATAGCTAGGAGGAAAGGTCAAGCCCATCCAACTAGCTACCCGCACAACTAGGTCGTCCCCGATAATGGATGTGTATATGACGGACAATCCATACGACCAGAGGATAGGTATCGACAACATGCCCGAAGCCCTCCTCTTCGGATAAGAGAAGATGCAAATTATTTTTTACCCTTTCTTAGAACATTTTGATATGGCAATAGTATTCAATACACCCAAAAACATATTTAGCGGATAGGAAGGAAAAACAACTCATTTGACAATACCAAAGTGAAGCAGGTTGAAATTATAACATATTGAGAGGATGCCCATCCTCAGACATTTTGTATTGAACCATACGTAGGAAATGATTGAATAATAAATGACATATTTTGTTCATCACAATTTTTTATACGGTCTATGTATATTTCATCTTCCAATCATATTCTTTTCTTGCTCATACGCATCATATTTCCAACACAGGTTCTAGTGGTAGCTTTGATTAGTTTTATGGACAGTTGTGCCTCTAGAGCAAAAGACATACAATCTGTTTCTGAGGTAAACTAGTTGGTATGCAGTTGAGATGCATATCAATTTGCATTTTGCTTTTCTTTTAAAAAGTTCCAAATGAATTGTTTGCTGGCCACAACCAAATTGTAAAAAAAATCCAAGAGTCTGGAATAACCTCTAAACCTACTATTTCCCTAGGATATCATGGATTAGATCTTGTTTCTTGTACCCTTCAATGTCAATCAAATTACGGGAGGGAGGCATGTAATAGGTTCACTAAGATGCAAGAATTTCCTCACCTTGGAGGCATGCACATGCTTACTTTTGCTAACCACATAGTTTATGCAATTTCGCACAATTCCGCAATTAACATGATTCCTCAATTAGCATGGTGGTAAGTTATTGAGTTGCAAGGCAGCTGAAGGTTACAAGTTGCAACTAGAAGGTATGTGTTGTGCACAAAGCTTTGAATGCAAACTAAGTTTTGAAACGTTTTGGCACAACGATCACTTCCATAGTTAACTTTTCATATTTTGTGCGAGATCATGTATAACCATGACTTCAGTTTCAAATGATGTGAATGCAACACCAATTCAATTGAAATTGCTCAAACAAACCCTTTTGGGCACACTAATTTTATCCTACACTAAAGTTGGTGATATCAGCAGTTTATTTTTACAATCCTCTTGAAACTAAAACTTTGAAATTTTTGTCATCATAGTCCAAGCGGATTTGTGTACATACAGATGAAACCTCCATACGGAGTTACCGTTTACTGAAAGGCGCTTGCATGAGGTCAAATGCTTTGTCCATAAGGTGATTCCACCCTTATCATATTAATGGTAATGTAATATCAAATTCAGATGTGATAATTTTTGCAATCTCCTTGAGGTCATATAAACTAAGGGATAGAGACTGGCAGACTATTCCACACTTATCTTTCAGAAGCATGGAGGTCAATCTAAGGAATGCATGTGTTATTCAACTACTTCTCTTGATTGGGCGCCTAGTGAACCTGGTACTGCCCGTGTGCAGAACCCACTTCATCTTGTCAATCCAGTATATTTGTTGGCACTCCTTGATGAAGCAGTAAATTCACATCCTCTCTATAATTTTGCCTTGATCTCTCAATTTACATTATATCTCCGCCAGACCCATCTCGTTGGAATCTTAGTATGCTATTAAGTGGAAGATCACTACAATATCATCACAGACCTCTAAATAGGGTTATCATAGATCATCACAGATCATCATTGCCTCAAATCACAATGACTCAAATCACATGAAAGTACAATATTGAATCATTGCCTACCAAAAATAGGGTTGCAATTCAGATCTTTTTTTCTATGTTTATAGATGCAAGACCTAAAAGATTGAGTTACGAGTTGAATCAATGTTGAATGAAATATAGCTGAATGCTGTTGAGTTAGCACTGCAAAGATATCACATCCTGAAGGGTATGTATTAACACTAACTCAACATTAGATGCCAATCACTTGCAATCGAGATAATAATAAGAAATGTGGCCTCGCCACAAGGTAGATGAAGAAACACATGCAAAAGTAAGGAATTGGGCCATACATGTGAGACTAAACGCCCCCCAGTGATGGTTCCCGCAGCCACTATGTTGTACATGTGATGAGTATTCCACTGAACAGCTAGTCCATGTTGTACACCACTGAAGAGAGCTACAAAAGCCCCAAGATTTGTGCCCCCAAGAAGAGAGCCACGAGCAATTCTCAAACCTTTGCTCTGTCATATCTCTCACTGCTTTCCTATGCAACGTCTTGCCTTTTTGGGGGAATGGCAGCTGAGATTGCTCCTTTTGCTGCCAAACCAATCACAAAATAGACTACATGAATCACTTAATCCTACACCTTAAACCCTAAACCACCAAAGCTGATTTAGTGCACCTGAAAGTGCCCATAAATTACTAAGTTGACATTAAGAATGCAACAAAGACGTCAAATAAAAAGAATACAGTTCGAAATGGAACTCCGCTTTCATATGCGATGACATGGCCACCTCTTGCTTGCGACACAACCATAAATGGTCTTGATGCCAAGGTTTAAGGACTTGGCCACCACAAACTTGGTCTGCTAGGGTTTAAGGTTTAGCAATTTCGTCAGCATGGGTTTTGTGTTTCAAAATTGCGCACATTCTAAGCTTAGCTCTATGGTGGTTATGGCAGATGCAGGACACCAAACCCAAAAGTCCAACATGGGCCAAAGTGCTCGCAGGAGGGAAAACCTCCACCTCGAAGGTCAACACAAAGCAAACACTTCATCGAGGGAATGACAAAAAAACCTCCATTCTGAACCACCTTAAGCCAGGAGCTACTTACGACCTCACCAGGTAATTCAATCATGTTCATCTACATCTTCTGCAACACCCTCTTCGTTATTCCATATACTAAAGTCAATTTCTCCAATTCTCCAATTCTCATCGTTTCTGACAAGGTTCAAGCGGTTATGTGACAGTTGAAACAAAACTATAGGAGATACAAAGAAATTAAAAAGGCATTAGGGGAGGAATGGACTCAAAAGGTTGCTGCCCTTGGAGTATCCCGAAAAATCCATTTTGCACATTTAGGGTACCGTAGTACACGGGCGTACCTTGTTGCTCACATGGCACATAAGGTGCCATGTGGTTTTGGACCTAGGGTCCGGGCCAATGGAGTCATGCTTGGGTGGATGCCACTGAGTGGGAGTTTCCGGGTACAAGGTAGTGGGCAGTACATGGAGGAGGACGACGGCGACTCAAGCCGCCTATGTCTCGCACATGCGATGGAGGGGGACGGTGCACTGTGTACACTTGATCATACTATGGAGCTCCTGTGGGGTGGCAAAGAAGGAGGGCAATGTAGTGGTCAGGGATGTACAATAGGTTCAAATGGCTTGAAATTTGGGAGCGGAAAACCTTCCACTATGAGTGGGTGGTTGGGGTCACCAAGTTTCCAGTTGGGTTTGGCTACTTTGAAGGATTCTACTGTAGCACCGTGTAATTCTGTGTACGCGTCGCAAAGAACTGGACTTTGGTGGCACCTACTGCCGCCATGTTGTCGAGGAGGCTCAGGGGCAAAATTCAGTCCATTGTAGTGCACAACACGCACAATGCAGATGGCCAGTGGATTCCAACAAAGTTTGATATTGGATCATGGGTGACGCTCAATCCTGGGACATCTGGGGTTTGGGCAAGAGATGCCCGTTTGCATGGTGGACCAACTATCAGAGGTGCATACAAAGGGCAGATAATTGATTGGAGATTTAAAGTAGGAAATGTTGGTCGTGATGTTACCAACAACCCTCGGGTTGAATCCATATTGATTAGATGGGTTTATGTTCCACGGCAAACGCGGTTGGATCCCGATGTGGTTGTGCAGAGACCCAAGTGCAATTGTAAGTGTTGTTGATTCAATGCAGTTACACTCCTCATTTTGTATTGGTGTCCATTGAATTGTGGGTGTTGGTTGTAGCTTGTTATTGCCAACAAACTAACCTACAATTGGTTTCTTGCAAATGTGTATGCATCGTATTTTGAGGATTGGGTGGACCCACTTTTGCTCCTAGGAATTATAGTTGTGCTCCACACAGAAATTGGGGAAGTCCAAAGGAATGGGAGAGCCCACTCTGACCTGCTTGAGAATGGAATTTTCTATTGTGGTGACACATATGTTCCTCCCACCCCAGGGCGATTGTATGGTCACCTGGAGCCTATAGAGTTGCCGTCATTTGATGATCATGCATGGCCATTACCGGATATGCATTGTAGTGAGGCATTTAGAGCCAAATTCTATTTTGATTTCAAAGGAGTTACCAAGGCAAGGATTGGTAGTAGCATGGGCCACTTGCAATGGTTTCTACCAATGCATGTCATCGTAGGCCTATTTCATGTTGCCCAAAACCTCCGACGAACTCCAACCATGGTTGTTGTCAATGGACCAGATGAGGATTTGTTTTCGAGTTTGGGATCCAGGGTGGGACTCAAAAATCCATTGTGGCAAAGATATAATCAATTGCGTGGTGGCTAAGCATATTGTCAAATTCAGGTGAGGACAATATGTAAGTTTAGGGTGTGCATATTTCCAAACCATTGGTTACAACACGCATTGGGCTAGGGAACCTGATGTTGGTATGATTGGAAATGCAGGTATCACGTGGGGAGGAGCATGTTATATGCTAATTTTCAGTATGGTAGACTTCGTCTATTGGGAGATGACATTACTTGGGAGCACATCGACCAAGTGTACAATGAGGTTATGATGGAGGTGAAGTTGGTTTTTGACGATCAAGAGATTGGAACTATTGAGGTGGGGAAAACATGGCCAATTCACCATATTCGCGAGGAAACACGCATAATAATGGGTGTTGACACCCCTGATGACTTCACATTGTGGATTTGCCATCGTGACTGTGAGGCCAAACCCCCCACCCTTAAGCGTCCGTAGTCCGAGTAGTGGGTTTGGGCTCACATTCCTCCGCGGTATTGGATTTGGACTTGGATGAGTCCATAGTGCAAGGTTCACCCTTCAAGTGGTCTTGGATTTAACTAGCTCCTTCATAAACCCAGCTCCTTCATGAACCCACAACTTTGTAGTTGTAATCCCCAACTACCTCACTAATTATTCAAGCCCTTAACTAATCTTCCTACCTAATTTTCCTAATTCTACTAACAACCCCTTTCTAATCACACAATTCTTCTCTAATCCTAAAATCCTAAAATCCTAGAGAGGAGAGGGGGAGAGAGAATTTCCTAACTTCACTAAGACTAACTAATCCACACAAGTATATTTTTGCACTCATCACAACCTCAAGTGCTCAACTCTTAAACATGGAACTTGCAACCACGTGTATTCAAAATATGAACTTCAAGTACCACAAATTGGAATCATGAATTAACTTTAAAATCCTTCACGTCAACACTAATTCTACCAAGAGGTCAAGCCCTCTTCAAGGCTAACAAGCCTTGGCTCTCAAACTAAAAACTAAGCACACACATGTGCTCCAATATGGCTTCCCACACCCACACTTATAACTCGTGGGGTGCCTTGGAGCACAAAGGAAAGAGAGGATGAGTGAGGGAAGAATGAGGGATTATATAGTAAGCTTGAGGGGGTGAGCACCCTCAAGGCTCACGATAAGCCCTTGAGATTTCCTCCTACTTAGTAGGCGCCAATCCTATCTTCTAAGCCTTCCTCCCTCAAATGATCAACAAGGATCCTAATCCGAACATTTAACTAGCCTTGGCTTTCTACCTACCACACTTTACCAAACTTGGGATGCTTCAACCCAAACTTAGCCTCCTTCGCTTTCCGCCGCCATAACTTTCTCCCCTTACTTTCCCAAATCGTTGCTCACCACTTAATTCAAACCACGATGCTTAACTCGTGATTTGATTGGTGCTTTGAGAATTTGCTTATCCTCCACCTTGCATTCTTCCTTGGACCTTCCCCATTAAGTGGCCATGATGAGGTGGTCCACTTGTGCGCTCCATGTGATCCTCCATTCATCCCAATTCGAATGCACTTGCCTCTTGAGTCACTTTGGTTGTCTCCATCCATTTGTACTAGCCTACTCACTAACTACTCAATCCAAGTTCTCCTTACCTATCCTCATTCACTCAAATCCTTCCGAAGGTAAAAACACAATAACAACTCACATCCTAGCCTCTTACAACATGGTACTTCTAAGACTAACATTTCACTCTTTTTATATTTTTGTGAAGTAACATGCTACTTCAAAGTGCATCAACTAACGTTTCAAGGGTCTAAGACTAAATGTGGGCACCCTTTTGGGCTCACATAATTGGCGACCATCGGGGGATGAATCCAAACATCTCTTGCTCCAAGGGTAAGTTGCCTAGTCAAGCTCGGTACTCCTTACATCTACTTCCCGATGTACGGGTAGGAAAGAGCTCACCATTCAACGTTTCCAATTGAATTGAATTATTAGGAAAGACCTCATAGACAAGGTAAGGTCCTAACCATATTGCATCGAATTTCGCCGGAAATTCAAGCTTTCGTGCGTCTTGAATCATGACCATCATTCCCGGTGTTAGGGCCCTTCTCTTATGTCGTTTGTCGAAAGTAATCTTTCTCCTTCTTTGGATTGCCTCAATATGTTGAGCCGCCATTCTCCTCCCTTCGTCAAGTGCTTCCAAATCGGTTAGTCGATTTCGTAAGGATTGACTTTCGGTAAGTCTCGTACTCACGGCCACCCTAAGTGACTCGACTTCATATTCGATTGGTAGTGTCGCTTCAAGACCATAGACTAAGGAAAATGGTGTAGCACGCGTAGTTACCTTATAGGTTGTACGGTATGCCCAAAGTGCCGCCGTTAGTTTCGTATCCCAATCCCGCTTCGAGTCTATAACCGTCTTGCGTAGTATACTCACCAAAATTCCGTTAACCCTTTCCGTTTGTCCATTGGTTTGTGGGTGGTAGGGAGTAGTCTTCCGGTGATCAATTTTAAATTTCTCTGTCATCTCTCGAATCAAGTCATTCAAAAAGTGAGTACCCCTATCGCTTACTAGGATCTTCGGCACCCCGAACCGCGAAATTATGTTTTCGTACATAAATGTTGCCGCGTGTTCCGCCGTGTCGGTCTTCACCGCTTTGGCTTCCGCCCACTTGGTGAGGTACTCGGTTGCCACCACAATATATTTCATTCCTTTTGAAGATTGGGGATGGACCTCACCCACATAGTCGATGCCCCATTTTTCGAAAGGAATTAAGGGTAATGATACATGTAAAGGCATCTCCATTCTAAGGTCGTTTCGGGCATACCGTTGGCAAGCGTCGCATTTCCTTACATAGTCATGGGCGTCCTTAAATAGTGTAGGCCAAAAGTAGCCCGCTCTAAGTATTTTTTGCCCGGTGAGTTGACCCGAGAAGTGACCGCCGCAAGCGCTATCGTGGCAAGCGATTAAAATCGCTTCAACCTCCGTTTTTGACACGCATCGTCGTAAAATACCATCGGACCCCCTTCTAAACAACCTATGGCCCACTACAACAAATTGCCTACTATTTACCCTCACCTTCCTTCTCTCTTCTTTTGTCCACTCTTTGGGCAACTTGTGGGTTGTTAGAAATTCCACTATGCCCGCATACCACTCCGGTGTAGAAGTGACCACAAAGAGGCTATCATCTACTAACATATCATTTACCGGATTTTTTCCTATCTCCTCCGACAACCTAGACAAGTGGTCCGCTTGTAAATGCATACGACCCGGTTTATATTCCACCGTGTAGTCGAATTCTTCTAATAACAAAACCCACCTAGCTAACCTACCACTTAACTCCGCCTTGTTAACTAGATACTTGATAGCCATGTGGTCAACAAAAAATACAACCGGGTTGCACATGAGGTAATGCCTAAACTTTTTAACGGAAAACACCATGGCTAGGCACTCCCTCTCCGTTGTAGAGTAGTTTCTTTCGGCGGGGGTCAATTGCTTACTCGCATAAGCTATAGGTTGATCCTTCTCTTTTTCTCCCGTTGCTTGACAAAGCGCACTCCCTATTGCCACATTACTAGCATCACAATAGACGTGAAAAGGTTTACCCCAATTGGGTGGTATCAACACCGGATAGGTGCTCAACCTATCCCGCAATTCCTCAAAGGCTTTTTGACAAGCATCCGTCCACTCGAATTTGACATCCTTTTTGAGCAAATGGGTAATGGGCACCGCTATCTTTGAAAAATTAGGAATAAGTTCCCGGTACCATCCCACATGTCCTAACAACTTAGAGATCCCCTTGGAATTGGTTGGAGTTGCCAAGTCGCTTATGGCCGCAATCTTATCCGGATCGGGTTCTCTACCTTTCTCACTAACAACATAACCCAACAACACTCCCTTATTCACTCCCAAAAATGTCTTATCCGGGTTCAATGCTAACCTCATCTTCCTACACCTAACCAATGCCTCCCTAACACAATGTAGGTGATCGTCCACATTACTTTGTGTGCTAAAATCGTCCACAAAGACGGTCATGGATTTGAACAACAAGTCGGTGAAGATATACATTACTAATCGTTGGAAAGTAGCCGGGGCATTACATAACCCAAATGGCATCACTACCCACACAAAAGTACCCCAAGGTGTAGTAAAAGCCGTTTTATGGATATCTTGGAGGGCTATGGAAATTTGATTATAACCCGCATACCCATCCATAAAGGTATATCGCGAATGACCTCCAACCTCCTCAAGCAACAAGGTGATAAAAGGTAAGGGGAAGTGATCCTTTTGTGTGCACGAATTCAATTTCCTATAGTCGACACAAACCCTTAATTTCCCATTTTTTTTCTTTACTAAGACCATAGGAGAAACCCAATCCGTGATTTCCACCGGCTTGATAAACCCGGCCTTCAATAACCTTTCCAATTCCGCTTTCACCAACAATTGCAATTGAGGATTCATCCTCCTCTCCTTTTGTCTAATTGGCCTCGCCCCCGGAATTAAAGGAATCCGGTGCTCTACCATTTCCCTAGGAATTCCCTTAAGCTCATCGTAGGACCATGCAAAAGTATCACTAAACTCATCCACCAAATTGCTATACTCCCTAACCTCTTTCTCCCCCAATTTGGAACCCATCTTCATTTGTCGGGTTTTTCCATTCTTTAATTTCACATCCACGTACCGCCAATCCGCTTCCGACACATGTGCTTGTTCCTCTTTGTTCCGATACCAATCGGAAGGCACATTGGGGTAATCTTTCACATCTTGACCTACAACTATCCCCGTAGACGTGGTCTTGAAATGTAAAGGCTCCTCCAATTTCGATGACTCAATAATCACATCCTCCTCTTGAGTCCCATCTACATGAATTAAACTAACCTCACCCTCTTCCACGTCATCTACCCAAGGTGTTAACCCACCGCTAACCCACTCTTCCTCGGTGAGCACCTCACATGGCTCCAACAATGAGCCCTCTCCTAAACTAACACTAGGAAATTCACTCCCTAAGCCTACTTGGTGAAATGTAACCATTACATCAACCTCGGACTCGGGGTACTCCCTTAGCCATTGGGCATAATCCCCATTATCCCCATAATTGTAAAAATTAGGACCTAGACTTCCCGAGCCCGAATCTATAACAATCCTTTGACCTTCGGGATGGACGACTCCCACCAATGCCTTGCCAATCTCATTCTCGTTTAAGTCATCAATTCCCTTCTCCAATGGCAAATACATCTCCTTCTTCATCCATCCTTCTAATGAACCAATGGACACTATGACCCTATTACCCTCCGGACCATAAGTGATGGATGGTTTAGGTCCACCCCAATTGACCATAGCATTCGCCATCCGCAACCAAGGCCTACCTAGCAAAATGGGGAAGGTGTCCTTGTTGGAGTGCATTTTAATGACATGGAAGGTGACCAAGTACTCCTCGCCTCCCGTAGTCATTCTACAATCCTTGATCATCCCCAAAGGCGTAGTCGAACTTTGATTTGCCATATTTATGACCAAAGGTGAAGGCCCCGTGAGTCCAAGTCCCAATTTTTTCATAGTATCCTCCGGTAGTATATTTAGACTACTCCCTCCGTCGACTAGCACATTAGGAACCACCTTATCTACTATAACAACTTCTATTTCTATAGCTTTCACGTCTCTTCCACCTTGTGATTGGATCCTAGCGGCTATTTTAGCTTTCACCTTCCTCATCCTCTTGTGTACCGGCATTCCCTCCTTTAATGTTTTCCTTGCCGTGGGTGAAATTTCCAATAGTTGGCCGAAAGTAATATCCGCCTTGAGTGTACTAAGGTCCGCCCACAAGTCGTACCCGGTAGATCTTTCCACCTTAGAATTACCCACTACGTCGAATTCGTCTACGGGAACCCCCGGTCCTTCCCATTCACCCACATCGCTATTATCCAAGTCATGTACCGCATTAGTCCTCTCCCTATCTTGTAAAATTATATTTTCCCTCTCCACATCCTTAGTAGCTCTTCTAGCTACCCTATCCAACTCGGAGAGATTAATCTCTTCATCCGAAGAGTAATTTCCTTGCTCTCCTATTCCTACCTCCAACG
The DNA here is from genome assembly GCA_964035585.1 of Polytrichum formosum. Classification (NCBI taxonomy): domain Eukaryota; kingdom Viridiplantae; phylum Streptophyta; class Polytrichopsida; order Polytrichales; family Polytrichaceae; genus Polytrichum; species Polytrichum formosum. The sequence continues at coordinate 72,786,696 of OZ037935.1, read as the reverse complement.
GGGCATCCCCTCTCCTAGCCCTAGTAGTTACCGCTAGTGCAGGTGCTTCTTCAACCACACCCTTACCCTTCACTAACTCATATGTAATAGCATTGGTGTGAGGAGGCCATTGACTTTGCTCCTCTCCAATTCTCGTTGGGAGAGGAAGCATGTCATCACATGTGGCCTCCAACACTCCATCCATGAACCTAACATCTTGGGAGTTAGATGGTCCCGGATCCGTTGGAGGCGCTTGTCTCCCGTTACTACCATTAGGTGGAACTCCTTGTCTATTTTGTATTGGAATGTAACCGGTTGTAGTTTGCAAGCCCGCCGGTGGATGAAAAGTTTGCCTAGCATTACTATGGTCATAGTATAAGTTAGGTGGCCTAAGTTCATTGGCCGGTACTCCTTGTGGCCTAGCACCTCGCATATTATCCCTTGCTTGTTGTTGTGGATTAGCCACCGGGTAAGGGACATTAATTATTTTGTCCGGTTGGCGACACGTATCCGAGGGATGACTTCCTCCACAATTGCTACAATTAAACTCTTGACCTTCGGACCAACATTGTCCTTGAGCGTGCCACCTTCCACAAAAGGGATGAAATTCCTTCTTCTCTAAATTTTGGCCACCTTGCCCTCTAGGTTGTGGTCCTCTATTGCTTCCATTTCCATAGTGAGGTGGCGCTTGACCTCGTTGATTTTGTTGAGGTGGGTTACCGTTTCCTCTTTGGTCACGGTTTTGTCCACTTCTACAAAATTGACGCGTGTGGCCCGGTTGGCCACATTGGACACACCATAATCCGGAAGAATGCCTACCCGACTCAACCGGGGGTGGAGGCCCCGGTTGTTGACTCCGGATCATTAATGACATTTGATCCGTGAGGCTTTGCATTTGTTTTATCATAGCCTCTTGGAATCCTAGTTGGCTAGCACCTAGTCTTCTCTCAACCTCCTCCAAGTGTGGATCCGTTCTAGGGGCCGGTAGTGCCAAAAGAGGTGCCGGTTCCCTAACCGCTAAAGGTCGGGGGCCGGTGTCCACAATGGCATATGGAATTTGGTTCTCATACTTAGCGGGTTCTACCGCTACCACCCTAGGGCGTATGGGGATGAATTGTGGGATCAATTCATCCTCCCTTCTCCATAGCCTTTCGTGATCTTTATCCAAGTTTTCAATATCTCTAGCCGCACGCTTGGCATCCGCCAAGGTCAAGGGATTCCTTTCTAGAACACCCCTAATAGTTCCGGACTTAAAAAACCCTTGAATGAAAAATTGCTTTAGCGTGTCGTCGTTGAGCATGGTACCCACAAATCTAGTGCACACTAAATCAAACCTCCTAATGTAAGCCGAAATTTCTTCCTCCCTTCCTTGCTTCAATGACGACAATGCCCTTAATGCGGTACTTTGACCCACTTCCGGCCTAAATTCGTTAAGAAACTCCCTTTGTAATTGTTCCCATCCCCTAAAATGTCCCTCGGCATGATCCCGATACCATTCATAGGCTTCCCCCTCTAGAGTGGTAGGAAACCACACTAACCAATAACCCGGGTCGGTTATGAGGAAGCTAGCCAACCGTTCGATATACCGTTCCATGTGCCGAGAGGGGTCCTCATCCTTGGTCCCATAAAATTTAGGGAGATGAGATGGTATATCCATCGCCGCTAAATTTTGTGGAACCACGATTGGTAGGCCTCTTGGCCTAACCAATGGGTCTATTGGAGGTATAGGAGGTATGGGCGGAATTGGGGGTATGGGTGGTGGATCCATCCCCCGTTCCTCGGCCATGGTGACCGGTGAACTATTCAACAATCCCCTATCAACTTCTACCGGGAATTCTTCTCTAAGTGTGTAATTTTCCGAAGAAGTTTCACCACTCAATTTGGAGGGAGTGATCTCCTCTTCAAGTTGAGCTCCAAGTTCTAAGGTGTCTAGAATTGACCTAGTCCTAGGTTCAACGTTCAAACAACTCTCTATTCTAACATTATCTTGTTCTAATCTATCACTGATTTTAGAGGACCGCCTCTTTCGAGTAGATTTCTCTAGTCCTACTATCAAACTTGGTTTTTGTGAGCGAGTCCTACCTTGCATTCCATAAGAATCGATCGACCCTCACTTGACCACACATAATCCTAGCAATTCCCCTCTTAATATTTTCACTTGTCTTGGTGTGGTTATAATTTTTTTAGGAGGTGAGGAAAAGAACCTGCAAGCCCACTTAGGTGAAAGAATCCCAATAGGGGATAGGCATGTTCATGTTAATTTTTTGGTTAAGTCGGAGCATCACCTCCGCACCTTCCCGCAAATTAACACTCACCACAATACCGATTGTGAGGGGGTGACCTTCCGAGTAGATTATGTTAAAAGTCGAGGCTTCACCCTTCAACTTCTCACACCATCCACAATTCGGGAATTACCCTCTACAACGGATAACAACAATCACGAGTACAAAAGGCATTCCTTAATTAGTTAATGAGTTCACTTTGAAGAAATAAACATACCTTGAGCAATCGCATCCCCCTGTGAGTTAGCACTCCCCTCAATCGTGACTCAATGTAACAACACCATAAACTTTGTGAAATATTAATTTAATCTAGAGCATGAAATGACAACTCCCAAAACTTTGAGACTCACCCCGAGGTGAGTGTCAAAGTTCAATGTCCTAAGGTGAATTTACCCTCTAATGTTTTAATGAGCTACTCGGTTATAGGTTCCTTTTAAGTTCTTAGCAAATCCCCAAAAAGGTTGAGGATGACCTTCGCCGCGCTCCTTCCTCAAAAATGAATTTGCGTAATTGACAATGCAATTCATTCCAAGGAATAGTTGAAATACAATGAATTCAAATGTAACCCAAAGAGAGAATACTTACCGAGTTTCGGGTGCTCCTTCCCTTCTCTCAAGTTTGTGTCTCCAATTTTTCCTAGTTGCCTCCAAGTCTCCTAGTCGCCTCCAAGTCTTGTAACTACCTTCCGCTTCGCTCCCGGCGGACGCACCAATTATGTGAGGCCAAACCCCCCACCCTTAAGCGTCCGTAGTCCGAGTAGTGGGTTTGGGCTCACATTCCTCCGCGGTATTGGATTTGGACTTGGATGAGTCCATAGTGCAAGGTTCACCCTTCAAGTGGTCTTGGATTTAACTAGCTCCTTCATAAACCCAGCTCCTTCATGAACCCACAACTTTGTAGTTGTAATCCCCAACTACCTCACTAATTATTCAAGCCCTTAACTAATCTTCCTACCTAATTTTCCTAATTCTACTAACAACCCCTTTCTAATCACACAATTCTTCTCTAATCCTAAAATCCTAAAATCCTAGAGAGGAGAGGGGGAGAGAGAATTTCCTAACTTCACTAAGACTAACTAATCCACACAAGTATATTTTTGCACTCATCACAACCTCAAGTGCTCAACTCTTAAACATGGAACTTGCAACCACGTGTATTCAAAATATGAACTTCAAGTACCACAAATTGGAATCATGAATTAACTTTAAAATCCTTCACGTCAACACTAATTCTACCAAGAGGTCAAGCCCTCTTCAAGGCTAACAAGCCTTGGCTCTCAAACTAAAAACTAAGCACACACATGTGCTCCAATATGGCTTCCCACACCCACACTTATAACTCGTGGGGTGCCTTGGAGCACAAAGGAAAGAGAGGATGAGTGAGGGAAGAATGAGGGATTATATAGTAAGCTTGAGGGGGTGAGCACCCTCAAGGCTCACGATAAACCCTTGAGATTTCCTCCTACTTAGTAGGCGCCAATCCTATCTTCTAAGCCTTCCTCCCTCAAATGATCAACAAGGATCCTAATCCGAACATTTAACTAGCCTTGGCTTTCTACCTACCACACTTTACCAAACTTGGGATGCTTCAACCCAAACTTAGCCTCCTTCGCTTTCCGCCGCCATAACTTTCTCCCCTTACTTTCCCAAATCGTTGCTCACCACTTAATTCAAACCACGATGCTTAACTCGTGATTTGATTGGTGCTTTGAGAATTTGCTTATCCTCCACCTTGCATTCTTCCTTGGACCTTCCCCATTAAGTGGCCATGATGAGGTGGTCCACTTGTGCGCTCCATGTGATCCTCCATTCATCCCAATTCGAATGCACTTGCCTCTTGAGTCACTTTGGTTGTCTCCATCCATTTGTACTAGCCTACTCACTAACTACTCAATCCAAGTTCTCCTTACCTATCCTCATTCACTCAAATCCTTCCGAAGGTAAAAACACAATAACAACTCACATCCTAGCCTCTTACAACATGGTACTTCTAAGACTAACATTTCACTCTTTTTATATTTTTGTGAAGTAACATGCTACTTCAAAGTGCATCAACTAACGTTTCAAGGGTCTAAGACTAAATGTGGGCACCCTTTTGGGCTCACAGTGACCAAGCTGATCTTAAGGTGTGTCCTCAATTTCTTAAATGTGGTCTTTTTAATTTGAATTTCATGGAAGAAATGCAAGTTTGTGTTTTGACATAGTTCTATGTTGGAATCTGTGAGCCCAAATTGATGCTCACATGTGTTGTTAACACTTGTAAAACATTACAAGTGGTGTTTTGTTGATTTATGATTATTCACAAAAATATAAAAAGAGTGAAGCTTGAAGAAAGCTAAGTTTGAAGCATTAGGCTTGTGTGGAGTGGATTTAAGTAGTATAAGGACATACCTTGGTAAAGTGTGGTAGGTAGAAAGCCAAGGTTAGTTAAATGTTTGAATTAGGATCTTTGTTGATCATTTGAGGAAGGAAGGCTTAGGAGATAAGATGAGAGCCTACAAAGTAGGAGGAGAGTTCGAGGGCTTATTGTGAGCCTTGTGGATGGGATGAGTCCCTACTTAGAAGGAGAAGGTTAAGGGGTTGTGATTGGAGGCTCTAATCCTCTCACCCTATCCTTACCTCATGCCCTCTCTTCCTCTCAACTCACTATATAATCCCTCATTCTTTCCTCACTCATCCTCTCTTTCCTTCGTGCTCCTTAAGCACCCCACGGGTTATAAGTGTGGGTGTGTGGGAAGCAAGATAGGAGCACATGTGTGTGCTTAGTTCTTAGGTGAAGAGCCAAGGCTATTTAGCCTTGAAGAGGGATTGACCTCTTGTTAGAAGTAGATTGGGTTTAAGGAATTTGGAGTTTGATTGTAAACTTCAACTTGTTGTATTGAGATTCATATTGAAGTGAGAGAGTTCAAATTTGTTTAAACTTGTGGCATTTAGAGTAACTAGATTGTACTAGGTGCATTACTTGTAGTGTTTTATTAGTTATGAACTTGAGCAGAACTTTATAATGAGAGATTTGTCAATTATGGATGATCAGAGTGTTCAATGGGTATGAAAATTTGAGGGATTGTTTATTATAAAATATGGGAGTTGTGGTAAAAATTTGAGAGCTTCAGTCATTGGGATGAAAGAGTTATTAAAAGTTGAAGGGGAGGGTGTCTAGGAACAAAGCAGCAAGGTTTGAAAATATGTATCTCTTAGAAGGTTATAGATATGGATACCAAAATTTGACACTACCTTCCGAACTTATATATCTATCTTGTGTCAAAATTTTAGATTGATTGGACGTAGGAGTTGGAAGTTATTAGAGTTTTAATGACCGGATGCTTTATCACAGCATTCATACTAAGTAGTTAGAGTTAGAATTTCATGCATAACTTTTGCATATGAACTCTGTTTGTGCCAAAATTTGGTGTGGAGATTTTTGATAAGGTACTTAACAAGTGTACCAAATTTTATTTGAAGAACATAAGTTGGGTGGGAGTTATACTATTCTGAAATTTAGTAAGAAGACATTGATAGAGATTTACATCAAGAAGAACTTAGAGAAGGAAGGGCAAGGATAAGTATATAAGTATTTTTTAATACTTGTATTTAAAGCCTATGTGCTCATGGAATCCACAAGTGAAGTGTCATGTACCAATACGGAATCAACCACGATGACATGTGATAGCACGGAATCAATAAGCGAGAACTCATGTAGTAGTGTGGAGTCGACGGCAAGGACTCAATTCACAAGAGGGATATCTTTGAAGGCATGCGTGGCCAAAGCGGCCGGGTGGACATTAGAAAAGGCTAAGGATATAACATTGCCCGACATTAAGGAATGTAAAACTACATAGTGTGGTGTTAATCAAGTTGTGTATATTCCAAGGGTAGATTGGAATTATATATTGGGTTACAAAGAGAGAAGTCTCTACATGTCATTATAAACTTTTCCACTCGGGCTAGGACGAAATCGAAGGGTGGAGGATTTTTGGTGACAGAATCTCAGGTCAATCGAAGGCAAGAGGGAAGGATGACTGTGGGAGATGCATTACCACCATGCACCTTTAGGGTGGTGCCTAACTATTTATAGCTTCATATTGGCAGTATGCACCAAGAAATGTTGTTGGCAGCATGTGCTTTATATGTCTTGGAATGAATTGGTATATAGTTAGTATATTTTTGGTGCCAATGATTTTGTTGGTACTACAACACTAGTTTGGATGTGAGGCATTTTTCATAGTCCTCTAGCATCATTCGAATGTAGAGTGAAGGGCACCTACATGTTGTAAATTTGGATGATGTTGTCCATTAGTAAATATTTGAGATTTAATCTTTCCACAATTGGCAAACTTGGTATTACATGATGCATCAATTCCTCTTTAAATTCAAACTTGGTGTTACATGTCTTTGCTTATGCTTTGATTGCCTTGTTGTTGTGTCAATTGTAGGAAATTTCCATTTTATCACGTGGCATGGTGTCGACCACCAAGCCACATCTTGGTTAGTTAGTTTTTAGGCTAATTAATCTTGTTGTTTAGTTTATAGACTAAACATTATGTTAGTACAACCTTCGGAGTAGTTACTCGGGTTGAAATGGTTGTTGGGAGTTGTTTTTACCTTGTGGGACCTTGCCACCCTTTGGAAGGTTCTCACCCCCTTGCCGTAGGACCCACTTAGGGTTGGGTTTCAGGGGTCAAGGCGTCGTGGCTCCCTCGGCTTGGCATTCTTGCCAAGTCGAGTCTTGTAGTTGTGTGAGAGAGAGAGCTTATAGTGTAGGATTTGCTTCAAACATGACGGATTGTCATTGAGTAAAGCTTATGAGTTCTCTTCATTTTTCTTCTACACTCTTAGATTTTCCCCGTGTGGAGTAAGAGATATCTCGCCTTGTATCAAGTGATTTTGAGAGATATTATGTATTTTGAAAGTATGTAATACCTACTTCATTACTTAGTTTCTAGATATGTATCTCATTCATTGAGAGTGTGTTAATAACACACTTGCTGTTGTTTTATTGCATGTTTTTCTAGTTATATTTTTTGATGTGTTATATGTAACAATATATATTTACACTACAATTTAAATTGATTGTGAATTTGTGCTGATATTGGTTGGGGCCACCACACATTTGATAATTGTGGAGTCTGAGTGTTAGAAGTGTTGTCCAACTCCTTATCTTGTTAGGGTTGTTGTAACTTCACCTCCAAGTAGCAATGTTTTCACCATAAGTTGGAGTTCAGTACGTTTACAATAGTATAAGTGTTTGTTGTGAGGACTTTGATCCATTTCCCAATTGTAGAATGTTGGGGTTTCCACAAAGCTTGTGCTCTTGTCATACAAATTATTTTATCAATCATATCTTCAGCATTGTCTGCTGGTTTACCCCAAAACCTGAGTTTGTGAGAATTTGGACAAACCCCAGTTGGCGCAGGTGGGTCCATAGTCAACCCCAATTTCACATTGTGAAGCAACTTAGCTAGCAAGGTACTAAAGTGATTTTTTAAATACTAATTTGTAAAGTAGTAGGTTAGTTTATATTGAAAGTAGTTTGTGCCACCAAATTTGTTTTTTTACATATTCGATCTAAGTGTTGAAAGTGTTTGTCTGTTGTCCGAGTATTAGAGGCGTGTGCAATATGTTTAATATTTTGCTTTAGGAAATGGATCAAAGTCCTCACATTGACCACGTCTATTGGTATGAAGGCACTCAACTTCAAGATATGGTGATACCACTCCTACTTTGGAGCTCGACAACCCTTAGCTCCACGGAAATGTTGGGGCAACCATCAGATTGTCAATGTTAGAGAAATTAGACCTACTTTTGGCATTGGAATTTGGATCAACATGAGTCAAACTCTGCTACAACAACTTCTAATATTATTATAAGGACATTTGTAAGACTTGGCAAGCAAGGTGGATTGTTAGTGACAAAATCGTTTCCAAAGCACATGTAAAGCATACCACTAGTCCAGCATCCACCCAACACTAGAAGAATACATACTGCCAATGGAAACAAAGTACACAAAAATTGTATTGGTTGTTTTTCAAAACTTTATTGCTTTATGTTTGCATTTGTACATTGATAGCTCCAAGATTTGAATATGAAAATAGTTTTCTTGGCCAAAAATATATCTTTGAGCTATATACATCAAAACTGCAAGAATACATAACGCCTGATTGCATCTTCAAACCACTACATCTCGCCATTGGTTCTCTCCACTACCTCATAACCAATAATTCTCACCATTGGAACATCAAACTAACATGTAGCTCCATAGTGTAGGAAACTCAATCATTTAGCGAAATGAGTATTTCCACCAGGCGATCAATGAGGCCAGTGTTCAATGCAGCTTGAGCCTCCTCAGAAACATTTGGCGTCACTCCTGTTGCTCTCCTCTTCTGTCTAGAAGACCCCTCGTTCATCCAACATCCCCTTGAGTTCCTCCCTCATGGTGTGTCCATAGTAGGTGGAATGATTGCCAAGGGAGCTATGTTAATGGGGTGAGGTGATTTGGGCATTGGTTCCTCCAAGTCCACAAGAATGTAGTTTGGATTGGAGGCACCAAAACTCTCCATGACCCTAGGTCCATGTACTTTGATTCTCTTGGCACGAACATTCTCACCTTCTTCGTCAAGAACACTGGATGTCCTCTTCCTAACCTCGAATTCTTGTGTCGGTGGAGTTGTTGGTACAAATCTATATGGACCCAGCATCTTAGCCCACAGGGATTAATCTTGGCCAGCAAGCTCAACCTCTATTTTCATCCCCTTGTCAAGAGGGAAACCCCACCTTGCCATCCAAATCCACTGGCCTTCTCACCACATCTTGGGCAATATTGATGGCCTGCTACCAACATTCCCACAGACAATGGGGATGGTACATACATCCACATGAAAAAGGCACTGCCACATTCTTCAAGAAAAAACGACAACAACCAGGGCATGCTTTAGACAATGGACCCTTGGTGTCAGCAGCCAGAATGGGAAGCTTGTCAAAAATCTTCTTTAGACGAATGGTGGTCATGGACAAACGTTTTGCTTTCACTTGTTTCCTCAACTTCTCCGCTTCCTCATTTTTGGCAACCCACTTCAAGTACCTAGCATCAATTTGGGCTTCAAGCTTGTAGAATTTTGCCCTCAACTAGTCAATTTCCTCATTGTTGGCCACAATTAAATTCAAAATGGCGTGAGCATCTTTGCCTACCTCTACTTTCTCCCTCTGCATTGCCAACTTCCCCAACCTCGTAGACCTGTCTTTCAAATGCTTGCGTTGCGCGTCCAAATCAAGATCTGTGGCATCGCAGGTGTCTGGCTACGTTTGCACTTCCTTCTGCTGCTCATTCAGGTTGTCAAGCACAACAGCCAGTTGCTGCACAACATTGAGTTTGGTTTGGAGCTTGAATTGCAACTGCTCCAGTGACATGTCGGCTGACCCCGAATTCTCAGCACCTTTGTCTCCACCACCTCCCCAAGCAATTGCACTTCCCAATGTGTTCACAATTGCCTGCACTTGCAACATTGGTGCAGGTGGTGAAAGCTTCATGGGATTCTTGGCGGGGTGTTCAAAACGCTCGGTGTACACCTTCGAGGCGTGCCGGCCCAACCCAATTCACAGGTTGGTTGCAGCCGTAAAACATGTAGGCCCCCCTGCAAAAAAGAGATTGACAAAGAACCATTGTCTGACTTCTCCCCATAAACTGTCTTGTACAATGCAAGGTAGGTGTCTCGAGCAGTGGGGTCTTTGCATTTGTCTAGGGGGAACCTGGACTTGTTGTCATCGTCCATGTAAGTCCAGGTAGCGTCATAGTTGGAAGATGGGCACATGGTCTCCGAAATTTTGGTGGGTAGTGGGCCTGTCCTACAAAGACCTAGTGTGGAATTGAACCAAGACTCGTCATACCTCGCTGCACGTCTCCCCATCAAGAATGGTGTTGCCCTCAACAACTTCTTCCTCAAACCACCGTCTAGTTTGTGTAGGTCAATGGGGTCATCCCATTGCGTGTGTACCACTGTCTCTAATGCATCAGGAATGTCATGCTGAATCCTGTGTGAGCCAGAGGCCCCTCCATTACCCCCTTCCCTACTACCTCCACCTTCACGAAGCACACGACGAGTGGAAATGCTCATGCTAATCACACCTCATACTTGAGCAGTATTGAATTCAAGATGAATCTAACTAGAAGGAGTGGCACAACAAAACTAACCTAAGTGAAGTTCCAACAATTCTCGGCAGTGATGCAACAACCTAAGTGAAGTAGGCCAGAATGCTACCAACCCAAGACACCTGCTGAGAGCAAGACAAATTGGAAGATGAAACCAACAATGCATGAGACGACACACACTCTGCCAACTACCCAAGTTCCTCCCTCCCAATCCGACGAAGGCGGCGTTGTACTTAGGCGCTCCAATACTGTTGAGACGACGGTACGTAGATGTGATGCGAACATGATTCAGTGTGAGGACTGGACATTGAGTGTTAGTCACATCGAATCACATGGCACCACTTAATACTTAACTCCACAAAATCCTCACAACTAATCTTACCCTTACATGTTAGCACCAACATATCATTGCCCACCTAGGCCTCTCATCCAAATCATTGGGGCTAAGGTAAAAGGGTCTAAATGGTTTTTTTTCCAAATAGTCCACTACTTGGGGATATCAAACACACAATTAGTATGGTATGGTTAGTAGATCTAGGTTATGGTTGTAGCCATCTCCACATTTAAATGTGAATTATCATTTAGAGTTTTAATGAACACCTTATCCATTATCAAGTTCATGACGGGGCACTTGCAGTATTGCCAATCTTTCTTTGGTAATCAATTATTTGTACACATTAATTGTACAAGGAAACTACTAACCACATCCAACTTATTTGGCAACTTAGAAATGCCAAGTTTTCTAAATTACAAACTTGTCACGTCATGCTTGAATTCGTACAAACAAATCATAATAATGAACATTATGATGGATTGGAAGTAAATATTTAATAGCCTTTGACTTTGGTATGACATGGTCTGGTATGGTTAGTCAAACCATGTCGTGGTTGTATCCATCTCTCCACATACTATGCAAAAAGCTATAATGAACACCTTATCCACTATCAAAATCATGACTACGGTTAGTATGTCGTCAAATATCATATAGCCCTCCCCTCTTCCCACAATTACACAACCCAATTGACCATGTGGTCTATTTAAATCTTCAAACATACACTAAATAATGACATGTTGGCCCCAAGCTCGGTCACATAATATTTATGTCATTACTCACATCAAAGCATTTGAGTCTTACCAACCTCACATTCCCATCTTGCTCACAACATTGCTATTTGCAATGAAGGTGTGACTCATGAGTGACGTCTTATGAAAATTATTGAAGATATTAAATTTTGTTTAAATTACATTTGGTACTATCAATTAGCACATGCATTCACTAGATGAAGTCCATAGATTGGGTCATGCCATTTCTTCTTCCATTAGGCTAGTAGAGTATTCATTAATAGGTTACCTAACGTTTGGGAGGGGGAGGGGGAGAGGGATTACCCTAAATCCATCTCAAAGACATTTATAGGCATCCATTTTATGAGCTATTCAACAATTGGCCACATACAAGTAGGCATGGCCATTGCTACAGTTAGTATGTTGTCAAATATCATATAGCCCTCCCCTCTTCCCACAATTACACAACCCAATTGACCATGTTGTATATTTAATTCTTCAAACATACATTACATAATGACATGTTGGCTCCATCATATCATTTGGGCTAAGGTAAAAGGGTCTTGATGGTGTCCATGTCATGGTTGTACCTTCCTGTAGCGGCAACTGCCATTGTTATAGATAATTATTACAACCTATTACACCTTAGGAAAGGTTCAATATGATTATGAACTAAAAATTATCAATCAATGGCTTGAAGGGTAGCTATTAAATCCATAATGGAGAAGTCATAGTTGCCAAAGTTTCTCTTACAACAAAGCTAGTGGCACCAAACATCATTGGGGCTAGGTGCCCAAACTGTGATTAGAGCCATGCTTAGAGGCGGACAACCCTAAACCCTAAACCCTAAACCCTACACCTTAGGAAGGGTTCAATATGATTATGAACTTAAAATTATCAATCAGTGGCTTGAAGGGTAATCATAGTTGCCCATCAGTGGCTTGAAGGGTATTCACAATTTAACAGGGAAATCATAGTTATCACTATATTCGTTAATTTGGGATTTTTTCAGCATTTTGAGACAGTTACAAATATAAGAACATGGATAAAATCACACAGATATTGGAGAATGTTGCAAGATGCAAATACTTTGAAGCGGGTGTTCATATCAAGAACCCAATTAAGAACTCATATCAAGATGGTTTAGGTAGGATGACCCAAACATTAGACCATGTTGTTGTGGTCCATATATTAATTTGAGACAAGAGAAAGTCTCAAATTAACGAATATAGTGATAGTTGCCAAAGTTTCTCTTACAACAAAGCTGGTGGCACCAAATATTATTGGGGCTAGGAGTCCAAACTGTGATTAGAGCCATGATTAGAGGCGGACAACATGGAGACATGTGGGTAATGAGCTCGGGGAGATCACTCCCTTGTAAAGTTGAACAACCACGTGCGAACACTTTACATCTAAAAAATCCTACTTTTTACATAAAGCATCACCAAAATGTGTCAAAATTTTATCAAATTTTTTTCATGAGTAGATATACACGGTACCTATTATATAGTAAGAAATGATAACTAAATTTGATGATTTGTTTTTTTTATAAAACATACCGTTTCTAACTAGAATGACGCAGAATTGAGCTAAAACAATTACTAAAAAAATGAAGATGACTAAAAATTCCAAAAAAATATACAAAAGATACTATCAATGGTTATGTATATGCAGAAAAAATTTCATAAATTTTAGAATTATCTATGGCATTAATATAGGGGTAGCAAAATTTGTTCGCACGTGGTGTTCAACTTGACAATGGAGTGACCTCCCCGAGGTAATGAGCCATATTTATGATGGCATGCTCAAGGAATGGGCGTGAAGGTGAATTAGGCACGTATACATGATGTTGGCAACCGTATCCTAATCTAGAATTACTAGGGTAGGGGTTTAGGGTGGTTCACCCTATCACAATATTAAATGGCCGTGGATTCAACACTTTGCTACTAAGGGCGGCTTTATACATGGCTTGGGGCCGGCCTGAGCACCGGCCCAATTCATGTCCTTTAAGCCCACAATCCAGCCCCATTTTATGAACTTTTTTCGGGCCCAACCTTGGCCCATGTAAAGTGATGAGGCCCAATTCTAGGGCCCGATGATCTTGAGGGTTAAGCTTCATGGAGCTTACCATGGTCAATGCCCCGTGTTCTCGACAATTAAGTTTCACATCACTTACCATGGGGGATGACCTCTATAGGGTTGTGGTTAGTGAATCAAAATTGGGGCTCACTAGACTAAATTGGGGCCTTTGAATCTATTCCGGTGTCAAAATGCTCCTATAAATTTATCTACCATGTTTAATGGATCAACCGATGGGTGCGGTTTAGGGGCTCACCAAATTCTTGATTAACAGCTTAAATGTTTCAATTTTGTCTTAAGTGTATAATTAGTACCTTAATTGTTGTGTTATTAGCCTAATGCTACCATATTTGTGCTAATTGTTGTGTTATTGGACTAACCCATTGCGTACTGCAAGCCAAATTTTTGATTAACGACTTAAATGTTTAATTTTTATCTTAAGTGTATGATTAGCGCCTTAAATGTTGTGTTATTAGCCTAATGCTAACATACTTATACTAATTGTTGCCTTATTAGAGTAACCCATAGCCTAAGCCATACCATGTGCTTGATTAAATGTTTAAATGTTTCATTTTTATCTTAAGTGTGTGATTAGCACTCTAATTGTTGTGTTATTAGAGGAGTGGAGAGGAGAGGGGTGGAAAAGAATCTACCCCCTAAAGATTGATGGACGAGATGACCTCAATCCAACGGATGAGCCCAATCCGGCCCCAGATGAGAGTTTGGGCCGAGGAAAAGCTCGTCCCGAACTCTTCTCTAGGGCCCGATGGTTTGGAGCCAAAATTGTGCCACCTAGGACGCCACATGGGATGAGTGAGTGTTTGGGCCGGCCCCTAGTATAAAGCCCTTGGGCCCGATTTGATGAAATCAAGCGATCCTATTGGCCCAAATTTTGAGAGTTCCGGCCTGCCCTCAATCCGGCCCCAAGTATAAAGTGGCCCTAAGTACACCGGGGGGGGGGTGTTTTGGTTGCAACAATTATATTTTAAGATGTTTGTGGTGTGAGGATCCATTCATCTGCTTCCCGTGGCCAGAATTAGGTGTTTGCAACAAACAGTGGACATTCTATTCTGATTTCTAATACATAGCTCCATACACACCCAATATTCTCAACAAGTCCCCAATTTTTAATATAAAGCTACCTCTTACTTTACAAGAATTAGCTTCATATTGTATTTCTAACCCTACAACCTAAGTTGCTTCATAATATCCAATGGGGGTTGAAATTGGGTCCACCACTTCAATTGGGGTTGTTGAGTTGAAGTAGGGAAGATGTCAACAACTCTACCTACCCACCTGCTACCATCTCGAATTCTAGTTGCAGTCCATGCAACATGGGCAATATTTGCGCTCGATGAATGATAGGCTACGCATTTACGTTCAAAAATTTGGGCTTTGTTTTCATCAACAATGGGCCTTTGCAAAGATATTTCCCTCAATTTTGCCTTGTTTGCAAACCTATGTTGGATATTTCGATACCAGTGTTGGTATTGTTGTACAATAGCACCAGTTCTTCTTTCAGTACCACCATGTTGGGTGTGGTGTTGAAGACTGGACTTGGCCGCATGGTGGGACTTCTCCATCCTCTGGTTGTTCCAAACAGCCAAACTTCCATATTCTTGAACGAACCATGGGACGTGCCTTATAAGAACATGTTGCAAACCATAAACAAAGTGCATAGTCAATGATATGGACCCAACTTAAACAATACAGCAATGGCCTAACAAAACCACAATTAAAGTAAAAATGACTCACCATGTAGCGGGTGACATGTTCCTCCCCGAAATTCCGTATGAACAACCTTCCGAACTGTGAGCCCAATTCTGTGTTCACATCTCTAGTTAACCCAAAATTACACAAGGAATTTAAAATCGCCATGGGGTTGGGTTAGTTTAGAAGGTAGAAGTGATTTAAGTGGCATCAAATTGTTAGGGTTGCGATTGGGGTTAAGGTTTGGTTTTAGAATTTAAAACATTTAAATTGTTTATTTGATTAGGGTAATGTTAGGAAGGGGGTGGCTTGAGCTTGGATCAAGCATTCATTTTGGTTGTTTGGGTGTTTATTTTAGGCTTAGGGTAGGTTCATTTAGGGAGGCAGGCTGTTACCCGCGGTTGGGTAAGGCCCGGGATTTTCTGATCTGGTGCCCTGGTTCGGCTGGGAAGCTGTTCGGCCAGGGGGGGCTCAGACTACCGAGACAGACTCTCGGCACTCGAGTGCAGGGGCTCCGAGAAGTGGATGCTGGAACTGGGTGCGCAAGCAGGAAGAAGGTGAGAAATGGATTTAGTAGCGTTGGCTGAAGGCCCAACAGCCAAGTGAATGTGATTTCAGAGAGGAGCCACGGAGCGCTGGCCGAAGGCCCAGCAGTCAGGCGAATGCAATGGATTTCGAAGCGCTGGCCGAAGGCCCAACAGCCAAGTGACTGTGATTTCAGAGAGGAGCCACGGAGCGCTGGCCGAAGGCCCAACAGTCAGGCGAATGCGATGGATTTCGGAGCGCTGGCCGAAGGCCCAGCAACCAAGTGAATGTGATTTCAGAGAGGAGCCAAGGAGCGCTGGCCGAAGGCCCAACAATCAGGTGAATGTGATTTCAGAGAGGAGCCAAGGAGCGCTGACCGAAGGCCCAGCAGTCAAGCGAATGTGATTTCAGAGAGGAGCCAAGGAGCGCTAGCCGAAGGCCCAGCATTCGGGTTGGATTTTGACTCTTAGAATTAAGGCTCCCAGTGATGTGGCAGAGTAGGGAGTTGGAAGTGATAGGTAGTGTAACTAGGTTGGACTTTAATGGATCACTAATGTGAGAGTAAGTGCCTTTAGGGAGCTAAGAACTAGATTAGTTAGTTGGTTAGCACCCACATTAGGTAGGATATTAGAAGAGTAAGAAGATGTTAGTGTGGTTGGTTGTAATAATCATCATATATGCATAAGTATTCTTCAATACTAATGCCTGTGGTGTTTAATAAAAAGAGTGTACTTTGTGTTCAAATTCATTGGAGCATGAGTATGGGGTCTCCAAGGCCAAGAGTCGACAAAGACATGTGAGCCATGGACTTCCACCTGGACCACAGACGCACAAGGGTGGGGGTTTATGGTTGACACGAACTCTTCCACCTTTGTTTGGAATACAGAGCGTTGATTGTCTATGAGAGTCAATCCACACAAATATGGGTAGATTTGTTCCAAAGCAGTCCATGTTGCCACCCTACCAAGGTAAGCTTGACCTCGCTGCAGCCGGTTGTCTTCTGAACGAAGGACATCTTTCCACACTCGATCCTGGCCATACCAAGTCGATGGTTGGTACAACCTCCCGGCATTAACTCCACTTAGAGAGGGTTTTTTGGTATGTTGTTGTTGGGTCCACTGCGATGAATGTTTTTGTTGATGACCACGTTCCCACCATGCATGCATGTAGCTGATAGAGATTTCTCCATTCTTTCTATTGCTACTTCCTTTCTTGTTGGGTTGGACATGTTCCAAATGAACATAATATGCAAGTGTAATAGTTTTTCGGTGATCATGGTTAGAGCATGTAGGGTGCAGATGTGAACTCTCTCCAACGGTATGGGTAAAATAAGCTTCCACCTATCTCTTTTGCCAACTCAATTGGCCCCATGCTGACACTGCTTGCAAACAGACCTCCATTCCAGTTGTTCTTCGCCTTGTTTTTTGCTACAAGTGAAGCAGTTGGTGCCGACACCACCATTGTTTTCTCCCTTTCCTGATTGCAGTAGACGCACGCAAATCTAGACATGGCTCCACTCTTAAGTCCATACATGCATTTAATCGTCTTCATATCAGCACTCAAATGCCATTCCACTCTAAATGTTCCTATGTCTGGCACCACCAGAGGTCACCCTGATTCTTGGGCTTCAATCACCTCCGGGAATTTTGTTTGGGAAAATGTCCACTTTAGATCCTCAAATGACTCCTTTGCCACTAGGAAACATGCTATCAGCCAAATCTCTTGTTCTGATTGCACAAAGAAATATCTTTCATCGTTTTTTATGACATCGGGATCTAAAGCACAATTCATAAGGGTTATGGAAACTCTTTCAAAAAAAATTCCATGCAAGATTTCGGCCTCATCAAGTTTTAGTACAAACTTGAGCGGATTGTCACCAACCTCTGCAAATATAAAAAACTCCACCCAAGTCAGTTTCAACTTTGCCAAATTTCACATACAACATTGAATAACTCATGATATCCTTGCATGAGTTCCACCACATACCTTCCTCTGTTATCCCATATAATGCCACCATAGTCCGTTGAACAACTTCAATGTTAGCAAAAAACATGTTTTTGTCATTCAAAACAATCATTTTGTCCTTCTCATTCTTTGTCTTTGATGATGTCCTAGCTGGTGCGCATTGTTTATGTGGTAGTAGTCCCCCACAAAATCCTTAAGTTTCATGCTCAAGTCCACTCTCAACATCCTCACCTATCACAACAATCATCCCACTTTTATGTAAGTTCATCTCAAAACAACTTCTTTGAACCCTAAAACAATTGTAAACATGAAACAGGCAGTGGGACTAACATACCTTGTTAGGAGTAGGTAGGAAGTTGGCTTTCAGATCTTTGTCCACAATACCAACTCGACCTTTGACAGTTTTATAAATCTATCCATAACCATGTTGTGACACCCCAATCACGTCACATGCTGCCAAGATTGACTCGGTATCAATCTCAACATTAATCTTCTCTAAGTAGTAATTGGCCATTCTTTTTCCAACAAAACTCAATTTTGTTGTGGATCCAAGAGCTAATGCTTCATCTCTTGACAACATCCTAGCAAGTACAATAGCAGTTTGCTCTTGAGTGGATTTGGGACCACACAACCTCTTTCTGCTACCACTTCCCTTGTTGTCATCAACCAACTAATGGTAAGTGTTGGGTTGTAACAAACGCTTGATTGTTGAAATACGAGCACGTCGTTGACCTCATTTTTCTCCAATTGGTCCAAAGACCTTGTTTGCGAAGTTGGGACCTTGTACCAAAGGGTGCCATCACCATCTTCTGTAGTTTCCCTTGGAGCTTTACCATTTCATTTTTTGCATCAATTAATTCCATTGTAAGGTTGTTGAGAACACATTGGTATTCTTGGCTCAACATTGCAAGGCGCTCGTCTGATTCTCTCTTTCCCTCCTCTACAACTTGTTCATGAGCATGTGTTGCCTCCCTGGCTTCACATTCATATACATGTAGATGTTGCTTGTACGCCTCTAAATTTTTTTCCAAATCACGTTGCAAGGTTAGACATTGTCACAACCCTTGCTAGCTCCCCTTAAGTAACTTGGTCATTTTTCAATTCTAGCAAGGGTCACAAATGCTAACCCTTCGCCTTCCGCCATGCGAATGGTTAGCTCCCCATACCGCGGACCTTCTTAGTCCATAGGAAGGGGACCAACCTTCCTACTCTTTCATTTGGGACTGACCCCTTAATCGGTAACCAATTCTTAGATGTGGACTTCCATCCATGGAAGTCCAATCTCATGTTGATCATCACGTTGCCGGAGCAACACTACAACAACCCGAGCCATACTAAGCAACTATGCCCTCACATTGGGCCAATGCCCATGGAGGCCGTGCCGTTCGGCCTCGGGTGGGTTCGGCCAACACCACCTCACCCATATAAGCCTCTAGGACTCTAGGCAAGGCCCCTACCCCACCGTCAAGTAACCTTTTGTCTCTCTCCCAAGACTTGGGGCCAAGTAGACATTTTGCCTTAGCCGCTGGGACTAAAAGCCCCAGCCGCTTCAGAGCCCCATAACTTCTTCATATGATCTCTGACACTAACAATCCACCACTCCATCGTCATCTACGTTTCACGTAGATGCCAATGAACTACTCACTTGCCCCATTTAGGCAAGTATTGAGAAAGTTATGCCTATTCAAAGCTTCACAGTCTCGGGAGTCACTCCCAGGCTACTGTTGTACCAGGGCGTTGTCCCGGGACAACACCCCACTCAAATTGCCATAACTCCTAGCTCACACCTCCAATTGAGGTATTCTTGAGCATTCTAGGATCGGCATACCATAAGCTACGCATAGCTTATGGCCTCACCCTTGTGCCTCCTAGTCTCCATGGGTGGGAGGCGTTCCCAACGCCCGGGGCCCTCACCCACACTAGGATCACTTGGGCCCTCTCACCAACGGCGCCACAAGTCCCGGGTGTCACTCCAGGGTCCCCTTTGTGCCCATAGTATTTTGGGCACTCCTCATGGAGAGGTACGCGACAGACATTGTTCTCTCAAGTGCTCACTCTGCAACTGGTAGGATTTCATCTCATTTGTTCTAACATGTTGCAATTCAACTACTTGGAGACCCCAACACCTTTTCACTACATCCAATTCATTCAACAAATGTTCAATAGAATGTTGCAAGTGTTCAATCTCTGTTTTGGTACTAATATTATGGTCTAATACTTTCTACTGAAGAATTCTTACTAAGTTGGTGTTATATCCATTTGGACCTGCCAACTTCTCCACATATCCTAATAGGCTAGCTTGTCCATGACATACGAATTCTAAAAAACCCTTTACCGTACTCGGCCGTCAGGGTCAACATCTCATGCCGAATAATTAATTAAAGTGGCGAAAGTGGGTCAGGCATGGTAAAAATAAATTAATAAAAATTTCAACGATTTCAAAAAATATTTGTAAAAGATTCAACGCTTTAATACAAGGCTAGTTCACAACAATGAAAGATTTCTTTTTTCTCACCCTTTTGTGGCGGTCTTGGTGTGTTTAACCTAATTGAATGCCCTAATCTCAATTAGTGGTCCTTTGTATGTGTTACTTTTGGATCCTAAAATGCCACTGCAACCTCTGGGTTTGCCATGATTTTGGCCACAAGCTCTTTAGGGGTTAATTCAATTTGCTCTGCAAACAACAGAAAATTCAGGCTCATAATGTCCGGTTTTTAATTTATTTTTTTTGCATGAACTAGTTATGATGCTACGGTATGCAATATTTTGGGATTTTACTACATGAAGTTGGCTCAATTTTGTAATATTCGGCATGCTCTTCAATGAATAACTTTTCTTTTCAACTCTCTTCTCCAATAATATCCGATTTTTTTCAACTTCTATTTTTTTATTTAATTTTTGCCGACCTTGACGGCCGGGTACGGTAGTGTCCTGAACGGTGGAGGCATTTCAGTGGAAGGATCCATTGGATAGATGGATCCATCAAGCCACAAATCAATATTGGTGTCATTTGCTTTGCGTTTGATTGGGAAACAAGTCTTTGGATTTTGCCCTTCCATAATTCGACTACCTCTTTTAAAAACAGGTGCATACTTTGAATCAAGAACCACTGATGGAACATAGGTGTGAGCAATGTTGGTTTCATCAAGCAATGCCATTACAACATCCTACAAACACGAACACAATTGCAATTGATTGATTTCTTGCAATAACAGAGGGCGTGGTTCTCCCAGTGTTGATGGAGGGAAAACCTAACAACCCTCTAACAAGTTTTGGACGGTGGATTTTGGGTGGAAATTTGGAATTTTGGTCACAGTTCCTCCACATCGGATTCAATACATTTGGGGGAAATTAAAACTTCGCAAGCACTTTGTACTGGTGGCTGAGGACACCAAACAGTTATGAATGGCTCCTAATAGATACACTGCCGCAATCATATTCCAATGTTTCATCAGATAGATGAAATAAAACATCTACAAATAACCTCATTTCTATGGTAATCCTAATTTTCTATCGTGAGGGTGTGAAAATTGGGAGGAATCAACAGCCCTGATCAAACCAGTGTGCTCTGGTTGCACTAATGGTTGAGGATATTGTGTTTGATGAAACGATTCCAGTATATTTCCCTTGGCAAACCCAATTATGAAGTTTACTCAAATAGATTGAGTAGTGAATTGTCTACAAATTAGTATGTTTTAGTGTTTGTTCTAATTTGAATTGAGAAGAGCTAACAATTGGGAAGAATCAACAACTATGATCTAACTATTGCTGACATTGCAAGTTAGAATATATGAGTATCATGGGCCACTCATATTGACTTCAATCAATGGCCACTATCTATGTAGTGTGATCAGTCTCAAAGTGATTATCTCACATTTATGAACCGGTTCCACCAGTATCACCTCAACAAACACCCTCAAATCTATTGCCTAGTATTGTCATTTGTAAATTTTGTACATATTCATAGTGGCCCTAATTTTGTGGTGGGAGGATCAAGCAAATGGGAAGAATCAACAGCTTTGATATACCCTAAACTAACTTGTACTAATAGTGGTCCCAAATTTGTGGTGGGAGGATCAAGCAAGTGGGATGCATCAACGGCGTTGATGTGATGTACCTAATTTGTATTAATATTGGACCTAATTTTGTGGTGGGAGGATCAAGCAAGTGGGAAGCATCAACGGCTTTGATATGATCTAGCCAACTTGTACTAACAGTGGTCCTAATTTTGTGGTGGGAAGAACGAACGGCTTTGATCGGGCTATGATGTAACTAATGGGGTGCATGTTTCCTAAATCTTCCACTCAATCAACCCCACTTCAAGCCATCATCACATGTAGGTCGTACCTAGTGACACATAGCCTCCACCAATGTGGTACACCTCAAGTGGGCATGTATAGTTAGTACCGGCCTTGCCAATCCCTCACTCAGTGGAAAGACTCCTCTTTCGCTCCACGTAGATTTCCATTTTTTTCTACTTGCCATGTCCGCATCCAAGTGGATAATTTATGTTGCCAACTAGGCAACTCAAACACCACCTCATCGTACTCAACCTTGCCGAAGTGACTCCGGAAGTACATTGTGGAGGCCACGGCAACATCACAAGTACTAGAGGACTAGACCATGACGAGTCCACACCCTAACGTGTCAATAGTTTAGTGGTTCCAGTTTATGGTACCTTTTGAGGCGTACCTCATTTTCCTTTGAGTTTTGAGGACTTTATATTAGAGAAAACCCATTTTTGGGACCAAACTCGTGGGCACCTTTTGAATCCATTCCTCCCCTAATGGTTAGTACTTGTCAAATTCATCTTGGAAAAGTTGACCAAGTTATCAAATTCATCTTGGAAGAGTGAACAAGTTACAAAATGCACAACTATTCAATGATGAGATTTAATCAGTCTAATCATCTCTACAAAAGTGTCCCGCAAAATCCCTACCTGACCCCTCATCTCGTCTTGCTTCTGAAACACCTTTCCCTACCTCGCCGCACGACTTCCTTCACGTCCAAAACCTCGTTGTCTACTTGAGGCAGGCAAGAACCATTGTTTCCACTTCCAAAATATGCCGAAATGCGGCTAGCTGACACAAAACATCCTATTTCTTTTTTTTCCTCCATTCACTACTACTGCGGCGGATGTTGTTGTTGTTGCTGCTGTTGTTGAGGGGGCATTCCTGGCCGAGGACCGCCATACATTCCAGGTGGTGCACCAAGAGGAGGAGGCATTCCAGGTCTAGGTGGCCCTTGCATACCCGGGGGCATTGTTTAAGGATGCAATACGTGATTTGATCATATCCCGCGCCTCAATTTCCATCTCCTTCCCGTATTATTTGCCACATTCGTTTTATGACCGGATCCTTCTCGTCCTCGTCTTCGACCTCAATCAGGAACGGGGTGCCCGGCGTCACTTCGCTTTGCCACAGTTTGCGAAGGTAGCCTTTGCCCCGCGGGAATGCGGCAACTTGGTCCGCGTTCACAACTTCTCCCGTGAAACTAGACTCGTATAATTCAGCCGTTGTGGCCTCAACCTCTGCTCGGCTAGCCCCCCCTTTTGTATAACCATGTATGAAACTTGTGTACGGATCCGATATATCTTCGGTTTAATGCCGCCTTACTTTCAACCCTTAGCCCCATTACGGGGCGGTTCTCCTCCCGCAGTTCGTCGTTGTGGATACCTTGCATCGACGTGGCCGGCCAATGTTTTACTATCCCGAAGATTCGGGTGGCCGCAAGGTTTAACCTCCACCACACGACCGCGTCGATTTGCTCCCTTTTGTGGCATCCATTTCTCATTATGCCTTAGCAAGTTGTTTTGCTCCGTACTTAAATGTTGCCTTCAATATTCCTTTGAATCTTTTTCGTGTTTTTGGCTCAAAGTTTTTCACCATTGCCACCGGTTTGTACCTTAGGTTTTGTATTAGCTCATTGTCCCTTAGTATCATAGCCATTTTTAATTTGAAC
Source organism: Polytrichum formosum (assembly GCA_964035585.1). Taxonomy (NCBI): domain Eukaryota; kingdom Viridiplantae; phylum Streptophyta; class Polytrichopsida; order Polytrichales; family Polytrichaceae; genus Polytrichum; species Polytrichum formosum. The sequence goes on along the minus strand of OZ037935.1, from coordinate 72,762,991 downwards.
TTGGCTATGATGGTACTATCCTCATTCATTTCGCCTTGCACCGGCTTAGTCGTCCATCGCATTGTCCGCCCTTGTTGACTATGTGTGGCTCGCCACTCTCGCACCTTTGGCTTCCAATCTCCATTTTGATTGTCAAGCCGAGATATGTCGTCCGGTTCCATCTCAAATCAGTCTTGCAATCCCCCTTCTATGATTAGCATACTTTAGGTATCCTTTCTTCACTTGAGTATTCCTATGTCTAGGTTAATCCTTGCAACACCACTCTTTCCCCCCGCTACTCCTAGGCTATCTTGTGGCCCCTTTGGGGAGCCATCAGTCTCTTTGTCCAACTTCTTGATTGTCCGTGTTGCATTTGTTCCCATTCTTTCTAATTCCTTCCTTATATGCCCAACCCCCTTCGTTCGCAACCTTTGGTTTAGTCTTTGAACGTTTGTCGGTTCCTCCGGCATTTTGTTAATCTTCCACCTTCTTTACCCTTTACTTGTCTTAGCATGGTTTACCTTTCCCTTTGGATTTTGACTTGGTATCGTTCAACGGGTGTGGGGCATTTCTATTCAAGCTTTGTTTATTTCATCGGCCTTCCAACCTTGAACTTGGATTGTTCTTTAGGAACCTGGATCGATGAGCAGGTAGTCCTGTTGAAACATTGCGAATGTCAAGCGGTTTCCTAGCGCTAACGCTAGTGCCACTAAACTAACCTAACCCGTCTCACGACGGTTTAAACCCAGCTCACGTTCCCTATTGGTGGGTGATCAAGTGACTAAACGCACTTACTAACACTAAAATTCAAAACTAACATAGAACACATAGCCCTCACACTAATCACACGGAGCACCTATGAAAATAGGCATAAGCCGCACCTACTCCCATGCCCACGTCACCATGGGAAGGAGGCGGTGAACTGACATCACATGTCAGGGTAAAAGACATTGATGTTCCCTTTTCTATTCTTTTCTAGAATTGGCAATGGGGAACCCTTGAACATGGTATTCTGGTAAGCATAGTGCGCAGCCCATATCCAAATTTGAGGAGTAAACTCTCTTCTTTCCATATCTAAGGCATTTTAAAAAGTAGGAGTAGGTTAATTATCCTTGTCGAGAAGAAGTCTCTGCGAGGCGAACAGCGGTTCTGCCCGCTCGTGAGGCCACGTCGCCACTCAAACCTCGAAAACGCCGTTAATCTACCAATCTACGTAGAATCTACGTAGTTCTGTCATTTACGCCATCTTCTTCATCACCCTACGAGTCGGCGACGCTCGAGAATTGTGGTGGCAGCTGAAGTTGGAGAATCAACAGGCACGAATTTGCACACAATTGTGATTCGGAGAGTCGAAATCAAACCACCCAGCTGCGTCTTCTTCTTCCCTGACCTATCGCCCGGAAAGTTTCTTGAGCAGTAGTGGGTTTGTGTCTCGCTCGGCAGCTTAGAAATCACATGATTTGAGAGTTTCACCCAATTCCCACATTCATAGGAGGCTAATCCAAGAAGTTGGGGATGCAGTAATTGCGAGTATAAACTCCAATTTCTGGGCAAACCAAAATCCCTTCGAAGCCATGGAGCTGTGCCGCTGCTGCTGCTGCTCCACAATTTTGAACGCCAGCACCAACAATTTACATCGCTCTTTCAAGCCTCACCAAGTTTCGGACACCTTGGGCCGTCGTCGCAACGGGCGGCTATCGTCGTCGCTGCTGGGGCGCGCATTGTTGGAATCCAGCGTCCAGCTCGGCCTTTCTTCTGCCAATTTGTTGACGATTGGCAGCAGAGGGAGAAGTGCAACATAAGTGTGCGAAGGTGCGCCCGGGGACAGAGTGAGAGCGTGGCGGGAGGCGGTGGTGATGAACGGTGCGGTCGTCGCGTGGAGGGGGAGCGAGAACCGGCGGAGGGTTTTGGGTTTAAGGGTTGAAGCTGGTGGCGGGGGGGATACCATGTGGGTGACGGCCACGGCAGCGGTTGCACTAGTCATGTCCCTTGCGGCGTTCGCTGCTATCGGTGGATTCCTGCTGTCCAAGGGTATGGACAACCAAATCCGAGAGGAGGTGAGCACAACAACGCCCGCTAAACCCTAAACCCTATACCTAAATTGGGGTTTCTTTCAAGAACAAAATTCAATCTAATGCCGGTGTCCTTGCCCAAGTAGGCCATTGATTGTCCAACATGGATCCGGAGAAACCAAGAGGAACCCATTCCTTCAGGGCGACAATTTTTTCTGTCCAACCTTTTAGCTTAAATGATTTTGGTTACGGTGGAATTAGTGAATGTCACGTTTTCGTCGTTCGCTTGTGATCACACACTTGAAGTTCTTGACGTCCTGCCCAAGTAGGCCATTGATTGGAAAACATAGACACAATAATATGATTCAGAGAAATCCAATGGGAACCCTTTGCTTCATGGAGAGAATTCTTCTGTCTATCCTTTTAGCCCAGGTTTTTTGGGTTTTGGTGGACATCACAGTTTGACCTTTGGTGAGCTGTATTCTACAGCATGAGAACCACAACATTCCTTCCAAATGCTTGGCATGATGAAACGTCAAGTAGATCAGGTGTTTTCTTCACAATCAGAGATGTAGGACTTTAATGTTATCAAAATCAGTTGACGTGATGCCAACTGGCCTATGGAGCAAAAAACCATAGGCCAAAGAAGCATGTGAACATCTTCGGTTTCCTCCAAAGTTCTTGGTCGTGTGTGAAAGTACCATGTTGAAGGTTGTTTGTTAATGATGAATAACAGTGAGGATGTTGGGTGACACCTGATCATTTTAGCAAAATTCTACAAAGAAAAATATGAAGTTGGACGAGTGTGGTGTATTAATCAATGAGATCAATGAAGCAAAAATGGTGATCCTTTTGCATGTGTTTGCTTCCTTTCAATCAATCTAATCAATATGAAATGAGAATGCTTGAATTCTGAACCTTCAGATAGTCCTCGGTACTCTGATGTGGCATAAACTTGATCATTCTTGTGCTCACAGGGATGTGTTTGACTGGGGCCTAAAGACGGCTATACAAATTTGAATTTCATCGCAAACTTTTGAAGACACCTCATATAGAATTTTTGATTAGGAGTTCAATTTTCAATATAACCGTCACTTGGCCAAAGTTGAACACCTCTGCTTCATTTCACCAAAATGGGGGGTTCCAACACCACTTGAATATTCCTTCAACATTTTAAAGTTGTTAAAAGTGGGGTGAAACTCCGTACCAAAACTTGAGTTTTTGAGAGACATTGATGACAACTCTAATATCCCTGCACTCACTTGGAAGAGTTTTTTGCTGTGATTTCTTGCCACAGGAAGAGGAGATGGAGGAGCTAAAAGCTAAAGGGCTATACAGCGAGCCAAAGGTGACACAATATGAAGAACAAGGAGTTGGAACAAGCAAGCGAAATCGACGAGTGAGCGAGGAATAAACAGTGGTACCTGGTAGGTAATAACATGAGCTCAAAGATTTGTATGTAGTTTTTATGATCAGCATTTTATACATGTGTTCCCTACTAAAATAGATTTTCCCCCATAGTGATTAGAGTCTGATCCTTGTCTGATCTGTGGAATTTACCAGTCTCGACAAACAGAATGTATTTTACAATGTGCCAATTCATTTCAGTTGCCACGAATACATAGTGTCAGGTTTGAATCTTGTATTCAAATTTGCGGATTGGCAGTTCCAAGTGCACCCAAGTGCAGAGGCTTGAATGGTTTGGAACTCTGATTTTATATATCCAAGAACAAACTTGTTGTTGTAATCATCTAACAGGGTCCTGATGTAGATGGAAAAATGATTTCTTATCGATTGGGTCATGTAGAAAGTAGCTTCAACTAAGAGCAGAGAAACTAAGAAACTCAAAGCGACAGATGTCTTCTAAATTGAGGATGTAATGAGCTGGCTACATTATCCATTTTATGCAAGTTAACTCTTAGACTTTTGGACTACAACAACATATCTATAGGAAACTGATGCAAATATGTTTACATCACTTCAAATTTAACCCAATACAGATTTGCGTGTTGAGTCATTTGATTTGTGAAATGCACCTTGTGGAAAATGTTCCATAGCCTACTAGCATCAATCTATCCAAGAATAGTTGAAGGGTCACAGTAAATTAGTGATATACTTTTGAGATTGCTGCAAAACAGCATCAGCTCAAAAGGAAGGTAATTACGTGGGGATTGGTCTTTGCAGTAGTGGTGGCCCTCTTTGCAGCAATTACCACCAGACAAACAACCTACGGTAGGAGCTTGATTTTTGACATACATTCAGTCTCAAGTTTTACAATTATATTTTCAGCATCTTACAAGTTGTTCTCATTGTGAAAGAAATACGACACAAGCAACAGCAGAGAGTGAATCTTTGGTTGCATTGCATTGAGTGCTCCTTTGACATTTTCCTGTCCAACGTGTTCTTCTTTGTCAACTTACTCTTCCTCACCTCAAAATTTAATGCTTCCTAACCTCAAAATTTAATGCTTCAAAATTTAATCTTTACCTAATGTATGTCTGAGGTTTTGTGGGGTTTGTGGTGCAGTGTTGGAATGGTGGAGGTGGAGCGGGTGGTGAAGGAGATGGCAAACAAAGGGAATAATAATAATAATAATAATAGAAAATGACATTTGATTTTTCATTTTACATCATTGATTATCAAAGATATTGTAATGATCTTCTTGAGAATAAAGCTAATGTAAAAGACAAGTAATGTTGGGTTAACATTTAGTGTTGGTGACACTCCACCAATGTTTATAATTAATATCAAGGAAGACAACTAGAATTGTTGATGGCAAGATGCTTAATTTAAAAATGCAACTAGAGCTTAGAGGCAGTAATCTAGAGCTTGGGAATCCAGAAAGGGAATAGAGCTCCCAAATCTTCGAAATTTGTAGAGTCCATCTACTTAAGTAACTTAGTGGCGAAGATGCAGTAATCTAGAGCTTAGAGGCAGTAATGTTGAGCTTGAGAATCTAGAACTTGGGTAAGGGAGGAGGCATTGGTGGCCGTTCAATGTGGTCATGCACGATTGGAAGCTTAGAGGCAGTAATCTAGAGCTTGAGAATCTAGCTTTTGGACTTCTTCTCCCACCAGCGGCGGGCCTTTGGCCCCTAGCGGCTCGTTACGTAATTTGGTATCATAGCAATAGAATCCAATCTTAGAATGCCATACTAAATGTAGACAATACTAAGCCAATAAGCTAGCACCAAAATTGCTCTTGACAAGATGGGAAGGGTGACATGAAGATGATATGTCTACAAGATAAGGTTTTTCATTGATCATCATGAAACCTTGCAATTACCCTGTTCAATCATAGGCTAAATTGGCAGTGTCAACTTCTAGTCAACAATAACTATATTTCTGTTTTATAACAGATAGACACAAAGAAAACACAGAACAATGAACAGGGAGAACCTACCGCAAGTTACAGATGAATTGGTCGAGTTTGAGAAATGACCGGTTGAAGTTCAAGACTTCAGGGAAATTACCGATCGTTTTAGAGGAATCTAGGGAATATATTTCACATTAACAAAGAGAAACCAAAAGATCACAACATGTAACTGGTTGGAATTGGAAACGCTAAGATTTTGACCAATTATGCCCAAAAATCTCCCAGGACACTGACCCAGAACTTCATGTCCCTTGCTCAAAGCCCGAAACTTAAACTTATCTCTTGGGAGAAGTATTACAGGCATCATACAACACTTGCTTTAAAACCAAAACATGAAGTGAATTGAATATGTATGAATAAGTGACGTTATATCAACTCTTTCAAGTGCACATTCCACAGCATCCGGAACAAACTTGTAACTTATGATCACGTTGCATTCAAAAATAACACATACCATCTTAACATAGCAAACCGTGGAGAGGACTGCAACTCAAGATTCCTGTCCATGATAAACTTACCAATTTACACAACACCTTTCAATATTTTCAATTTATGTGTAGTCCTCGTGGGATGACTGATGTGATATACTTTCCAATGTGCGCTGCAGAAAAGTATGAATCGTATGGTTATTTAGAGAACACTACAATCATGCTCAAACATAGACGTGCTGACTAATTTCATACTGACGAGACATAACATAGAAAACTTTGTCTGCATCCCCATGTCTTTCCAAAGTCTCCCATTTGGACCTCAACGTCATTTGGGACTTCAGGAGTAACTATTTATGAAGCCTTATTAGTAAGCCCATGAGTCTTAAGAAATGAGGAAATTGAGCATTGACATTCTAATTTGTGTTTGTATGCCAGTTTGTATAGAAACACAACTAAGCATTGTGCTCAGTTGATTTATTTCACAAAACATAGTCATCCACAAAGGTCCAACTATTTAGAAATGAGACAGCAAATGAGTGACAAAGAGAACTGCTCCTCGGAATTAAATGCAGGTTTGAACCAAGGACCCTCCATTTCACCTCACAAACAAAAACATTATAGGCGAACCGAAACTATAGGAGATACAAAGAGATTGAAAAGGGTCAGTACTTGTCAAATTCATCTTGGAAAAGTTGACCAAGTTGTCAAATTCATCTTGGAAGAGTGAACAAGTTACAGAATGCACAACTATTCAATGATGAGATTTAGTCGGTCTAATCATCTCTACAAAAGTGTCCCGCAAAATCCCTACCTAACCCCTCATCTCGTCTTGCTTCTGAAACACCTTTCCCTGCCTTGCCGCATGACTTCCTTCACGTCCGAAACCTTGTTGTCTACTTGAGGCAGGCAGGAACCATTGTGTCCACTTCCAGAATATGCCGAAATGCGGCCAACTGACACAAAACATCTCATTTCTTTTTGTCCTCCATTCACTACTACTGCGGCGGCTGTTGTTGCTGTTGCTGCTGTTGAGGGGGCATTCCTGGCCGAGGACCGCCATACATTCCAGGTGGTGCACCAGGAGGAGGAGGCATTCCAGGTCTAGGTGGCCCTTGCATACCCGGGGGCATGCCTGGCCTGGGGGGACCTCCGGGCCCTCCCATTCCAGGAGGAGGCCCTCGCATCATTTGGGGAGGCCCCATGGGGCGCTGCCCATAAGGAGGAGGCATGCCGTGCTGAGGAGGGCCGGGAGGTGGTGGCATTGGTCTGGAACCGGGAGGGCCTCCATACTGCGGTGGACCTTGTCCCGGAGGCCCGGACATCATCTGCCCCGGGGGACGCATGCCAGGAGGAGGACCGCCTGGAGGACCTTGCATTGGGCGAGGAGCATACTGGCCGGGTGGAGGACCGGGAGGGCGCACTCCGGGAATCGGAACGGCTGGGGCGGGATTGTAGGTCACTGGACCTGCGGACACTTGCGGCACTGGAGCCCTCGGTTGCATCATTCCGGGAGCCGGGCCTCCCACTCCCCGCGCGGGCCCTGCCAGACCTGGTTGAGCTTGGTTCGCGGGCGCGGTGGGAATACCTCGTCCTGCAGCTCGTCCCACTCCTGGTCCTCCTGCTGCGGCTGCTGCTGCTTTAGCCCTGGATTCGTCGGGAGGAGGAGGCCCCTCCACTGTCATGGAAATCACCTCCTCCCCGCGGAGAAGGAGCAGTCCTAAAGTCCGCCTCTCCTCTCTCTCTTCTTGCGTCTTGCCCTTCTTGGGAGGCACGCGACGAATCTCCTCGCAGTCGCCGAGCACCAAGTTCATGTGGCGATCGAATGCCATGAACTTGCCAATCAGCAGTCGTCCATCTTGTATCGTCACTCGCATCCGCCAATTTATATATTGCAACAACTTGGACGTCTTCGACATCGACATCTTGCCCCCGCTTTCGAATAACCCTGCCCTTTTCTCACTCAACCCTAAGGTGTTGCCACCTTCCTAATCCTCCAACTCGATCCGACGCACAGCAGCGCTGTCTCCTGCGCATTCACCCGACGACTCTGAGACTCTAAGCGCGCCAACCAGAGGCTCCGACCCACAACGACGCCCCCCTCAACCCCCTGTTGCAAGGGTGCAAGAAAATGCGTTCCAAAACCCTAATTCAAAACCCCCGTCCAAAGCCAGCGCAGGGAAAGCGATACACTCACCTGGAGCAGCATTTGCCGATAAGTTGCGGTCCGTTGCGAATGGGTCGGTGAGAGGCTCGGCAACCACTCCCTTCCTCGCGACGAAGAGCAGCCCAACCCGGCCGCAGCGTCAGTTCGTCCTGCGCTTCGCTTCCCGCTCCGTCGCTGCGACCTCAACTCCCTCCCGGTTGTTCCAAAGGGGAAGGAGACAGACCAAACAGACAAGCCCCCCATTGCCACGTCCACTGTCATTCCACTCGCATAGGTAGTAGCGGGCTGGGGCGAACCAACCCGTATATTGGTACCTTACCGGGGAGGGCGAACGGCTGGGGATTCGTGGCACTCACTTAAAATCATCCATCTTAGATATCGTGGATGAAGTGGACACAATAGAAAAAGCCCCCCTATGGGGTTGAGGGCCGATTCATTCGAATGTGACATCACTAGACATCCGGTAAGGTACCAATGTATGGGTTGGTTCGCCCTGGCCGGTAATAGCGTGGGCCACACTAATTCATACAAGCATCCACCTATTTACTGTAACCCCTTAACCTTCAAAGGCACCGACCGGGACATGTTATATTGGCCTAAGCAACTACTATGGTTCATACAAGCCTCCAACGAGTGTTTAATTCAAGTCTTGTTTGGTTTACGAGGTTGAAATTATATTTTAAGGCACACAATCGTTGCGAGGGATAAGAAAACCGAAAGAGGCCGTCCATCGTCACGTCCACTAATATCATTTCAATCGTGTAGGCAGTATGGACTGCGCTACTTTACTCAAAAGGCCCGAGGGGTGCAATTTTTTCTTTTCTTAGGCTAATTATAAAATATAACATTCTCAAAGGTTTCTTTATAATCACAAAAGAGAAGTTTGTGAGGTGCCATCAAGCCCGATCGCATTCGTACCGTCAAAATTGCAAAGGCCCCAGTATGTTGTAGGTAGATTTTGGTTCAAGTTGAATGTGATGGTAAGAGAAAATTACAATCATGTTACATCACATTGTAACTCCAAACTATAATTTTCAACACTAAGTAACTACATGTGTTAGTGCAACTAGACGATGATTCACTTGGGAATAAACTACATTAGTGAGCTTGTAAAGTAACCGCTTGATCTTCACTATTACGAGGCTACCCTCCTCCTCCTCCTCCTCCTCTCGGAAGGATTCTCATTCAAGGAGCGGGTGAATTGCCTATCAACCCGTTGCAGCACAATGCCTTAAGGTGGAATCCATCCATTCATTCAAATATTCCAACACCTCATCGAGCCAAGGCATCCCAATTTTAGACCATTGCCTCCGATCTCTAGAAGGGCAAAATCATTCGTGTTTTTGGCTTTCTTTGGGGAATTAGATTCTCTTTGAATTTTCATTTTATTTCTTTTGTGATTTCCTCATGTCCTTGAACTCATTGCATTGCATCTACCATGTAGCGTAGGAACGACCACAAAAATGGCGGAAGCGGAAGCTCGGCGGAACAACATGTTGAAAGAGAAATGCGTGGTGCTTGAATACAAAATCAATCGGCTCGGTATGCAAATCATCTCAATCTCCTACATAAAAAAAATTCCAACTTCTTTAATATGGTTTGTTCCCAACCTTCCAACACCTATTGGGAAGAAATCTTTGCTAGATGTCTAATATGTGGCATACATGCATGGGTACGTGAGAGAAAGGTTGCAAGTGACTTGCCAATAATAGAGTAGATGAATATCACATATAGATCTAAAATTGGCCCCATGACATTCAATCATTGGAAGATACTTGGTCCACCTACAACTTTATGTTTAGACAAGGGTCATCAATAAAAAATTTCAAAACAATGTTCTATTTCCTGACCACCGTGTCCAAGAAGTATAGCTTATGCAAGGTTTTGTTTTGTTTTGGGTGGATTATAGGTATTGTGGGAAGAGCATACTACGATGCAGCACAGATTCAATTGCGAAGGAACCGATATCTCATCCGCGCAGCTCGAACACAAAACATGTTGCTTCACTCCGCGTTTTTTCTTCTCCAACAAAAGGAGCAAGCATCCAGGAAGGAAGCAAGCAACTTGGGCGGCATGCGTAAACAAGCAATGGCATTGCGCCTCAATTTTGATCAACAACGAAAGAAAGCCATTGCCCAACAAATTGCGGTAAGTGAACCCTAAAATTGTCGCTAGGTTCGTCTATGTCTAAATATGTATATTACATCAATCAACCCTCCTCGCCACTTTCGCAAGCTCATGAATTCTATGATAGTTGTACCCGGAACTACGGTTTAGGTATATTTGGATTTAGGCGCGATTTTTAGGTAAATAATAAAATCACATATTGCTAGGAATTGTTGTTTAGTTTGGTTAGGTGCACACCCTTCAAGCATGTGGACTCATGAACGGTCATGTCCAAATCATATGTGAGAATGGTCATCCAATATACATAGCACACATTTGAGCCAAAGTCATTTGTACAAAATCAATTTTGCCTTTCCATGTACATGTATCCTCGCAATGAGAAAATGCTATTGACAAATGTGTTACTTATGAGACATGCTCAATTCAACCTCTTTAACCTAAAGTAACGATTTTAAAATCTAACACCTATGTATCACACCTCATGGTATCTACAAGGTCTCTTGGACATAAAGGGTTAAAGATCAAGGGACCAGTTATATAACCTATCTACACCATTTTTTGAGCCCTTATAGAATCTTAAAATGATTTGGTTCGTTGTTTATTAGCTTATAAATGAAAGAGCGAGCGCTTGCACCCATCTCACACATTTCAATTGAACCAAACCCTTTGATTGCACTTCCTCTGTCCCAAAATGATTGTCCTACCCCCCGAACAACAAATCTGATTGAAAATACAATCAACAGATGGGAAAAATTTTAAGTGGAGTCATTGTTATCGTAATTGGCAAGAAAAATGACAAAATGTAGCTCAACATCACATATGTCAACATACTTTTGGTTATCAACGCCCACCTTGGGTGTTGGAGACAATAAGGGGCCTGGCCTATACATGGGTCACCTTTCTAGACATAGTGTACTATCATTATTCTCGGATGTTATGTATCAATACTTCAACTATTTTGATTTGATTTTTTTATTTTGCTTATCAATGCAAATGAAGAATATGATCGTTTGAATTTGGATGGTTGTTGCACTTGTTGCAGCTACAAAAGCAAATTACAAACACGAGATCGGCGGAGATTGAATGCGCCGAGTTGTTAGACCCAAACACACCGCCGTTGGTTCGAATCCGCATTCTCGATGCCCGATTGGAGGCCATATATGCCCGAACCAAAGAAACACAAATCCTCGAGAAACACTATGAAAGCTTGTTGGTGCCCATGAGAGAAGAGCGCACTCTTTATACGTTCCAGGTGCCCCCTTCAAATCCACCCCACTTGCTCATTTTTTTTGTGGGTCTAATTCTTCTTCATATTTCAAGACTACACTAAATGATGGAATTTAGTGTCATATGGTGTTTTATGTCACTTTGGCAATGTTTTCGGATGACACTTCTTAGGAATAAGTTTACAAAATACACCATCTCAACTTCATCCACTTTTGGTACATTTTTGCATCCTTGCCACTTTGTGATGCAATATTGCCATGAATGATTGAAATTTGGATGAATGTAAGTGGCAATAAATGTAACATTGTAAATCTATAATCCCCCGATTTTCTTACAAAGGAAAGACAAATAATGTTGGGTCAACATTTAGTGTTGGTGACACTACATGAGCGGTTTACAATTAGTATCAAGCAAGACAAATTATAGAATTGGTGACACTAAATACAATATTTAGTGTAGTTTTCTCGTAGATATGAATAGTTGGTTGTAAACATGAAATCCCGGAGGAACAATCGTGAATGATTAATCTCTTTGTCTCTCTCAGGGCCACTTCACACACAAGCCATGACCATGAAATTGTGAGAGCCCAAAAGAAAGTGTCCAAAGGCCGTCCCAACACACCTCCAAAGTCATGTGGTTACGGATCCTCAAGTGTAGTATGAAGTCATATGTGACTGGGCCCTCAACCAAATGTTATTTCAATGAATATCTATTCATGCGGGTCCTCACATATGATAAAAATAGAATAAATCAATGGTTGTGAGCATTCAGAGTGCCATGATCTCCCAATTTTGTGTTAGGCCTACCTCCAAGAGATGGTTGTTAAAAATAGTCCAAGTGACCGTGCAACATGATCCATTTGATGCCATGTAAGAATCCATGTAGACTTTACATCCATTTTGCATTCACATACTCCGTTGGTCCCTCAAGCGTAGTGTGAAGCGAACTTGGACTGGCTCTGCCTTTTCCACCAATGAGAGTGCTTGAAGCGTAATGGTCACAGGCTCTCAGGGCCACTTCACACATGAGCCAAGAGCCATGACCTTGTAATGGTGAGGACCCTTGACTCTCATCCAAAGGCCGTACCATGGGTGTTGGGAAAGTTGTTTTATGTAGTCATGGGTCCTCAAGCATAGTGTGAAGTGAGAATGGACCATGTTGTGGGACCCTTGCATATTTTGTTGGCAGAAAAAGAGAAGAGGATTTGGTTTAATATAATATGTCTCCAACTTTATCAATTTAAGAAACTTACTTGGTGGTGTTTGTCTATTTTGGAATCTATTTTGGAATCTTCCTTGAAATATGCCTTGAAATCTGTCCCGAAATTTGTCTTGCTGGAAAAAATATTAAAAAAGTCATGGTCTCCCGGAATTTTCGTCAAGCCCACCTCTTGGAGGTGGGCCTAACGCAAATTCCGGTAGACCATGCACCCTTATCCACAACCTGCCATGTAGGATTCCATGTAGACTTTTCATCCACGAACTTTTCTTTGGGCCTTTAGACCTTCACCTCCTAGTGTGAAGTGAACTTGGACGATCTCCGCCTTTTCGACCAATGAGAGCTCTTACATTGCCATGGTCAGGGGCCTTCAGCCTTGTGTGTGAAGTGGCCCTCACTCACTCACTCACACGCACGCGTGAAATGTGCGATTATGTTGAATACCAAGTAATAGGTCGCTGCGTTGATTGTTGCAGCTAGAAAATATAACAAACATCATTGATTTGAAAAATGGGCAAATCATGCAACTCAAAATGGTGATGTTTGATGGAGTCAAATCGCGTGACCAAGCGAAGAAGGAGCTTGAAGAAGTAGGTAGGTTGCAATACACATCATTACTACCCTCGTTTGGCTAAGATTTGAGTTTGCGTGTTTTGCATGTCAAGAGCTTTGTGTCATGTGGCTATAGCCCGAATTCGTTTGTGCACATAGTATTTTCATCTACATGATCATAGTATTTTTCACAAAGGTCATGCTTGGTTGTTGCATTCACGCACTTGTACGACAACAACAACACTCAAAGATATTATAAGAAAATAATACAAAATTAAGTGTTGTATGCACTAAAATGTTTTAATTGGTTTTCATGTGCAGTTGTTGGCTAGTTTATTTCCTGGTGGAAGAATTGTAAGTGTACTCTTAAGTTCATATGAACCAATATGTATCTATTTTCAAGCCTGGTCTCCCACCCATAAGAATAAAAAAATAAAACTCATGTATATGTATATATGTGTATATATAAATACATAGATGTCCACAATTAATAAATGTATTATTATACACTGAGGAATCCCACTATATAATTCTCTTTAAATTTAAAGAAAATTCACGAACAAATAGATAATTGTTATCAAACAGAGTTACTAATAAAGTCCCTCAAAGAGGGACAAAACTGTGTATTTGATCTTTCTATGAGAAAACTTTCTATCAAGAGCTCATTAGCTTGTCGTCTGTCGGAGCCCATTTTGAAAGTTGGTTGGAACTTATGGGACCTTCTCTTCCCACTTCTCAAACTTTGAGAAATTTTCATATCTAAAATAGGGTATATGCATGGGACATGTCTTCCTAAATTCATGATCAGTCTATGCAAGGCTAGCTTGGCCCACGCATCTTGGTAGGACACACTAGAAAGCCGTTTTGTTAATAGCTCGGCACCACTTAGTGTGCATGATAATTTAACCATTAAAAAAAACTTGAGTAACTTTGTACTAATTCTCATGAACTCAAGGTTTGGGACTAAACCCATGATTTCATCTCATGTACTTTACAAATAACTCTAATATGCCTGAAAATCCTCAAACAATGTTCAAAGATTGAGGTTCAAGTCACATTGGGCCTAGAGACACGTTTACATTGCCATGTTTTCCTTAATATTTCAATTGTTTCCTTATCGATTTGCATTTTGAAACATTTCATATAGAGATTAGTTAGAGATTTTTTGTGGGGGAGAAATGCGGTAAACAAAATACAAAGGGCTAATAGTATTTTATGATTGTGCGTTGTAGGATGGGGTTTCCCCAAGCCTCCAAAAGGCAATTTGGGTTGAGATTAGGAAGATCAAGAAGGTGATGGAGGTGGATAGTATGAGGGAGATGTATAAACAATATTTGTTCCAACGTAAACAATGTATGTATTTGGAGCAAATCAAAGGAGAGCTCATTACAACAATATCTCAACTAAGGAACGAAGCCCCTATTCCACATACTCACAGAGTAATAGCACTACTTATATACTATGATGATGATGCTATTGATGTTGGTTTCATATATGATCATAAAGCCAACTTGGTCCACTCTAAGGTGGATAACACTCCATAGGGTTTGATCTAGAATACGCTCTAAACTCCGTACTATCACATTCGTGGCAACCAAAGTGCACGTGATATTAAGGAGTTATGTAGTGTTAACATGGATGTGTGATAAAAGGAGAATTAGTGTAGCGTGTGACATTACGAAATGACACAAAGTGCAACATTGCAATAATGACAGTAATTACAACGATAACAACATGGTGTGTGCAACTTTGTGGTTTGAATTCTTTGGTGGTTTATTTAAGTGTCGAAACCTGTGATATATGGGAGTGAAACATGACAACAAGGAGTGAGATTTAAATTGTGAACATCCGTTCCCTGGGGCTTTGGGATATAAGAGAAGGAGTGACATCAAGGAGGTCGATATTACGGAGTTTTAAAGTGCACTCAAATGAAATGTTAGTTTGTTTACATCGGTTTTTTCGAATATTCTCAAGGATTCACATTCATTTGTTGGTTCTTTGATCTATAGAGGAAAAGTACGGCTCGTCTTGAACAAGTAAATGACATTGTGAACAAAACGGAGGCAACCGTGAGAAGATTGACCGTCCAACAAAAAAGGAAGAATTCGTATCCTTTGATCCTTTTGTTGGAAGGAACCAAAAGACTCATTGAGAAAATCCACGAAGGCACGGCTAAAATGGTAAGTCTAACTTCATGTAGCGTAGATCCAACACAACTATGTTTGAATTGTCAATAGAACTTGAACTAAGTTTCTTCGAAATATGACATGTTTCTTAGGGTATTTCATCATCTTGACTTGTTCTTTTAAGCATCGTTCAATAGAGTGTTCACTATACAATTGAGTGCTTCTGCACATTAATTGAGATGCACGGCACCCTTTATAGAAGTGTGTGGTGGAGTAGTGGTTACAATGCGTTCATGGCCTTTGACAATGCATATGAAGATGGTGACATTTCTTTACATGCCACCAACCCATATCACTTGAGGGGTTGCTTACACCATGGACCATGAAGTCGTCCCAAGGCTTTGTAAAATCTATGATTGGCTATTGAACTCGTCCCGGTTCCACTTCGGTTTACACCAAGGAAAAAATGTCAGAGTGACCATGGAGTTCAAGGCCCCCAAAATATATATTTAAAGGCTTACATTATCCATTGACATGGTCCAACGGGTTTGTGGTGGGAGAGGCAAAAGAGGCACTCTGGTAGAAAAAGGCATGCACCCATGGCAAAAAAATGTTGTTGTAATAAATTTTTAATGAATTTTTTGGGGGAAGAGAAGATGAAAACAAGAGAATGGTCAAACTTGATTTTTTTTCCCTTTTTTTTCTTCTTTCAAAACTGTCCTTTTTGGACATATGTTAAAAAAAATCAGCACATTCATTTTTTGGTGCATGATCATTCCTCTTGGTCCACATTCGGTTTACACCTCATGAGGGGCCCAAAGGCTTTGTAAATTGATTTTTGAAGACAACGGTCCATGGAAATTGGACCATCAAGTCAGACCATGAAAAAAGGCCATCTTCCATGGTCCGACTTCATGGTCCATAGTGTAAACCGGCCCTAAAGAAACACACCTTGTCATAATACTCTCTTGTGCTTTCATATCCAAATTGAAGATGAAAGCCAAAGATGGTTACGAATGTCTTGTAAAAGTGATAATTATGTCATATTTCGGAAATTATGAAGCCTGAGAGATGTAATTTGAACATGTTTCAAATCCAGACGGGAACATGTTGTCATGTTCATTTTTTATTGAACCAACTATCAACTTTACAATATTATACTTGTAGGTACACCTTCATGAGTCTCTTGATATTCGTGTCATCAGATCTACCAGGTATTGTACATCGTCTTGCAAAAACAGATAATGTTGAGGATGCAGGAAGGCTATTTGGATAAGGAAGTGCCCGAGAAAAAAGTGCTTGAAGTTACCGAGTCAAAACTTGTTGGCTTGTTAGAGGTGCGACCTACACAAGGACCCAATCGGAAACACACTCAAATGAATAAAATATATATATGTATGTGATTGTCATCTCTAAAATGTCTATAAGACCCAAGTACGTTATTGGAGATGTTTGTGGTAAGTTTTGTGATTTTTCTTTCCATTTATTTCGATTAGTGTGGGATTATTATTGGTGTTACGTAGTGCTATGAGTTTTGTTTTGTTTTGTTTTAAAATGGAGTTGGCAAATTTTCACAAGCACAACACAAATAGAAGAGGAAGAGAAGACGACTTTGATGTAGTCGCCAATGTGAATTTCAGTGTTGCTTCATCTTTGAGTCGGTTTAAGTCTATATGTAATCCCGAAACGGGCAACGCAAGAATTCAAGGGGCCCCAAAGATTGTTTCCTCCTTTCAGAGGCAAAACACCTTGAATAGGTTTTGACAAGTTGGTCCACACTTGGCTTCACCCGAGGGCAACCGCTTAGATTCTTGCATGATGGATTGGAAATATCTGGTTCACCGAAATGCCCTCACTATGATTGGACGAACCAGGGTACACCATAAAATCAACCACGAAGAAAGTCACCCACCCAAGCACTATTCCGACCTTAGATGGCTTAACCTCGAAGCTCCCTTGGGATCCATGTGGATCCTTGGAATTTGTATGAGTACAACACAAATAGATGTTAAGCACTTTATAAAACTTTGATGCACAAATATTACAATGCACATGAGAAGTTGTGGGATTGCGGAATTGTCGATGGTGTAAATATGTGAATACTTGGGTCCTTTGTGGAGGTGACCCTTATGGATGAATAACATCTTCGAATATTTGCAAGTGTTGATAAGTTGGGCCGTTAAGTGAAAATTTTGTTAAAACAAAAAAATTATGTGGATGTCAAAGAAACCAAAATGTTATAATATAGATTTGAAAAGTTTTCTCACAAAATATCAAATTGTAGTGTTTTAGTATTGAGATCTATAAACTACATGCATGCATGAAGTACTAGTGGCAAATATGCATAATAACATAAATAATTGTTTAGTCTATATATAATCACATGTGGTAGAATCAGAATTACAACGCATCCACCTTTAAAAGAGCATTACATCAAAAGTCAACTTATGTAAATGTAGAAAATGAATGCTCCATTGGATGGACCGTGTCTTATTAAGGAGACCCTTGTAGTGACAATTTCATCTCCATTGGGTTATATTTACTTGATCAATCTTTAGAATCCAAAGTTCTATGATAAATACATTAACTTTCACATGTAATAAAAGTATTATTTCCTCTTTTCATCTAGGCTCAAATTCCAATAAGTCCAAAGCATAATGCTCATTAAGAAACACTTGGAATATGTTCTAAAATTCAATGAGCATGAACTACCCAAATTCATTTGGTGAATAGTTGGAGTTTTTTTATAGGTTGTATCACATAAAATGGCGTTCCTCAAAGATTTGGAAGATAAACAAAAGTTGGCGACAATAGCAGCAACCGAAGAAGTAGCGGGTTCTGTGGGGCCTTGATGAGAATGTACACATGTAGCAAATGCTAGTATTTGAAAGCTTAAGGATCCAATTACATTAGTTGTATATGTTAGAATTAAGGTGTTCATTCTTATAATACATAGTTGGCGGAAAGAAAGAGATCAAACAACAACAATGTGGATATTTGGGTGATATTTAGAACGTTGAGGAAGCTTTGGTTTACACATAAGATGGAAAAAAACCCACGGATATTGTTAATAGTGCCTAATTAGTAGGATATTAGGAACCCCCCATCCTCATCCATAAACTATAGCATTAGGGGGGAAATCAACCTTGAAGTGCATTGGTCATAGCCTTTGAGAGGGTTAAGAAAATACATTCTTTCAAAATGAGTCAATCTATGAAGCTTTGAGTTCATTGATGCCCGATTAGACAATGTCTTAATACTTATGTGATAAGAGGGTATTGAATTTTTTTTTGGGGGGGGGGGGTGGGGGGATCATTGAGGTCTTAATTTGTGTATATTTATGCATCATGAATGTGAAGCAACCACAAAATGGATAATTTGTCCACAAGTTCACTATTTTGAATCAATCATGTTATTTTTATTAAATTAAACCATAGTAATTTAAAAATCCATATAACTTTTCTTCAATTATGAAAATGCAACACCTATTCACCTCAACATGATGAATTGTTTCCTCTTCGTTGAAGCAAATTCATCCAAACTACATTGTTCCTTTTAGCAAAGATTTCTTTCCAGTTTTTTTATTCATCTTAACTTTTCAATAAGGATTTTATCTAATTTAAAATTTCATATCATATCTTAAGGCGACCATTCATTTGCATTGGAGAATTTGTACCAACACCATGTGTTGGCGACACATGTTATCAATTTGATCGACATGATCTTCCCTCCTGTGCCATTTTTCAAAAACCTTTTGAGTGTTTTCACTTTGATTTGTCGATGTTACCACTCAAAAAATGTTGATACACCCACATCGTAATAAGAGGATTTGTACCCTTGCAAAATGATCAATATCCTCCCCCTCCAGGTTTGGGGTAAGGTAAAGTGTGTTGTTTTATTTCTTATTGCAGTTTGATATGTATGTGGTCTGTGTATGGTCCTTAATTCACAAGCAATTTATTGCACTCAAATGTTCAAATTTGAGAGTTTCTATTGAAAGCAATGAGTTACATCATGTTTGATTGTGCTTGATTTTCCAATAATCTAAATTTCATTAAATTCCCACTCTTCAAGAGTTTGGGATGAGTTTGTAGGTTGATTTGAGCACTTTGTCTCTTGCAAATGAAAATGATTTAATGATCTTCTCAAGGCGATTCTTTGAGGTAATTCTTTGTTTTGTGTTTTTTTCATATCTCAAGGTTGTTTCATGTGCTAGATTGTGTTGAAGAACATCTTTCAAGCTCACCTGTAGAAAAATAAATCCTTATAATACTTTCTAGCTTCTCATTCAATCACACTTTCAAAGCACGTATAAAAAGAAGGAACAAAGAACCATTTGTTGAAAGTGAATCACTCATCTTCAAAGGTTCATTCACTCACGTAAATAACACACGTCCTTGTTTTTTTTCATTGTTTTATCCTCCTTGAAATGCACTTCAAAACATGTCCAAACATGCAAGATCCTCAATGCTTATGGTGACAATGTGTTGTTTTCTATAGCTCGGTACCAACAAACATTTCCTTATGAGCAACAATCTACTTGTTTGTCAAGGTCAACAATTCATTGTTTGTGCATAAGTAATTTGGTTTGACATTGTGGGGTTAAGTAAACATGTCTTGGGTCTCCAAGACAAGGGTTCTAAAGTTCACATTGAGAAAATAGAGCGATGTTCTCCAATCAAAGCTAAGTCTACAACACATACCGAAGAATACATGAGAAATATTGAGGAAAAGATGAGATAATTTGATAAATAATATGAGGAATATCAGGAGAGGGGCATACTAAAGAGAACGTGAGAATAATCCAACACAATTAATCATAGAAAGCAAGTTACCTAAAGAGGTTGTTGACTTATGGCTCAAGAAACTAGCCAAGGGTAAAGCACCCAAGGCCCGGAAGACATCCCTAATGAAATTATGAAAGCACTCTCATAGATATTCAAGATGCTCCTCTTCCTAATTTTCCAACAATACTACACAATAATATTTAAATAAGGTCATATGGAAACATAAGAAAACCATAATGCTCCACATAAAAGAAGAGCATTTACCACTAACAAATTGCAGACTCATAGCCCTAGCTAACACAATCTACAAAACTTTACACAAGTACCCTCAATGCACTCCTCAACCTATGGCAAACAACATGGATTATTACACTAAGTTACAATCAAAAGGGTTGGGCCCTTGATGGAACACAACCAAACAAAAAACAATTGATTATTATTGCTTTACCAATATAGTGAAACATGTTAGATTGAACACCTCCTCTGAATGAACATCTCCTTACTTTGAACATTTTGTGGACATATACTCTACTTTGCCATACAAATGCACCTCCTCTGAATAGACACCCCCAACCTTGAACATTGAATGTTTTTTTTTAACACTCCTCTCAAAATTTCCATGTGTATTGCATCCATCAACTCTAACGCTTTGAAAAGACTTCAGATAAAAGCATCTGAGGCTTCAAATGCTTATGGATTATGCTATAGCTAATCATCTAGATGATCTCGATGTATTCATCATCCAAACTCGCAAGCAATTTGTAAAGCTGTGAACGGAGAAATCAAAGAATGTGACAGTTCATGAGTTCTTCCAAAAGAAGCAATAAAATATGACTTCTTGAGTGTCCCTCTTAGATTGAACACCTACCTACATTGAACAATTTCCGATCCCCAGGGGTGTTCAATGTAAGCAGGTTTCATTGTATACACATCCAAGATATACATACATACACATACACACATACATACACATACACACATACACACACATATACATACATACATGTAGATTTCATAAATGCCTTTGCCTTCGGGAGACCTAGATTTTTCACTAGTACATGCAAATTGCAATGAAACAAGTAGCAATAATTTGTGGAGGCAATTCACAACTACATTTCACGATAGCTACCTTGTAGCTACTTTGGCATCACACCCCCATCCACATCAGTAGAGGAACTATTCAAGAAGACCCACTAAGCCTATACCCTTTTTTTGATGGTTTTAGAACATCTACTAAGATGGCTTGATCCCAAGACAAGCTCACTAGGGTACTATTTCATAACATCAAAAGCCATAGGCAATACCATAGCCTATGCAGATGACCTAGCATTATGACCATACAATATACTCAACATTCAACTACAAGTAAACAAATAAGTTTTGTGCACGTGGACTTAAACCATGCAAAATGTGCAATCACATGGAAGCCCTGACAAAGCTCAACATATTTAAGACATACATACAAGCGAAAAGGATTGATTTCAAGGGTGAACAATTTCCAACACACTCCCAAAAATGGACCCTATACATATCTAGGGATACAACTAACCCCTTACAATGAGCCTGCAAATAAGAAAACACCATCAACAACGCAAACAACCACTAGCATAGCTTGCTACAATCCACACCGTGGGGGGGACACACACACACTCACACACACAATAATAAATTGGGCATGGCATATGCATTCTATGGTTTCTCCTACCCAAAATTGGACTTTACAAAACTAGACATGATTCTCAACAAATTGATGAAAATAATATGCAACATCCCAAATATACAACAAACGTCTTAACACATCTAGGCAGGAAAGATTTCGGCATCAACAACACATTTGTTGTGCATGTTAAGCATTTGGGGGCATAATAACTTGCCAACATCTTTTGTTTTTTGTGATGCAAAAAACAAACATACAATCTCGTACTTTTGAAAGGTTGTATGAATTTAGCATTTGATTGTGAAAAAAAAATCATTTGCATTCAATGTTTCAAACCATAGTTATGATTGAACTCAATAAATCTTTATGAGTTCTTTGTGGAGTCTTTTGGTAATGAATCATTGACATTCACATATGCCATCCATGAACACATGACCATGTTAAGCATGGATGACTTTGTTTGTATCCCCATCCACCATCTCAAAAGAAAACCCAATTTAATTATTCTCTGGAAGCCAAGTTTATAGAATCAATAAATGAAAAACTTGGAAATTCTCACCAATGCAATTTCATCAATATGTCATCACACAAAAATGTCATGTTTCAAATTAAAAATTCTCTCTCTCTCTCTCTCTCTCTCTCTCTCTCTCTCGCGCGCGCAATCAATGCCATGACACAAATTTTAATTTTAAACTCTTACATTAATATACCTAGCAATATTCCTCTTTATAAGTCAAGGACTATAGGCTCAGGTGATTCTAAATTTACATACGTGGAAAAAAATTATACTTACCATGAATTGGATGTAACAAGGATGTAGATGAATAGAGCAAAATAACCATAGTAACATACGTGAACCACGTCTTAATCCATGGTAAACATAGAGTTTACAAGAACTTACCATAGGTAAGAACTCCAATATAAACCCTTAACCCTAAAAAGAGCCTTTTTTTTACCATTCACGCAAGTGAGAAGTGTGGCGAGCTTTGTGTATACTTACTGGGGTAGTAGATACGTGCTAAAACTAAAAGTAAAAGAAACTAGGGCTCATCACCAAGAGGAGTATTCTACTTGGAGTAACCCAATCATGGCCAAGAAACGAGTTTGAGCACCCATATGTCATTTTACAATGAGTGTTGTGATTTGAAATACTTTGATGCATTTGAAACATATTAAGTGTGTGCGACATGGATAACAACTAGGTCTTGTTGTTATTTACCTCGTGTACATAACTAATCCTCAAATGTTTGTTGGTTGGTTGCATGGGCATAGGCGAGGTAGGCCCTTCACACATTCAATACAATGATGTATTGTGATTATGACATTCTATGCATATCTATTGGTTGAGGTTACTAGGAACATTTCCCTTGTAAGTACTCCATTCATACGGTGGATTAAGTTTATGTACTTTGAAGTGAAACAAGGAGATAGGTGATCAAACTACAAGGTATGGGGTAGGCATAATCAAACATTTGTTGTGGGATACCATGTGACAACATAAATTCTAAGTAAGGTACATTTTCTTGCAAAACAAATTAGATTATGAGACAAGATGTCTATGTTGTACAACACATCCAGTTAGGCATGATTGCAAATAAGCTCTATTATGCAAAATGTTATTGTGATATCAAATAGGAAGATGCAAAAGAGGTAGAAAGAGTCTTGTGGACATTCCCACCCACCTACCCTTGTATTGCAAAGAAGAAGAAATTGAAGGATTTGGCCTCTGAAAAGAGGAAGTTCAAACTTTGTAAAAGTTTTGAAAAGTCAGCTTTGTGTGTGTGTGTGTGGAATGCATAGACTACCCCATATTGCACCTTCTTAAAACTTTTGATCATTGAAGCCATACACAAATTAAAAAAGTGGGTTCAAGACATGAATACTAGGATGTTAATGTTCATACCTTATATTTTAGTCCAAAGCTATATAGGTGAATATCTAATTGGTGTAAGACACAATAATTTACATACACTCCACTATGAATTTTTGATCAATAAGTAGGATTTAAGTATATTTGGATTCATTCGTGACTTTTGAACAATTCCAACCGCTAATATGACATACACTAGATCACAAAACTACACAAATATGGTGGTTGGCGAACATGGAATGCAAATGTTTGAAATTGTTGTTGCCTCTTTGATCAACCTTTGTGCAAGGCATTGAAACGATTCAACTGCATTTGGTTTTTCTTGAGGAGTGGTATTCCGTGGATCATTTGGCGCCAATGGAATGATCTGGTGTTTAATACTTTGCAATGGCATGTTGAGAAAACACGTCAAGTCATTTGGGACGCCTTGCAAAATTATGGTAGGATTGAGTGGAAACAAACTCTCTTAGATTTAGAAAAGCCCCCGGACATTGCTTACCAAGATGTTCTTCATGAGTTCAACTTGACTTGGGGGGTCAAAGGCCTCATTGTGACCCGGAGTAACTTAGTGGTCACTTGGAAAGTTAGACCTCAGATGGGAATTATTTCTTGATTTCCCCTCGGGTGGCATTGGTTCCCCGTGGTGGTTGTATTTTGACTCTTTCTTGCAATTGATTTATTTCAATTTGTACCAAAAAAATAAAAAATTGTTGTTATTGTTGTTGTCGTCGTCCTCACAAGTGCACATCCCTTGTTATTTTTGGACAAATGATTTGTCCAATTATACTTGAATGTCAGTTCAATGGACCACGTTACTCACTAAGGTAGAGGGTGCTTAAACCAACACTTTAAGCTCTTGCACATACATATGGGTATGTGGTTGATATAAAAAATATATATTCATCTTAGCCTTTGGGCTAAACATAGGTATCAAGAAAGAAAAAATATTTTTAGTCTCAATTGAATATTTGATGAATATTCAAAGTCAAAACTACTAGCTTCCTTAAACCAATCCATAGGCCATGTGTATGGCAACCTTGCATATGATGAGGACCCCCACCTTCATTGCCTAGAACCATCACAACATAGTTGGATACTAGACCCAAACTACATCAAAGCCCAAGTAGTAATGGTATGCAAAGCCACACGGCTACCTCCATGATCCGACCCGGTTCGCTTGCAAAACCATCACCTTGCATCCTAGGAACCGACCCCCTTGCATCCCGGGAACCAACCCCCTTGCATCCCGGGGAATGACCCTTTTGTGCTTTGTGGACCTACCTCCTTGGCAGGGCTGATTTTTCACAAAGTTTTTACCCGTCCACGTCCAAAAACCTCGAATTGAAAGGCAAAAAAAATTGCAACCCGTCCCAAAACCGGTAATTTCAAAACCAGCCCGTCCAAGGAAAGGTTAAAGAAAAAACAACCCGTCCCAAAACCGGTAATTTCTAAACCAACCCGTCCATGAAAAGGTTAAAGAAAAAAAAAATTGATAAAGATAAACCGAAAGATGTCGGCATGTGATTGGTTGCACTTGGAAACAATAGTATCTTCCTTCAATTCTGTCAGTGTTCTGGCTTTATCTATTTTAGCTGCCACCTGCCCCATTTCGTCCACATAGTTCAAAGAAAGTTCTGATTCTTTGAGGCCCAGGTTCCCCCTCCAGCAGTGTTCAAGCTCGTCACTTCCCCCTCCAGCAGGTATTCAAGCTCTTCTCCTGGGTTTCAGTATCTTCTCTCTGTACAATATCTCTGTATCTTCAACCAAGTTTCGAGATTGTGTTAAAACAGTGATCAGGGAGATTTTTGGGCAACATAATCGGTTGAGATCCTAGTGATTGCAAGTCCAACCAGTTTAGGGTTGACAACCTCCGGTTTTCCTTCTTTAAATTTGGGTATATTCTATAAATCCCTCTAAAACGATCAGTACATTTCTTGCAATCTTGAACTTCAACAGGTTTTTTCTCAAACTCAACCGGTTCATTTGTAACTAACTGCCGGTTCTCCGCGATCATTGTTCTAGAAGGTCCAAGATGAAAGTTGTTATGGGCTTGTAGAGTTTGAGTTTTTGAATTCAGTTTTGATTTAGACTGAGCAGGGATTGTTTCAGTGTCGTTCTAAACTACTTCTTTCACTGATATCTATGTATGTTTGTATGTGCTGAATAATTTTGATTGTGTCCTTCATAGTCCCAATGATCCAAACTTCAAATGTTTGCTTTCTTCGGATGAAAATTTAGTCTTCAATATAATTTCCTCCCATTGCAATCAGAGTTGCATGATGAGTTGGGTTACACTGGACAAGGATTGTTTCCTCTTAAACCACTTGTCACCAATGTATGAATGAGGGAGCTGACTTGTTGGAGGTGGAGCTTGGAGCTTGGAGGGTGGAGCAACCCTGAGGAGAAGGTACATTCGCTAACTTTTTGTTTTTATTTTTTCCCAAGTGTTAGTCAAGTAATGTATAGAAGAATTTGAATCAAGCACTTCAAGATTGATATTTTGATTGGGTATTAGTGGTTTGATTGCATTATGCTTATATTCACATGTCATATATGACATAATGTAATTGATATTTGTGCCATTTTTTTTTGGAATAATTGTTTTTAAATGTTATTTTTAGAACCCGTCCAAAGTGAATTTGACACATTTCAAAACCGGTTCATTTTCTGAGAACCCGTCCACTGGAAATGTTTTTTTTTATGAACATGTCCCTAGACATGTTAGGGACCTTGTGAAAAATCACCACTGCTCCTTGGCGTTGTGAATAGAATGGCTAGAATAGGCATTGACAAGCCACCCTAATGCCACCTTGAACCAACCTTAGATAGAGTGGAGCCCGTTACCTACCTTACGTGGAAGTAGTGGAGGCCGCTATGAGGTGGCACCACTAATGGCACCTAAAACCGTCACTCCATAGGCCCAAATACTCCTACACCGCCGGGTGTGAGCCCAATATGGTGCTCACATATGGTGTTAACCTTTAAGTTCCGTAAAACTTGACTTTGATATTTCTTCAATTATTCAAAATTATAAAAAGAGTGAAGCTTTTGTGTTTTGATTTAAGATTTAGTTTGAAGTGATGAGCGGGTGTTGTGTTGGGATTGGAGTTAGAGGAATTAGTGGGTTGGTTAGTGTGAGCCACTCAAACCGCTCACTATTTGAGTTTAGGCTCAATGCCTACAAGAACAAGGAAGTCAGTGGGTAGGAATTATGTTAGGTCAATTAGTTAGTATGAAGGAAAACATCGAATGACAGTGAAGGATAGTGAATGACAGCGGAGGTTAGTGCACGACAGCGAATGACAACGGACGAATTGTGACGAACGGAGGATGACGTCAAGCGGATGAGATTAGGGCGGATGAAAGCCGTTGGATCTAGGAGGCGAACGAAGACAATTGGATCTAGGGGTTGGAGAATGGCGGTTAGGGTAGTGGCGGCCGTGAATGCCAACCGTTGGATCTAGGAGTTTAGATCAAGGGTTAGGGTGATGACGGCCGTGGATGCCAACCATTAGATGTAGGTATGGCTTGATCTACGGTTATGAATGTTTTGTGGTTGGAGGGGGTAGTCCCATAGAGGAGAGCACGGAAGATCATTTTCTCCTTTCTCACATTATGACTTCTTGCACTAGGATCTCTCAATAGGACCTCTCTCACTTGTTACTTGTGGATTCTCTCTCTCTCTCCCTCCTCTCTATGTAGTTAAAGCAAAGAGTTGTAAAAGGATAAGAAGAGGAATGTAAGACAAAGGGGGTTTATGAACCCTATGAGTGTTGAACAAAAGGGTTTTTGAGCCCTATTGAAGAGTTATGTTATTGCCTAAGTTACATTAGCTTTTATATCATGAGTTAGTGGTTGTATAAGTCATTACTTCACCTCTTGTTCCATTAGTTCCAGCCTTGGTCTATGCATTAGTTTCTTGCATTCCATTTTACATTAATCCCCTGTTTTAGGCCCTGAACTAGTGTCCTACATCACACTCTGCATTCCATTCTGTATTAATCCCTGTTTTAGGCCCTGAACTAGTGTCCGACATCACACTTTGCATTCCATTCTGCATTAATCCCCAGTTTTAGGCCCTGAACTAGTGTCCTACATCACACTCTGCATTCCATTCTGCATTAATCCCCTGTTTTAAACCCTGAACTAGTATTCTACATTAAACTATGCATTCTACTCTCTTTGATCCTCTGTTTTAAGCCCTAACTTAGTGTTCTACACCAACCTCTACATTTTATTCTGCATTAACCCCCTGTTTTTAACCCTAAACCAGTGTCCTATATTAAACCATGCATTTTACTCTC
The DNA here is from genome assembly GCA_964035585.1 of Polytrichum formosum. Lineage (NCBI taxonomy): Eukaryota > Viridiplantae > Streptophyta > Polytrichopsida > Polytrichales > Polytrichaceae > Polytrichum > Polytrichum formosum. The sequence goes on along the minus strand of OZ037935.1, from coordinate 72,735,162 downwards.
CGTTGACCCCCTGTTTGGGCCTTGAACTAATGTTCTGCATTGAACTTGGTATCATGTTCTGCATTTAACTCTGCATTATCCTCTGCATAACACTCTATGTTGGTGTTCTACATGAACGTTCTGCATTTTAAGAATTAGAAGGTCATTCCTTGGAAGACACTAGAATAGTACACCCACCCGGCCAACTTGTGGGAGTGTTACTCGCTCGGAGTGGCAATCGTCGCCACAGGGTTTCCGAAGCTAAGGGGTTAGCAAGGACATGTGAGCCATGGACCTCCGCCTGGACTACAGACGCAAAGGGGTGGGGGTTTATGGCTGACACCGGGTAACGGTTCAAGGTTGTAGAGTGTTGGCAATTAGGAGGCGTTTATAGGTGTTGGTTTTGGATGGGGTGTTGGATTTAGCACCCTCTACCTTAACTCACACCAAACTTATACTAAATGTTCATTATGGGTCCACCACAATACTTTTGAAAGTCAGTACCTTAGTGTCCAATGTTAGTGCACCTATGTGTCCAAGTTAACATACTTTGGTTCTTTTGAGGTGCTTCATGTACTCAAATATTTTCCAACTCTTGATATTGAGAAGTTGTTTAGAACCAATCATAACATTATTCGGTTGCGAGGTTGTGTTTCATTTTATATTTAGCATCTAACATGGGCCTTCACTATCTTACATTCATGGGAAGGTGTGAGCCCAAATTGATGCTCACATGTGTTGTTAACACTTGTAAAACATTACAAGTAGTGTTTTGTTGATTTATGATTATTCACAAAAATATAAAAAGAGTGAAGCTTGAAGAAAGCTAAGTTTGAAGCATTAGGCTTGTGTGGAGTGGATTTAAGTAGTATAAGGACATACCTTGGTAAAATGTGGTAGGTAGAAAGCCAAGGTTAGTTAAATGTTTGAATTAGGATCTTTGTTGATCAATTGAGGGAGGAAGGCTTAGGAGATAAGATGAGAGCCTACAAAGTAGGAGGAGAGTTCGAGGGCTTATCGTGAGCCTTGTGGATGGGATGAGTCCCTACTTAGAAGGAGAAGGTTAAGGGGTTGTGATTGGAGGCTCTAATCCTCTCACCCTATCCTTATCTCATGCCCTCTCTCCCTCTCAACTCACTATATAATCCCTCATTCTTCCATCACTCATCTTCTCTTTCCTTCGTGCTCCTTAAGCACCCCACGGATTATAAGTGTGGGTGTGTGGGAAGCAAGATAGGAGCACATGTGTGTGCTTAGTTCTTAGGAGAAGAGCCAAGGCTATTTAGCCTTGAAGATGGATTGACCTCTTGTTAGAAGTAGATTGGGTTTAAGGAATTTGGAGTTTGATTGTAAACTTCAACTTGTTGCATTGAGATTCATATTGAAGTGAGAGAGTTCAAACTTGTTTAAACTTGTGGCATTTAGAGTGACTAGATTGTACTAGGTGCATTACTTGTAGTGTTTTATTAGTTATGAACTTGAGCAGAACTTTATAATGAGAGATTTGTCAATTATGGATGATCAGAGTGTTCAATGGGTATGAAAATTTGAGGGATTGTTTATTATAAAGTATGGGAGTTGTGGTAAAAAATTGAGAGCTTCAGTCATTGGGATGAAAAAGTTATTAAAAGTTGAAGGGGAGGGTGTCTAGGAACAAAGCAGCAAGGTTTGAAAATATGTATCTCTTAGAGGGTTATAGATATGGATACCAAAATTTGACACTACCTTCTAAACTTATATATCTATCTTGTGTCAAAATTTTAGATTGATTGGACGTAGGAGTTGGAAGTTATTAGAGTTTTAATGACCGGATGCTTTATCACAACATTCATACTAAGTAGTTAGAGTTAGAATTTCATGCATAACTTTTGCATATGAACTCTGTTTGTGCCAAAATTTGATGTGGAGATTTTTGATAAGGTACTTAACAAGTGTACCAAATTTCACTTGAAGAACATAAGTTGGGTGGGAGTTATACTATTCTGAAGTTTAGTAGGAAGACATTGATAGAGATTTACATCAAGAAGAACTTAGAGAAGGAATGACAAGGATAAGTATATAAGTATTTTTTTAATACTTGTATTTAAAGCCTATGTGCTCATGGAATCCACAAGCAAAGTGTCATGTACCAATACGGAATCAACCATGATGACATGTGATAGCACATAATCAATAAGCGAGAACTCATGTAGTAGTGTGGAGTCGACGGCAAGGACTCGATTCACAAGAGGGATATCTTTGAAGGCATGCGTGGCCAAAGCGGCCGGGTGGACATTAGAAAAGGCTAAGGATATAACCTTGCCCGACATTAAGGAATGTAAGACTACATAGTGTGGTGTTAATCAAGTTGTGTATATTCCAAGGGTAGATTGGAATTATATATTGGGTTACAAAGAGAGAAGCCTCTACATGTCATTATAAACTTTTCCACTTGGGCTAGGACGAAATCGAAGGGTGGAGGATTTTTGGTGACAGAAGGCTAAAAACTAGAAATCAACTTAGAAAATAGGAAGAAATTGATGCCGATATGAATAATGAATAGTGCCGATATGAATAATAAGAATATTATGAACAATGTCAGTATTTTTAGTGATAGTGCTGCTATGAATAATATATTAAGTGAATAATACCGGGATGAACGATGTTTTGTGTGAATAATGCTAGGATGAACAATGATTCATGTGAATAGTGCCGGTATTATAACTCCACCCAAATTTCCAAGTGTCAGCATGAATGTATGAATAATAAATGAATATTCTTAATTTGTTTGGGGGGGGCGCACAATATAATTGACATGTTCCAAGGTCATGGAACTGACCCGCATGGATGAATAACGTTGTGATCTTCAAGTTTGTGATCTAAATGTTAATCCACGTAAATCTTTTGTGTTTCATGATGTTTGATATTTTCTCAAATAAGCTTGTGCCGATGCATACATACTTGTGCTCATAACTCATGAACTTCAACAAACATAAGCATGAGCATGAATAAAAGTATGTAGAACATAGTATTCGTGAAAACGGCACATTCACTTGTGATTTTTTTAGTAATTTTGTATAAATTTTTTTGAAGGCCAACTCAATTTCTAATCTTGCAGAGTGCATTTCAACTTTGGAAAAAATTGTATTTTGAAACTAATTTTGCATGGGCATCTAAGGTACAAGTTCATAGAGTAAGAAGAAGTCCCTTTATATCATGATTGTTATGTTTTGATTGCTATCAAGAGTGTTTGAAGTAACAATGAAGAACATAACATTCATGATATAAAAACACTACCTCCCTTATTACAATATCACTTGCACATGCTACTAGGATTTTGTAAATACATCCGGATGTGGTCGGCAAAAGCTGCTTTTAGAGACCAATTCAAGCCGACCTTCCTTGTATTTGAGAAAACGGCATTTGTGATATTTTTGCATGCCATGTGACATTTTCATGAATACAATGTTGTAGTAGGAAAGCAAAAGGTAATTGGTCCCCAAAACCAAAGAGTTTTGTGGAATGAGCCCAACATACAACTAGAAAAAATAGGCCATTGAATCAATCACTAATAAGGTAGGAGCACCTTAAACCGAGAAGTTAAGGTATTTGGCATACATGTGGTAGCTGTATGAACCCATTTTATTTTTCCTAGGTAGGAAAAAAGAGACCATGTAACTTGGAAGTTTTCTTTCTCTTTTTTCTTTTTCTTTCCCCCACCCCCCCCCCCAAAAGCTCGAAATGAATACAAAATTTTGAAGTGAAAATTGTGTTGGCACCCAAAACCATCAGGGGGCCCTAATGTACACATTGTGAACATTCTCAAAATCAACATGTACTTAATATGTAAGATTTTGAGGGTGTTGGTTTTGGGTGATGTATTGGTTTAAGGTGCTCCTACCTTATGAGATTTGGATAATAAAGGTAGTGAATCTTGAAAATCAAAGAACTTGGATCAATGAATCAATGAACCAATTCTTCAATTTATTCTTTGAATCCAAAGGTAGCCAATTTTGACAACTAGAAAGTTAGGTCAATGAATCAATCATGCAAAAATAAAATAACTTGATGAGGAGAATAAGATGAAGTTGAGAGTGAGTGAGTTGCAGTAGAGACCTCTAGCTAGTAATGGCCTATGCCAAATGGTGATGCTAGGGTTTTTCAGATGGGAAAGAATGGGTCCCAAAAGATGGTGTACCAAATCTTAAATGCAAATAATGCTTCTCAAAAAAAAATTGAAAACAAAACTATAATATTTTTGGAAAGGGAATGTTGTAATATTAATGAATGTGTTCTATGAAGAGAATAAAATCCATCCTTGTTGTGGCAGATGGGTGCCACATGCTCTTGCATCTATGCTAGTTTATAATTAGCCTTATGCTTTAGCATAGATGTCCCATGCCTTGATGAACTAGTCTATGATTTAGACCAAAAATTATCTATGACAAAGCACATGTAGCTTTCATATGCTAATGGTGAGGGATGTGTAACTTGAAAAAGAATCCCTTCTTGCCATATCCTCAAATATACATACATGATGGATCTAAAAACAAATAAAAAATAAACAAACAAACAAATAAATATATTGTAAAGGCCTCATCATATGTATTCGAGTGGTACATCAAGATGGTGTCAAAGTAGCTAATTCCCTAGAGTAAATGAAGTGTAGTGGCCTCTGTAAGATAACTTATAAGAGTAGGTTCACATGTTATCAATACATGGCCCGCAATGGGTCAGTGTCGAGTTTAGCCCACGAGCTGGACCCATGTGTCAGGCCTAACCGTTATTGAACCGTTGGCGGGTCTTGGAAAGCCCTCCCGGGCCGGACTAGTGTGGGTATATGGCGGCCCAACTTTCAACTCCTTTATAAGAGAATCAACTATCAATGCCGTATAATCTTTCGTCAAATAGGATTTTAGGTTCAACTATTTCTATATGAATGTGTGGGACACATAATGAGACTAACTCCCCTCGAAAAGAATGTTACCCGATTTAGCGCCCCTTTGTGTTAGCGTTTGGTGTACAACATGTGATCATGCTCTAAGCTATAATGTCAAGTGCACACCAGGGAATATGGCTTTGCCACAAGAGGCTTTATCCTTAAATAACATTTAGAAAGTAATTATTTCAAATCACTACACTAAATAGGATATTTAGTGTTTGATACACTAAATACGAACGCATACACTAAATGTCAATAACCCTATGAAAGTAAGTAACATTAAATGTAAACTCAAACACTAAATATCAACTATGGTAATATGTGGAAGTTACATGTTTGAATTTAGTATTAGTAAGGATATGAAAAAAAACCCAATGATAAAAGGAGAATTTCAACATATCTTCTAGTATTAAGTATCAAAAAATTGAAAATTAGTATTGAGCAGGGTAGGGTGGTAACAACATTAAATGTAATCAAACACTGAATATCTTATTTAGTGTAAATCTTTTCATATCAAATTAGAAATTTCATTGAGCTTCTGCTGAGCTTTCACCGAACCTTCATTAAGTTCTAGCATGCATTACCCGGGCCCTATTACCACTCCAAGGCAGTCTATCCACCAATGCCTCTATCCCATGATATGGGACAGAGCCAATAAACCATGATGTGTCGTCTTCCTAAAGGCATGGCTGACTTGGCGGCATTGCAACAACAAAGTCTTTTCGGGTCAAGGGGTTGTGGGCCCCTCCACCAGAATATTTAACAAAAAATGTTTCGCGCTCCCTCTCTGATACAAGATATGTTGAAGACGCATGGCAAACCCTAATGTAATGTCCAACTTCTTCGGTGCTGTGAGTCATGGCTATGGCGTTGCTGTGGACTGTGGCCATGGCTGCTCTCCTCCTGCACAGTACCTCGGCTGCAGCTGCCGTCAACCAGCAGAAGGGAACCTCGGTAATTTACATCATTCTCTTGCTCCCTTTATTCCATCCAATTGCACCCCGAAAGTCACATAAATTGCATCCACAGAATCGGAATTCACCAAGTGTTGTCTTCGGGTTTGTGTTTGGGATGAGCTATGACATGTAATTTTGGGTGCACTTAAACTACCGAATTTGAATTTACTTCATTAATATGTAGTGTGGATGGGCATCTGTCGTACCTCTTGTTCTCTGGATTCAATTGGGATCAGAGTGTCACATTGAGTTTCATAGTTGGCAGTGTGTTTTTTGGTCTGTCTTTTTCTTCTGTTTTTAGCGGATGTGATGTTTCTCGGTGCAGGGATTTTCTGTAATTGGCAAAACAAAGTATTGGTAGAGGGACTCATTCGATTATAACGACCTTTCTGTATCGAGAGGAATGTGAAACTCGTGAGGTCTTGTGTATTGTGTTGGGATGAGCTACGATATGTAATATTGGTGCTTTTGAAGTACTTTTGGTGCATTTCACATGTGAGTCACACCTACATAATGTGCACGAATAGGTGACTCGATGATTGCTGCATAAATTTGGGTACCTGTCAATTGCAGTGCACTAGTTTGGTTTTGTGCCGACCTGATCTGTTGCACCCATGCATATGAATTAATGTCCCTGGTCATCTCCGCACCGTCCGCCCAACATGCTACTGTCAGTGGCTAACCGTTTTAGAATTTTTGAATGGCGACTGCATCAACGACCATGCTCCCTCACAGTTTCAAGGTTCCAGAAAGTATAGTGATTGATATTTCCATTAGTTTCTTGAGGACCTGCATTTAGCTCACAATCATGCAATCTATGTGGGCAGGATTGGGAGATTGCAGAGAGGAAGGTGCAATGTTATCAAGATATTGACAAGTATGACAATTTTCTTACACCATAACTGTAAAATATTCTTACTGATATTCTATGTTCCCAGTTTCTTTTGCGCTTTTTCTTCTTCTGGGCGTTTGTTTCCTTTTGGTTTGTGTTCCTTGCTTGGCTCATTTTCAGGGGCATTACTGTGTGGTGTGTGGAATCTGGCAGTGGGCTGTGGGGCTATGCTTGTAAATCATCAACAATTGACAAAGAAAATTGTGCGTTGATCTGTGTCTCATCGACCTGCTACGATTCCGTGTATGGCAATGACCCTGTGAGCAATTCCTCTCTCTCCTGATCTCTTTTGTTCCATGTTACTATTTTCACATCGAGTCATCAAGATCTACAAGCCAGGTAGCAATTCCTTGAGTTCCACTTTTAGGTATTTTTGTGGCCCTATGGTTTGTTTAGTCAATTCTTTTGATGGGCTGAAATGGGCAATTTCATATGCACTGAATATTTTATCAGGACTGGTTTGATCCTGTATATCATACTCCATTGTCTGCAGATTTACTGCTGCTGACATTGAATTGCTGTTTGCACCCAATATTAATCTTGAGAATGGACTTTACAGTAATAACATTACTCAAAGATAAAAACTCTCATTATCTCATAATCTGTACAAATGAATATGAGTTACGTCCTGAATCTTAGTCACAAAGCTAATGTTGTGCATTTGCATGTCATGGTGGAGGTCTGGTACATATACTGGGAAGGACCCCACTACTAATGTCTAGGTAGCTGTCAAATATGAATGGCCACTCAAACTAAGGAGATGATATAGTTATTTGTACTGATAAGGTGTTGCTTGCATGATTCTTGGCTGTGCAGCTGGAGGAGGGTGAAGTTGATTGGAAACGGGGCCGAGACTTCAAGGCTTGTATCCGAGGGTAAATTCACAGATACATCCTGTATAGTTTGTAATACCCAGGACATTTGTGTGTGGCATAACATTATTCATATCCATAACAGTGTTGTGTGGGACTGACAGTATTCTACGGAATATTTCCGGATATTCCCACATTCAATGTCCCACACAACACTGTTATGGATCTGAATAATGTTATGGGGTGAGGGTCATTAGTTGATTCAAGAAAGTTTGCAAACCTTTTATAGGCACTAACAACTTGTAGTTTTTGACTAGGCAAAACGCTTGCCTAGTCGACTGTCGGCAGTTGACCTTTTGAGAAATAAGTGACTAGGCAGACTGTTTGCAGTTGCCATATGAGAAATAAGTGCCTAGTTTGCCTAGTCAACGCCTAGGCAAAGTGCCTATCTAGGCTAGTAGACGACACATGTTCAGAATATGAATATGAATATTGATTTGTACCTATACCAATACACTAAATATCATATTTAGTGTTGTTACCACCCTATCCTGCTCAACACTAATGTTCAATCCTGCAACATATCCCCACTCGACCTGTTGATCCGCCCCTTGACCCCGATTCTGATGAAAATAACGAATCACTATCTTTAGATGAAGATATCTATCGTGAGTAGACTAGTTAATCAATAAAACACACAACTGGTAGTTTGACTAGTTAAAGTTTTTGACTAGACAAAACTCCTGCCTAATCGACTGTCAGGAGTTGACCTTGTGAGAAATAAATGACTAGGCGTCTGTAGTTGCCATTTGAGAAATAAAGTGACTAGGCAGACTGTCTGTAGTTGCTATCTGAGAAATAATGCCTAGTTTGACTAGGCAGGCACCTGTAAAAGGTCTGAAAGTTTGCTATTGATGGAGACGGCACCATTTATTGCATGTTCATATCCAGTCACTGTGGAATTGTGGATATATCAATGATGAGAGACGATATATGGGCAAGATTTTAATTTGTGAGGAGATGAAGTCTTTACAATTCCTGGAACGGGAGTTGTTTTATTTAGGCTGAAGAAGCGCTTGCAGCAATTCTCTTTGAGGATGGGTACAATGTAACAGTAGTGGTCGCACTTTCTTATTCTATCTTCTTGGTATTTGTTGTGCAGGGAAGCAAAGGCAGATAGGTTGGCGAGAGCAAAGAGTGTTTCAATGTAGTTCAGATAACATGTCGAATATCACAGTGACAATGAGTCGCGTGTCACTAAATTGTACAGTGACTTTCACACATAATGTAAAGTTTCTTCATAGAAAGGCTACTATTCACCAGATATGTCAACCTGTAAATGGTATCCTTTCTGTTGACAAGTTTAAGCTGTTCAGAACAATCCTATTATGCGGCTGCAATCATCACTACAGATGAGAACATTGCAATAGGTATGCTGTACCCAATAGGTTTGTGCTCATTTTAGAGGCAAGAGAAGAAGACTAAGAGGCTAGCTTGTTTTTGTGGCATTTGGAAGTGATGATCTACTATACACTTTGAAGGTTGAATAGTGAGGGTGCATGGGTGGTGAGGCCATCGACACTCAACCTTTCCGAAGTGGCTAGCTCTCGATAGTGGCATGTTGAGCAGACAGTGCAAGGATGGTCCTGGACATTAATTCATATGCACGGGTGTAATGTACTAGGATGGCAGAGAGAGAGAGGGAATTATTGCATACCTCATTCATCCAACACAAAGCCTTGAAATAGTATGCATCTCGGAAGTCATTTTTTAAAATTTATTTGACACACCCAAATTAGATTCAAAGACCCCAAATTAGTCTAGTTCAAGTCCTTTAAGACAAATCAGCAACAAGCTATAGGAGGTCAAGTTTTTGATGTTGGATGGATGAGAGGTATGCTTGTATGAGGTAATTCCCTCACTCCGGATGGCATGGGCCTAGGCTAGTGAATATGTCCCTGCTGGCTTCCAATAATGTTGATAGCCTGGTGCCTTCAATGGAATGTAGTCTCAATTTCTCAGATGTGGAGCAATTACTATGCCAAAGACGCTGATATTGTGCATCACCTTATGCAGCCCTTCTCCGCAGCAAGTTCGTCCTTTCTATTCTCTTCCTCGAACTGCCAAACCTCAATAGTGCAAGAGCATAATTTAAGGCAAACATGGGATGCAGTGGTGAAGATAACGCTTTGGAAGACCTCATACCTGCACTGATAGACTTCCCTTCTCACAACCAAGGTGCCTTGGTCATGATCACAAATGTGAGACATTTATGTACATGCAAAGTTTGATTATGGGCACTTCCAACTCCATAGACAATTCAGTGTTGGACCGGATTGGGAATTGTCTCATCCAATCAGCAATTTGCGAGTCACAAAGATTATCTCACCAAACCTGTTACGCACTTCAGAGCTATTATTTCTAGTGCTTTGTATTGAGCTAAGTGGCATGATTCAGGAAGCATACAACAAATGACTTAACGACCAGTTTTGTGACATGACACATAGGTCTATTCCCATGAGTCTGGTAAACATCTGAGTTAGAACATCAGTGATTCATGCAAACCTGTCATCAAACTCTTGTCCATATGAAGTGTATTTAATTGCTTAATAGTTGCACTTAGCTTACCTTGATAAAGCCTGTAAGAAACATGCTTCATTATTTGCAGAACAGGTTCAACAATTCGCACTCAATTAACCAGGGCTTCAGATCACGGAGTCAATGCATGTGGCGCAGTGTTATTACTAGCTACGCTGAATATTCCTATAAGTGTGGGTTGCCATTTTGGAATTACACGTTGCTAAAAACTATTCACTGAGAAAATCATTTTCTACCAAGTAAGGTATTTCATGTTCCTTGACATGCATATTACACTAATTATAAGTATGGTGTTTAATGTCACTGTGGTAACTTTTCTAATGTCACTTATGAATAAGTTTACAAGTATTGTAATGCACAGCTAAAATTTGGATGAAATTCATGCCAATCATTGAAACAAAGTTTAGTATATTTTGCATCATAACAATTCTGTAATGAAATATTGTCATGGATGATTGAAATTTGGATGAAAAATCACTTAGTAATTGCAACATTGTAAATCTTTAATGCCCAATCATTCGTTTACAAAGAATGACAAATAATGTTAGGTTTACATTTAGTGTTGGTGACACTACATGGTGGTTTACAATTAGGATTGAGCAAGACAAATAGAATAGGAGACACTGAATATAATATTTAGTGTAGTTATTTGTCTTATTTGAGTAAATTATCGTGGGCACTTCCAACTCCACATACAATTTTCATCATTGGAGCGTTTCAATATTTGTCTCATCAGATTGTAATTGCGTATTGTGAAGATTGCCATTTTAAGTTTAAGGATTGGGATTGAGATGCAAAAGTTATACGAGGTCATAGTGAAGATTATCTTTCTCTTTAAGTGATCACACAAGCCCGCCCAATTTTGTTAACAATTGAACCTAGCTTGATGATGTTTATATTTTGAGCACATAGTCTCAAGCCATTGTGTCCCATGAATTTAAAGTATCCATTCTTGACCAAAAGACTTGCCATATACCACTCAATTACAAGCATCCAGTCAATGAGATTATTTGTTGATGACAATACTCTAGATCTCATGGTGAACCTCATGACACTTCCAGTCAGTAGTTTCATTTCCTAAGGTCAAGATGTTTGACATGTTGATGCAATTAAATGATGTATCCTAATTTCTATCTACGGTTTACCATTCCTGTAGAAACAAAATTATTTATTTTTAATGGGTCATGGATGCAAGATCCTTTGTTCAAGTCTTGATTTTCAAAGAATTTGATTATGCATAATATGGAGAGAGGGATTTGTCGTACACAAGCATACCTCTCATCCATCCAACATAAAAACTTAACCCTCTATAGGTTTGTTGCCACTTCATTTCAAATATCCTTGAGTAGACTAATATGGGATCTCCAATACTAATTTTGGTGTCAAATCAACCAAAAAAACCTCCAGATTGCATACTATTTTAGGGCTTTTATGTTGAATGAATAAGAGGTACACTCATGGGTGCAAGCATAGTAAAGTGGACCAAAAAAGTGCTCCGGTATATGAAAGCCATGATTTTCTTGGTCAAACGCCTATAAGTAGTAGCAAAATGTTGTTTAAAATAGATTATTTTTCATGATGACCTCTATTGTTAAGTTAGGTACTCAAATATAGAATATCAATATGAGATCTTCAAAACCTATCATCAAAAGTGACGCGTAAAAGAAACTGATTAAATATAGTTTTGAATATGTGATAATTCCCCTTTCTTTGCATAGTGTAGTATTCAACACTTCAACACTTCACTAAACCCTAAACTCTAAACCCTCAAATTTGGCACTCTTGTGGAATGTAAGAACGAAGGAAGTGCATACGTTCAAGCGATAGTGATTGTGTTCAATCGAATGTATCATGGGGTATCATGACCTTCAAATCTTCAATGTGGCAAAGTTCTTCAGCCCAAAGCACTATCCCTTTGAAGAAGCAAATGCAATAGACAATGATGTAGAGATTGATATACATTTTTTTGGGTGAAGAAGACAAAGACATTTGCAAGAGAGAAGATTTAGAGTTTGTGGAGATTATGAGCCATGAGTGGTGCAACAGTCAACACATTAGGCATGAACTACACATGGTTCCTCTTTTGAATGGTGAATAAATTTGCCATATTAACCAAATTGTGGCAAAAATTGCTCATAGTTTGTGAAATAAAGGTTCTTCAAACAAAATATTATGAAGGAAACCCTACGCTCTCGATTGTGTATGAACATCTTGAATGCCTTGATGCAAGTGTTGTTGTGTGACATTGTAATTGATGATCGGTATTTTGCTGTTACCACCCAAGTGTGGAGAAATGTACAAGACCGATGGATTTTAACTATGGGTTGAGATACATGTAGGAATAGGTATGTTATTTTGGTCCAATTTTTTTTTGTTTATGGTAAGCCTTTAATCAAATGTTGAACTTCAATGGCATTTTCTTATATGTAATAGATTTTGCATGAAGATGTTAACCCTTAGTTTCTTGCAAGCTCTATGTATCTAAAACTTGAACTACACTACATGAGATGTTTTCTATCAGATTTTACATGCAAATCCCGTAGCTAATTTTGACCTTACTACAATAATTTATACACATATTACATAATTGTGAAAATCAGATAAAATTTTAAGATTTTTGGATTTAAAAAATAAATTTATATGATTTATTTCTACATGAACTAATTTTCAAAAACAACAAACCCGTCTATTCATAACATGAAGTAGCAATGCTAGGAGGGTACCCTTTGAGTAGGTTGGGGCGAACCAACCCATACATTGGTACCTTACCGGGGAAGGCGAATGGCTAGGGATTCGTGGCACTCACTTAAAATTAACCATCCTACATATCGTGGATGAAGTGGCTCCAATACAAAAAGACCCCCTATGGGGTTGAGGGCCGATTCATTCGAATGTGACATCACTAGACATCCGGTAAGGTACCAATGTATGGGTCGGTTCGCCCTGGCCCTTTGAGTACCCGCACATTTACCTCAACAAGAAGGGAAAAGCTTGCAAAGCAAGGGTGAATGAATGGATAATTAATCAAATATAGAAGCTTCAAAAAGGTATCAAAAAGGTTTCCAATGCGGGTGTCGGAAGACTTTTCCAAAAAGTGCAACTACCTTTTTGACCTCACCAACTTTCCCGTTGCTTTATAGCTATTTAGATTTGTTGAGATCGTAATTTAGCCTAGATTAGAACCTTTACCACCACTTGGCATTAGTTTTGTCCTAGAAACCGACATAATTAATTCTAAGCATTGAAAATAACTACCCAAATAGATTAAGAATAGCCTCAGTAAAACTCAAACTTATTACTACCTTTGCTCTCAAAAGAGCATCAAACGGGCGTGCGCCGGTTTGATGCTCTTTTGAGAAGGTCAATCCGGGGGCGCTAAATAATGTTATGTTTCCTGTTGAATTTGTCAAAAGATATGCAAAAACAATTTGAAGATAAAAAGTTACCCGTCACGAGCCCGTGGAGACTCTTCGTCATAAAAGAACAACACTGATTCTGATTAGCGACGAATATGCCCCAACAATCTTGGTTTTCGGGAGCTTGATCTTCTATTAGCTGCTCATTGGCCGATTTGCCATCGTCCACCGTCATTGTTCAGTGCAGGATTGATTCTTTCTCAGGCTGTGTAGTAATAACTGCCAGGATCAGAAAGCAAATGAGAAGACTCTTTGGTGATTTAGAGAGTTGCCGATCCAATGACTTCGTATGATGGTGTAAGAATTTCAAGATTTATTTATTTGGCAGAAAGTGATCTGAGCTACCTAGTAGAGAGCAAACGGTAAGACGTCTATCTCATCTTCCTACAGACGTGGTTGAAAAAATCAGAGTGTCGATTGGAAGATTCGACTAGTTTGGTGAAATAGTATATGCGATACATATACCGCGTAGGTACTTTGGGAGGAAAATTTGGAATCAAGACATCTCAAATTGGATGGAAAATTCACCAAAATTTACAGAGTGCAGATGTTTGATGCTTGCTAACACAGTTACAGAGATTGATCGACCTTTCGTATCACTCCAGAACAAGCAATTAATTTTCACGAGTGATATTTCTTGGTGACAAAGGAGCATGGAATTGAGACTGCCGTGAATGTATACGTAGGGATACAATCTGGAAGCATAACAGCCTTGGATCTAACCTTGAATGTAAACGACACGGTGATCGACAAATGTATAGCAAGACGTCCAGTACAGCGACGCTTCTGCAATCGTAATTGAAGATCGCGTATTGTATATGAGTTTGCGTGCAAACGCCGCTGGACAGGACACTTGTCGTGACGTCAGGAGCTGCCAATTGCTTGACAAATGGACAGATAAGGTGACAAACCGTGTGAATTTAGGAGAGGTTGCTGATCGGAGAGTTTCAAACACGGGGAAACAGAAATGAAGACAGTTAAGTACAGGAATTTTCGGTTTCATTACATTGTCCCGACTTACAAAGAGTATCAGAACAATATTTCCGAATAGCTTTGTATCAGGTCGCTACTGTGCTTTCCGATCAAATTCGGGGCTACCTGATGTTACAGAACGTACAGAACACAAATATACAATAATCACACGATCGATGAACGCTAAAGTGGCCGGGAAAAACCCCGTCGTGGCATCTAGAACCAGCTCTTCTTCTCCTCAGGCTCTTCCTCGCCGTAACCAGACTTCTTCCTGTAGCCCGAGGACTCGTCCTCGTCCTCACCGTAGCCGGATTTTTTCTTTCCGTAGCCTGAGGTCTCTTCCTCGTCATCGCCACGGCGACCGTGGTGCCTACTCTCGCCTTCCTCGTCGTCATCATTCTTCTTGCGACCGAAGAAGCCGTGCTTCTTCTCACCGTCCTCACCTTCCTCGTCATCATTCTTGTTGAAGTGGTTGTACGCGGCGTATCCAGCAACACCGAGGGCACCAGCGCCGACAACACCAGCTGCAACCTCGGCCATCAACACCTTGCGACGGTGCTCCCTCTCCTCGTCATCAATGTCATCGCGGTCCTTCAGGTTCTCAACCTACAAAAGCCGAACAGGAAAATTGCTCAAAATTTGTCACTAGCTCAATTCCCGTTCCCATTTCGACCTGACAGTTAGCTAGTCCATCCATCTCGGTACTGCAAAATCACCTCGACACTTGATAATCCAGAAAGAAAGGAAACAAAGCACATTCCACCGACAGATTATCCAAGAAACACATATGATCACACTGCATATGATCCACACCAGCGATGCAAGATGGCGCTTACATCCTCCCTCTTGTACTGGCTCTTCTCGAACTCATCAGGAATGCCATCGCCATCGCTGTCACGCTTCTTGCCGTATCCACCCTCGTTCCTCTCACCGTAAGAGCCAGACTTCCTTCCGTATCCAGAAGTCTCCTCATCGTCACCGTAGGTAGTCTTCTTGGTGCCATAGCCCTCAGTGTCGTCCCCGTAGGTGGAGGCCTTGTATCCGCCTTCACTCTCCTCACCGTAGCCGGTGTTACGGCGTCCAGTGCCGTAGGTCTCGTCCTCACCGTAAGACATTGTGGCTAGAAAGGTCTGGAAGGCACGAAGAGAGTGTAATGCAAGCTCTCAAGTGGCAGTGGCTATGGCGAATCGAAAAGAGAAAACGCTGCAATAGAACTGCGAAATTGCTTGGGACGGGGAATGAAGAGAGAGAGAGACGAGCTTTATAATTGGATCGGCCCAGGCTCGGTACTGGCACGGTACTACGGTCCGTACCCGCTCCACTGTATATACTGAACGGCCGGGTACGGGTATTATAAAAGAGGAGTACTAGAAAGTTTGAAACTTCTATGCTTTGTTCAACATTGTTTACAAGTTTGACCGGTACACTAAGGGTGAGTTTCCATGTAGGCCACTCGCCCACTAGATTCTAGAAAATAGTGGGTCAGAGGTGTTCGCATGTACTTAAGCGCAAGCCACCATCCAACCATATTATGGTGGCCCACTAGAATGTGGAGGCCCGTGGACACATGCCGCTAGACTTCCATGCGTCCACTAAAGAATCTTTAACCTACAAGTGTTGGTCATCGACAATTTTGAAGATTGGTTTTAGAAGGAGGAGGTTAGTAGGTGGGCCCAGATTTGAGAAGATGGGAGTAGCTACACTAAATATGATATTCAATGTCACTTACTATTCTGAGTTACACATTCATATATCTTTTTATTATTGTGTAGTTTTTTACAAAGTAAAGATGTTGATGTTCTATAATGTCCAAACAACCAATTTGACCTTTGTTAGTAAAAAAAAATGATGTACATTGGACAATCATAGTGTTGCATAATTCCAAATAGTAAGTGACACTAAATATGATATTTTGTGTAGTTGGAACATACGAACCCTACCCCACCAGATTCCCTCTACATTGGGGTGGCTTTGTCCTCATTTAGAACTAAAACCTGGTGGGCGAGCAGGCTACATGGAAACAATCCTATTCATGTGGGCCACAATAATTTTCTAGAACCCATGCTAATTTTCAGGATAATAAATTAATGTGGGCCACATTAATTTCAAGCCACACTAAATTTTTAGTAGAAAATTAGCATGGGCCACATTACTTGCTTTTCAAGAAATTAGTATGGGTGATTATATTATTTTGTGCTACTTTTGTCCTAAAACTAATATTCAATGTGTTGGTTGGAAGTCTTCATGAAGAGTTAGGGGAAGACCCAAGGCCTTGGACTCGCGTTTAATCTATCTTGACTAGAAAATTAGTGTGGCCCATGCTAAATATTTCCATGCTAATTTTCCACCCACACTAATAGGACTATTTCGTGTAGTTTGTAATAGTAGAGTGGGTGATTGATGTGATATTATTGTAGTAGGTAAGTGGGTCTTGTTTAGTCACTTACCTTAAATAGACGCCTATATTGTATTTGAGTTGTGTGTAGTTAGCTTTGAATCTAAGAACAACCATCAAGAGACGCATGTTCAAAGGAGATTAAACTATGTGCTCAAATTGTATTACAATAACTAATCTAAGCCCAATAGTCAACACATTCGGGGGAGCTTATGTGATCACTAAGGGCCACTTCACACACAAGACTAAAGGCCCATGACCACTGCATTCTGAGACCTCTCATTGGTTGAAAAGACTTAGACCATCCAAAGTTCACTTCACACTAGAAGGTGAAGGCCTAAGGGCGCAAAGAAATTATCATGGATGAAAAAAGTCTACATGGATTCTTACGTGGCAAACTATGGATAATGTTTTGTGGTATATTGGATTTTGCATCGGACCCACCTCCAAGAGGTAGGCCTAACAAAAATTCCAGCAGACCATGTTAGTTAAACAGCTGGTACAACCTTTGGATGAGAGTCAAAGACCCTCACAATTACATGGTCACAGCTCTTGGCTCATGTGTGAAGTGATTCTCAGTGGAAATAGAATCTTTGCTTGAAATAATAAATTAGAATATTCATGTGAGCTCCCAAAATCATGACAAAAATGGCTACAATCTTGATTTGGAATAGCTGATATTGCAATACTTATCAGATATGGTGTCCACATTAGACCCATTTAGCTTAGGTACTATTGTTCTTTTGTGTGGCTTTAAATGCGTAAAAGTAAATTCATCCGCAATGGATGAAGTCAATGTAGTAAAAGTTGTTGCATGTAGGTTGATGATTCAATTGGAATCCACTATACTAATCTGGGGTAGCTGGTACTATTTTCAGGAACAATTCGGGCTGAACTCAAGATATACAAAGTAGCTCACAATATTTTTAGTTTCCAAACAAATGACTTTACATCAATGTCATGAAGTCGTGGCCTCTGCAAATGTCAAGTGGTATTAGGGCAAGGTATGTCAAGAATAAGTTTTGACAATGGATTAGTGGTTGAATACTACCTACATGCAAGGCTGATTTTTCACAAAGTTTTTACCCGTCCACGTCCAAAAACCTCGAATTGAAAGGCAAAAAAAATTGCAACCCGTCCCAAAACCGGTAATTTCTAAACCAACCCATCCATGAAAAGGTTAAAGAAAAAAACAAATTGATAAAGATAAACCGAAAGATGTTGGCATGTGATTGGTTGCACTTGGAAACAACAGTATCTTCCTTCAATTCTGTCAGTGTTCTGGCTTTATCTATTTTAGCTACCACCTGCCCCATTTCGTCCACATAGTTCAGAGAAAGTTCTAATTCTATGAGGCCTAGGTTCCCCTTCCAGCTGTGTTCAAGCTCGGCACTTCCCCCTCCAGCAGGTATTCAAGCTCTTCTTCTGGGTTGTCAGTATCTTCTCTCTGTACATTCTCTCTGTATCTTCAACCAAGTTTCGAGACTGATGAGAGAACTCGTATTACTGAAGAGTGGTTGGAGAGGTTGTTTGTGAAGTTCCATACTTCTGAAGAAGAACAAGATCGGTGTCGGGGTGAGTGTTTGGAGATGGTGGAGACCATGAGAGAGATGATCCCAAATAAGTCTTTATTTGAAGCTTGGGAGTTTGCAAGTACCACTCCAGAGTGGTCAATCAATTGGCCTAGTTTGAGTAACTTGTGGAGGAGAGTTATGGTGATTCCAGTGAGCACTGCAATATGTGAAAGGGGTTTTTCTAAACAAAACCTAATCAAAAGTCATCTACGTAATAGTTTGAAGTTAGAAACTTTAGATGCTTTGATGCGCATTTCATGTGCAAATATTCCAGTTGAAAACATCAATTGGAATGCAGTGATGCTTGTTTGGAGAAACATGAAGGATAGGAGAATTCATCCACTTCTTTGAAGGGTAAGTAGCTCTTTGTTTTTAAAATTTTGAACATATTTATATATACTAATTCTTATTCAATTACTAAGTTTACCTTCAATTATAATCTTTGACATTATGTTAAAAAGGTTCTAAATTTTGTGGTTGATGAATTAATGTATGCAGGTGAATCAAGCACTTCAAGATTGATATTTTGATTGGGTATTAGTGGTTTGATTGCATTATGCTTATATTCACATGTCATATATGACATAATGTAATTGATATTTGTACCATTTATTTTTTTGGAATAAATTTAAAAAAAAAATTTAGAACCCGTCCAAAGTGAATTTGACACGTCCCAAAACCGGTTCATTTTCTAAGAACCCGTCCACCGGAAATGTTTTCTTTTTATGAACATGTCCCTAGACAAGTTAGGGACCTTGTGAAAAATCACCACTGCCTACATGAATCTCCAATTGGTTGCAATAATAATACAACAATGAATGAACTCAACAAAGCGTAACCTAGTGCATATGCAAAGGTAAGGTGAGTTTCACGCAAATTGATTGAAAGCTTGCCTAAATGATGCGTAAGGATATTCATCTATTCCAATCAATGACATAAAGAATAGATAAACAATTGATTAGTTCTACATATCACAGGCACATATGCAATGAGATAGATTACATAAGAAAATCAATTGCACAACATAGACATGTATGACTACTGCTTGAGATCAATAATTTAAGATTACATGAGACCATAAAAAGGTTTCGCATTCACAACATCAACTTGCCTGGTAGGTGTCACAAAAGTTTGACTATCAAAATAATGATGTTGTTTTAGTGATGTGTATTGTGAGTAGTAATGGTTGTGGTCAGCAACACAATATCGTTAATAAGTGTGCAGCCCTATTGTGGGCATTTCTGACTCTTCATGCTTTTGGTTTGGGCCATTGGATTGGTTAAAATCTGTCTCACCCGGCTTGAATTACTAAATTGCAAAGATCGTCATGTCAAATTAAAATTGACATGTAAAAGTTATAAGAGTTTAGTGTGATCTCTCTCTCTCTCTCTCTCTCTCTCTCTCTAGGCGATCCCAATTGGGTTAACTAATGTACCCAAAGGGTGTCACATTTCAACCCTTAACTTCCCAAGCCTACGAAAGGGTTGTTTTGGGTGCATTCACTCAATCTTGGTTGTGGAATTTACATCAGGCCTCATAAAATTATGCGTTCTATAAATAGACACCTAAAATGCATAAAATAATTTGAGCGGCGTCATAAACTAAGAAAAAAAAAATCAAAGATGCCCAGAGGTTGTGTAGTCCGACGTGCAATTTAGGGTTTAGGGTTGGTCGTCTACGTTGATCACAACCTTCTATCCCGCCACATAGATGGGAGTGTGTCAACACAATAAAACATGCCACACACAACGCCATACGAAACACACTCCAGTTGTCCAATTCCTAGCATTTTCTAGTCATTTCTTGAAAAATGGTTATTTTATGCACCTCGGATGCACGGCGTGCATAAATTAAGCTAATTTATTTAATTTATGCAAACGCCTAATTTTATGAGGCTTGATTTACATGGACAAGTTTTGAGGCTAAAATGAGATTTATCCATAGGAACTTGAAACATGGGAGATGAGCCATTTTGAGGGAAAAAATGGGCATGAATGACCCTTTGAATTTTAGATTATAGCAACTGAAGGAAGTGATGCACAAGAAAATGCCTTCTTTTATGCCTCAAAAAACACCTTTGATCAATCAAGTTCACCTGGGAAATGAGAGGAATGCTTGTGTGATCCACTAGATGGGAGCAACTCAATAGTTAAGCACCATTACCAATTCTCATGCCAGAATGTGCAAACCACAATAGGCTAGCCTCACTTTTGGAGTGTGTAAAGAATTCCATGTTTCTAGCCACATATATGCAAAGAATTCCTTAAGACAACATATTGTGTCAAGACATTAAACTGAACGGTCAATGTGAGTATACAGACCATTTTTGCATGAACATCCGAAAAAATCACATTTACCAAAATAAATATCTTTGATGTTCATGCAAAGTTTGCATTGAAGTGGCAAACATTGATTGATGAACACCCTCACATGAGCTCCCAATAGAACAAAAGCATTACCGCTTCCCAGTTTGACATTTTTTTACACATGCCAATCATCTCCAAATTGCATGGGCCATGAGTTTTTGGGTTGATATCCATGTTGGGTTGATGTTCATAGTTATTTGATTCCAAATGAATGAGTTAGGTGGGGTTAATATAGCGAAGAAATCACCATCAACCAAAAAGGGGTTGCTTGGAAAGTTAGGGGTTAAGCACAAAATCCAATCTCATTGTGACATGTGTCTTTTTAGTATCCGTTCTTAATTGTTCAAGCCTTCACATACACCACTCCAATAAAAGTGTCTGATTAAGGAGAGTCACCAAATTTAGGCCCACACACGCTGCAAATTTTGAAGGCACATAGGATTTGTTTTCTTATTCAGCCCAAGGCCAACAAGGATACTTTCACTTGAATATGTTGCAAGCTTGAGATCCAGTTACAATTGGAAACATGACAAGTTCCAAGAACTATGTTCCAAGTTCGAGCATCTCATCTAGATGAAATTGTACTCAAAGGCATGGGCCATAACCCAATTTATGCTTAGAATAGGTACAAAGATGCCTTCAATGGACCAAAATTTGGCAAGGGTTGCTAGCAATTAGGGCCACTTCACACACGAGACTGAGAGCCCGTGACCATTACACTTCAAGCACTCTCACTGGAGGAAAAGGCGGAGCCGATCCATGTTTGCTTCACACTACGCTTGAGGGACCAACGGAGTATGTGAATGCAAGATGGATGTAAAATCTATATGGATTCCTACATGGCATCGAATGGATCATGTTTCATGGTCACTTGGACTATTTTCAAAAACCACCTCTTGGAGGCAGGCCTAACACAAAACCGGGAGACCATGGCACTCCGAAACCGTTGATATATTCTATTTTATCATGTGTGAAGACCCGCATGAATAGAAATTAATTGAAATAGTATTTGGTATAGGGCTTAGCCACATATGACTTCACACTACACTTGAGGGCCCGTGACCACACTACATGATTTTGGGCGTGTCTTGGGACAGCCTTTGGACACTTTCTTTTGGGCTCTCAGAATTTCATGGTCACGGCTCTTGGCTCATGTGTGAAGTGGCCCTTAGGGACTTCAATTCACAAGGCCAATTCCTAGATGTTGAAGCCCCATTGAAACACTACACCTAAATTGGTTACATCATGATCCTAGCGAGACAAAATTTCATGTATGATTGCTAAGGAGAATGCACATAGAATTGGGTGCAACGCACACTTTTCTCTCCACCTCGTTGCCAGCGAACGAATTTCAAAGCACTTTGATTCCACCTGAACCTTAGCAGTGCCATCCACAATTGTTTGCACTAACATGGACCACACGTGTTGTTGCACAAGGCATGTAGTGAGCCCCGATGCCTCGGCTAACTCAACAAAAGAATGTGTAAAGGCATGCAAAAGCTACAATTTATGAATCCCTATTATGGGCACTTCTAACTCCACTCAAGTTTTTGACCATTGGATGTACTTGGGTATTGTCCCATTCAGTAAGCGATTGTGAATCACAACGATTGTTGTTTCAAGTTTCCAGATCGGAGTAGAGATGCAAAAGTTATGAGAGGTCAAAGTGAAGAATCTCTTGAATCTCTTTAAGTGATCACATAGGACCGTTCTCCCGAGTATGTTCAATATCAAATCTAGAACTATGTAATATGTATATGTATACAGAGGACTACACATGTCTTTTGAGTGCTATTAAAAGATGTGTGTAGTCCTCTGTATACATATACATATTACATTATTCTAGATTTGATATTGAACATACTTAGGAGAACGGTCCTATGTGATCAATATATCAAGGTCAATACTGACGTGAGTTTGAACATGTTGACCATGTCCCGCTCAAAAATCTCCTTGGTACATAGTGACGCGTACGACCTACTTTTCGGTAGATGGACTCTATTGCCATAGACCATTCAAGTATAGGCATTTGATTAAGAAGAGTGACCACCTAAGGCCCACATATCCCAGACACCAATCTTTGCTTAAATCCAATCCCATGCCATCTTTCAAGAGGGTCCAAACAATCACAACGTGACATAGGGCTTAACATGACACTTTTGGGCAGAACACTAGAACATTACACCTAACCTACTCCACTCATAGGGTTTGTAAACCCTATCATCAACAAAGCACCCAATATTCAAGGACCTCGTAGTACAATCAACGTCATAGCTACTTATATATTGGATACGTAACTGACTTCATTGAGTCACACACATTTTATGCAAATATTTTTGCATGAAGGTGCACCTGTAAACATCTTAATAGTGGGTAGACACATAAAGAACGTAGCTTGAATGGACCAGGTCAGGCCCTCTTTCAAAGACCTACTTTTTGAGATACAACGTGGAAATTGTGGATACAAAGATGTTTCTTAACGACTTGTAATCTAAAAACCAAGAACACACAACAGGCCATTAGCTTCAATTCACAAGGAGAAAATCAACGGTTGTATAGTACCCGTATCCCACCTTGGAAACCCCTAAATACGCATTGAACAACTTTGAATATATGCATTATAAAATGTAAATTTTATATCACATAATTGTCCTTATTGAATATGTTCACGTCCACCATAGGTAAGTGACTTGCAAATAATTCGAGGGCTGCCCACGTAATCACACTCATCATGTTGAGTACCTCCAAATGTATGTTTTAGCTTACTAGGATATTCATTCATAAGAATTGCTTTTTTCATAAAGATGTCACCAAAAAGCATGAACCTTGTTGGAAAAGGGCCAGAAAATGCAAGGAATTCTGGACACGGTGGTACCACTCTCCATGGGCTTTAAACCAATAGGGCCACAGCAAAGTGAATGAGATACCCGTGGCAAAAAGCCAAAGCAGTGTATGGTATCCTAGCCTATTACCGATATGTGACCTTAAACCGAGCTCTAGGAACAAATTAGAAATAATGTTCCCTAGGTGGATGACATGTCCCTAGCTCAACTAACCTCACATTAATGCATTTAATGACGAAGAAGGGGGAGAGAGAGGGGGAAGGAGGAGGGACTAGGGAGCCAACGCAAGAATGAGAGGTGTGGTGGGAGAGGAAGGTGATCATTGAGGCCCATAGGTCTCAGTTCAAGGCACATGAGACCTTGCCACAACGTGTTGGATGAGATTAGTTGTTCGTTTAGGATGTCTCTTGACATAGTAAGGTCAAAGTCAGTCTACAGTTCTCGAACATGTTCATAAAAGAATGCTCATAAGTTGTATTAGCATTGACGTCAAACTTCTTTAGGTCTATCATAAGATACCCTAGGGAACATCTTTAAAAAATCATATTTAATTCAAAATTAATTTTGAAAATTTTGAAAATTTTGAAATAGACAAATATTTCATGTTACCTTGCATGAAAAATTTTAAATCGTTCATTACCATAGAAGAGGCCATTGTGAAAATTCACCAATGTGTAGCTCTCAGTCATAGGCTAGGATACCATAAATGGTCATCATATAACTAACAAAGAATCCCGAGCTTTGCTGAACCACACTTTGGTTCTCAGGTGGTTCTTACCCGGTGTTGGGCGGCTGGGTATCTACTCGGTTACCACACGGTTATGGACTGTAGATATCCGCGAGTCTGAACCCAAATCCAACCATCATTGATGTGGTCCTCCATGTAGAAAATCTCAAATAAAATCCTGAAGACGCAAGCCCCAAGTCTTCCCAAAATCGTCTTCAAAGCTGATATCCTACTTCAGCAGCTTAATGAGGAAAAAAATGTGTATCTCTGATAATGGATCCGACCAATATGGATGGCATGTTTGTAACGTTAGGATTGTTCACACAAAATTCCAATCGTTCACATGTCTTAATACGAAAGATTATTGCATAAACGTGTCTTGATCCTTTACAGTTGCTTATCGAAAAGTTCACAGTACACACGCTAAGTGCTTCGCCATAACCGGGAACTCCATGATTGGAAGGAGAATTATGCTCATGTGATACATGGTCCCACAAAATACAGCCAACGAGTTATGCACCAACTACGGTCTTATAATCTATTCAAAACCACGATTAATACGAATTGATTATTCCAGACAACATTTATAACTTGAAATCGTCGACAAATGAACTCCATAACTCTCACAACTTATACATGTGATTAAGTACTATGGAGACGGGATACACAACCAACACTTGCAGTTCTCGCCCACCCCCCACCGACTATAAGATACTCTTCAGCAACAACATCCGTACGATCATAACTTATCTCTCCATAACTTTTCAAAAGTGTTCCACCCTTTTCTGACTGCTTGATCCCCAAGTGTCGTTCCCGGTGCGTTCCCATACACGTTTCCCAACTGTCCAAGGGGGAGGCACGTGTTCCCACCGGCCATCCGGCTATATTTATATGCCTTTGTAAGATTTTATATTCCGCATACTACAATACGCGTGCTAACTTTTCAAGGGATATGTTCTTGGTGCCGGTGGGGAGTGGGGCCCACCGCAGTGGACCTGGCAAATCACATGTCGCCACTTTTAAAGCCTTGCTCGCTCCTTTACTGCTAAAGTTACTTTTGTGGACAAAATCTTTGGATTCACCAATCCAGGGTCGTAGCTTGGAAATTTCATAATGCCGCGTCCAGAATCAAACTGGATGAGCAGGAGGAAGCGACAGTCAGTTGTGTACAGTACTAATAAGGACTAATAAGCTCGCATACCTAGTGTGTTGGTGCCAATAGGCAATATGGCTTTGCTTGTTCGACACTTGGCCACAAATGTTTGGCTCGTAGGTTAATATGGTCAAGAAGGGTAGTAAGGTAGATTATGTCATGTGTCACCCTCCACGGAAAAACTAAACTGGTTAAAAATAGCCATGCGTCCAAAGGGCGTCAAGAATGTAGTAAAACAATAAAACTCGATTTCTAGCAAAGGAAATAGTAAACTAGCTAAACATAGTCACGCGTCCAAAAGGGTGTCAAGAATGTAGCAAACAATAAAACTTGATTTTTAGCAAAGGCAACCCAGCTTCTATTTTTAACTAGTTTAGTTTTTCCGTGGAGGGTGAGATGTAGTGCGTGTGGTTCTAATTCCCGAAACACACCCCGTGCTAGATCACATCTTCATTTGGTTGGGACCTGTAACGTGCCTCGTTAAACTGATCATAAACAATAAAAAATAATTTATTAACTAAAGGCTCACCTCCCAACCTGAGACACACACAAAACATAACATGTGTTCTCCTTATCTATATGCGTAGATCACTTTTACTTTCTTTTACATAGATAATAATCATCCAACTTCTCATTCATCCACACTCCTTAGTCTTGGACATTCATCCCTGCGATTTTTCCCCACCCTCAACAATACCTTTCCCAATTAGTCCATTACACTATTCCCCTCTCAAATTAAGTCATTGTCCTCAATGACAAAATTCGGGTAAGTTTCTCTAAACTCATTTTCTAACTCCCATGATGCCTCATCCTCAGGATAGTCTTTCCACTTAATAAGAAATCTCTTGAATGACCTATTCCTGAATGTTGTAAACCGACCTGCAAAATTCTTTTAGGTTCAGCCAACATCTCTCCTTTAGGAACTACCTAAGGTAAATATGGAAGTACATGATTGGGATCGGACACGTATCTTCTTAACAAACTTACGTGGAACACATTATGAATTTTCCATTCCTTGGGTAAGTCTAACACATATGCCACTTGACCAACTCTCTTAAGAATTTAAAATGGACCGCAAAATCTAGGAGACAATTTTTTGGACCTCCCAAGTTTTAATCCTAAGCATTTAGGCGTTACTTTCAAATATATATACTTTCTAACCGACCTCAAACTCTCTCAAACTCCTTTTCTGATCGGCATAGAATTTGGATCTCTCTTGTGCACCTTGCATACATTGCTTAGCACATTCCAATACGCTATGCATTTCTTGAATCATTTGATTCAAACTTTCAATTTTAGAGTTAGGAGTTGCTAGGAAGACTGGAGTTCTACAATCTTGCCCATACAAAGCATAAAATGGACTAATCCCTATGCTACTATGTTCTTGTTGGTTACAATATAAGCGAATTGTATTAAATACAACCACTTATCCCAAGATTGTTGTGTTTTCCCAACGTACATCCTGAGCATGTCTTCAAGACTCCTATTGGTTCTCTCAGTCTGTCCATCCGTTTCTGGATGATATACATAACTTATATTGATTTTGGTGCCACACAGTTTGAACAAAGATTTCCAGAATTCACTCACGAATTTTCTATCTCTGTCACAAATTATCTCTCGTGGCAACCCATAATTCACAAATATCTCTTTAAAAAATAACTCAGCTACTCCCGAAGCTGTCACAATTGTCGTTGTAGGTATAAATCAAGCCACCTTAGTTAGTCTATCAACAACCACAAAAATGCTATCAAAGCCTTTTTGAGTCCTATGAAGATCCACAATGAAATCCATTGAAATAGACTTCCAATTCATGTTAGGCACTGACAATGGTTGTAACAACCCTGGATATTTCACTTGCTCCACTTTGTTCGTTTGACATAACAAACACCTCTCGACATAATTTTCCACATCTCTCTTTAATCCAGGCCAAAAATAATATTTCTTTACTATCACATATGTTTTCTGAAACCTCGGATGACCTGAGATAGAAATATTATGACAATCGTAGAGGATGTTCTTTTTATGATCTCCCACCTCAGGAACACAAATTCTAGACTTATAATATAAAATGTCCGCATCCAAAGCTTAGGTAGAAAACTTGTCAATTTCCTCTTGAGTTCTAGATTTTTTTTGACAAACTCTCAAAAGGACTAGAGAAGAACACATCATCCCTATAAAAACCCTTGATGTTATCAAGCATAGTATCTTTCACTAAAGACATTGCGTTTAGAAATGGTCTACGTGACAAAGATTCTGCTAGAACATTTTCTTTGCCCTTGACATATTGAATCTCAAAATTGAATTCTTGCATCAGTTCCATCCAACGACTTTGTCTACGATTTAGATTAGCCTGGCTAGTCAAATACTGCAATGACTGATTATCGGTCTCAATTTTAAATTCACTACCTAATAGATAGTGACGCCAAACTTTCAATGCATGAATTATCGCTAACAATTCTTTCTCATGAACCGGATAATTCAACTCTGCATTGTTTAGTTTTCTAGATTCATAAGTAATCACCCTGCTTTCTTACATTAGGATAGTATCTATAGCCATATCATTGGCATCTGTGCACAAGACCAACCCGCCTTTCAAGGGATCCATGATCCTCAAGACTGGGGCTTCTGTCAGAGTTTTTTTCAAAGCCTCAAAGCTAACATGACAATCACTAGTCCAAGTGATTCTTTCAAATTTGCCTTTCAACAAATCCGTCATAGGGGCTGCAATCTTGGCAAAATCCCTTACATAATTCTTCATGTAAGTAGCCAACCCCAAAAAACATATGACCTCAGTCTTATCCTTTGGCACGGGCCACCTAACCACTGTCTCGATCTTTTTAGGATCAACTGAGATATCTTCTTCAAACAATACATATCTCAGATATTCAATCTGGGTGTAGAAAAATTGACATTTGCTTCTCTTAGCATACAATTTATGTCTTCTCAAAACATCGAACATTTTTCCCAAGTGTTCCTTATGTTCCTCCTCATTTTTGGAAAACACTAATATGTCATCCATGAAAACAAGGGTGAAGACTCCCAGATATTCTTTGAATATAGTATTCATGAGATTCATAAATGTGGCAGGTATATTGGTAAGTCCAAAAGGCATTAACAAATATTCATAGTGACCAAAACGACTACGAAAAGCCGTTTTTTCAATGTCACCCTCTTTGATTCTAATTTGATTGTATCCTGTCTTCAAATCAAAATTTGAAAACCTCTTAGCCCCACTCAATTGATCAACCAATTCATCAAATATAGGCAATGGATACTTGTTCTTGATGGTTGACTTATTTAGACCTCTATAATCCACACATAGTCTCAAACTACCATTTTTTTTTGAAATAATACAGGATCACCCCACGGAGATTTACTAGGTCTAATGTAACCCTTCTTTAACAAATCTTTTAATTGAGTTTCCAATTCAACATTCTTTTTAAAAGAATGTCTATAGGGTGTCTTGGCTATCTGTGCCGCCCCAGGTACCAATCCAATAGCATGATCTATCTTTCTTTGAGGTGACATCCCTAGTAATTCATCTGAAAAAATATCTTAATAATTCGCAAGAAAATCCTCAACAACTATTGGTTCTTTGCAACATGGTTTAAACTCATTTGAAACCTTGCGAATATCGATTGCAAAGACTTCTAGTACCTTTTCATTTGTGTAGGTACTTTGGATAAAGCTCTCTTACCTTTAATCTTGAAAGGTTTGCCATCGGAAAGTTTGCCATGAATCTCTCCATGTTTGCAAGCAATTCATGCGTCCACATCGTTGAGCCACGACATTCCCAATATGACGTCGTATTGACTCCCTGTCCATACCTCAAAATTTGCAATGGTTTGTGTTCCTTGCAATATCATAGAGATGTCCAACAATCAACACTCAATTGGGTTTTATTCACCATTGGATAAGAAAACCTTACAAGGTTCGGTTTTAGTGACTGGTAGTCCTAACTTTGGTGCAAACTTAGATGACATCAAATTATGGGTCGATCCTAAATCAATCAACATAGAAGTTGATTGATTACTGATGGAACCTTTGACTTGGAGCACCGTAGGTTCGCTCGCTACCTGCTCCTCACACACTGCAGCATACACTCGAATTATCTCTTTACCCTTGGACACAATCGGTGTTTCCACCTCCATTGCCAACGCTACAGACTGCTTTGGACGTTTTTCCGCTGGTCGCATACAATCCTTAGCCAAATGTCCTAGTTCATGACAGTTGTAACACAACCCTTTCTTTCGGTGTTCTGCTTGGTCTTTGTAGGTGAGTTTGCCGCTCTGTCGAGTGTTGTTTTGTCCCTCCGGATGTGAAAACCTTTGGGACTTCTTCCACTTTTCAATCTTCTTCTTACTGCTATGATCCTTACGAGAGACATCAAAAGAAAACTTCTTCTCTCTGGCTAGCTCAACATTCTTAGTCTCAAATATTAAGGCTATGCTATATATTTTTCCAAACGTATAAGGCTTCAAAGCTTTGACATCATATTTGATTGAATTTTGAAGACCCGTAGCGAAGAAGATTTGTTTGTCTTCGTCAGACAAGTCTAGAAAATATTCGACTAACTCGTCGAACCTATCTTTGTACTCACGAACTGACAATGTCCCTTGTCTGAGGTCTTTCAAACGCTCTTTCATATTCTAGATATGATCACGTGGTAAAAAATATTTTAAAAACAATTTCTTGAACTTAGATCACGTCTCGACAAGACCCTTGTTCGCCTCCTCCCTGTCAGTCTTAACATGAGTCCACCAAAGATGGGCTCATTCTTTCAACAAAAAAGAAACGGCCCTCATCTTTTCTTTCTCTGAAAGCTCTCCCTCTAACAAATTTTCTACCGTTCCTAAGAATGATAGAACTGCCTCAGGTTTAAAATTAACTCCACCAGAGAAAGTCGGTGGTTGCACACTCTTACGGATGTCATGCAAGAGATTATATTTACCCTTCTCTTTCTTCCTCTTTTTATTTTCTTTGTGTCCTTCAATTTCCTCTCTTTCCTTTATTTCTTTCCCTCTTTTTATCTTCATTTGTTCGTTCCTCTCTTGTCTAGGATGATCTCTGCCTATCTCAGAAGTATGCGATGAGTTGGTAGAGGAAGAGGAAGAAGTATGACATGAAGGAGATCTAGGTTTTTTTTTTCTTCTCGCGACTGGATGTATGTTCATTGCCATTGCCATGACAACAACGTGGGAGATTGCATCCAGAATTGGTTTAGACAACGGCTCAGGGTTGGGAACCCCGCCGCTTGGATTTTTATCAAGAGGAGCACTACCGAATGAAACCATAGTGCTCGAGAAAATCACAATGTGAGGCCAAACCGCCCACCCTTAAACGTCCTAGTCCGGGTGAGGGAATGGATGTCACATTTGTTTTGCATAGCTCCCTCTTACCAACTTCATTGGAAGTCATTACATTCCTCATTAATTCGTACACACCAATTTATTCCATAACAAGGTTACAAATGTTTAAAAACACTCTGCTATTAGTGTTCTCTTAACAACTCCTATCATTTCCCACACAAATGCACACCAGCTTATATGAATATCTAATTATCTAACCAAACCATCCCTCTCAACTTGGGGTAATAGACATAGCTAGCCCACCATCCGAGCTCCCTAAGCCTCAGCTGCAGTCGCAGCTGGCTATCACCAAAAATCCTCCACCCTTTGATTTCGTCCTAGCCCGAGTGGAAAAGTTTATAATGACATGTAGAGACTTCTCTCTTTGTAACCCAATATATAATTCCAATCTACCTTTGGAATATACACAACTTGATTAACACCACACTATGTAGTTTTACATTCCTTAATGTCGGGCAAGGTTATATCCTTAGCCTTTTCTAATGTCCACCCGGCCGCTTAGGCCACGCATGCCTTCAAAGATATCCCTCTTGTGAATCGAGTCCTTGCCGTCGACTCCACACTACTACATGAGTTCTCGCTTATTGATTCCGTGCTATCACATGTCATCGTGGTTGATTCCGTATTGGTACATGACACTTCGCTTGTGGATTCCATGAGCACATAGGCTTTAAATACAAGTATTAAAAAATACTTATATACTTATCCTTGCCCTTCCTTCTCTAAGTTCTTCTTGATGTAAATCTCTATCAATGTCTTCCTACTAAATTTCAGAATAGTATAACTCCCACCCAACTTATGTTCTTCAAGTGAAATTTGGTACACTTGTTAAGTACCTTATCAAAAATCTCCACACCAAATTTTGGCACAAACAGAGTTCATATGCAAAAGTTATGCATGAAATTCTAACTCTAATTACTTAGTATGAATGTTGTGATAAAGCATCCGGTCATTAAAACTCTAATAACTTCCAACTCCTACGTCCAATCAATCTAAAATTTTGACACAAGATAGATATATAAGTTCAGAAGGTAGTGTCAAATTTTGGTATCCATATCTATAACCCTCTAAGAGATACATATTTTCAAACCTTGCTGCTTTGTTCCTAGACACCCTCCCCTTCAACTTTTAATAACTCTTTCATCCCAATGACTGAAGTTTTCAAATTTTTACCACAACTCCCATACTTTATAATAAACAATCCCTCAAATTTTCATACCCATTGAACACTCTGATCATCCATAATTGACAAATCTCTCACTATAAAGTTCTGCTCAAGTTCATAACTAATAAAACACTACAAGTAGTGCACCTAGTACAATCTAGTCACTCTAAATGCCACGAGTTTAAACAAGTTTGAACTCTGTCACTTCAATATGAATCTCAATGCAATAAGTTGAAGTTTACAATCAAACTTCAAATTCCTTAAACCCAATCTACTTCTAACAAGAGGTCAATCCCTCTTCAAGGCTAAATAGCCTTGGCTCTTCTCCTAAGAACTAAGCATACACATGTGCTCCTATCTTGCTTCCCACACACCCACACTTATAACCCGTGGGGTGCTTAAGGAGCACGAAGGAAAGAGAGGATGAATGAGGGAAGAATGAGGGATAATATAGTGAGTTGAGAGGGAGAGAGGGCATGAGATAAGGATAGGGTGAGAGGATTAGAGCCTCCAATCACAACCCCTTAACCTTCTCCTTCTAAGTAGGGATTCATCCCATCCACAAGGCTCTCGATAAGCCTTCGAAATCTCCTCCTAATTTGTAGGCTTTCATCTTATCTCCTAAGCCTTCCTCCCTCAAATGATGAACAAAGATCCTAATTCAAACATTTAACTAACCTTGGCTTTCTACCTACCACACTTTACCAAGGTATGTTCTCATACTATTTAAGTCCACTCCACACAAGCCTAATGCTTCAAACTTAGCTTTCTTCAAGCTTCACTCTTATTATATTTTTGTGAATAATCATAAATCAACAAAACACTACTTGTAATGTTTTACAAGTGTTAACAACACATGTGGACATCAATTTGGGCTCACATTATTGGCGACCATCTGGGACCGGCTTCTAGAATGTCTTGCTTGAAGTCAAGTGTCTTCATGTGTGGAATTGCTTCCACCTACTTCCGGCCGTTCGTGTCGGGAAGCTTTGTCCATTGAGTGTCTCAAATTGTACCGAGTTGTTAGGAAAGGTATTCGCCACAATGTAAGGACCTAACCAAACCGCATCAAATTTACCCGGAAATTTTTTTTTCTCCCATCTTGGAGCATAACCAACATTCCTTATTCTAATGCCCTCTTTTTGTGACACTTGTCAAAGATAACCTTCCTTCGCCTTTGAATTGCTTCCATGTGTTGAGCGGCCCTCCGCCTCTTCTCATCCAACTCCTCTAGATCCCCGAGCCTATTTCTCAAAGACTCATTGTCGTTGAGGCGTGTCCCTATTGCAACCCTCAATGACTCCACCTCAAATTCAATAGGGAGTGTAGCCTCAATACCGTAAACCAAAGAAAACGGAGTAGCTTGTGTTGTCACTTTGTAAGTCGTCCGATAAGCCCACAAAGCCGCGTTTAACTTGACGTCCCAATCTCTTTTTGAGTCGATGACCGTCTTGCGTAAAATGCCCACTAGAATCCCATTCACCCGCTCCGTTTGACCATTAGTTTGAGGGTGATAGGGAGTAGTCTTCCTATGGTCGATCTTAAACCTCTGAATCATCTCTGAAATGAGGTCATTAAGAAAATGTGTACCTCTATCACTAACTAGAATCTTTGGGACTCCAAACCTAGTAATGATATTTTCATACATAAATGTGGCGGCATGTGCGGCCGTGTCGGTTTTTACCGCCTTGGCTTCCGCCCATTCAGTCAAGTACTCGGTAGCTACAACAATGTATGCCATCCCTCTCGAAGAGTGGGGATGGACCTCCCCTACATAATCTATTCCCCATTTCTTAAAGGGAACTAGTGGTAATGAAATGTGCAATGGCATCTCCATCCTAAGGTCATTTCGAGCGTACCTTTGGCAAGCATCACACCTTCTAACATAGTCGTGTGAATCCTGAAACAATGTAGGCCAAAAGTAACATGCTCTAAGGATTTTCTGGCCGGTAAGTTGACCAGAAAAATGCCCTCCACAAGCACTATCATGACAAGCCTCTAGAATATCTGGAACCTCTACTTGCGATACACATCTTCTCAAGATGGTGTCCGCTCCTCTCCTGAACAATCTATTGCCTATCACTGCAAAGTGCCTACTATTGACTCTAACCTTTCTTTTCTCCTGTTTCGTCCATTCGGTTGGCAATTGTTGAGTGGTCAAGAACTCTACAATTCCGGCATACCAATCCGGTGTGGACGTGACTACAAACAATCTATCATCCATGAGGCTATCATCTATTGGCGTAATGCCCATCTCCTCCGACAATCTAGACAAGTGGTCGGCTTGTAAATGCATGCGGCCCGGTTTATATTCCACCGTGTAATCAAACTCTTCGAGTAACAAGACCCACCTAGCCAACCTTCCACTCAACTCCGGCTTGTTGACCAAATATTTAATGGCCATGTGATCCACATAAAACACTACCGGATTACAAATAAGATAGTGCCTAAACTTCTTGACCGAAAATACCATGGCTAGACACTCTCTCTCCGTAGTGGAGTAATTCCTCTCCGCGGAAGTCAATTGCTTACTAGCATAAGCTACGGGTAGATCCTTCCCCTTCTCTCCCGTGGATTGACACAAGGCACTACCCACCGCTACGTTGCTAGCATCACAATACACATGAAAAGGCTTTTCCCAATCCGGGGGCTGTGAGCCCAAATTGATGCCCACATGTGTTGTTAACACTTGTAAAACATTACAAGTAGTGTTTTGTTGATTTATGATTATTCACAAAAATATAATAAGAGTGAAGCTTGAAGAAAGCTAAGTTTGAAGCATTAGGCTTGTGTGGAGTGGACTTAAGTAGTATGAGGACATACCTTGGTAAAGTGTGGTAGGTAGAAAGCCAAGGTTAGTTAAATGTTTGAATTAGGATCTTTGTTCATCATTTGAGGGAGGAAGGCTTAGGAGATAAGATGAAAGCCTACAAATTAGGAGGAGATTTCGAAGGCTTATCGAGAGCCTTGTGGATGGGATGAATCCCTACTTAGAAGGAGAAGGTTAAGGGGTTGTGATTGGAGGCTCTAATCCTCTCACCCTATCCTTATCTCATGCCCTCTCTCCCTCTCAACTCACTATATTATCCCTCATTCTTCCCTCATTCATCCTCTCTTTCCTTCGTGCTCCTTAAGCACCCCACGGGTTATAAGTGTGGGTGTGTGGGAAGCAAGATAGGAGCACATGTGTATGCTTAGTTCTTAGGAGAAGAGCCAAGGCTATTTAGCCTTGAAGAGGGATTGACCTCTTGTTAGAAGTAGATTGGGTTTAAGGAATTTGAAGTTTGATTGTAAACTTCAACTTATTGCATTGAGATTCATATTGAAGTGACAGAGTTCAAACTTGTTTAAACTCGTGGCATTTAGAGTGACTAGATTGTACTAGGTGCACTACTTGTAGTGTTTTATTAGTTATGAACTTGAGCAGAACTTTATAGTGAGAGATTTGTCAATTATGGATGATCAGAGTGTTCAATGGGTATGAAAATTTGAGGGATTGTTTATTATAAAGTATGGGAGTTGTGGTAAAAATTTGAAAACTTCAGTCATTGGGATGAAAGAGTTATTAAAAGTTGAAGGGGAGGGTGTCTAGGAACAAAGCAGCAAGGTTTGAAAATATGTATCTCTTAGAGGGTTATAGATATGGATACCAAAATTTGACACTACCTTCTGAACTTATATATCTATCTTGTGTCAAAATTTTAGATTGATTGGACGTAGGAGTTGGAAGTTATTAGAGTTTTAATGACCGGATGCTTTATCACAACATTCATACTAAGTAATTAGAGTTAGAATTTCATGCATAACTTTTGCATATGAACTCTGTTTGTGCCAAAATTTGGTGTGGAGATTTTTGATAAGGTACTTAACAAGTGTACCAAATTTCACTTGAAGAACATAAGTTGGGTGGGAGTTATACTATTCTGAAATTTAGTAGGAAGACATTGATAGAGATTTACATCAAGAAGAACTTAGAGAAGGAAGGGCAAGGATAAGTATATAAGTATTTTTTAATACTTGTATTTAAAGCCTATGTGCTCATGGAATCCACAAGCGAAGTGTCATGTACCAATACGGAATCAACCACGATAACATGTGATAGCACGGAATCAATAAGCGAGAACTCATGTAGTAGTGTGGAGTCGACGGCAAGGACTCGATTCACAAGAGGGATATCTTTGAAGGCATGCGTGGCCAAAGCGGCCGGGTGGACATTAGAAAAGGCTAAGGATATAACCTTGCCCGACATTAAGGAATGTAAAACTACATAGTGTGGTGTTAATCAAGTTGTGTATATTCCAAAGGTAGATTGGAATTATATATTGGGTTACAAAGAGAGAAGTCTCTACATGTCATTATAAACTTTTCCACTCGGGCTAGGACGAAATCAAAGGGTGGAGGATTTTTGGTGACAGGGGCCTTAAGACAGGATAAGTGCTCAATTTGGACCTTAACTCAACAAAGGCCTTTTGGCACTCATCCGTCCAAACAAATCTAACATCCTTTTTGAGCAATTGAGTGATAGGGACCGCTATCTTTGCAAAATCCGGAATCAACTCTCTATACCACCCCACATGTCCTAGCAGCTTAGAGATCCCCTTGGCATTTTTCGGAGTTTCCAACTCATCAATGACCGCGATCTTGTCCGGATCCGGTTCTCTCCCCTTTTCACTCACAACATAACCCAACAAAACTCCCCTTTGTACCCCTAAAAATGTCTTGTCCGGGTTTAATGCCAACCGCATTTGCCTACACCTAACCAAGGCCTCCCTCACACAATGCACATGCTCTTTAGTACTAGATTGGGTACTAAAATCATCAATATAAACCGTCATGGACTTGAAGAGCAAGTCGCTAAAGATATACATGACTAGTCGTTGGAATGTTGCCGGTGCGTTGCATAAACCAAATGGCATCACCACCCATATGAAAGTCCCCCAAGGTGTCGTAAATGCCGTCTTGTGCAAATCCGCGAGCGCTATGGCTACTTGGTTGTAGCCGGCGTATCCATCCATAAATGTGTACCTCTCATGACCCCCTACCTCCTCTAACAACAAGGTAATGAACGGCAAAGGAAAGTGATCCTTTTGCGTACAATCATTGAGCTTCCTATAGTCTACACAAATTCTAAGCTTCCCATTTTTCTTTTTCACTAACACCATAGGAAAAACCCAATCCGTAATTTCTACCGGCTTTATAAACCCAGCCTGCAACAACCTCTCTAATTCCGCCTTGACCAATAATTGCAATCTAGGGTTCATCCTTCTCTCTTTTTGTCTCACCGGTTTTGAGCCCGGAACTAACGGAATACGATGCTCAACCATCTCTCTAGGAATCCCCTTGAGCTCATCGTATGACCAAGCAAAAGTATCACTAAACTCATCTATCAAATCACTATACTCCTTAATCTCCTTCTCATCGAGTTTAGAGCCCATCTTCATTGGTCTAACTTTCCCATCCTTCATTTTGACATCCACAAACTTCCAATCCTCTTCGACCACTCGTGTTTGCTCCTCGGTATCTCTATACCAATCGTTGGGTACATTAGGGTAGTCCTTGACATCATGACCCACGATAATGCCCGTAGAAGTAGTTTTAAAATGCAAAGCGGGCTCTAACTTTGAGAGTTCTAACATGGCCTCCTCATCTTGAGTCCCATCTACATGTACCAAACTCACATCACTCAACTCAATATCATCTAACCATGGAGTGAGTCCTCCCTTCACCCATTCTTCCTCCGTGAGAACCTCACACGGCTCTAAGGACAAATAATCCTCTCTAGACACCCTATCTTGGAGAATACAACTATGAGTCATCATCATGACGTCGCTAATGGACTCCGTGTATTGTATAAAATCTCCATCAACATCTTGATTGTAAAAATTAGGACCTAAGAACCCGCTAGAAGAATACATTTTAGCCTTCTCCTTGTCTTGAACAACTTCCACCAATGTATCCTCAAAATCCTCCTTAATTCCACCATTTTCCTCTTCATCCGACATTGGATCAATCTCCTCCCTAACCCAACCACCTAAAGGTGCAATAGAGACCTTGACTCTATTATCTACGGGACCATAGGTGATAGAAGGTTTGTGTCCTCCCCAATCTACTACGGCGTTAGACATCCTTAACCAAGGTCGCCCTAACAAAATGGGGAATGCATCCTTATTGTCGTGCATTTTAATGACTTGGAAGGTCACAATGTATTCTTCACCTCCCGTGTTAAGCCGACAATCTTTGATA
Organism: Polytrichum formosum; assembly: GCA_964035585.1. Taxonomy (NCBI): domain Eukaryota; kingdom Viridiplantae; phylum Streptophyta; class Polytrichopsida; order Polytrichales; family Polytrichaceae; genus Polytrichum; species Polytrichum formosum. The sequence continues at coordinate 72,696,781 of OZ037935.1, read as the reverse complement.
ATCCCCACCGGAACCACCGGACTTTGATTGGCCATATTAATCACAAATGGCGACGGACCCGTCAAACTTAAGCCCAATTTCCGCATAGTGTGCTCGGGTAGAATATTGAGACTACTTCCACCATCCACCAAAACATGAGGAACCACCTTGTCCACTATTGTTACTTCAATCTCCACCGCCTTGACTTCCCGAGTTCTTCCTTGCATTTGGACCCTTGCCGACACTCCAGTCTTTGGCCTCTTGGCCCTCCTATTCACGGGCATCCCGTCCTTCAAAGTTTTCCTAGCTACCGGTGAAATTTCTAACAATTGGCCAAAGGTGATATCGGCCTTTAGTGAGCTAAGGTCGGCCCAAAGGTCGTATCCATCTACTCTATCGGCCTTAGGCCTTCTAACACTATCAAACTCCTCTACGGGAATGCCCGGACCTTCCCACTCTCCTACATCACCACCCTCTAAATCATGGATGACATTAGACCTCTCCCTCTCATTGGCAATTTCATTTTCTCTCTCTAATGCCTTAGTGGCCTTCCTAGCCTCTCTAGTTACATTCTCCAAATCCGAAAAATAAGGAATTTCCCCCAATGGATTTTCCTCTTCTTCCTCCTCCTCCTCTACTTCTAATGGTGCATTACCCCTCATTGCTCTAGTGGTAACGGCTAATGCCGGAGCCTTATGCACAATTTCCTCCTTAAGACTTTTTAACTCGTATGAAATGGAGTTAGCATGTGGAAGACATGAACCTTGACCATTTGTGGACATTTCTAAATTTACCGGAACGGTAGAAGAATCCATAAATCGGACATCTTGAGATGTAGACGGTCCCATTTGTTTGGGTGATTGTGTAACTTGCCCCGAAAGATTCGTATTCCCATCATAATAGAAGTTAGAAGGTTTAAGGGTATTATTACCTTCATTTTGTGAACCCCTCGTATTCTCTTGATCCGGTTGGGTTGGGTTAGTTGGAGGGTTCGGTGCTCCACTTACCTTGTCCGGATGACGACATTGGTTAGAAGCGTGTGGCCCCCCACAATTATTACACACTTGACCTTGGTTTTCGGACCAACATTGCCCTATGACGTGGTATCTACCGCAAAGATGGTGAAAATCCTTTTTTTCGGTACTTTGGTTAGTTTGTCCACGTGGCGGAGGGCCCCGATTATTCCCTTGGTTTTGACTCGGACCCCTTAAGTTTTGTTGATGCCCATTATTGTTCGTTCGTTGATTGCGGTTCGGCCCGTTTCTACAAAATTGTAGTGTATGACCGTGTTGTTGACAATTAGTGCACCAAAATCCCGATGTGTGGTTTCCCGACTCTATTTGAGGTGGAGGACCGGGTTGTTGATTTTTGATCAACAATGCCATTTGGTCCGTTAGATTTTGAAATTGTTTTAACATTGTCTCTTGGAACCCTAGTTGAGTAGCACCTAGTCGTTGCTCTATCTCTTCAATTTGAGGGTCTACCCTAGGGGCCGGTAATGCTAACATGGTTGGGGGGGCCGTTACCGCTAAGGGAATTGAGGCCGCTTGAATGGCGACATATGGAGGGCGATTATGCGGCCTAATCGGGTCCATTCCCGTCTTAGGTAGGAGAGGGATGAATTGAGGGATCAACTCATCCTCTTTCCTCCATAGCCGCTCATAATCCCTCTCAATATGTTCCATATCCCTAGCGGCTACCTTAGCCTCGGCTAGGGTGCGAGGGTTCCTTTGTAATACACCCCTAATTGTAGTCGCTTTAACAAACCCTCTCATGAAAAATTGCATTAAAGTATCATCGTTGAATAAATCATCTACCCACCTTGCGCATACCCAATCAAATCTTCTAATGTATGCGGAAATCTCTTCATCTCTTCCTTGCCTCATTGTCATTAAGGCTCTAAAAGCCATACTTTGACCGACTTCGGGTCGAAACTCATTAAGGAACTCCCGTTGTAATTGGTCCCACGTTTGGAAGTGGCCCTCATCGTGGTCTCTATACCACTCATAGGCTTCCCCCTCTAAAGTCGTAGGGAACCAAACTAGCCAATATTGTTGGTTTGTAATTAGTGAGCTAATTACCCTCTCAACGAACCTCTCCATATGTCTAGACGGGTCTTCATCTTTAATCCCGTAGAACTTCGGGAGGTTCGAAGGTATGTCTAACGAAGGTAACCCTTGAGGTACGATTATTGGTAGGCCTCGCGGCCTAACCAATGGATCGATGGGGGGGATTGGTAATATTGGAGGTGGAATTCCACCTCCCCCTAAATCATCCATGGTGTTTCGTGGTCCTCCTTCACTAGATTCTCTAGAGCTTACACTACTCTCTTCTCTAGTCCTATTAGGTTCTTCCACTAATTCTTCACTCAATAGGGAAGGAATATCTCCTTCCTCTAGTCGAGTAGTGACCGGAGATACTTCTACCAATGGTTCACCCCTAAAGCCACCCTCTACACTAGTGCCTACCCTTTCTACCACTTCCTCTATATTAGAAGATCTTCGTTTAGTAACATTTTTCTTTAGTCCTAATGCTAACTTAGGTTTATGGGACCTCGTGTATCCTTGCATCCATCATTCACCGTTCAACCCTCACATTGACCAACCAAAGCCTCACAAGTTCTCTCTTTAATATTTCCGCTTAGTTCGTGTGATCATTGTTTTGGAGGTGAGGAAATAGAGACATACAATTTTCAATGAACAATCCCAATAGGGGATGGAAAGCTCATGTTAGTTTCAGGGTTAGTGCGAGTATCACCTCGTCACACCCCCTTACTCTCAACACTTGCAACAAGACTCTTCGTGAGGGGCTGACCATTCTTGGGTACCGTGCTTGGAATCGAGGTTCACCCTTCGATTCCTTACACTATACGTCCAAGTTTGGAATTACCCTCTCCGTTCGTCACGACAAAGACAATTACGAAAATCCTTTTTTAATTTAATATTTTTTCAATTGGAAGAGATTTTGCTTACCTCAAACTCTCGCTTCCTCCTGTTTTGTTAGCTCTCTCCCCTCGATCGAATTGCTAAACATACAACATTCAAATAATTGTAATTTAAAAAAACACTAAAACCCTCTAGTTTAAAAACTTTAAACTCTCACAACCGAGTGAGTATTTAAAGTTTGAGATCCTAATTCTTTAATTATCCCTCTACCTCTTAATTTTCTAGTGCGGGTCCTATAAAGGTGATCTTCGTTATGCCATCCCAAGAAGGTTTAGTAGGCGCACCTTTGCCGTGCTCCTTCCTCAAATTGAAATTGCATGAAATAAATACTAAATTCAAACCATACCTCTCACGAACGCTCCGTCCTTTAATCGATCTTCACGTTTCGCCTCTCCTACCGCCTTCCAAGACTTCCGTCGCCCGCTCTCCAAGCTCCAAGCTCCAAACTCGAAACTCCCGGCGGACGCACCATTTATGTCACCAAAAATATTCCACCCTTCGATTTCGTCCTAGCCCGAGTGGAAAAGTTTATAATGACATGTAGAGACTTCTCTCTTTGTAACCCAATATATAATTCCAATCTACCTTTGGAATATACACAACTTGATTAACACCACACTATGTAGTTTTACATTCCTTAATGTCGGGCAAGGTTATATCCTTAGCCTTTTCTAATGTCCACCCGGCCGCTTTGGCCACGCATGCCTTCAAAGATATCCCTCTTGTGAATCGAGTCCTTGCCGTCGACTCCACACTACTACATGAGTTCTCGCTTATTGATTCCGTGCTATCATATGTCATCGTGGTTGATTCCGTATTGGTACATGACACTTCGCTTGTGGATTCCATGAGCACATAGGCTTTAAATACAAGTATTAAAAAATACTTATATACTTATCCTTGCCCTTCCTTCTCTAAGTTCTTCTTGATGTAAATCTCTATCAATGTCTTCCTACTAAATTTCAGAATAGTATAACTCCCACCCAACTTATGTTCTTCAAGTGAAATTTGGTACACTTGTTAAGTACCTTATCAAAAATCTCCACACCAAATTTTGGCACAAACAGAGTTCATATGCAAAAGTTATGCATGAAATTCTAACTCTAATTACTTAGTATGAATGTTGTGATAAAGCATCCGGTCATTAAAACTCTAATAACTTCCAACTCCTATGTCCAATCAATCTAAAATTTTGACACAAGATAGATATATAAGTTCAGAAGGTAGTGTCAAATTTTGGTATCCATATCTATAACCCTCTAAGAGATACATATTTTCAAACCTTGCTGCTTTGTTCCTAGACACCCTCCCCTTCAACTTTTAATAACTTTTTCATCCCAATGACTGAAGCTCTCAAATTTTTACCACAACTCCCATACTTTATAATAAACAATCCCTCAAATTTTCATACCCATTGAACACTCTGATCATCCATAATTGACAAATCTCTCACTATAAAGTTCTGCTCAAGTTCATAACTAATAAAACACTACAAGTAGTGCACTGTGAGGCCAAACCCCCCACCCTTAAGCGTTCGTAGTCCGAGTAGTGGGTTTGGGCTCACATTCTTCCGTGGCATTGGCCTTGGGCTCACATTCTTCCGTGGCATTGGCCTTGGGCTTGGATGAGTCCTTTGATGACTCAAGTGTCCAATTCCTTGCCTTGTACGCGCAAGCCCAAGCGGATATTCCTCTCTTTCTTTTACCATTGATCACCTTTACTTCCTTAGGGTCCTTGAGCTCCTCACTAGGCTTAGTGGGTGAGTCCATAGTGCAAGGATCAACTCTTCATGTGACTTTGTTCTAAACTACTTCACATACCAATCCATGAATGTGGAACAACTCATTTATTTATTTATTTATGCGGTTATCAATGCAAAGTATTAACAAATACTTTTCACATCAAATTTCCCACATCACACCATCCTCAATTTAATTAACTTAGCACTCCTTGAGCCAAACTACTCTAAATGTGTCACACCAAACTACATTCCCCATACTAGTTCAAATCCCAACCTTTGGCTTGAACACCACCAAAGTTGGTCTTGCAAATTCAATGATCTACCTAATTTCTCAAGCCACACACCATTACTTTACTAATCAAATGCGTTCCCCGATGCATAACAACAATCAGTCTCACCCTAGCTCGTCCTTTTTGCAGCAAAGTAAAATCTCACTCCGAAATTCTACGCTGTTCGATGCAGATTGACGCCCGTCACCGCCCGTCAATTTCTTCCTTGAGGCACCTGTTTCCCGCAGACAGAGATCAGCTCCTTGTTAGCCCTTCTCAAGTTAGGCTAGCCTCGAATTAGCTAGCTCCTTATTTGCTCGGCCCTTAATTAACCAGCTCCTAGGTAGCTAGCTCCTAACTAGCCTAGCTGCAAATAGTCCATCTTCTAACTTGCCAGCTCCTAGTTAGCCTAACCCGCAATTAGACTAACTCCTAATCAGCATGGCCCATGATTGGCTTAGATGTCCCTTAAACAACTTGTAACCAACTGTCGGTTCTCCCTGATCATAGCCACCTTCCCTTAATTAGCTGCCGTCGGGTAATCTCCTCAATCTCAGCTTGATTAGTGCAGCTCCCTTGGCTCTGGCCGCTACGGTTCCCAATTCAGGCGCAGCTAACCCAGTTCACAGTCTCGGCTCTGCATTACAAGGTCACGGCTCTTGGCTCATGTGTGAAGTGGCTTTAACCAGCAACTGCAGCTGACTAGGCCCAGCTGCAGAGCTAATCCCAGCTTACAGCTTACCCAGTCTCGGACTCCCAGCACCTTCTCCAAAAGCCCAGCTCCTTCTTCAACAATTCAGGCCTTTGGCCAAATATTAAACCATTCAAAATAAGTACCATCATCTAACACTAACTGAGTGCGCCAATTTAATGGTTCAAACTAAGCTCTATAAACTAAATGCTATGAGGTGAACACTCTGAACTAAACACTATCACTAAATGCCTTAAGTCAAATACTATATCTAAGCAATGCAAAACCAATCTAAAAACTAGTTTGCCTCGGTTCTCTACCTAGAACCTTGCACCACACGTGCACCCTTCTTGCTCCACACACACCCACACACATAGCTTCAAGCTTCTTAAGAGCTCGCTCCCTTGAGAGCACTTGAGAGAGAGAGAGACCAACTAACTACACTAATTAACTCCGCTAATTTCCCACACATTGTCGCTAAGTTTAAGAGTCTTTCCTACCAACTAATTCACAATCTCCTCATGAGCTCTAAGAGCTCCAATTCCTAACGCCACACACGAGAGATCGAGAGAGAAAATGAGAGAATCCCCCACCTTACCTCGGACCCCCTTGGGATGCTCAACCCAAACTTAGCCTCCTTCACTTTCCGCCGCCATAACTTTCTCCCCTTACCTTCCCAAATTGTCACTCACCACTTTAATTCAAACCACGATGCTTAAATCGTAATTTGATTGGTGCTTTTAGAATTTGCTTATCCTCCACCTTGCGTTCTTCCTTGGACCTTCCCCATTAAGTGGCCACGATGAGGTGGTCCACTTGTGCGTTCAATGTGATCCTCCATTCATCCCAATTCGAATACACTTGCCTCTTGAGTCACCTTGGTTGTCTCCATCCATTTGTACTAGCCTACTCACTAACTACTCAATCCAAGTTCTTCTTACCTATCTCTATTCACTTAAATCATTTCCTAAGGTAAAAACACACTAACCTCTCCACTTCAAGCCCCTTATAACATTGTACTCCTAAGGCTAACAATTCACTTTTTTTATATTTTTGTGAAGTGACATACCACTTCAAAGCACACCGACTAATATTTTCTAAAGATTAAGACTAAATGTGGGCACCGCTTTGGGCTCACATGCACCTAGTACAATCTAGTCACTCTAAATGCCACGAGTTTAAACAAGTTTGAACTCTGTCACTTCAATATGAATCTCAATGCAATAAGTTGAAGTTTACAATCAAACTCCAAATTCCTTAAACCCAATCTACTTCTAACAAGAGGTCAATCCCTCTTCAAGGCTAAATAGCCTTGGCTCTTCTCCTAAGAACTAAGCACACACATGTGCTCCTATCTTGCTTCCCACACACCCACACTTATAACCCGTGGGGTGCTTAAGGAGCACGAAGGAAAGAGAGGATGAATGAGGGAAGAATGAGGGATAATATAGTGAGTTGAGAGGGAGAGAGGGCATGAGATAAGGATAGGGTGAGAGGATTAGAGCCTCCAATCACAACCCCTTAACCTTCTCCTTCTAAGTAGGGACTCATCCCATCCACAAGGCTCTCGATAAGCCTTCGAAATCTCCTCCTAATTTGTAGGTTTTCATCTTATCTCCTAAGCCTTCCTCCCTCAAATGATGAACAAAGATCCTAATTCAAACATTTAACTAACCTTGGCTTTCTACCTACCACACTTTACCAAGGTATGTTCTCATACTATTTAAGTCCACTCCACACAAGCCTAATGCTTCAAACTTAGCTTTCTTCAAGCTTCACTCTTATTATATTTTTGTGAATAATCATAAATCAACAAAACACTACTTGAAATGTTTTACAAGTGTTAACAACACATGTGGACATCAATTTGGGCTCACACTGGCCCAACCCATTTCAGTCACGATCGGGCCCATCAAGGGTCCATACCCGGCTCCTAACTCGGCCACAATCTTCAATTCCCAGCAGCCTAAGCTGCCATAGTCTTCAAATCCCAGCAGCCTAAGCTCGGCAGCTTCAAATTCCAGCAGCCTAAGCCCCACAGTCTCAAATCCTAGCAGCCTAAGCTCGGCAGCTTCAAATCCCAGCAGCCTAAGCCCATAATCTCAAATCCTAGCAGCCTAAGCTCGGCAGCTTGAAATCCCAGCAGCCTAAGCCCACAGTCTTAAATCCTAGCAGCCTAAGCCCACAGCTTCAAATTCCAGCAGCCTAAGCTCCACAGTCTCAAATCCTAGCAGCCTAAACTCGGCAGCTTCAAATCCTAGCAGCCTAAGCCCACAGTCTCAAATCCTAGCAGCCTAAGCTCAGCAGCTTCAAATTCCAGCAGCCTAAGCCCACATCTTCAAATTCCAGCAACCTAAGCCCACAGCTTCAAATTCCAGCAGCCTAAGCCCACAGCTTCAAATTCCAGCAGCCTAAGCCCACAGCTTCAAATTCCAGCAGCCTAAGCCCACAGCTTCAAATTCCAGCAGCCTAAGCCCACAGCTTCAAATTCCAGCAGCCTAAGCCCGACAGCTTCGAATCCCAGCAGCCTAAGCTCCACAGTCTCAAATCTTAGCAGCCTCACTAACTATCTACCTAATTCTACCAAGCCCCCTACCTAATTACCCTAACCAAACCCACTAATTCCACTAAGCCTCTACCTAATTCCCACATTTTTCTAGCTCTAAGAGTTCAAATTCCTAGAGAAGAGGGAGAGAGAGCAAGAGGAGAGGGAGAGGAGAGAATGAAGAGAGAAAAAAAGGAGGAGGGGAGGGCACCCAAGACCACAAGTCCCTCAACCTTCTCCTACTTAGTAGGACCTTATCCTATCCACTAACTCCTTACCCCCTAAACCAACAAGAACACGTTCTAATTCAAACATTTAAATCCAAGGACCTTCCTCTTGCTTCATCAAACACTACTCCTCTAATCAAAACACTCCCTAATGCCACTAATCCTCTACTTAACCACACAAAATGGCTTAAGGCCTAAACCTAAATCCACACTAAGCCTCACTCTTTTTATACTTTTAATTGTTTCAATAACACTCCAAATGCAATTCTAAGTAGATCCTAAACATAAAACAAATATGAGCAACCATTTTGGGCTCATACACAACACTATAAAAAAAACCATGAGCAACAACGCAACACAATGCAATTCAACAAAACACAACGCTCTGATACCAAATTGTAACGTACCTCGTTAAACTGATCATAAATAATAATAATAAATTTATTAACTAAAGGCTCACCTCCCAACCTGGAGACACACACAAAACATAACATGTGTTCTCCTTATCTATATGCGTAGATCATTTTTACTTTCTTTTACATAGATAATAGTCATCCAACTTCTCATTCATCCATGCTCCTTAGTCTTGGACATTCATCCCTGCGATTTTTCCCCATCCTCAACAATACCTTTCCCAATTAGTCCATTACAGGCCCCGCCCCTTCCACGCCTCTTTCACTGCCTAGTCTTCTTGCTTGCACCTGCATGGGGACTCATCCCTATTGGGAATCAATGTAACAATACCCGGTCACTTAAGCCATTAAGCTCCTCTCGCATGTGAAGGAACTCCATAGATTAACTTGGAATAATGAAAGTGATGTCAACTTGAATATTTGTAATTTTGACCGGGTATTGTCACATTGGTTCCCAATGAGGAAGAGTTCCCACGCAGGTTCAGTGAAGGAGGCATTGGAGGGGCGGGGCCCAGTTGAATGAAGATGTGATCTAGCCCGGGGCCCGAAACACATGCTATTTGGCCAAATCTTAAAATTAGTGATGGCTAAATTTTTTAATTGAGTGATATTAAATTCATGAATATGTGCTCATTTACCATACACTTCAAGGACATTAGTGCGTGCTTTCCAAGGTGCTTTGAAGCATGAGGTCGCAACTATGAGAATCATTCTCGATGGTGTAGTAGCAACAACAACAACTTTGGGTGATGTAAAATGGTATGGTAGCATTGCTACTCATCAAAATATGAAAAAGACATTGGCGAAAACTTTTTGGGCTTCTAGAACTCTAGATCTTTTAGTGGCACTAATTTTGTAGTGTTAAGAAATTTAGTACCACCTTCACTAATTTCCCACACACACTATTATCCAACCCTCACTAAATGGGATAAACAGTGTATAAAAGCAAATCCAAGTCGTGCATGTAGTAATTTGCCCTCATAGCAATTACATATAGGTGTTCAAATTATGTATTGCTATGTTGGGTTTAGGCATATTTACCTTTAGGTAAGTGGGATTCATTGAGCCAGTGATTGTAAGTCATGCAAACTATCATTTCAAGTTCTAGAATCAGATTTGAGATACAAATGTTGCAAAGGTCAGAGTGAAGATTAAGTTAAATCTCTTTATTATGAATGATCACATAGGTCGTCCCAATGTTCACTACTGAACCTAGAATGATATTTATATCACGAGGCCATATTCCAATCTCATCGTAACATGTGTCAATATAGTGTCCATTCTTAACTAGAAGCCTTGCCATATAAGATACCACTCGAATATATTTATGTATAGGTGTCGGAATAAGAATATGAGCACACAAAAGGCCCACAAACCTAAGTTCGTTTTACGAGATGCTGGCAAATGTATCTCCCCCATATCAAACTGACGGTATGGGACGGTCCTCTCCCCCTCGAAATCAGCAAAGTCGTACAGGCTTTAACTTGCATGGATGAAATAATTGGTGCTCTGATTTCATCTGCCTTGTAAATATCACATATCACATGAGATGGCCTATTTGGTTTCTGGCTGTGCACAGGTCTGCACCAGTATCGTGTTTTATAGATACCATATAACTATAACAATATATAACAATGAACGGGGAGAACTGACCTGTAGTTACGGATGAACCGGTTGAAGTTCAAGACGTTAGGAAAATTACCCATCATTTTAGAGGAATTTAGAGAATATACTTCAAATTAACAAATAAAAACTGAAAGATGTGAGCATATAACTAGTTGGACTTGGAAACACTGAGATCTTGACAAATCGCGTTCAAAAAATTTCTCCAAACATTGTTCTATGATGTGAATATCAAATTTTCTAAAAACATTTATACCAGTAGGGTATGGGTATTTGATGGTATTGTTGTTTTCGGTACCGTTCAAGTCTATATAACATGCAAGAACTTTGATACCAAGGCAAAATTGTCCTTGTATCAACATGATTTGGAATAGTACTGAACCAAATAATAACTTGGGTCTACAAAGATTTTCTCACCTCGACACGCCTATGAGATCTCAATATTTGACAAATAATGCAATTTTGATATCCACAGGTAAGTGCTTTGATACCATTACGATGTTGATTATTGATACCATGCATTCGGCTACATACCACACCAACATTGGTCAACACCAATGCGGTGTAGGTATCTAAGTTCAACTAGGACATCAATAAGGGCATGTCTACAAGTATAAAATACTCAACTAGGTGTTTTGTTTTGTTTTGTTTATTTTTTTTGAAGGAATTGACAAAACAACCTTGAGGACGACTATGGAGGTCACTTCTCTTGACTAAAATTGAGATCATTTCCTCAATACCACATCTCTCAATACCAATGTTGATACCCACTAGATATTTGTGCTTATACCATTACAAATACCATGGTATTATCACCTAGAAACCCTTAGACATAATTTGAGTATCTTTAATACCATGACCCACATGATATCCATCATTTTTTGGGTTTTCGTTCAGTATCCTTACCCAATAGTTTATATATATAAAGGATACGGGCACAACATTGCTTTACATCATCATTGGGCCTTTTGCAAAACTAGAATATGGAGATACTTTAATCAAAACATCACTCAACGAACTCGAGGAATTTATGTTTTTCAATAACAAGAATGCAATGGTAGGTGGCAATTCTTGGGAAAGCATGCCTTCTCGAGTCTCAAAATCATCGTTGAGTATGGTGGACCGGGAGGATCTCTATGGAAATATCCTGGCTTAGATCATGGATCTTAGGCCCACATAACGTGTTATCAGGTCTTAGGAATGTTAAGGTGTCTTATTTGTGATTTTAATAGCTTTTCCTAAAAAAAATTCAAATGTTAGTATATTTGCACTTACGTGAATGAGATCTGGGCCTTGTTCTCCATATATTATTATATCCTCATGGTTAGGTATCCATGATGTTGGATGAGGTGTATTGTCTTCCTTTCAGAAGGTGGGCTCTGTGGAGGGTGAGGAGTGGGGTAAGGTTAGGAAGGGTGTAAGAAGGCGGGTGTAAGAAGGCATGGACTTGCCAATTGTCAATTTTTATTTATTTATTTATTTTAATTTTTGATTCAAGATAAGGTACGTGAGATAGTTTATCACGCTTTGGTGTATAGCAACCATCAAGGCTTTCCCTAAAAAAATTCTACTAGCTGATACAAGTCAATAGATTTGAGAAGAGAAGCATTAGTTTCACAACGAGGAAGATAAACTGATTGTGCTCAGGGATCTTTTCACTCCATATGGAAACAATGAACAGGCAGAACCGACCGCTAGTTACAGATGAACTGGTTGAGATTGAGAAATAACTGGTTCAAATCAGGAAAATTACCAATCCATTCAGAGAAATTTACAGAATATTCCCCATTTGATTAAGAAAGATGTCAACAAAATAACTGGTTCAAATTCAAGACTTCGGGAAAATTAGCGATCCATTGAGAGGAACTTACAGAATATTCCCCAACTTACACAGAAAGATGTCAACATGTAACCGGTTGGTCTTGGAAACACTCAGATCTCGACCGACTATGCCCAAAATTCTCCCCAGACACTGCTATGAAAGCAAAAGCTGAGAGACGTGTTTCATTGGTATGACAAAGATGAGGACTTCATCAATATCCATAACTTACATGGAAGGCTGTTGGGTGGCCTCACATTGATGAAATGTCTGTCATTGTCTTCAAGAGCAACCGACCACTGCCTTTGTAACTGAAGGGAAGATTTGGACACACACCGGTATCATATAAAGCTTATGCTCTGTGAAACTGCCCAAAGTCGTGAAATTAAACCGATCCTCAAGGGACGGGGGGAAATTTGCAAACAGTTCAAGTCAGAAAATTATAGGAATAAGTCTACTAAAATGATGATATTGGATCGCACATTCATTGAATGTAGTCCTACTAGCCACATGTGATACTTGTATGTTCACGATCGGCATATGAGTCCTAAGTGTCGGTAAAAGAAAAGATGTAAACTACATACCACTGTGGTAGCTTTATATATTTCTCGGCGATGATTTGCCCAGGATTCGTATGCTTGTAGTGGCGCTATGAGCATATGAGCCCTTAGCAATTGTCATGCATTGTTGAAAGAACAATGCAAATCTATCATTTTGGTATATTTGTGGGTTTTCCAAGGACGTAAGACCAGTTTTAGTGAAACATGACAATCGCGCCATGAATCATATGCTTGTAATGTGGTCACACTAGTGAATATCAAGCATCAATTGATAAACTTTTAAATTCAATATGATGCGTAGTTGCTTTGAACAAGTTTGCAATGTGACTCTTGTTTTAATCCCCGCATCAGCTCGTGGGTGTGTAGGGTAACTAGATAGGGTTTCTTCTATTTTGCTAGGGAGGCTTTAAAAACACTTGAGAAATGTTCAATTCAAAACATGTATTGGAGAGCACATTCATTGAATGTAGTCCTCTTTGCTGCCATGTTAGATTTGGGCTGGTCCAAGCCACTCATTGTCTTTTATGGTTTACCTTATTGATTGCAAAGGCTGGGGTAACCTGTATGTTGATTTCATGCTGAAAATGAAAGGGAAAATACTGGGACTACGGACCCCGTGCGTTGCTATCTGGCCACTTTATGACGACATGGTGGGAAGACTGGGTCAAAAGAGGAATGCGATTGGTTCTGCACTTTTTATTCCTAAAGGAGTTCTCCAGAATTCACTTGGAGCCCAGTACACTGTTGTATGTTATTTAGTGTAAATTTCTATTTGGAGTTTTATGCAGTGCTATAACTTTTTTTTTGCCAAGAACGTAACTTTTTACCAAGTAAAGTCATTTATGTTGCATATTGTCCGTGTAACCTATTCAATCTTTGTTGGTAGCAAATGAGACCTACAACGAGAAGTTATAGCCTTGCTTAACTCCCAAATAGTAAGTGACACTAAATACCATAAACTATGTAGAGTTATCCGTAAAGTTTCTCAAAAAGGGATGAAACCGTGGGTTTGATCCTTCTTTGAGGAAACTTTCTAGTAAGAGCTCCTTAGCTCGTTGTACATTGGAGTCTCTTTTGAAAGTCGGGTGAAACTTTTTCTTTTTTGGGGGTTTAAATTGAAGCAAAATTCAATTGCAAGGAAAGACCAGTGTAAGTTGGGTGAAACTTTTGGGACCTTTTTCTTTCCACTTCTCAAACTTTGAGAGAATTTTAAATAGGGTATGTACATGGGACCCTTTTCCCTAACTCCCAGGTCAGCCCACCCATCCTAGCAAGACAAGCTAAAAAACCGGTTTTTAATAGTCTGACACCACTCTTTGTGTATAATAATTTGAGCATTAAGAAAAAATTTGTGGCTTTGTGTTAATTCTCACAAACTCAAAGATTGGGGCTACACCACCCATGGTTTCATTGGCTTCACTTTATGAATAACTCTAGTGTCTAAGGAGATGTTTGAGCTTCCTAGTGTTTCCAAGACCAACTGTTTACACGTTGACATCGTTCGGGTTGTCTTTAGTAGATTGGGGAATATTCCATAAATTGCTCTAAATGGATTGGTAAATCTGCTGAAGTCTTGAATTTGAACCCAGTTGTTTCTCAAACTCAACCAGTTCATCTGTAACTAGCAGTCGGTTCTCCAAATTCATTGTTTGAGTTGTAGATAAATAAAGAGTGTCATTGATTTCGGGATCATGTTTATGCTCTTGCACTGATTGAATGGGCTATGTTCTAGACTTCTACACTGAAATTGCGTGATTAGATTGCCCCACACTTGGTCCGAGATGACCTTAACCCCTTTGGGATGTTGAGGCCAGGAATGGCCTCGAAGTTCTGTATTCTCCAATTTCGGGTATGAATCGAATGGTTTTTGCAAATATGGTAAAGGCGAAATCTGTTGGCATGGGGTAGGGGAGAATTATCATGATTTAAAAAAAAAATTAAGATCCACGGTGTAGAGTGCACATTCATCCGAAGTGAGGTTTCTACATATTCTGACCCTAGACTCGTCCTACGGTGACGAGGTACATGTTCAGATACGTGAACCCGAACTTGGACAGCCATAGCCGGTCACACTTCCGGCGTGTGAACTTGTACCTCCCGGTGATGCACCGACTGTACAGTCGTCCTCGGATACATTCCCTACATATACTTGGCCCGTATAGAGCATTGAATACATTGGACCACCCCGCTGCACACCCTCCCCGTTTTTTATTTGTGGTTTTTTTTACACAACAGACAATGCTCTCCGAACTTTTGCGTTGTCTTTAGCACTACAGTATCCATCTACACTAATTTTCCGACGCGGAAACAACCTCCAGACCGTATGCTAAATCAGATACGTACTTCACATATTGCAAAAATATGCCTCACGACACAACGTATCTCCAGAACCCAACATCTCAAAGGGGTTCAACTACCGGATGATGGTGGAGGGATACCCAAATCTCAAGGAAGAGGTTGGCGGTTCGAATCCCGGCTGTGAAATCTCCTCTCTACTTGAAGGAAAACTTGCCAGGTGGTCAACTGCCTCCTGTGCTTTGGCGTTGGCCTGTCGGCCTTCTGTCTCAAAAAAATAAAAATAAAAATAAAAATAGATTGCCCCACACTAATTTATCAACATTCCATGCTATTTGCAATATTTGTCTCCACAGTAAGAAATTAAAGCAATCATTCATATTGTAGTTGCTATACGGATGAATGAACAAAGGCATAACTTTTGTGATTTGGTTTTAACCTACTATAATTTGCATGGTTAAAGAGGTAACCTATTTGTAGAGGCAACTTAATTTATGTAGATTTGATCTAATTTGTTGTAAATTCACATGTTTCTTTTACCTCGTTGTCAATTGCAAACTTAATTGTGTTGAAACATTGTATGATTAATGGGTTATGTTTGTTGCAAATGACGACCAATTCACAGAAAGTTGTCTCGCATGAAAAAGTTTGTATGGATTTGAATCGTTTCGTTTAGAAGGTGTCGTTATGTGTAATATTATTTTACTTCAATCTTTCTAAGTTTTTGGGTTTACAAACCTTGATGTTGATTGCAAAGGTTTAAGATCAATCGTCATGTTTTCCCCTATTATCTCATTGATTCGGAAAGTTCAACAGTTGGGTTATTCAAGTAAGGTCTAACTAAGTGCTCACATTTGCACGTCTTGATTTGAAACATTCGATGTGAAAAAAAAGTTTTGAATGAGTTTCAATGTAAGGGAGTTGTTGAAAGGTCTCAAAGGGAGAATTGGGGGGGGGGATTTAGGGGGTAGTTACGGGTCATGGCTTTGTGGAATAGGGTGGGAGAAGGTATCAATGTGCCCAATGGCTAAAGGAAGGAATACATCTTGGTTTACAGTTTTATTCATTGGCCTATGTGTTTATTATGCACATAATGATTGTAAGATACCCATGGAACACAGAAAATTTCAAATGCTTTAGAACTAGAGTGGAGCATGTACAACAATGTCATGTTAACAAAATCACGAGTTCCATGCAAATGTGACACAACTTGACATGATTCATACCCAATTCATATAGTAACGAAGGACCAACATTCGACCACAGCAAGTGGCATTGTGTGATGCACACCGATAACAACGGCGGTGTCACGTGTGACTTTAAGGACAAGATATTTACTTTGTTTCATGAAACATTTTCATTTGAGCACCAAATTAGGTTATGCCAAGCGGTCTGCTGTGATACACACTGATGGCGGCAATGGTGCCACATTGCATTCTTTGTATAGAACGACTTCACAAAACCACCTAACTTTGAACACCAAAATGTCTCATGTGATACCCAACACTTTTTGTGAGGGATAATCATTGGCGATATACACTAATTTAAAAATCCACAAGATGTAAATTAGTATGGTCCACACTAATTGAAACAATTGGTGTAGAAATCAGTTGTGCATGCAACAAAGTACTAAGTTAGGTGCGGATATTTAAGTTTCATGGGAAGATGTGAGCAATTCATGCAGGTGATACCGTTCACTACTTACATGTGGAATTTCTTGGCTAAAGGGCCGTGTTTATAATTTCAGCAAATTCAGCAATTCATCCCAATCACAAAGTTTTGAAGAGACTTCGAACCACGTCACTTGCCAATTGGTTTTAGTAAGGATGCAATATTGATATGGTCCACGCTAAATCCGACACCCCAAGATATGGAGTGTGCAAGGTGGTGCCAATGCCACATAGGAAAAGAGATGATTTTAGTGTGATCTACACTATTTTCCACTCCAAAGTTAGTGTGGGCATACTAAATTCAATAAAGGCCCATGCCCATTTGGCTTTACCAAATAATTAAAGTATTTTCTAGAAATTAGGTAAAACTTTGTTGGTTATGGCAGAGACACCCCGGTTATCCTGGTGCACCTACAAGAACTTGCTCTAGAGATGTTTGAGTAGCTCCTAGTTAAGTAGCTTTCACACATGTTTATTGTTTTATCTACAAAGCAATGACATGTTGGATAGTTTTTGAAGCAGGGTCAAATGTCTTACTACTCATCTACCTTACCATCGGTTTTTGTTAATGAAGCTCCTTGCGCCCTCTTAGCGGAAACTAAAAGCAACCAATCACAAGGGCTAGAGGCGACACATTTTAAGGTCCTACTTTCTTGCCTCACCTCTAGGTACTGATGGGAGGGTTGGTGCTTGAGGTTTAAAACCTTCGTTTGAAAACCATGCCACATACTTCGCCAAATAGGCTTGGGACTAGATAGCAACGATGGTGTGGAAGCCATGTTCTTAAAACAAACTTTTAGGCTAAGTGAGATTAGGCTAAAGGCAGGTGGGAAGGGGGCATAAGTGGTGCAAATTATCATGTATTTGGCATAACTTAGTAGATGCAAATGGTACGTGGTCCTTTGTTTTAGGATCAGTATGCCTACCATAGGTTGATAGCTAGTCCAACAAACCTGTGTTGAATAATTATTTAAAGTGCCAAAAGTTGGTTTGGCACTTCAAAATAATAATATTGAAAATTCCAACACTTATCCTATGACTTTCTCACAATTCCAGCTAGTTCACATAGCCCCAATCAATAGGTATAAGGTGTTCACATTACACATCTTATTACTAGTACGTTTATGTTCTAAATCCTCTCCATGAGGTGTCCACAATCCATGTGGGATATGTAAACTTGAGAATTGAAGCCCTGGTAGTCCTCTTGTATGTATTTGTCCGTATTTTTTGCATAAAAATTTCAAATTGCACTTTTTTTGTTTGTTGGATGTGCATAACCTTACTTAGTTGATGAGTTGTGTTCATGGGCCCAGTAGTAGTGTTCATTCGAAGTGAATTCGGATGAATTACAAAATTTTATAACTTGGATGAAATTATTGTTACATGCATACATCATGCACACAATCACTTTCAAATGTATAGTAGGTTCAGAGATTTTGTTTGGAGCCCGATTTGGTCGGAGATACTGCATCAACAATCATGAATTGTTGGAAACATACATGTATTCTTTGGAGATTTCTTGACAATATGGAAGCAAAGGAGGCAATCATGAGAGATAGAGAAGCTCAAGAAGCAACACAAAAGAAATAGTTGGAAGAAATTACTACCTTACTGGAACAATTGGCATTGGTATTTAAAGAGAGTGAAAGTAGACTTACTGTGAATGCACCTAAGTTCATCAATTATGATCTGGAATTTGATCTAAACAATCCCTACATACCTACTAAGGAGAAAATTATAGGTATGTTTGATGTAGGAGGTGATGCAGCGGACAATGAACCCATTGAAGAAGTTGACAATGTGCAAATTAGTGATGTGGTGGTAGATAGAGTAGGATTCAAGGATGTTGAAAGCGCATTAGTGATTTTGAAACAATTTTTGGAACAATAACCTACAATTGTTACACCTTTCATCCATAGCATTCAAACACTTCAAATGGAAGTAGGATCTTGGCATGCACAAGAATCTCATCAAACAACTATAGATTTGTTCTCCCATTATGCTTAGATGTATGGTGACATTTATATGTTATGTATTTTCATCCTTTATTTATATAGGTGTTATATTTGAAAATTCCAAAGTCACATAAGTGTTATTCATGTAAGTGTTAAAGTGTTAACACCACACAAGTGTAGTAAATTTCCTTGCTCCGAATGTATGTTTTCTATCCGTGCAAAGAACATTTCTTCTATAACCTCCAATTTCAATATACAAACATATCATACATGCACCATGAGCAACTAGAGTGTGTGTGTGTCTCATTGCTATCGCAACTTGCCATCCTCTCTTGTTGTCGGCCATGATGTAGTGAGTTCATACCAATGTAGACTCCATTTGCACAATTCAATAAACTCAAGCATTTTCCTAACCATGCTTTCACATGTGTTTCTCCAAATCCTATTTGCAAATCATTTCAGACCTTGGACAACTAACCAACTAATTCAACTATTAGTTAACTAGTTGTCTTTCGTAACTATAGTTGTTCGCGATTTGACTTGCCAATAAGTGTAGTTAACTATAGTTGTTTTAAATTTAGTATGCCAAAAAATACAATTAACTATAGTTATATCTAATTAACTAAATATCTAGTTAACTAAAGTTGAGCGCAACCTATTCATGGAATTTTGTTGTAGTGTTGTAGTGTTGTAGTGTCACTAGTGTGTTATTTGTTTTGGTGGTGTACATGGAGGTTGTTCTGGAGCCCAACACTGTGAGTGATCGTATAAAGGCGTTTCTTGATGATCCTCAGTGGTGCGAGCATATTAAATATCCTCAACTGAAGCAAGTCAAAGAGGCGAACTTCTTCAAATCTATAATAATACTCGGAACTTTTCTAGTTAACTATAGTTGTTCCCTAAAATATATTGAAAAAATCTAGTTAACTATATGAGCTATTTGGGTAGTTGTCCAAGGTCTGAATCATTTGCACTTGCCAATACGTTCACACATGATGGGGTGCATCTTGACCTAAATTCTATTTCCACATCATCTTTTTACAAGTCCCCATGATGACATGAGACACAATTTTTGGCCAAAAACAATCACTTTATGCCTAATCTGACCCTTGCTTAGGATGAAGCTTCAAAAAGAATTATTTACAAAGACATTAACAATTTTGAAAGAGTAAAATTTTCAGCGTTAGTCTAAAAAAACCAATGAAGATTTGGATGAAGCCCCAAGAGGTAGGGCACGGTAGTGGAAGTAACGATAGCAATAATGATAGAGGGTAGCATCCACTCGTTTCATCCATCATATTTCATCCACAGCCGCACGTCGGACCTTTCCTGGTGAGGGCAGCGACCACCGACCTGCCCAAAACGGAAGGTTCTCTACCAAACCGGGTATAGACCAGAATATCAAGCCTGGCACCGAACCTGTTACCGAGCCTGGTTCCCGGGGAGGCCCGATCCATTTATAAAGCTCGTCTCTCTCCCTTCAATTCCCGTCCTGCTCGACTCCACAGTTCTATTGCAGCATTTCCTTCGATACTCCCCATAGCCATTGCCACTTGAGAGCTTGAATTACACTTCCTTAGTCCCTTATAGATCTTTCCAGCCACAATGTCTTACGGTGAGGACGAGACCTACGGCACTGGACGACGCAACACCGGCTACGGTGAGGAGAGTGAAGGCGGATACAAGGCCTCCACCTACGGAGACGACACTGAGGGCTATGGCGCCAAGAAGACTACCTATGGTGACGATGAGGAGACTTCCGGATACGGAAAGAAGAAGTCTAGCTCTTACGGTGAGGAGAATGAGGGTGGACACGGCAAGCATGGCAAGAAGGGACGTGACACCGATGGCGATGGCATTCCTGATGAGTTCGAGAAGAGCCAGTACAACAGGGAGGATGTAAGTGGATCCTAGTACATTGTTGGCTGATCACATTTGTAGATCTGATCGTCTTTCTGTATAATGACCTTTGGTTTCTTCACTTTCGATTATCGAGCTCATTTTGACTAGCTACTGCCAATCGTTTAGTTGCTTATGGGTGCATTTCGAATTGGAGCTAAGCTGAAAGATAAACATTTTGTTCAATGCTGCAGGTTGAGAACCTTAAGGACCGCGATGACATTGATGATGAGGAGAAGGAGCACCGTCGCAAGGTGTTGATGGCTGAGGTTGCAGCCGGTGTTGTCGGCGCTGGTGTCCTCGGAGTTGCTGGATACGCAGCGTACAGCCACTTCAACAAGAACGACGACGAGCAAGGTGAGGACGGTGAGAAGAAGCAAGGATTCTTCGGTCGCAAAAAGAAAGACGACGACGAGGAAGGCGAGAGGAAGCACCACGGTCGCCGTGGCGATGACGAGGAAGAGACGTCAGGCTACGGAAAGAAGAAGTCCGGTTACGGCGAGGATGAGGACGAGTCCTCCGGCTACAAGAAGAAGTCCGGCTACGGCGAGGATGAGGATGAGTCCTCCGGCTACAAGAAGAAGTCCGGTTACGGCGATGAGGAAGAGTCCGAGGACAAGAAGAAGAGCTGGTTCTAGACGCCACAATTAATGGCCAGACGCTCTTTTGAGGATCGATTTGTAATTGTTGTAAATTTCTGCTCTGTTCTGTACCATCTGGTAGCTCTAACTCGATTAGAAGCTCTTAAACTTGGAAAAGTGAGCTTCTCAGAAGTCTGAGCACTCTTGTAATTCGACGATTGCCTGATACTTTTTGTAACTCAGGCAATGCAATGAAACTGGAAATTATTTTTGTAAGCAAATGTCACCATACTGTTTTTTCATTTTTCGAAATCTCAATGCTCCCGGATCAGCAAGCGTGAGTCACTCTAGCTTCCACCGATGAATCACTCTATCTGCCCATTTGTCATTTACGAGACAGCTACTGCCACCACGACAAGTGTCTTATCCAGTGCCACACTTGTTAAATCTTCGAGTATACCCCGATCCATCTAATTGAAAATGCAGCGCATATCACACGTCTACAACATTCGATAACCAACGTTGATGGAATGCCACTACCAAATTTATGTAATTATTTGAAATCTCTACCACTTATTTACCACCTTCAAATAGCACATTCTGAAGTTACCACATAGTAGTCACATAGAAGCATAAATGTAATCTACCACATCCTAATCCTACTACGACATACATCGAAAATGGGAGCTCTTCCCTTCTTCCATTCGATTGGCAATTTCTTGTGATTCAAACACCGCGTCATTCAAAAAATCTGCCGATACTAACCTGGCGAAATGTATGTCGTACGAATTATAGTACCAAATGCAAAAGCACCGTAGTATTTTAGGAGAAAGGTAGATGCTACCATTGGAAGGATTAGAATGTTACCATCGGTAGCTTGATTCTTTACACCGCATCTGTATCCATTACTGTGGGCAGTAGATAGAAAGACAATAGTGTACTAATTCATCATCTCTCTTGGTAGGATTCCGATCACTCGCTAGACCCGGCCCACATGACTTGGCCCACAAATCTCTCCGCGTTCCACATGAGCTGTATCGTATGCGGGTGTAAGAGACAAATTAGTTACAGTTTTAGGAGGAGCAGAACAATATTCAAATTCAACTTATGGATGATTACAAATTGAAGGAATCAGGAATCAGGATTTGTCTACCCTTGATGCCTTGGCCTCCGTCAGAAGCATCTTTCGGGAATATGCTCTAACTCCATTGGCGTCGTGCTTCTATCTAAGTCAACCATCTGGATGAAGGCGCTCTAGTGAAAATTAGTTCGTTATATTCCAACACTAATATAACTACGTTTCACACTATTTTGACAATTTACTACCACGGCATCAAACTATTCTAGTTATTTTGAATTTTCTATTGCTAGTTGACATCTATTGGCATTTAAGTATATTTGGACAAATCAGTTGTCCCAAAATAATGAGAGATGTGCACTTGTGGGGATAAAACATCAAACAATAACAACAACAACAAAAACAACAAGACAACAACCACATTTCAAATGTGTGTATTTTATGTTCACCAACCACAAAATTTGTGTAATTTTGAGATCTAATGTATGTCATAAGGGCAGTTGGAATTGTCCAAAACTCATGATAAATTTAAATATACTTAAATCCTAGTTCTAAGGAGGCCTCCATGTGTCTTGTGTGATGTGGTTTTAATCCAAGGTGATTTGCTTGAGTAAATAGGCAACCTTAGGTGGATGGAAAGGTATCTACTTGATGTAGGGTGGTGTCCACTACCTTGTGGGCCAAATTAACATATAGAAACCTCATACTCCAAGGATGTAGGAGTTTTTGTAAGGTTGGCGTTGCTTGTTTTGGGGGGCGGTTCCATGTGTTGCTCAAATGCAAGGGTCAAATGCAAGAGCCAAATTTAGGGATACATGTTGCTTGCTCCATGAAAAAGGGGAAATCTTCCAAAATGACCTTATGTGGCCCCTCCAACTTTGAGGGTGACAAACTTCATCTAAATTTGCTCTAAAAAACCCAAATATTTGGGGGTAGCTCACTTGTCATCCACATAACATATCATGGCAAAGTTGCCAACTTTACTAAAATTTGTGGCTTGACCGAAATGGTCATGAAATGAAAAAATTTCAGAGTTTTTCTCTAGCTACTTTCCCTAGATGAAGGACTTGTTCATATGTCAACATGACTTAGCAAACATGGCCCGATTGACTTCAAAATTTCACGAAATGAATACATGATAGTCTAGTTCACATCCGTACGGTTGGATTTGAAACAAACAGAGTTTATTTTGCAACATAACAAAAAAATTCAGCACTGGTGCTGGAGGTGCCCGAAAATGGAATGTGAAGGCGTTCAGGGGTTGAATCGGATACGTTAGTGTATGGTATCCTAGCCTATTACCGATACCTGACCTTGAACCGAGCTCTGGGGAACAAATTAGACAATAATGTTCCCTAGGTTGACTCATTCCCGAGGAGGAGGAGGAGGAAGAGGGGGAAGGGGGAAGGGGGAAGGAGGTCTCGGTTCAAGGCACATGAGAGGTGTGGTGGGAGAGAGGAAGGTGGTCATTGAGGCCCATAGGTCTCGGTTCAAGGCACATGAGACCTTGCCACAACGTGTTGGATGAGATTAGTTGTTCGTTTAGGATGTCTCTTGACATAGTCCTCTTTAGGTCTATCATAAGATACCCTAGGGAACATCTTTAAAAAATCATATTTAATTCAAAATTAATTTTAAAAATTTCCAAATTTTTGAAATAGACAAATATTTCATTTTACCTTGCATGAAAATTTTTAAATCGTTCATTACCATAGAAGAGGTCATCAAGAAAATTCACCAATGTGTAGCTCTCGGTCATAGGCTAGGATACCATAATGCGCGATGGATGAGTCTCCCTGGACGGAGCAGCAGCAAGCGAAGCGCAGCAGTGAAGACTACACTAGATAGGACCAGCAGCAAAAGCACGTACTTCTTACTGTACCCTATCCTGCTTGCCAGTACTGATTGTACAAATTCAAGGAATAGTATACAATTATAGAAGATACGGTGCACGCCTCCTTCTACTACTGTTTGTCTCCTGCATAAGGCTTTTCTAATTTGCAAAGATAGGAATGACTCAGCAGAGTGAACCTTACCTTCCTCCACTTGTCACTCTCCTGGTTGAAGGGCCATTTGCACACAACCAATGTACTTGAGTTGGGTTGTGGGTCGGCCCCACTTTCACCCACAACTATGATATTTATTCATTTCTTTATTGATTGATTGACACACAAGGTGTATGTAGGGTGGGTACACCTTATATGGAGAGTGGCGTGGGGCCTACCATGATTTTTTTAGAGTTTAGGCAAGGTATCAATGCTTAAAAGTAACACCGGTCTTTTGGCAGTTGTTGTTATTTATCGTCAAACCGTTAACCAGTGAGAGCAACGATGTCATCAACTAACGCCTTGTTCAACATACAGAATTATTTGTTGTTACTGTTACAGTTGCAGTAGGGTCATCCAAGATTTAGGCAAACCAACCCCATCCACTCGTTCCTTGTTGGATGTCTAAACCCTTGCCTCCAAGGAACCAGTGTACGGGTTGGTTCGTCCCAGCCGGTCATCTAACTATAACTGTGTTCGCGAAGAACATAATTTGCATTACGGTTGCAAGTTACGATTAGTATTTTGTCCTACACGCAAACCAATCGAGGTTTTTCCTTTTATGTGAGTTCTTTTGGAAGTTCTCATTCTAGCGTATAGAAAGAGATGCAAAAGTGATGGGAGCCAATTGTATGACATTGCAATTATTGTAGGACCGTCACAAGGGCACTTGAAATTCCCGTTGTCAAGATGGATGACAACTTGGATGCAACGGCAAAGTAAGGTGCTTCTTCTTCGAAGTAAGCACCCCCCCTGCCAAAGATAAAGAGAGGACCTCTACTCACTAGTTGCACATAGAGTCCACCATTGAAAAGGGGAAGTAGTTCTTGGGCGCGAAGAGACTCTCCATTCATGCTTGCCTCCCTAGGAAGTTGGTGTTAATATTTATCTATCTTCATGTAGATTTAGTTTTGTATTGAACCCATCCATATGTTAGAATGTTCAAAGAGTGCGCAATAGGAGCACTTAGTTGTAGTTGTAGAGTGGATTTGACCTCGACTATTGTCCCACTTATTGGTGCAATCCGTAGACCCCTCATCAACATTATGGCAGGAGTTAAAACACGTCCATGATAGTTCTTGAACAAATAGACATACCAAAATCTGAAAATCATACGTCTAATGAAGCAAGTACACAAAATAGCCATCAAATACCTCATGTATTTAGTGCTCAACAAAAGAAAACTAGATAATAGACAACCCCCCAGTGGAACAACCTTAATGGCGCCATCCACCCAATGATAACTTGCATGACACAACTTAAATATGATTGTATGGTGAACAACTTTTGAAAGGAAGGAAGTACCCCACGTTGATGCTTGGTAAAACATGATTCATGTAGGAGAGAACAATCACCCATTCACGCTGGGGACAAAGCACCCCGATGTTTATTTTACTTCATTTGATCATTTATGCAATCCATAGAGTGGAGATAAACAATGTATGAATTATGTTGTACATGTTATAAATGATCAATTGTCGCCTATACATCTTCTACCATGTGTTGGCCTTGAATTACTTTCAATGTGCTACATAGTTTCAACAAACAAACCAGAATAAAATAAAGTAGAACACAACCATCACAACTACTTCCAACTACACCTTATATTGTAGTTGGATAGGTATAGTTGCTAACAATGTGGTTTTCATCAATGCATCCTTATTGTTCGAAATTAGAGCCAAAGAAAGTAAACTACAACCATCAACCACTGGTATGGGGCAAACACTAAACCTTCCCCCTACGAACTTTTAGGGGAGGTGGATAGGGGATGGGGCCCATGATCCGGCACCTCCGAACAGCCCCCACAAAACTTTAGATCCCGACCAAAAATTGCTACCTGCTTCGCCCGACTTCGAAAAATAAATTGCCCTTGCATTCTTGAAGGGCGCTTGTCCATATAAACCATATTGAGTGCACTTCATCTTCAAGGTCCAAAATCCAATATATATGTTCACTTCCATTGAGTAGATAAGCAAATGATTAGGATCTCATTTTTGAAGTGAAACCGTCAATAAAGCATGTAATTAACTTGGACGTCAAAAATATTACAAAACCCTCATTAGCATTGAGGTTATAATTTTTGTGACTTACCATTGAAATGGTCTTTGTCATTCTAAAATGGAACTTAAATTAGTGTTTTATTTTAGTATTTTTATATTATAATATTTTAGTTCATACCTTCTACTTTTACAAAATATTCATACACATTCAAACTAATTAAGTGTGATTAAATGTAATTAAGTGTGAGTTTTCTCCAAGTAGATGGTGTCTTTTAAGGGATCCATAATCAAACCTTCATGATGTTTCCGCTTTCTACAACTTGTATTAAGGGCCCTGGGCTAGATCACATCTTTATTCAGCTGGGCCCCCTCCCTCCCACGCCTCCTTCACTATTTGGTCTTTCTGCTCGCACCTGCGTGGGAACTCTTCCTCGTTGGGAACCAATGTTACATTCTTGATGGGCCACTCACTTGTACTCAATGCTGCGTGGTGGAGGGTATGGCACACAATTTGACATGAGAAGCCTTTTCATGTATAATGCTCTCAAAGAAATTTCGTCACTTTGCAATCCATGAAGTATGGTGGACCAGTGCTTTCCAGCGAGTTAAAATGTAATAATGTCCGGTGAATATTCCATCAGGAAAATACAGTGTAGATATTATGAGCATCTTTATGTGGTGTGAGTTTTGTCTTGCAGGCATTGGGAAAACATACGTTGAATGCATGTGTTTGTTTTGAGACGTCCAATTCTGTAACCTCAACTTTCCATTTGCGTATACCTTACTTCAGATAGTTTATGTGAGCTCTGAATTGCCAATCAACAACAGAAGCACGACCAAATTAAAGTGTGACTCGTACACTTGCCACACATTATCAAGGTTACCATGACAAGTGTAAAGAGACGTAGTACCTAGAGTGCGACATTGAAGACTATTCACTGGTCCTCCCACCTGAGTCACCTTGAGCTTTCATCATTATTTCTTTTATAAATGTAGACAAAATCACAGTATCATAGGTAGCATACTTGGGAAAATTTGTGCATAATGACACCATAGTAACGTTATGTGGAAATTTTTAGTACTTGATAACTCAGAACCTGGACTTTCTCGCACTGGTGAGGTCTCCTGGTGATTTCACAGACTTATTACGTGGATGATTATGAAGTTGGACTCAGGCTGGAAGTTAGTTGGACTAGGGCTGAAATACCGGTGTGAATCTTTCAAAAAGTTTCAATTTCACGGAGACTATCACGCTCTGTTGTTCTAGAGAATTGGTTGGTTTGAAACCATCCTGATGTACTTTCAATCCCATTAGTTTTTTTGGCTTCCTGGACTTTAAAATCAATTACATTTCATTACATTTCATTACATTTCATTACACGTGTCACCTCATATGGGTCTTGTATGGTCATTCCTTTTATTCATAGATTTATTGTTGTGTAGTCAAATATGACAACTATGAATGAACACCAAAAGACACATGCTATAATGAGAGTGGATGATGTGTCCAAAACATATCAATCATCATGGGTTCAATAGTTAACACTTGAATTGGGAGTGCCTTAGTATGAAGTCCCGACCTATGTGATCACTCCAAGAAGAAGATACTCGTTGCTTTGACCTTTCTCTCATCAACTTTTGCATCTCAACTCCAATTTAAAAACGTGAAATGACAATCTTTGTGATATGCAATCGCTAACTAGATGAGACTAGTCCTGATATGATCTAACGGTCAACATTGCATAGGGAGTTGGAAGTGCCCCCAATAAGGCCACATACCTTACATAGACTAAAGATAGAGCTCACAGAATGATAATGGAATGATTTTGCAAAATGTTATATCCTCCCACTTGGAATGAGGGAATATTCACCACTATTTGAATTTTGACTAGTCCGTGAGATTCGCTCATTTCCTCATGGGCAAGCCTGGAAACGGGCATTGAATCAGCATTGTTTCCAGGTGTTCTCTACTGAGGCCTTCATTTGTATCATATCGGATAAGGCTGGGCCTACCGCCACTCTATCTCCACACGTGAACCCATTACTAGTGTTCTTCAATAATTTATGAGCTGTGGGCATCCTGTCTCTACGTATCTCTTTCTTCCATGATTGTGGAGTCATGGGGCCGAAGGCAACAAGCCTACAACTTCTACCATGCTTGTCACGCTTCACCCTCATGAATGTGACCTCATTTGGACTATACACATGGTCTTCAAGTGTGAAAGTGAGACTAAGGGCCGGTTTAGGCTATGGTGAAGAAGTGCACTGGTCGATCAAGAATTTCTAGTCCAAGACAAGGTTATTGGAGGCAACGGTTGGTGTGGCGGACAAGATGATGGAAAAAAATGTAAAAATAAAAAGTCTCAAGGTGGTGTTCTCTAGAGGCCAAGTCTCTTGTCCGAGGGTTTGAGACTGCCCAAGAAATTTGACTTCTAGAACCCCCCCAGCAAAAAGTGTTGCCATGTCAGTAGCCATGTCATTTTTTCATTCATGCTTGATGTTCTCCATTGGAGAAGTCTTGGCTGTAGTGTAATCCCCCGGCCAATGTAGGACTCATTTCGTAGCCAATAACATTGTGCCATTCCCCTAAAATTCTTGACCATTGCAATTCTTCACCGTAGTCTAAACCGGCCCTAAGTTGGGAAGTGGTTCCAAAACAATGCACCTAAATAGCTTGTACTAGCATTTGCAAGCAATGCCTATGCTTAGGACATGTGTTTTAAACCCCAAATGTTCCAAAGGAATTTTGGGTCCAAATGCAAAATTTCGGAAGGAATGATGGGAATGCAAATGAAATCATTCTTGTTTAGTTTCTACCTGGGGGATGGACTTCATTGGAAACCTAAATGATGCCCATGGGTCACTATGAAATTAGGACCCCTATTTACGAGAAGGTTATAGAGAAAAACAAATGTATACGTATTAACGACACGCTAGAAAATGGACTCATGTATTTAAATTGAGCTTTTCAATTTGAAGTGATGAATGCCTCTACAACATATTCAAAATATAAATCATGAATTGAACAGGCCTATATTAGACATAAATTCATTTTCACTTACTAATGAGAATGTCATTAATCATTTTCATCCATAGCATATAACTCAACATTGTATCAAACAAACAAAGACAAGAGCACGATAAGCTAGCCACAATCTGGAGAGAAAACTGAAGGAAGCCCATTAACGCTCCAAGAACCTACAGTTTGTAAAAACCTAAAACTCAAATACAAGCCCTAAAAAGAACATACATAATAGTCATTAAGGACTATGACCATATGACAACAACGGATGGAAATGTGAATTGGATGAAACTAACACATCTATTATCAGAATTCCTCTAATCCTGAGGACCCCCTTTCGTACATCTACCTTGACTTCAAAAAAATTTAATAACCTTTCTAGATGTACACACTAGAGAAAAATAATACCTCTCTCTTATGTATACTATGTATGCTCATGCAGATTTTGAAATCCCCCTTCTTACACTCACGTTAGTTCGTACGCTATCCAGTCACAAGATTACCTTGCATCTGCATTCAAGCAGGAAGGTGGACTATGCTGAATTTGAAATTTGTATCTTCAGAATTCATTGTCCTTAATTTGTCAGGCCTGTGAGTTAGGGGAGACAATGAGAAAGTTTGAAAACCTGGGTTTGCTGACTAAACTGGTGGAATTGGATGTACTTGCTTGTTATCCAAACATGTGAGTGACGATCAAACTTGGAACTCACCACGGAATGCCTATGCTGAGCGATATTTTGTAACGACTCGAAAATTTTAGCAGTTCAAACATCATGTATCTAGATATAAAGGGATGTTAAATTCTGCCATGTTATGGAATGTATGCGTCTTAAGAATCAATCGTTTCCCAGATGTAGAAATCTCTGGAACAAGGCTCATAGTTTTAGCGAATTGACGATTTGAAAGTGGTTGTGGGATCACATAACATGATCATAATGGATAATTAGATTACTGAAGTATAAGATCATTTTTTTAAACCTGATGGATTTCAGAAACTCTCTGGTACAAGGAGCCCAAGTTCACAAAATTATTTCTCAAGACTGGTATATTGAATAAACAATAAAGTAACAGAGAACGTAGATGTGACGAAATAAATTCTATCTTAATTAAGAACCCAGAAAACTAAATTGGGAAAGCCTTGAAAAATCTCATAAAGGAAACATGTTGCTCAGGAACATCTTGAATTGTTGATGTTAGCAATATTCTCCTGGTGAAGTCCAGAACAGCAGAGAAATTTGCAATATCAAGTCCACGCTTGGAACACCATAGGTGATAAGCAAGTCTAATAATAATATAATTCAAACTCTGGGCAAAGTGCCACATGTCACTTTTCTATTAGTCAGAACCTCTACAATCCCGTGTGTCACTTTAAAAAATCAGCATTTTGGCACCAAAGTGCCGAACCTGCTTATCACATATGGTGGTCTTTCGAGAATCGTATGGGAATCCAGTCTCCTAATGGTCCTGAGATGAGTCCTCCAATCGTCTCAATTCTGCTCCTTCATCAAGAGTTTGGGACAAGTAGCTTGTAGTAGAGGCCTGGTCCCTTCCAAAATTTTCTTATAATTCTTCAATCGCTAAATGTTCCTCCAATTGTGGAAGATAGATACATTCCTGAAATTGTAAAATTTCAAGTCACCGCAACCTTAACATATAGGTATTTGTTGTGCCCTTGTTCAATGTCTAAGATGTTTTAAGGCTTCAATTCCCAGCGTGCCATGCCACTGTTGTGTAGCAACCTTATGCTTTTTGCTATATGGAAAATGATGTTGATGGAAAACTTATAATATACATACTTTTGCCTGCTAAGGTGTTATCAAATGTAGAGTAGAGGCGCCCATAACCGATCACTTAAGAGATTCCACACCAAATTTGGAGAAGTATAAGACTCTGCAGCTTTTTCCCGTGTAGGAAGATAGAAATCAGGAGGACTGTAAAATTTTCGGTAATTTTATTCCTTAAATTGATATTTTTGTGAATTTACAAAGCCAGAAGTTGGCCCGAAGATTTTATCAAAGTCAAGAGTTTTCCATAATTGCTCATCCCTCCTCATTTTAACATTGAAAACCAAGACATGTGTCATGGCACTATTGGTTCCGGCTTGATCGAAATTCAATCCCAGTCTGTTCGAAATTCCGGTACCCTATAGATTGCACTGATTGGGAATAGGCGCCTTTACTATAATGCACACCACTGCCAAGGAGGACGTGTACCTAATTTGTAGCTGTCTTAAATTATAGTAGAGATTTTTCCGATCAGGACCCCATCATCAATCTATAGGGTACCAAATTTTTGATTAAGCTAGGATTGAATTTCGATTAGGCCGGAACCAATAGTGCCATGACACATGTCTTGGTTTTGAGTGCTAAAGTGACAATGAATGAGTGGTTACAATGAGCGGTTATGGCATCCTCTAGACATTGTTAATATCTTAGGGCCAACTTTTGGATTAAAAAATTCGCAGTAATTTCTATTCAAGAAATGAAATTACTAGAAAATCTGTAGTCATCCCAATTTCTATCTTCCTTCATGGGAAAATTTGGACCACCTTATACTTCTCCAGATCTGGCGCAAAATCTCTTAAGTGATTGGTTATGGGCACCTCTACTCTAGTTACACTAAACATGATCCTAGCTGTTTAGGTAACTGGGTTTGAGATTAATGTTCTAGAGATTTCAAGATTCTTAAAATGTGTTTAATAAACTGGCTCTGTTTTTAATTTTTAATTTTGATTTTAATTTTTAATTTTAATTTTAATTAATTAATTGCTTAATTAATTTTGGGTGACTTTAGAGTTATCTGGGATAGGGATGGGGCGTGGTATTAGGAATGCTTGAGTGATATTTAACATTTTATGAAATTGTGGTGGAGTATGTGGTTGGCTGCAAATTTAAAATATTTCTCAAAAGTGGCTATTTGTCTTTGGAACTTCAATGCAAAAGTTTGCATTTTGGGATTAGAATGATCTTCTGGTGGGATTAATTTCATAGTGTAATGAAAGCTATTATCACCTTCACTAATTTCGCACACGCACTATTCACCTACCCTCACTAAATGGAATAATCAGTGTAGTGAGTTCATCCCTTCATTACCCTTACCCAAGAGTGCTCAAACCATTCCATTTGCTTCTGACACAGGAGAAATTCGGCAGACCTAGGGAAAAAATCAGATCAATGTGCACATAATCCAGCATTCAGTATTGAATATTTGAAGACAAACTTCACCCGTTCCTATGCTGTAAATTTTGCGTATTTCTACAAGGGGCCTCACCTTTCAAAAGGCGCTCTCTCATCTGAATCCTCTAGGTCCCCAATTTCAGACTCTTAATGTTTTGAAACGCAAAAGGAGTCTCTTGGACGATATGATAAACACCCGATAATTAAAACCCCTTAACACTACTCCCAGGCACGTCTCGGAAAAAGCTTGTTGAAGACATTGAGAGCTCCAGTGGAAAGCGGCCATATACAGGAATTTATGTTCTTGCAGACACAGATGTATTTTTCTTGACGGGAGCCTGAATTCCTTGTGTATACCAAGATACGGCAAACTCATTAAAGAAAGGTCGACGAGTAGGGCATCCTTTAGGGAAAATAATCAACCCACCAATTGACCTACCTACAGTGGGTAATTAAGAGAGTTGATTGTTTTTGATGTGAACTACAGTTCACGAGAAAATTGAATGTGGAGTCAAAGACACCAGAGTGATATTTTCAGTATGAGCTCCACTGGTTAAAGGACCTGTGACCCTTATATACATTTCAGGGACTTTTCACAACGTAGATTCCTAGGCCTAATCAAATTCATTGCATGGACTTCTAAGCCAGAGCTAGAAGTCGGGTTGATTACAAGCACAAAGCCAACACAGTAAGAATGTGCATAGGACTTGACACTCAGGAGAAACTTTGGCACTCTCGTGTTCCAAAATTGAGTGTCTTGAGCACCCCGGTATTCTTTTTTTCCCTGTCAAATGCATTTCGGTTTACAGGGCCATTTTTTTCCCCCAAGCTTTTGGAAGCCTAAAATTTGGTGATTTCTTTGAAAATTACACCAGAGTTTTAGCAAAAAATGAGCTTCTCAAGGTCGTTGAAAATGACGAATATCCTCCCCCCCACTAAAAAAAACTCGAAGAAGCTGCAGGGAAACCTGAGATGCCGAGCTTCACCAGAAACACATTCTCCCGATCGCACAGCCTCACAACAGTATTTCATCTCGTTCATGTATTTTTCGGTTACTTGAAAACTCGAAGATTTAGGGAATGTGGCAGTAACGAAAGTCCCTTGTGAAATTGCGCTCGTGGACCCACCAGTTGCCGTTTCCATCTGGTTTGCAGTCCTTCGACTTCACGTGAGGCATCGGTGGCACAACGCCGTCGAGCTCCACCAAAAATACATTACTGTTTCTCACATTTTTCCGATTACATAACCTCCCCACAGTGTAGAAATCCTTCTCATTTGCAATGCCTTTTTTAGGGTTTCGAAGTTGTTGATCACTCAATCCCGCAGTTTCGGTGCCACTTATGATGTCGTCCAGAGATAACCCGAAATTGCTCGGCCCGTCTTTTGTTGGCTTCTCCTGCACGGGCTTCTTTGAGATTGCCTCCGTCGTACCCGAGTCTACATTGATCTCAGTTTTCACACCTCTTGATTCCTCTTTCTTGTTGTCGTTGTTGTCTTGAAGAGTATTCCTCGTAAAGTTTCGCGGACTTTCTGGCGGTGGGCCGAGTTCCGAATCCACAAACGATTTTCGTTCGATGGGCGCGATGGGGTAACCGCTGTCCTCCGGTAAGCAATTGTGAGGGCAAATGTGGGAATCCCATGCCGTTTGACCCGCTGGGATGCCGGCGACGCGGAAAATGTGGACCATCATCGTGAAGTTTTCGCGGGTGTGCTCGAGAATCTCAAAAACACACGCGTCGTCTTCTTCGAGGCAATGCTCGAGCGCGAAGCTCCGCCACTCACGCCCGCTAATGTGGTGGTACAAGGGGTTCCACCAACACGACCATGCATTCCACTCGGAGTCGCACACTCGGACCACTCTGGTTTCGCGCGGCATTCGTTGTGACGCGAATTTCGTCGGAAACCTCTGGGATGCATCACAAGAAAACTGGTGGTACAGAAAAAAGTTCTGAAAGATAAATTTTCTTGAGCGAAACGTTGACAATGTTGAATCCAAATGTTGGACTGGTATATAGGTGAATGCATGGTACGAATACATAATATTAAGAATAATATCAAAGAACCCATCCGACTAGTATCAAAATTGTAACACTAGTCAGATGGTGATACTTGGTGGGTATCACAAGATGAGAGAATCTTTACATACCCAAATCATTATTAGGGTCAACACGATCCTGATACCACATTGATACTAGAGTAAATTTACCTATGTATGAAGGTCTTTGGATGGTATATAGACCCGAATGGTATCAAAAACAGAAGTATCCTCAAATTCCCATACCTTGTATAAAAAATGCAATATTTTCATATTTTACACCCGAGTTCTAAACACATTCAGAGAGACGATGCCAACTGCTCGTGTTGGCGTGAATGAGGGATGCTTCACCTGAATCATAGCCTCGAGCTCATATGTAAACCCGAAACAGGTTACAGAGCAGGAAAAAAAACAACACACTCATATATATTATCAAGAATGGTAAGTAGTAAAGAGTGATGTACACACATAAAGAAATTAGCAGTCGGGAAAAAAGAGTGTGCTTACGAGTGCAAAATTTCTGTACACGGAAGAGGGCTTGAGGACGAAGACAATGCAGGGGCTTTGCATCCGTGCGGCTGCGGAATACGCAGCTGCGAGTGCGTCATCTTTCTCTGACTCTGTCACCGGCCGCCGTTGCGACACAAAAATTATCCGGTCCTTCCGCACGGAGGATGTCGTCCCTGCTTGCTGCCACTCTTGCTTGCGGTGAATGGGCGGTCTCCCACGTTTCCGCTTGGCCGGCTTTCCGACCTCCTCAATGGGAATCGTTTCCCGTTCTGCCTCCTCGACCTCCTCAACGGGAGTAGTTTCCCGGTCCACCCTCCGAAACCCAGGAGTCAGCACTTTGGGTTTTATCGCAGGCTGATCATGCACTGGACATTTCCTCGGTCTCCCTCTCCCTCTCTTTGCCGGCGTCCCTGCAAAGTCTGCAGTGGCCACTAAAACATTAACCCTTAAAGGGCCATTATAGTGGGCTCAATGGACAATTTCCACGAGCCCTCACTAAGCCTATAAACAATACTTTCATACATTTATACAATCCCTTACGTCAAATGAGAAAATGAAAATATACTCTCCTGTGACATTAGTGATCAAAATACCAATTTATTTGCATCCAAGGGCACAGAAGCTGTGTATCCGAACCTTCAATAACATTAAGCTAGTATACCGGCTTCAAAAGTTTACAAGAAGAACGAGTTCATGTTGGATAGGGTCACTTTTGACACAGTTGGCTGAGAATGGAAGTAAGTAGCTCAGATGCAAGTTTGTGTGCATGAAGAGGCCCGACTCAACTTGGGCCTATTAAACAGATAGAGGTGAAGTTTTAAGGGAGAGAGGGGCTCAATGTAAGACCTATTTCCACAAATTTTATGAGCCTCACCATGTCTTAGAATCGCATTTTATTTATTTATGGATTTGAAAATTTATTTAGTACATTATCTTATGTCAAGGAGAAAATTGAAAAACACTCATATGTGACATCAAGATGATCAAAATACTACGCATGTATTTGTGTCCAAGAACACCCAGGCTATGTATTTGAAACCAAATCTTCAATAGCTTTAAGGTATGGAACCGAATCCTTACATGCCACTCTTGAAGAATGAGCTAATTGTAGATAGGGTCGCAAAAGTGGGAATGTGTAGCTCAAATACATGCTTTTGTGCAAAGGAGAGAGGCTACGGGTCAAGCTGACTTTGAGTACCTTGATGCGGATTCTCAGAGTTGTTCGGGGTGTTGATGTTAATGGACTTCCATTTTGTGACATCAATCTTGGTGACGTCCGGCTTCATTTCAACCGACGTGTCACACTCAGGTCTCTTGGATGTTCCTCCTGCACAGGGGTTTACGGTTTGACCTGAAGTGCTGAGGTTTCTTTTATCCTCTGAAAGTCTGCTAATTCCTGTGGCCTTTACTTGCTCGATGCAGTCTTTGCTGCATGAGCCCTGAGTCTCACCGGCCAATTCGCGGGTGGTTCTTTTTATATTATCTGCACTCTGTTCAGCAGGCTCATCAGTGCTCTCTGGAGTAATTCGCGGTAAGAAATTAGCGAACTTCAATAATCTCCTTTTAGACTCCAACCAGCTCACATTGGGCTTTGTTCGCACTCGCAGATTCATTGTCCTCTTCGCCCTCTCTATAAACCCTTTGGCGAGCATCTGAGATGTCGAAGTAAATTGCCTCCACATGAAATGCGACGCTTGCTTTCCTTTGACATGGTGATGATCTCTCTGCAAAACCATACAAATATTTTCATGTTAACCCTAGTTTGAAAACATGTTCATTCTTTAAAAAATAAAAAATACAATGAAGCAAGTTTTATTTCATTGCCCAAGAAGCATCATTACAAGGCCACCAGGGTGGCAACTCTCCCCTTTATAACAGGTGTTTCTACATCACTATGAATGCTTTAAATGAATTAATGATTTGTTGTCTCACAAAGAGTGCTCAACATGCTTGGAAAAAGAGCGCTATTGAGAGGTACCCATTAATAACACTGAATCAGAGAAGGTTTATACGTTTATACTCTCACATGTCAATGTTTCAAGAGCTATTTAGAAGCAATCAATGAACGGGGAGAATTGGCTGCTGGGTACAGATGAATCGGTTGAGTTCGAGGAGTAGCTGGTGGGCGTTTAAGACTTCAAGAAACTTACCGATCATTTGAGGACCCTACAGAATACACCCAATATAATATTAAAGAAAACCCAAAAGATGTCAGCACGTAACCGGCTGGACTTGGAAACTCTAGGATCTGGACCAATTATGCCCAAAAGTCTCCCCAGACACTGGAAGCAGTTCTTCTAAAGTAGGGGCCTGCATCCAGACCCAAGCCCTAGGTACTTGTTTTCACTTCTAAGAATTGCTTTGACATATTTTTGTCATGAAAATGCTTAATATATTATGAAAGCGGCTGAAAATAATGTTTTTTAAGAATGTTTGAGCAACTCCAAACCATGTGCTTTCAAGACTCTGATCTTTGTGGATGCTACAGAATAATATAGTTGTGACCGCCTGGGGAGCTGACTTTGCACCGATGTATGTTTTTCTCATTTTGTTATGGTAGCCAAAGTGGCGCTTAGGCTTTGGCTGTGTTGGCCTTCTGTCTCAAAAAAACAAAACAAAAAAACAAAGTGGCGCTCGCTTTCATAGTAAGATTCCTATGCTATGGCATTGCTCAGATAGAATGTCACATTCACCCATTAGTTTACTACAAAAATTAAGTAGGTTTTGGCAATTTCATCCATTGGTGATATTATAATGAAGTAGGTTGGCACAGAAAAATATTTCTTTTTGACACATAGGTAAATCCCTTTGCAATTTGAGATTTGAGATTTGAGATTGGAACCTCACAAAATTTTGCAAAAAACTTGATACACATGGGTTAGTACGCTTCTTACCTTGCATCTCATCCTGTATCTGACGGCAACTTGGTGTTTAATATCATTATGGGAACACCCAAAATCAGCACCCATTGTTACTCTGCTTTTTGGTGTTACCAGCAGCATGCTATTAATTCTTCTCCTCTTCCGGTGCTTCTCAATTATTGCTGCCATAAATTTCTCATTAACCTTTCCTCTGATGTTCAGATTTTGTAATGGCAATTCTCTCTTGTCAATGCAGTCTTGAGATCCACCCGAATTACAAGCAGAAACTGAGCGACTCTGCGACTCAAATAATCCCTCTGGCATATGATGATCATTCTTGTTCCCGAGAGAAGTATCCTTTGGCCTCATTTTGGTAGACTCCAGCTCCGGTCCTGCATAATTACAGCAAGGAGGCACCAGCAAAATAAGGCTCTGGAAATTAATAATAAGCTCATAGCTGTAAAGCATGAAATTGTTATAATTATAACAAGGTTTTTCCAATCTAAGAATAAGGTATAATAAGGCACATTCTTCATTTAATGAGGTTTGTAGAATCCTACAAAAAATCCCATGATAGTTTCCTTAATATATTCTATGATTTCGGCCCAAAGCCGTTAAGCCCTACACTGATATGTGCAATTAGGTTGCCCCACGCTAATTCATCAACATTCCACACTACTTTGAATATTTATTACCACAGTAACAAAATGCAGAAATTGATTTGTTACTCTGGTTCTTATACGGACAAATAACCTAGCTTATGAGTTTTTGTAGTCTGATTTTGACCCAAGGTAAATTGCATGGGTAAAGAGGCAACTTATTCACGAAAGCAACCTGATTGCACATATCAGTGTACCATTTATTGGTGACAAAATATGACATAATTAGGGTGTTTGTTCGAATGGCCTCCTGAGGAGGTCACCATACTCCAAAGACAGCTTGACCTGCGTCTAGAAGGGTTCCTGCATACTTTGAAAACCTCTTCCACCTCAGAGGTTGCCTAAATTCACAAATGAAAATTAGGTCAGGTTCTTATATATGAGATGATGTCCATTGAGTGGCCTTGTTACACAGTTTACTTGTAATATTGGCCAGGCCACCAATGGCTATTGTGTAACATAATTTTAACAGGATTCAGAGATTATGTGCATCATTGAAGAACTTTTAAACGATTAGTTGGATGATTTGGCATCTTCCAAGCAAAGTGAGCGTGTTTGCATGTGAGGTTCACCTTTTACAAACTTTGAGTGGAGGGAATAATTTATTTTCCATAGAGTTATCCTTTAATTCAATCGAATTTTCAGTCGGGAGCGAAGTTGGTTATTCTGTGTACAATACTTTCCATGTTCGGTAAGTTTTTGGTGCATGGTTGGAGTCGGCGTGGAGGTTTAAATGAAGCGTTCAAACCTCCACACTGACTCCAACCATGCACCAAATCCTTACTGAACATGGAAAGTTTTTGTATGCAAAACAACCAACTCCTAACAATCGTGTGATATAAGAAAATCAACCAAAATAAGAGGAAATAACACATCAGCATACCCTCGGATGCAGCTGTAGCAGGGTGCCTTAGATAGGTCCTCGTGTTAGAGGCCCCCACGTCACAGGAACTGAACTTCTCACACCCGAACTTGTTGTAAACTTGGACCATGAACCGAAACTCGACCTTCAGCTGGAACCTGATCAAGTCTCCGCTCCCCAGGTCGTAGTCCGTCGAAAACACCCGCCACCCTTCCTCGAAGCTCTCATTTGTATACGTCACCTGCCATTCCCAGCTGCTGGCAAAGCTTTCGAGGACCATGGTTTGTGGACCCTCAATGTTCGCCAAGTATGTCTTCACAAATGTGCTTGGCAAAACCTGTTGTATATAAATTACAGCAGTAGCACTCATAATTACATAAACCATGTGGGCAGAGCTGATAAGATTGATATGTAGTTAGTGACACAAGTGCCAGGCCCTACTCTATGCTCTAATCACAAGTCGACATCCTCTGTTTCGATAAGTTGCCAGGTTGTGCTTAATTAATAGATTTGGAGCTCCTCCAACAATTTCTAAGCATGGGTTAAGCATGAGCAAATATTTTGGATATGTTTTTGTACTACAAGCATTTCTAAGACGACAGGTTCTAAGAGAAATTATTAATTTTCTCAGAAGTGAACACAAAGTACTTAAGGGGTTTGGAGAAATTGCTTCTCGTTGGTTTGAAGAACATTGACATTTGAGAGTGCCACAGGGAGACGTAAACCCTCTTGGCACAATCCCCTCTTGGCACAATTCCCTCTTGTGTGTGGGAAAAACGTAAGAATTCCCTTCAAAAGGAGGGAATTATGTCAAAGTGGGAATGTTCGTAGTGGGAAAACCATCCCTTTCCCCATGCGGGAATGTCCCAAATGCTCCTTGTGTGCAAGCCAAGTTTTCAAGTTCAGATACAAATGGTATTAGCAATGGAGTCCTCTAAGTGGATTCTAATTTCCAAGCGTGTTGGTCGTCTTTGAGAAACAACAAAGGGGATATTTCATTAAAAGCATTAGAAGTCAGTTAGAAAGAACTGTACTGAAGGTGAGAGTTGCCACACCGACTCACCAACATATCCCGTGTTCTATGCATAACTAATCCTGTAATTCAACTCTTTATAGTTCCAGCAGCTACAGCAATTCAAACTGTTATGGACTTGCAAGCCAGAATGTGAAAAGATAATTGCAGGGATATATAGTGTAATGGGACCTGGCAAACTGAAGAAATTCACAGGACCACAGCACAAGAGCCTATCATCACGCAAAGTATCGAGTGCATGTCAAACTACTTCTGATGGAAGATACTACCGAAATTGGAGGTTTATAGGGGTGGTTAAGGATCTAATAAGAAATGCAACATATTACCATCTTGCAATTTGGTACGGCGTCCTTGCACCATGCAGGGCGTTACAATCTTGTACAAACGTAAACATATACTCCATTGATTAATCGACACTAATTTTGTTTCCTTCGAATAGTAGTGTTCAGCTTTACACAAATACTTTCAAGTTAACTCCCAGTAAACCTTTAATTCCATTCTTTCTACCTCCAGCAGCTAAAGCAATGAAAACTATTATGGACTTGCAACCCAAACTGTGGAAAGATAATTGCAAAGAGATACAGTGTAATGGGACCGAAGCTGAAGAAATTCACAGGACCAAAGAACAAGAGCCTATCATCAAGCAGAGTATTGAGTTCACATAAAATTACTTCTTTGATAGAAGAGACTACCATAATTGAAGCAAGTTATAGGAGTGGTTCATTACCAACTAAGAAATGCATCATACCATCTTGCAATTTGGCATGGCATCTTGCACCATGTAGGGCGTTACAATCTTGTAGAAACGTGGATACTCGACCATTGATTCCTCTACACTAATTTTGTTTCCTTCGAGGAGTAGTGTTCAACTTTACACAAATACTTTCAAGTTAACTCCCATTAAATCTTTAATTCCATTCTTTCTACCTCCAGCAGCTACATTATGGACTTGCAAGCTAAACTGTGAGAAGCAGGGTGATATATTGCAGTGGGACCCAAGCTGAAGAAATCCACAGGACCACAGCACACGAGCCTATATTCTTTCATTTGTCTCAAAAAAGTAATTAATTATTATTTTTAAACAAAGCACAAGAGCCTGTAAACAAGCAAGAGCACTGAGTGCATGCTAAACTACTTCTTGACGCAAGATACTACCATTATTGAAGCTTATAGGAGTGGTTAAGGCTCTGACAAGGAATTTATGCATCATACCATCTTGCAGTCGGGTATGGCATTTTGCACCATGCAGGGCGTTACAATCTTGTAGAAACGTGGATACTGCATCGATTCATTCACGCTACTGGTCTGCTTCCTCCGAGTAGTAGTATCGCAAACGTTTCCTGCTGACCGACTAATCCCTTGCTCATGCTCCATCTTCAGCATAATTCAGCTCTGATTCTCCCCCACAAACTTGATGCAAAGTGTTGACGACTCAAGAGGGCCCTGTGCAACTATTTTCAAAGACTACTGACTAATTTCAACTTTCTGTGCTGACCTACTTATCCCTCACTCATGCTCCATCCTCAAACTAACTGAGCTCTAATTCCCCAACATAAACTTGATGCAAACTGATGAAGAACCAAGAGCCTGTGCAACTGGTTCCAAGACTTATACGTCTGCAGCAGCTCCTTCAAGGTGGAGGCTTGACTAAACTGTACTAGCTAACTCCATCGATGAGTAGAAATTAAATAAATTGCAGAATTGCAACTTGGCATGCGCCTGAATGGCCAATTACCTCCCCATCTAAATCATGATCATGAGCTCTTGGGTACAGAGGCAACGGGTGATGGATGTGGATGTGGGAGGGGACAAAAGCATCAACTGCTTGAGGAGCTAAAAACTGTGATCTGATGGCATGTCCCCGCCCCTCTAATACGGCATGCCAACTAAGTTAATTACTCTGTTAACCCCTTCAAAGCAGGCTTTTGAATTTACTAATGAATTTTCTTTAAGTTCAAGAAATTATCATTTTGGATGTTTTTGCTTCCTCTCTTTTGGGGAATGATATGCACATGGGGTGAAACATATTCATGCAAGTTTGGCTGAATCTGAGCTTACTAGATGGGGCTTAGATGGTTACTCTTTGTTAAACTTGCTGCCTTAATAGATGTCTCTTGAGTTTCACGAGGTTGAAATTTTTGTGTGTAATCTGCAAACTTGTACCTCAAGAAGCCGTGATGAATCCCAAAAAGTTTTGGAGTTCATCTTGAATTGTTGTGAATTATCAAAGTCTACCGACAGTGAATGACCATAAGAAGGCCACATGACACTATATTAGGTAATTTGAGATTTTCCATTGTCTCTAATTAATGTATGAATGACAATAACATGAAGTCGCCCTAAACATAGGCTACAATATATTGGCAAGAAATATTTTATTGGTCTCATTCCAAAGTTAATGGTTGGCCAATATAAGCTCATTGGGTAGAGCACTTGAAACCTAATTCATCAATAAAATCAAAGGAAGGTAGGCTATTTTAAGTATATAGAATAAACCTTTAACCATTCAACCTACAAAACCATAGTGTAATAAATGCATTTTGATTCCATTCTATGGATATGGATTTGTCTATCCAACTTGGACCATGCTTAGAATCTATCCTCCAACAAAAATTATGATTCGTATCCCAACCTATGTAATGACAAATCACATCTTCATTCCATGTTGTTGGTTGGCAATACCCCACCTGAATCTATTGGAAATAAGGACTAGAAGTTACAAAATTTGGTTAAAACCAAGCTCTTGCCACCCAAACCGGTTCAACATATGTCTCAACTCCAAAATCAACATATAACCTTCATGACAATCCACTGCAACATGGAAAGATGGTGGCATTAGAGAACACTATATTCGTTAAATTGAGACTTTCTCTAGTCTCAAATTAATATATGGATCAAACAACATGAAGATGCCCGAAACTATATTGTCAACAATCTCAAATATATTATATGTTCTAATACCCCAAATCTATGATGTGCGGACATAAGCACATATGGTAGAGCACTCGACACCAACTTCATCAACAAAAACACATTGGGTAGAGCACTCCAAACAAAATTCACCCAAAAAACATATAAAATGATTTCTATTATTAGCATGGTCAATAAAATATAGACATTGCAACATACGAAGTGCATGTAATAAATGCATATTTCTTCAATGGACAATTTAGTCCCAAACTTAATAATAAGATGAACTTCACATTTGTTTTGAAATATAGTAAATGGATATTCATCCATCCCCAAACAATATAGCATTCGTAAGTTCAACCCAAACTCTATCCCAATTTTGAAGAGCACACATATGAGTAATATATATTGCTAGAATTACATATGAAACCATAATCATGCTTACACAATCCTACCAACTCTCTCATTCAACGTGGGTTGCTTCTTGTGTGATCCGAGCAAGGTTGTCTTTTGCAAAAGTTATGTACTTTTGAGGGATGGACACTGATCCACTATGATTTTTCCGTGGTTTCCATGCTATGAATATGGAATCTGTATCCACCCAAGATGGACCGTGCTCAGAATCCACCTTCCACCGAAAATTATGGTTTGTATCCCAGCCTGTATAATGCCAAATCA
The DNA here is from genome assembly GCA_964035585.1 of Polytrichum formosum. Lineage (NCBI taxonomy): Eukaryota > Viridiplantae > Streptophyta > Polytrichopsida > Polytrichales > Polytrichaceae > Polytrichum > Polytrichum formosum. The sequence continues at coordinate 72,652,700 of OZ037935.1, read as the reverse complement.
CATCTTCGTTCCGTGCTGTCGGTCGGTAGTACTCCACTTGTATTTCTCGAAAATGAGGGCTGGAAGTTGCAAAATTTGGTTTAGACAAAGCTCTTGCCACCCACATTGGCTTCGCATATGTCTCATCTCCAGGACGCAAAATGAGCATATAACCTTCATGACAATCCACCGCAATGCGGAATGAAGGTGGGGGACGTTGACTAGCAGGCCCAACGTAATGGTCGTCCACATCAAACTCCTCACGAACCTCTCCATTTTCCAAAAGGCAAGCCTCCGAAGCTTGTACTTCGACATGAGTTTGTGGCCAAAACCCGTGCCTCAAAGCATGAGGGCTATCTTGGTGTAGGTCTGCCAAGGCAGCACGAACACGTGTCCAATAATGTATCCAACTCCCGTAACGATGCCAACATGATCCACCAACATCCGCTATCTTCAAACTCTCCCAATATTGTATGAAGCCTGATATACCTTTCAAAATATCTTCCAAATTCTTCATGGGTATTGGCTTGCAAGGCATGGGCTCTCCATCCGGTAACATCGTCTTTCCATCCGCATCCACGCGCCACACAAGGAGACCTTCCGGCGGGCTTCAGTCTTGTGTCGTGCACAACAACTTGTATTGCATGGCGGGTACACCATCATCACGCATGTAGAAGCGGAATTGTTGTGCCTTCGTATGCCCGATCAATCGGTGAGCTCCGCTTTGAATATAAGGTTCTATAAATGCCTTAAAGTCTGGCACCTCCTCAATCATATGGGGGATGACGGGAACGTTCTCCAAATCCATGTACGACTTCATCAATAGCGGGATTGTTGGAAAATCCTCCTCCCGCAACTTCATGCTCCACCGCCCAAAAGATGCATCAATATCATCGTGCGTGTGGCCTACCAATAGGAAGGACACAAAAACCTCCTTGAAAATGCCTTTCGCAACCAACAACGACCAATATACAAATACATATCTATTTTTATTGTCCTTGGCACAATTGTCCAATTGGACACGCAAAGTGGGGGGCAACTTCTTGGCAATCACGGGTTCACTGGGTGGCTCTGGCAACGAATGCAAGCATACATCTTTTCCATCCAACACTGCTTCATATAAAGGTGTTGAACCCGTATTTTCAAATAACAATCCTGAAGAATAGGCCGGCGGTTTCTCCAAATCACGTAAAAGCCTTGCGAATGACCCTATCGTGTGGTTTGAATCCGCTGGATACAAATCAAGAGCATAATGAGCAAACTTGACATCCCCATGTCCATGTGCAATCATTCCTACAATGCCAACCCAATGTGATTAGTATCTATGAATAAATTTAAACCAATTTGAGAGAATCCATGTTCTCAAGCACATCACGTAATAAAACACCACAACATTTAGGGTATGCAATGACATTGTTTCTAAATTCACCTGTAACCGATACAGGCAGCTTAAAAAATCCATCCGTGGCCTTGATTCGATTTGCAAAACATGGGGAGGCTGTTTTGGCATGATCCATTTTGTCATGGATGACCGTAAGAACCTCCAAGGGCCTGGAGATGGACAAAGCTCTATTTGTGTAGTAATCATTACGGTGTGCCTCTTGCATGTTTACATGCTTGAAATAGTTCAATTGATGTGCCGCATATGACTCGGTGCCCATCGTGTGTGCATCGCGAAGGCGCTTCAACTTCTCGCAATTAGAGCAACGGGCAAATTTGTCCCCTCGTCTTTTTGTAATGTATTCGCTAAAGTTTGCTTTCTTAATTGCACTCAATTTTGACAATGAAATTGGCTCCAAACCGACCTTCTCGCCAACTGCATTCACGTCCAACAATATGTCTTTCCATTTTGTGCCTGTGGGAAGAACTTTCTCCACAACCTTTTCCCCGGTTGTGAGTGTGCGTGTTTTGTGTGGCATTGCATCGGCAAGGGGGACGATGATGGTTGCCAGAGTGGCCGTTGCTTGCCTTGTTGCTTCCTTGGGTTTCTTTAAACCCACGTTCCCATGGTGACGGGAACAGCGGCCTTCCTTGGCATAAGCAGCTTGTCTATAAAAGTCCGCTTTTGACACACCGTGAATGGTGTACCATGCCTTACAACACACATCTATGCTTTCAACGGTGATGACCTTGCGACCCGTCCCATTCACATGTATCGCCCTATGGACATCAAGTTTTTTGGTGGATCTTAGACGGAAATCTCCAAGCCACATTTCTTCGCGGATGGCCTTCAATTTATCCCTTGGAAACAATTGGCAACAACGATGCACACAACAATCCTTTGTGGCAACTTCTCTAATGGAATCCTCGCCGAGCAACCTTTGGCGTTTACAATCAGTTGCAGAGGGAGTAGGACGTGCCAATGTCTCGTACTTTCGTAAGCCTTTGCGGGGCCGAATGTTTGCTTGGAGCTCCATTTGGTTTTGCATGTATTGTCGCTCATGGTCACGCAAGCTAACTCCATCAATCGTGACATTCCTCAATGGCCACCTGCGGAGGGAGAACCTATGAGTGGGATCCACCTCGGAATGAATGAGTGACTCCAATATGACAACCCCAACGTCCTCTGTGCCAAGTGGGTTCTCATCAATGCAATCTTGTGGATGGGTGTTACGACAAATACCATCCGCCACAACAACTCCACTATCATTAACGAGTACCACCTCCAAATTCAGCCACGAAGCCCTTGAAAGTCCCGAACATTCAACAATGGGACAGTGCGGTACGGAAGGCGAAGGTAAATCCAAATGATCTTCATCTGGACTGTCATCCACAGTAGCCTCCCCGACAATGTCTAGCTCATCCTCAGATGTAGATGGCCAAGTGGCCATGTCTTCAGATGACCAATCCCCTCTTTCACTAAACCCATCCATTGTGCCTACACACATGAACATTGAACCTTGTCAAAAAAATCACAAAAATTGTAGATTCCAAACGAAGAATACAAAAACCAGCTTATATAATCAAAATTGCAAATACTCAATGCTCATACATGTTCATATGACAGCTATGCCATTGGGTTTGTAAAGGTTTGGGTTGTCCAGCGGACACACTGTCATCCAGAGCCCATCCACACTGTGGGGATGGCTTTGGGTCGAGCGGCCCAAACCTTGTGGCAGGATGGGTTCATGGTCTTCCAGAGCCCATCCACAATGTGGGAATGGGCTTGGGTCGAGCAACCCAAACCTTTTGGGGGGATGGGTTCATGGTCATCCAGAGCCCATTCACAATGTGGGGATGGGTTTGGGTCGAGCGACCCAAACCTTGTTGGCGCAGGATGGGTGTAGGCTCATCACAGAGAGCACCCACACTGTGGGGATGGGTTTGGGTCGAGCAACCCAAACCTTTTGGCGGGATGGGTTCATGGTCATCCCTCGGGGGGGGGGGGCAGTGTGTTAAAAAGTTAAGGATATAGGTGCGAACAACCACTATTTTATAGGGGGGTATTACTTCCAATTTTTTTTTTCTTTTCACATGCTATCATTATGTCAATTTCTACTTTGGGTTAATAGAAAAATGGCTTGCATTACTTATAATTCCAAATTACCTATTATTCCATACCCTATAGTACTTTAAAGATGTCCAATGCCATTTTTGATACCCTATATTACTCTTAAGTCCATTTATAATTTTTAGCCCCCATGTTTTTAAAATACCCTATCATTTGTTCGCACGTATATTGCTACTCCAACCAATGACTACCCCCCCCCCGAGGGTCATCCAGAGCCCATTCACAATGTGGAGATGGGTTTGGGTCGAGCGACCCAAACCTTGTTGGCGCAGGATGGGTGTAGGCTCATCACAGAGAGCACCCACACTGTGGGGATGGGTTTGGGTCGAGCAACCCAAACCTTTTGGCTGGATGGGTTCATGGTCATCCAGAGCCCATCCACAATGTGGGGATGGGTTTGAGTCGAGCGACCCAAACCTTTTGGCGGGATGTGTTCATGGTCATCCAGAGCCCATCCGCAATGTGGGGATGGGTTTGAGTCGACCGACTCAAACCTTTTGGCGGGATGGGATCATGGTCATCCAAAACCCTGCCCACACTGTGGGGATGGGTTTGGGTCTATCAGGGTCAAACTAAAAACCGCCCACACTAGGGCAGGTGTTTGGGTCGACCGACCCAAACTTTAGAAGGGTCATACTAAAAACCGCCAACACTAGTGTAGGGGTTTGGGTCGACCGACCCAAACCTCCTCAGGGTCATACTAAATCCGCCCACAATGGGGTATGGGTTTGGGTCGACCGACCCAAACCCACCGCAGAATCCGGCGTATAATGCGGCGGAAATTGCGAGGTGGGATGAATTTGAGCTCATTCTGAAGTTCACAGTGGGGTTGCATGCTGTGGATAGCTGCTCATGAACGGCAGCGTGCACGAACCTTGAAGTACAGCTCCGACTAAGAGTTCTCCCTACGATTTCAGGAGTGGGAGAAGAGCAAAAAGAACCGACTTTTGGGGGGTGCGCCCCTTTATACTATCCACCTCCGCTTCCCCAACTTCCTCATTGGATGCCTTTCCCGCCTAGTTCTCCTGCAGAGGTTATTTTCAAACCTCTTGACAGAATTCCCCGCCTTTTGTTAATTATAAGAAAATGCGAATCTAACCTAGCTCTTGGATACCCCAACCGTCATCTGACTTTGTGTGTGTTGAGAATGTCTATTGAAAGTAATGTGGATATTTAATCCGTTTCATATTGTTTTGTGTGGATATGACATGCACCATTGGAAGGAAGGGTGGCGGCCACATGTATTTTTCCAAGTGTCATGAGGAGAAAAGGTTTGGGATAAGTGATTTATATCAAAGACTTCTAGAATGTCACTCTAATGCATCATATACATATTAAATCATGATACTAATCTACTTGATCTCAAACATTATGGTATATTTTAACCAATATGTAGACAAAAGAAGTCTAAACATTGTGTAACGCCTTATGGTAAGAGTCACTAAATACAATAGTTAAAGTAGTTATTAAGATCCTCGCATGAGGAATTATATAATGATTGCATACAACATTGCTCTATTCTCTCGCATGCAAGTGTGGCAATGACGAACGTATGTGGACGTCGTTAAGGGGATACTAACCACCAATGTCGCTTTTTAGTTCAATCTTTCAATGATATTTGAATCTATCCTCAAGTTCACTTCAAGTTTACTAATGTGTGTGAGCAAAACATCCAAAGTTGGACCCTAAACCCTTATAACATCCACAACATGAAATGTGTATTGAATAAACACAAGACCAATTAGTATATCATGTTTAAACGTCCCAAATAATATATTAACACGATCAAGATTGTATTTACTCTAACCTTCCTATTAGACTCTTCTTCATATACAAACAACATCTATTATATCTTGCGCCATTATCTAATATACGTGGAGGGGACATTGAATAAGAACATGATTGCGTGAATGGCTTCATTTGATGTTGTGCTTCTCCGATTTACTTTTATATCACATTCCATATATTAGATATATCATGAACCATGGTTTATTGGCAACTATGTGATTCATCAAAGTGAGCAAAACATCCAAAGTTGGACCCTAATAACATCCACAACATGAAATTATGGCATTTGAATAAATACAAGAACTATCAGTGTATCACGTTTAAACGTCCCAAATAACATATTAACATAATCAAGATTGTCTTTACTATAACCTTCCTATAAGACTCTTCCAAACCTTGGACAACTAACTAAGTGGCCAGCTATTTAGTTAGCTAAAAGCTCCAACTAGCTAAAGCTACGTAGGAATTTGGTGCCTCAAAAGAATAGCTAGCTAAAACTAAGTACCATAATCTGGGCGAGGAAAGGTAGCTAGCTAAAGCTAGCTAATAGCTAGTTGGAATGTAAAACATACATTATTTTTTTAATATTAGGGCGGATCCCATATAGCAAAAACCTTGTTGTCCAACTTGACACCCACTTTGTTAGTTGTCCCATGGCTACAGTTTAGGGTTCAATTATGGTATCTACAATCAATTTTCTGTAGGCCATTTCCAAGCTAATTCTTTTGGAAACTCTCAATTTTTACATTGAGATGTTTGTGTAGAAATCTCAATACACATGGCACGGTCTTCACTGTTCCTAATAGTCAATAGTCACATAGGAGAATCTAGTAAGATCATTAGTGTTGGCCGCTCACCCTAAGTGGGCATTTAATTAGGAACAATGTTCTAGATTAGTTAGTCAAGCTTATAATTAGGAACAATCTTCTAGGTAGGTTAGTCAAGCTCATGGTTGGGCTCACTTGTATATATATAATGAGCGATGTAGCACCAATGCTAGTTCAAAGTGAGGAAGCCAATGTATACGTGTGGATTTAAAAAATTCAAGTTTCCTTGTGCAACAACATGAAAATAGAGAGGCAACCACGAGCAATACAACCAAATATATATTGTTTGGTTTCGTGTGAATGGATTTCTCTTTGGTTTAGAATGAATATGCATGTCACACAACTTTCTAGCTAGTTGAAGCTAAGTGAAAATGAGAGTTCCGAAAAATTTAGCTAGCTAAAGCTAAGTAGGAATCCTAGGTTCGGTGAACCTAGCTAGCTAAAGCTAAGTGACAAATAGGGGCCCGAAAAATTTAGCATGGTGATGCTAGTTGGCCAGCTATCCAAGGTCTGGACTCTTCTCACCAAAATGCACAATGTTACCCGTTAATATTGGATAGATTAATATGTTATAACCCTAACCCCTTACCACCTAAACCCTAAACCCTGAACACCAAATATCGTAGTTGTTCACTGATGCCTCCATATACAAACAACATCTATTATATCTTGCGCCATTATCCAATATACGTGGAGGGAACATTGAATAAGAACATGTTTGCTTGAATGGCTTCATTTGATGTTGTGCTTTTCCGATTTACTTTTATTTCACATTCCATATATTAAATATATCATGAACCATGGTTTATTGGCGACTATGTGATTCGTCAAAGTGAGCAAAACATCCAAAGTTGGACCCTAATAACATCCACAACATGAAATGGCAATTGAATAAATACAAGACCAATAAATACAAGACCGATTTACTTTTATATCACATTCCAAGTAAATATATGATCATCAATGGTTTATTGGCGACTATGTGATTCATCAAAGTGAATATATAAGGGATTTACTAAAAACTTGAGCATGTTAGCATTTTGAAATAAGGATCATGCAATTCAAAATCCTCACAAAATGCACTTGGGGAAGGCATTCATTTAGGCTCCACACTCAAGTATTCTAAATTTCCGAATTTCATGTTGGGGGGTGGGGGTTATATTTCTTATTCATTGAATATTGTGTGCGTTGTTGGCATCATTGGTAAAGTCTAAAAGTCAATGATTACATCGTTAAATGTCACGCAATTGTATTATTTTTCTAACGTGCTCAAACAAAAGAAAAACAAATGACTTCAACTTGTTTGGAAAATTTAGGGTATGGTGTCATGTAAGTAGGGGTTAAGTATTAGTTTTAGCATAAAGTATCTTCAAATAACTAATGCCCGCTAAGGGGTTAGAGTTAGGGTTTAGGATTTAGGGTTCCCCGTAACCCTATTTCCGTTGGTGCCCCAATCCTGTGGGCACCCAATTCCCGAGGCAAACAAAACCCTAGCCGCCACAGTTTCTCCTCTTTTCTCTCTCTCTCCGCGCCAAGCATTCGCTCCGCGTGTCTCTTGGAAGCGCCGCCTCTCCTGAAGCGCCGCTTTCGCGAAGCGCCGTGGCTATTCAGGGCGGCATTTGATTCCTTCTCTCTCTCCCGCCTAGTGTTTCTTCTCCTTCCCTCCCTTCTCTTGCTCTTAATCTTAGAAGTTAGGAGGTGTTTCCAATAGAACAGAAACCTACGGAGGAAGTTAGTCGAAGATTGTTGAAGGGTTTTCGAGCATTGTGTGGGAGCTTTAGCGAGTGCTTGCGAAGTTCATGTGTTTGTAGATTATTTCTCTTTTGGAGTTTGTATTGTATTTGGAGTGCTTGTGAGATTCAGGAGTTCTATAAGATAATCAGGAGGTGTTTGAGACATATAGAAGTGATTTGAGAGCTTCAGTTGTTGTTGGAGTGATTCAGTTGTTGTTTGAGAGATTCAGCTGTTGTTTTGAGAGATTCAGCTGTTGTTTTGAGAGATTCAGTTGTTGTTTGAGAGATTCAAAAGTGCGTTGAAAGCCTCATGAGTTGTATGAGAGATTCAGGCTTTATTTGAGAGAAGTAAGAATTATTTGGAAGCTTTAGTAATTGTTTGGGAGTTTAGCGTGTGTCCGAATTACATTCAGCTGTTTGTTTGTTATTGGACGAAGAACACCAGCTCTACTCCACAGTTTTTGCAACAACAGCTTTAAAAGGTAATATCTTTTGTTATACCCAACATGTATTAATTAATTCATGGTGTTGTAGCATACACAACGCATAAGCATTGTATATGCTCTGTGCCAACCTTTAAAATATATATTAAATAGAACAGTTTGGGGAGACGACCCAAAACACGTCTTGCTGTTTGGGTCGGTCGACCTAAACCCAGCCTCCTATTTGGAACGCTTGGCCCAAAAACATCCTCATGTTTGGGTCGCTCGACCCAAACACGGCATGATGTTTGGGTCACTCGACCCAAACCCAGCCTAATGTTTGGGTCGCTCGACCCAAACCCATCATGATGATTGGGTCGCTCGACCCAAACCATCCTGATGTTTGGGTCGGTCGACCTTAACCCAGCCTCCTATTTGGTACGCTCGGCCAAAACACATCATCATGTTTGGATCGCTCGACCTAAACCAATCCTCATATTTGGTACGCTCGGCCCAAACACATCATCATGTTTGGGTCGCTCGACCCAAACCCAGCCTCTAAATTATTATCTTATCAATAAATCCATGATGTTAAACACAATATAAAATGAAAATCCACCCAAAAATAACAAAATACCATATCACCATACAAATGATGTTCACATATAACAGTGCACAATCCACCAAAACATATGCGCCAATCCATTAAATTTCCCTTAAATCAATTGAAAACTATTAAAGCTTGAAGAAGTTTGGGTCGAACGACCGAAACTAACATTGTTTATTCTTTCCTTACAGATGGCCCCAAAGAAAAAACCCGGTGAAAGGTGGTTCATGCTTGCGCCAGACATGTTATGGCAGGAGCACGAAACACCGCAGGATGACTCCTATGTTCCAAAGGACAATCTTATCCTCGCTTGGTCAATTCAAGTGGTCAAAGCCTCGCAATACAAAATGATATTTGTATTGAAAGTTGGCACCATGGAGAACCATACATGGGCCACAGTCACGGGGTGGGAGGTGGCATCGGTTCAGTCGCTTGGTGACTACGTGGACGTCATCCTAGAGAACTCCGCGGTGCAGAATGTCCATATGTTCATGCACCAGTTCTCCGAGCCGTTCGACGCAATCTACGTAAAGGAGTCATGCGTTGAGCCAAACGTCATCAAACCGGAGTCGATATTTATCGATAGCAGTATATCGAACACCAAGGTCTCTAGCCGGTTTACAAAATTAAAACATGCAATCACCGTGCTGAATAAGGCCATTCAGAGCAAAACAAAAAGTCAGCAACCTGCGAGGCGGAAAGCAACCACTGAGGAGGGTGCAGGGTCGTCAAGGTCCCAAACGGTGAGGAAGCCACGACCAGTACCGTCTGACTCAAGATGGACGACTCCCTCAGAGACACCGGCGGATAGCGAGACGCCTACGCCTTCTGCCAGCCGCCAAACAACACCATCGAAAAGGGCGAGAGAGTCATCTGTGATGACCGAGGAGCCAGTTTCTCCTGAGCTGCGCATGCCAAAGCCCGGGCAAGAGGTGGATGCGGGGGAGATCCAGAAAATCGTGAACAATTTCACGTCCAAGTGCTCCCACTGTTTCTTCATGGGTAGAGATTTCAAGTTCGATGTCAACATCAGCCAGTGCCATCTAGCGCCACCAGAAAAGTGCATCCGGGCAAAAGAAGACGCCTACGTCGACTGGATAATCGCGCAGATCGTTAGCGAACAATTCAAAGACGACAGGCAAACAATTGTAGTCATGCCCCAGGGACAGAAGAAAATGCCTACCCCTGAAATGTGGCCTACAATTCAGAAAGGCGATTTTTGGCTGATAGACGGCCAGCACAGTGTGGAGGCATCAAAGAAAATCCAACTGATGACTGAGTGGGATGATCCCAACCATCAGAAGAAAAAGCTGAAGGTCTGGAAGGCATTGGTGGTGTGGTCCGACGACGAGACCAGGCTCAGCGACATCTCCCGATACTTCAACATGGGGAACAAGAAGAGGGCCTACCAAGCTTCCTGGATAAGGAATATCATGGCCTCACGGGAGGTGTAGGAGTTCTATGGCAGGCCTCCCAAAGAGAGGGAGAACGCCAACGACAAGAATCCAAAGTGGGAGGTGAATATTGTTTGGGTCGATCGACCCAAACTCTTGTTTACAGCCTCGTTTTTTAGTTTGGGTCGATCGACCCAAACTTTTGTTGCAGTTATTGTTCATGATATGTCTTGGAAATCACATGTACATAACTAACACGCATTCAAATGGTTTGTTTTGTTGAAATGCAGGATTTCAAATACCAGATGATAAATAAATTCTCCTCAATTGACAATGCTAGTCAAAAGCAGAAGAAATACAACGATCTAAGAGGAGAGATTTATTTAATCACAGCTTCCGATTTCGTTTGGATGAAATGGAAGAGTGTATTTGAAAAGCATGAGGCGGGTGAGCTAATCGACCCCGACACTGGCTTGTTCTTCAATCAGGCATCGCGCTTCAAGCAGATGAAGCCTCTCGTGAGGGAGTTCTTCAGAACTCTTCAAGGGCTGTCGGAGGAAGAGATGGGGAAGGCGGCATCCCACATCCTGCACATGCAGCTGTGAGCCCAAATTGATGCCCACATGTGTTGTTAACAATTGTAAAACATTACAAGTAGTATTTTGTTGATTTATGATTATTCACAAAAATATAAAAAGAGTGAAGCTTGAAGAAAGCTAAATTTGAAACATTAGGCTTGTGTGGAGTGGACTTAAGTAGTATGAGGACATACCTTGATAAAGTGTGGTAGGTAGAAAGTCAAGGTTAGTTAAATGTTTGAATTAGGATCTTTGTTGATCATTTGAGGGAGGAAGGCTTAGGAGATTAGATGAGAGCCTACAAAGTAGGAGGAGATTTCGAAGGCTTATCGAGAGCCTTGTGAATGGGATGAGTCCCTACTTAGAAGGAGAAGGTTAAGGGGTTGTGATTGGAGGCTCTAATCCTCTCACCCTATCCTTACCTCATGCCCTCTCTCCCTCTCAACTCACTATATAATCCCTCATTCTTCCCTCACTCATCCTCTCTTTCCTTCGTGCTCCTTAAGCACCCCACGGGTTATAAGTGTGGGTGTGTGGGAAGCAAGATAGGAGCACATGTGTGTGCTTAGTTCTTAGGAGAAGAGCCAAGGCTATTTAGCCTTGAAGAGGGATTGACCTCTTGTTAGAAGTAGATTGGGTTTAAAGAATTTGGAGTTTGATTGCATACTTCAACTTGTTGCATTGAGATTCATATTGAAGTGAGAAAGTTCAAACTTGTTTAAACTTGTGGCATTTAGAGTGACTAAATTGTACTAGGTGCATTACTTGTAGTGTTTTATTAGTTATGAACTTGAGCAGAACTTTATAGTGAGAGATTTGTCAATTATGGATGATCAGAGTGTTCAATGGGTATGAAAATTTGAGGGATTGTTTATTATAAAGTATGGAAGTTGTGGTAAAAATTTGAGAGCTTCAGTCATTGGGATGAAAGAGTTATTAAAAGTTGAAGGGGAGGGTGTCTAGGAACAAAGCAGCAAGGTTTGAAAATATGTATCTCTTAGAGGGTTATAGATATGGATACCAAAATTTGACACTACCTTTTGAACTTATATATCTATCTTGTGTCAAAATTTTAGATTGATTGGACGTAGGAGTTGGAAGTTATTAGAGTTTTAATGACCGAATGCTTTATCACAGCATTCATACTAAGTAGTTAGAGTTAGAATTTCATGCATAACTTTTGCATATAAACTATGTTTGTGCCAAAATTTGGTATGGAGATTTTTGATAAGGTACTTAACAAGTGTACCCAATTTCACTTGAAGAACATAAGTTGGGTGGGAGTTATACTATTCTGAAGTTTAGTAGGAAGACATTGATAGAGATTTACATCAAGAAGAACTTAGAGAAGGAAGGGTAAAGATAAGTATATAAGTATTTTTTAATACTTGTATTTAAAGCCTATGTGCTCATGGAATCCACAAGCGAAGTGTCATGTACCAATACGGAATCAACCACGATGACATGTGATAGCACGGAATCAATAAGCGAGAACTCATGTAGTAGTGTGGAGTCGACGGCAAGGACTCGATTCACAAGAGGGATATCTTTGAAGGCATGCGTGGCCAAAGCGGCCGGGTGGACATTAGAAAAGGCTAAGGATATAACCTTGCCCGACATTAAGGAATGTAAAACTACATAGTGTGGTGTTAATCAAGTTGTGTATATTCCAAGGGTAGATTGGAATTATATATTGGGTTACAAAGACATAAGTCTCTACATGTCATTATAAATTTTTCCACTCGGACTAGGACGAAATCGAAGGGTGGAGGATTTTTGGTGACATAAATGGTGCGTCTGCCGGGAGTTTCGAGTTTGGAGCTTGGAGCTTGGAGAGCGGGCGACGGAAGTCTTGGAAGGCGGTAGGAGAGGCGAACGTGAAAATCGATTAAAGGACGGAGCGCTCGTGAAAGGTATGGTTTGAATTTAGTATTTATTTCATGCAATTTCAATTTGAGGAAGGAGCACGGCAAAGGTGCGCCTACTAAACCTTTTTGGGATGGCATAACGAAGATCACCTTAATAGGACCCGCACTAGAAAATTAAGAGGTAGAGGGATAATTAAAGAATTAGGATCTCAAACTTTAAATACTCACTCGGTTGTGAGAGTTTAAAGTTTTTAAACTAGAGGGTTTTAGTGTTTTTTTAATTTACAATTATTTGAGTGTTGTATGTTTAGCAATTCGATCGAGGGGAGAGAGCTAACAAAACAAGAGGAAGCGAGAGCTTGAGGTAAGCAATATCTCTTCCAATTGAAAAAATATTAAATTAAAAAAAGATTTTCGTAATTGTCTTTGTCGTGACGAACGGAGAGGGTAATTCCAAACTTGGACATATAGTGCAAGGAATCGAAGGGTGAACCTCGATTCCAAGCACGGTACCCAAGAATGGTCAGCCCCTCACGAAGAGTCTTGTTGCAAATGTTGAGCGTAAGGGGTGTGACGAGGTGATACTCGCACTAACCCTGAAACTAACATGAGCTTTCCATCCCCTATTGGGATTGTTCATTGAAAATTGTATGTCTCTATTTCCTCACCTCCAAAACAATGATCACACGAACTAAGCGGAAATATTAAAGAGAGAACTTGTGAGGCTTTGGTTGGTCAATGTGAGGGTTGAACGGTGAATGATGGATGCAAGGATACACGAGGTCCCATAAACCTAAGTTAGCATTAGGGCTAAAGAAAAATGTTACTAAACGAAGATCTTCTAATATAGAGGAAGTGGTAGAAAGGGTAGGCACTAGTGTAGAGGGTGGCTTTAGGGGTGAACCATTGGTAGAAGTATCTCCGATCACTACTCGACTAGAGGAAGGAGATATTCCTTCCCTATTGAGTGAAGAATTAGTGGAAGAACCTAATAGGACTAGAGAAGAGAGTAGTGTAAGCTCCAGAGAATCTAGTGAAGGAGGACCACGAAACACCATGGATGATTTAGGGGGAGGTGGAATTCCACCTCCCATATTACCAATCCCCCCCATCGATCCATTGGTTAGGCCGCGAGGCCTACCAATAATCGTACCTCAAGGGTTACCTTCGTTAGACATACCTTCGAACCTCCCGAAGTTCTACGGGACTAAAGATGAAGACCCGTCTAGACATATGGAGAGGTTCGTTGAGAGGGTAATTAGCTCACTAATTACAAACCAACAATATTGGCTAGTTTGGTTCCCTACGACTTTAGAGGGGGAAGCCTATGAGTGGTATAGAGACCACGATGAGGGCCACTTCCAAACGTGGGACCAATTACAACGGGAGTTCCTTAATGAGTTTCGACCCGAAGTTGGTCAAAGTATGGCTTTTAGAGCCTTAATGACAATGAGGCAAGGAAGAGATGAAGAGATTTCCGCATACATTAGAAGATTTGATTGGGTATGCGCAAGGTGGGTAGGTGATTTATTCAACGATGATACTTTAATGCAATTTTTCATGAGAGGGTTTGTTAAAGCGACTACAATTAGGGGTGTATTACAAAGGAACCCTCGCACCCTAGCCGAGGCTAAGGTAGCCGCTAGGGATATGGAACATATTGAGAGGGATTATGAGCGGCTATGGAGGAAAGAGGATGAGTTGATCCCTCAATTCATCCCTCTCCTACCTAAGACGGGAATGGACCCGATTAGGCCGCATAATCGCCCTCCATATGTCGCCATTGAAGCGGCCTCAATTCCCTTAGCGGTAACGGCCCCCCCAACCATGTTAGCATTACCGGCCCCTAGGGTAGACCCTCAAATTGAAGAGATAGAGCAACGACTAGGTGCTACTCAACTAGGGTTTCAAGAGGCGATGTTGAAACAATTCCAAAATCTCACGGACCAAATGGCCTTGTTAATTAAAAATCAACAACCCGGTCCTCCACCTCAAATCGAGTCGGGTAATCACTCATCGGGATTTTTGTGTACTCAATGTCAACAACACGGTCATACGCCTCAGTTTTGTAGAAATGGGCCAAATCGCAATCAAAGAATGAACAATAACGGTCCGCAACAAAACCAAAGAGGTTCAAATCAAAATCAAAACCAAGGAAACAACCGGGGTCCGCCTCCTCGAGGTCAAAATAACCAAAATACCGAGAAGAAAGAATTTCACCATCTTTGCGGGAGGTATCATGTTGTAGGACAATGTTGGTCGGAAAACCAAGGTCAAGGGTGTAGTAATTGTGGAGGTCCACATCCGTCTAACCAATGTCGTCATCCGGATAAGGTAGGTGGAACACCAAACCCTCCAACCAACACACAACAATCGGGTCAAGATGTCATGAGAGGTTTCCATCCACAAAGTGAAGGTACTAATAACCTTAAACCTTCCAACCTCTACTATGATGGATATACAAACCTTCCGGGGCAAGGAGGTCAAGTCACACAATCACCTAGACAAATGGGACCATCCACGTCTCAAGATGTCCGATTTATGAATGCCTCCACCATTCCGGTAAATTTAGAGGTGCCTACTAATGGCCAGGGTCCATATCCTCCACATGCTAACTCTATATCATATGAGTTGAGGGGTCTTAAAGAGGAAGTTGTGCATAAGGCCCCGGCATTAGCCGTTACCACTAGAGCAATGAGAGGTAATGCACCATTAGAAGTAGAGGAGGAGGAAGAAGAGGAAAATCCCTTAGGAGAAATTCCTTATTTTTCGGATTTGGAGAATATAACTAGAGAAGCTAGGAAGGCCACTAAGGCATTAGAGAGAGAAAATGAAATTGTCCATGAGAGGGAAAGATCTAATGTCATCCATGATTTAGATGGTAGTGATGTAGGAGAGTGGGAAGGTCCGGGCATTCCCGTAGAGGAGTTTGATAGTGTTAGAAGGCCTAAGGCCGATAGAGTAGATGGATACGACCTTTGGGCCGACTTAAGCTCACTAAAGGCCGATATCACATTTGGTCAATTATTAGAAATTTCACCGGTAGCTAGGAAGACTTTGAAGGACGGAATGCATGTGAATAGGAGGGCTAAGAGGCCAAAGACTAGAGTGTCGGCGAGGGTCCAAATGCAAGGGAGAACTCGGGAAGTCAAGGCGGTGGAGATTGAAGTAACGATGGTGGACAAGGTGGTTCCTCATGTATTGGTGGATGGTGGAAGTAGTCTCAATATTCTACCCGAGCACACTATGCGGAAATTGGGCTTAAGTTTGACGGGTCCGTCGCCATTTGTGATTAATATGGCCAATCAAAGTCCGGTGGTTCCGGTGGGGATTATCAAAGATTGTCGGCTTAACACGGGAGGTGAAGAATACATTGTGACCTTCCAAGTCATTAAAATGCACGACAATAAGGATGCATTCCCCATTTTGTTAGGGCGACCTTGGTTAAGGATGTCTCACGCCGTAGTAGATTGGGGAGGACACAAACCTTCTATCACCTATGGTCCCGTAGATAATAGGGTCAAGGTCTCAATAGCACCTTTAAGTGGTTGGGTTAGGGAGGAGATTGATCCAATGTCGGATGAAGAGGAGAATGGCGGAAGTAATGAGAAATTTGAGGATACATTGGTGGGGGTTGTTCAAAACAAGGAGAAGGCTAAAATGTATTCCTCTAACGGGTTCTTAGGTCCTAGCTTTTACAATCAAGATGTTGATGGAGATTTTACACATTGGCTAAGACAATACCCGGAGTCCATTAGCGATGTCATGATGATGACTCATAGTTGTATCCTCCAAGATGATGTGTCTAGAGAAGATTATTTGTACTTAGAGCCCTGTGAGGTTCTCACGGAGGAGGAATGGGTGAAGGGAGGACTCACTCCATGGTTAGATGATATTGAGTTGAGTGATGTGAGTTTGGTACATGTAGATGGGACTCAAGATGAGGAGGCCATGTTAGAATTCTCAAAATTAGAGCCCGCTTTGCATTTTAAAACTACTTCTACGGGCATTATAGCGGGTCATGATATCAAGGATTATCCTAATGTCCCCAACGATTGGTATAGAGATACCGAGGAGCAAACACGAGTGGTCGAAGAAGATTGGAAGTTTGTGGATGTCAAAATGAAGAATGGCAAGGTTAGACCAATGAAGATGGGTTCTAAACTCGATGACGAGGAGATCAAAGAGTATAGCGATTTGATAGATGAGTTTAGTGATACCTTTGCATGGTCATACGATGAACTCAAGGGGATTCCTAGAGAGATGGTTGAGCATCGTATTCCGTTAGTTCCGGGCTCTAAACCGGTGAGACAAAAAGAGGGAAGGATGAATCCTAGATTGCAATTATTAGTCAAAGCAGAATTAGAGAGGTTGTTGCAGGCTGGGTTTATAAAGCCGGTAGAGATTACGGATTGGGTTTCTCCCATGGTGTTAGTGAAAAAGAAAAATGGGAAGCTTAGAGTTTGTGTAGACTATAGGAAGCTCAATGATTGTACGCAAAAGGATCACTTTCCTTTGCCATTCATTACCTTGTTGTTAGAGGAGGTAGGGGGTCATGAGCGGTATACATTCATGGATGGATACGCCGGCTACAACCAAGTAGCCATAGCATTAGCGGATTTACACAAGACGGCATTTACAACACCTTGGGGGACTTTCATATGGGTGGTGATGCCATTTGGTTTATGCAACGCACCGGCTACATTTCAACGACTAGTCATGTATATCTTCAGCGACTTGCTCTTCAAATCCATGACGGTTTATATTGATGATTTTAGTACCCAATCTAGCACTAAGGAGCATGTGTATTGTGTGAGAGAGGCCTTAGTTAGGTTTAGGCAAATGCGGTTGGCATTAAATCCGGACAAGACATTCCTAGGGGTACAAAGGGGAGTTTTGTTGGGTTATATTGTGAGCCAAAAGGGAAGAGAACCGGATCCCGACAAGATAGCGGTCATTGATGGGTTAGAAACTCCGAAAAATGCCAAGGGAATCTCTAAGTTGTTAGGACATGTGGGGTGGTATAGAGAGTTGATTCCGGATTTTGCAAAGATAGCGGTCCCTATCACTCAATTGCTCAAGAAGGATGTCAGATTTGTTTGGACGGATGAGTGCCAACAAGCCTTTGTAGAGTTGAGATCAAAATTGAGCACTTATCCCGTCTTAAGGCCACCGGATTGGGAAAAGCCTTTTCATGTGTATTGTGATGCTAGCAACGTAGCGGTGGGTAGTGCCTTGTGTCAATCCACGGGAGAGAAGGGGAAGGATCTACCCGTAGCTTATGCTAGTTAGCAATTGACTTCCGCGGAGAGGAATTACTCCACTACGGAGAGAGAGTGTCTAGCCATGGTATTTTCGGTCAAGAAGTTTAAGCACTATCTTATTTGTAATCCGGTAGTGTTTTTTGTGGATCACATGGCCATTAAATATTTGGTCAACAAGCCGGAGTTGAGTGGAAGGTTGGCTAGGTGGGTCTTGTTACTCGAAGACCGCATGCATTTACAAGCCGACCACTTGTCTAGATTGTCGGAGGAGATGGGCACTACGCCAATAGATGATAGCCTCATGGATGATAGACTGTTTGTAGTCACGTCCACACCGGATTGGTATGCCGGAATTGTAGAGTTCTTGACCACTCAACAATTACCAACCGAATGGACGAAAGAGGAGAAAAGAAAGGTTAGAGTCAATAGTAGGCACTTTGCAGTGATAGGCAATAGATTGTTCAGGAGAGGAGCGGACACCATCTTGAGAAGATGTGTATCGCAAGTAGAGGTTCCGGATATTCTAGAGGCTTGTCATGATAGTGCTTGTGGAGGGCATTTTTCTGGTCAACTTACCGGCCAGAAAATCCTTAGAGCAGGTTACTTTTGGCCTACATTGTTTCAGGATTCACACGACTATGTTAGAAGGTGTGATGCTTGCCAAAGGTACGCTCGAAATGACCTTAGGATGGAGATGCCATTGCACATTTCATTACCACTAGTTCCCTTTAAGAAATGGGGAATAGATTATGTAGGGGAGGTCCATCCCCACTCTTCGAGAGGGATGGCATACATTGTTGTAGCTACCGAGTACTTGACTAAATGGGCGGAAGCCAAGGCGGTAAAAACCGACACGGCCGCACATGCCGCCACATTTATGTATGAAAATATCATTACTAGGTTTGGAGTCCCAAAGATTCTAGTTAGTGATAGAGGTACACATTTTCTTAATGACCTCATTTCAGAGATGACTCAGAGGTTTAAGATCGACCATAGGAAGACTACTCCCTATCACCCTCAAACTAATGGTCAAACGGAGCGGGTGAACGGGATTCTAGTGGGCATTTTACGCAAGACGGTCATCGACTCAGAGAGATTGGGACGTCAAGTTAAACGCGGCTTTGTGGGCTTATCGGACGACTTACAAAGTGACAACACAAGCTACTCCGTTTCTTTGGTTTACGGTATTGAGGCTACACTCCATATTGAATTTGAGGTGGAGTCATTGAGGGTTGCAATAGGGACACGCCTCAACGACAATGAGTCTTTGAGAAATAGGCTCGGGGATCTAGAGGAGTTGGATGAGAAGAGGCGGAGGGCCGTTCAACACATGGAAGCAATTCAAAGGCGAAGGAAGGTTATCTTTGACAAGCGTCACAAGAAGAGGGCATTAGAACGAGGAATGTTGGTTATGCTCCAAGATGGGAAGAAAAAAGATTTTCCGGGCAAATTTGATGCGATTTGGTTAGGTCCTTACATTATGGCGAATACCTTTCCTAACAACTCGGTACAATTGGAGACACTCAATGGACAAAGTTTCCCGACACGAACGGCCGGAAGTAGGTGCAAGCAATTCCACACATGAAGACACTTGACTTCAAGCAAAACATTCTAGGAGCCGGTCCCAGATGGTCGCCAATAATGTGAGCCCAAATTGATGCCCACATGTGTTGTTAATACTTGTAAAACATTACAAGTAGTGTTTTGTTGATTTATGATTATTCACAAAAATATAAAAAGAATGAAGCTTGAAGAAAGCTAAGTTTGAAGCATTAGGCTTGTGTGGAGTGGATTTAAGTAGTATGAGGACATACCTTGGTAAAGTGTGGTAGGTAGAAAGCCAAGGTTAGTTAAATGTTTGAATTAGGATCTTTGTTGATCATTTGAGGGAGGAAGGCTTAGGAGATTAGATGAGAGCCTACAAAGTAGGAGGAGATTTCGAAGGCTTATCGAGAGCCTTGTGGATGGGATGAGTCCCTACTTAGAAGGAGAAGGTTAAGGGGTTGTGATTGGAGGCTCTAATCTTCTCACCCTATCCTTACCTCATGCCCTCTCTCCCTCTCAACTCACTATATAATCCCTCATTCTTCCCTCACTCATCCTCTCTTTCCTTCGTGCTCCTTAAGCACCCCACGGGTTATAAGTGTGGGTGTGTGGAAAGCAAGATAGGAGCACATGTGTGTGCTTAGTTCTTAGGTAAAGAGCCAAGGCTATTTAGCCTTGAAGAGGGATTGACCTCTTGTTAGAAGTAGATTGGGTTTAAGGAATTTGGAGTTTGATTGCATACTTCAACTTGTTGCATTGAGATTCATATTGAAGTGAGAAAGTTCAAACTTGTTTAAACTTGTGGCATTTAGAGTGACTAAATTGTACTAGGTGCATTACTTGTAGTGTTTTATTAGTTATGAACTTGAGCAGAACTTTATAGTGAGAGATTTGTCAATTATGGATGATCAGAGTGTTCAATGGGTATGAAAATTTGAGGGATTGTTTATTATAAAGTATGGAAGTTGTGGTAAAAATTTGAGAGCTTCAGTCATTGGGATGAAAGAGTTATTAAAAGTTGAAGGGGAGGGTGTCTAGGAACAAAGCAGCAAGGTTTGAAAATATGTATCTCTTAGAGGGTTATAGATATGGATACCAAAATTTGACACTACCTTTTGAACTTATATATCTATCTTGTGTCAAAATTTTAGATTGATTGGACGTAGGAGTTGGAAGTTATTAGAGTTTTAATGACCGAATGCTTTATCACAGCATTCATACTAAGTAGTTAGAGTTAGAATTTCATGCATAACTTTTGCATATAAACTATGTTTGTGCCAAAATTTGGTATGGAGATTTTTGATAAGGTACTTAACAAGTGTACCCAATTTCACTTGAAGAACATAAGTTGGGTGGGAGTTATACTATTCTGAAGTTTAGTAGGAAGACATTGATAGAGATTTACATCAAGAAGAACTTAGAGAAGGAAGGGTAAAGATAAGTATATAAGTATTTTTTAATACTTGTATTTAAAGCCTATGTGCTCATGGAATCCACAAGCGAAGTGTCATGTACCAATACGGAATCAACCACGATGACATGTGATAGCACGGAATCAATAAGCGAGAACTCATGTAGTAGTGTGGAGTCGACGGCAAGGACTCGATTCACAAGAGGGATATCTTTGAAGGCATGCGTGGCCAAAGCGGCCGGGTGGACATTAGAAAAGGCTAAGGATATAACCTTGCCCGACATTAAGGAATGTAAAACTACATAGTGTGGTGTTAATCAAGTTGTGTATATTCCAAGGGTAGATTGGAATTATATATTGGGTTACAAAGACATAAGTCTCTACATGTCATTATAAATTTTTCCACTCGGACTAGGACGAAATCGAAGGGTGGAGGATTTTTGGTGACAGCAGCCGACGGTGAAGAGATGCTGGGTCCACCCGAAGATCGTCTTCAGCAAGCCCAAATGCTTCGTCCCTTCATGCTACACCATGAAGGAATGGACGGAGAACAGGAAGAAGAAGACGACCATCGTCCAGGAGCTGCACAAGCTAGTTCCTGAGAAGAAGTTCATCGTGGATGGAGAGGTTCACGAGGCGCACTGGAGGGCATTCAAAGCCGAGTATAAGTTCACCAGTGCGTCCATGGCGGCACTCATGAGGGAGGCAGGAGACGACTTCCTCAGGTCGAAGCTCGTGAAGGGGGGGAAGAACCGGGCGCTTCCCGAGCACTCCGCGCATGCCTTCTCCAACTTCGTAAAGGAGAAGCAGATCGTCAGTTTCGAGGGCAATGCGCATTTCAACTTGGTCACCCTCGACCCTCTCAAGATCCAAGGCTGGCCGGGGTCTGATGCCAGGAAGGCCATCAGAACGAAAGCCGGGGACCGCTTCCCCTTCGGAATGGTAGACTTCAGGAACATCCCTGGAAGCTCATTCGAGGGGACAATGAGCACCCCGTTTTACGAGCCATTCCTGTCAAAGTTCGTGGACTACAACAGCCCCAAATTCCGGGAGGTCGACATCTGGTTGTGGATTGTCGAGGACAGGAGGGCGGAGCAGGTGTACGGGATCGTGCGGAAATTGCAGCCAGAGTACGCCGTCTCGAAATCGCACTACGTTGCTGCACCGGCGGACGGGGCGTACAATACTTTGAAACACAAGAAGACGAAGGTCGTCAACGTGCTGTGCTTGTACTTCGTGTAAAAAGCTGGCTGTTGAAGGTGCCAAACCATCCCATAGCCCGGATGGAAAAACTTTTCCAAGTCCCAGAAGGGTTGGGTACCAGCAGGAGCTTGTACGACGAGGCGAAGTACGCCAACTACCCCGCGGATGAGCTGCGGATGGAGTTCTACCTGCGGATGATGAGGACCCTCACGAAGAGAGGGGACTGCATCTTCAACGTCTTCGGGGGCTCAAAACCAATTTTTTCTGCTATGGTAAGTAGCTTTAAATAGATTGTCGACAGTTTGGGTCGAGCAACCCAGACTACACACTGCCTGGTCTGAGTGGAGCAATCCAATCTCCACAAAGCCTACTTTGGGTCGAGTGACCCAAACTAGGCATTGTGTAGGTTGGGTTGCTCCATCCAGACCAGGCAGTCTGTACTCTGGGTTGCTTTGTGTAGTCTGGGTCGAGCAACCCAGACTACACACTGCCTGGTCTGAGTGGAGCAACGCTATCTACACAAAGCCAACTTTGGGTCGAGCGACCCAAACTAGGCATTGTGTAGGTTGGGTTGCTCCATCCAGACTAATCAGTGTGTAGTCTGGGTCGCTCGACCCAGACTACACATTGCCTGGTCTGAGTGGAGCAACCCAATCTCCACAAAGCCTACTTTGGGTCGAGCGACCCAAACTAGGCATTGTGTAGGTTGGGTTGCTCCATCCAGACCAGGCAGTGTGTACTCTGGGTTGCTTTGTGTAGTCTGGGTCGAGTGACCCAGACTACACACTGCCTGGTCTGAGTGGACCAACGCTATCTACACAAAGCCAACTTTGGGTCGAGCGACCCAAACTAGGCATTGTGTAGGTTGGGTTGCTCCATCCAGACTAGTCAGTGTGTAGTCTAGGTCGCTCGACCCAGAGTACACACTACCTGGTCTGAGTGGAGCAACCCAATCTCCACAAAGCCTACTTTGGGTCGAGCGACCCAAACTAGGCATTGTGTAGGTTGGGTTGCTCCATCCAGACCAGGCAGTGTGTACTCTGGGTTGCTTTGTATAGTCTGGGTTGAGCAACCTAGACTACACACTGCCTGGTCTGAGTGGAGCAACGCTATCTATACAAAGCCAACTTTGGGTCGAGCGACCCAAACTAGGCATTGTGAAGGTTGGGTTGCTCCATCCAGACTAATCAGTGTGTAGTCTGGGTCGCTCGACCCAGACTACACATTGCCTGGTCTGAGTGGAGCAACCCAATCTCCACAAAGCCTACTTTGGGTCGAGCGACCCAAACTAGGCATTGTGTAGGTTGGGTTGCTCCATCCAGACCAGGCAGTGTGTACTCTGGGTTGCTTTGTGTAGTCAAGGTCGAGTGACCCAGACTACATACTGCCTGGTCTAAGTGGAGCAACGCTATCTACACAAAGCCAACTTTGGGTCGAGCGACCCAAACTAGGCATTGTGAAGGTTGGGTTGCTCCATCCAGACTAGTCAGTGTGTAGTTTGGGTCGCTCGACCCAGACTACACACTGCCTGGTCTGAGTGGAGCAATCCAATCTCCACAAAGCCTACTTTGGGTCGAGCGACCCAAACTAGGCATTGTGTAGGTTGGGTTGCTCCATCCAGACCAGGCAGTGTGTACTCTGGGTTGCTTTGTATAGTCTGGGTCGAGCAACCTAGACTACACACTGTCTGGTCTGAGTGGAGCAACGCTATCTACACAAAGCCAACTTTGGGTCGAGCGACCCAAACTAGGCATTGTGTAGGTTGGGTTGATCCATCCAGACTAGTCAGTGTGTAGTCTAGGTCGCTCGACCCAGAGTACACACTACCTGGTCTGAGTGGAGCAACCCAATCTCCACAAAGCCTACTTTGGGTCGAGCGACCCAAACTAGGCATTGTGTAGGTTGGGTTGCTCCATCCAGACCAGGCAGTGTGTACTCTGGGTTGCTTTGTGTAGTCTGGGTCGAGCGACCCAGACTACACACTGCCTGGTCTGAGTGGAGCAACGCTATCTACACAATGCCAACTTTGGGTCGAGCGACCCAAACTAGGCATTGTGTAGGTTGGGTTGCTCCATCCAGAGTAGTCAATGTGTAGTTTGGGTCACTCGACCCAAACTAGGCAGTGTTTTTGTAAGATGGATGTCGATGTTTTTGTTTTCATTTTCTTTTGATTTGGTGTAAATATAATGCAAGTGATGTGGGAATGTGCAGATGTTGGGGTTGACCATCTATTCGTACATAGATGACGCCGATGTTCTTTTCTACAGAACGCAGAAAGCGTTGGCGAGAAAAATGGACATCCTCGATTGGATCCCCGGAAGCTACGCCGTGGAGATTGTTGAAGGGGGCGAGAACCCTTTGGATAGGGCGAGGCGGACCAACCCGGAGGAGTTCGTTACTCAGGCCTCCGTCGCAATTCCCGAACCTCTGGTGGAATTGCATCCTGGCACCTCGTCACAGGGCCTTGGTGATGAAGCGGCGGAGGAGGAAGAAGAGGAAGAAGAGGACCCCAAGGCGGAGGGCGAGGTCGAGGAAGGGGCAACGGGGTTCACGCAGGAATCTGAAGCCCCTCAACGAAAGAAGGCTATGCGGGTGGCAACTCCGCAAAGTAAGTTGGTGCCCGTCCTCACTGTGGACGATGCGAGGGACATGTACTCCAGGGACGCGACCGCCGCGTTCAGGGAGAGGAGGAGGCTGAAGGGGAAGAAGCTCTACGGCGACTACGCGGTGGAAGAGACCATCGCCATTAGCAACAAGGACGAGGATGACATGGAGCTCGCCAAACGGCTCAGGTCGGATCCCCCCTCCCCCACAGCGTTTGCCGGCATGGTGAGGGTGAAACCCGAAGTCCTCACTGTGGAGGAGGCTAATGAAAAGATGCGGAGGGACGAGGAGCAGCGCGTCCGGCTGGAGAAGGCTGCCGCCGAGGAACCCTCGGTCCGCAACGAAGTCGCGGAGTTGAGGGCTCTCATGTTGGAGCAGGAGCGGCAAAGGGCGATGGCCCAACCTCCGTCCAGCGCGGACCTGATCACGCAAGTGATTCAGGGCATGTTGGCGCAGGGGTTGGTGATGGCTCCCCCGAGTGCATTTCCGCACTTGCCCGCCGGCTTCCTTCCCCAGAATATCAACCCACCGCCCGCACCGCAGCAGTCCTTCAGCTTCGGCCCTATGCTGCAGCCGCAAGCCCGCCCGTACGCCCCCGTCCAGCAGGTGGACGACCCCAGCCTATGGAGCGTCCCCGGAGCTTCCAGCCCCTTGGCGCCCCCCCCCCCGCTTCGGCCTCCCATCCTCGTGCCCCCACACCACCAGCAGGACGACCCCCACATGTTTGGGTCGTCCGACCCAAACACTGCCGCCCTTGCGCCGCCACCCAGAGACCCACTCGTAGAAGGAGGGTTTGGGTCGGCCGACCCAAACCCCGTCTCAGCGATGACCCCGGTGGATGAGCCCATGCTAGATGTTGAAGGCCCGCAAGGGCCTGGTGATACCTGTACTCCTAACCCAGTCGATGAACCAATGCATGATGCGCATGCGGAGGTTGGGTTGGGACAAAGGCCTGACAATCAGCCTTTGCAAGAGCAGGTTGCTGCTGACGTCGCCGGACCAAGCGGTGGTGACACAAGTGGGGCAGCGCACGCGTTGGCGGCATCAACGGCGTCAAGGCACGACCAAGGCGAGGTAATGCACTGACCCCACTCAGTTTGGGTCGCTCGACCCAAACTCCCTGGGTGTTTGTCTTCTTGCCTTGGTGGGTGATAATATGCTACGGTCGCCCCCCCCCCCCCCCGCCCTTGAGTACCACCATGTACAGTTAGTACAAAAAGTCCGATGATCGGTACTCCGTGTATCCAGGCGGCAGACTTGGTCGCTTTTCTATTGTGGATGGTTTCTTTGTCGCTTCTACTGACAGCATCTTCGTTGCTTCGTCTCGCACCTTGGCGCTAGGGTACCTCAATTCTTGTGCATCCTGCTATGCGTCGTTTAGGGTTCAGTGTTGAAGTTCGAAGGGAGTGCATCATTGCTGAGGGTTTTAGTTTTGTGGGTTTCGATTCAGACACGTCGGCAATGGGGAATGCAAGACATGCACAGCGACGTGCAGGGGTGAAGAGGAAAGGGCCGCGTGCAAGGGATGAGGATTATGACGCAATGAGGGAGGGTTTGAGAGATGCGGAGGCAGAGAGACAATGCAAACGCCGGGAGTTGCAGAGAGAGAGAGAAAGGGAGGCGAGGTTGCTTTCCACTGTCGAGGAAGAATCAGGGGGGGCCAAGGAGATGTGCCCTCGTGAACTATTGCGTGTGGTAACTGAGACCGTGAATTTTTTCATGATTCAGATGCAAGGTTGTCCCGACGCCTCCTCTCGCTTGAAGATCATGGAGCTTTTTCTAGAGGACAAGTGTGTTTCTTTGTTTCTTCCACAGTATTATCCTCGTGGGCAAGATGCAAAGGTTCAGTTTGAATTCCTCAAGAATTACCAGCACGAGTTGGAGGTTGTGAAGAGTGCTCATTCGGCAGATATGCTCGCTAGGAAGGCTGTTCTTCTGGATGCGGCTGTATGTACTACTGTGACAAGTACGAAGGCTTTATCAAGGGTTTTGAAGGTTCACCCGTCCAATTTGAGGGTAGCCATAAACCGCCGACGTACTGTGCACTTGGCTGGGACACCTTTTGCACTTGCAAGGCGCAAGAAGAGGCCCGTATTCCCAACGAGGTGAAGGAGCTTGTTCTGAAATGGTGGACAGAAGAGACTCGTGTGAGCCCCAATAGGAAGGATATTGTACAAAAGTTGATAAGTCGCAATGTAAAGGAACAACATTGCACCCACTACCTGCTCGAAACTCAGGTAAATATTCAATGCTATTGATTTCAGTATAGGATTGTCTCCATAGCAAAAGGGACGAGTACATGGGTCACAAGCTAGGAGGTATTCTTTGTAGTGCGGAGATCTAGATGTAATGAATTCCAGATTTAGGTTGAGCTAGTGGGCAATCTTTTCAACTTGTGTGTACTATGTTTGTATATGTGCGGACATAGATTCTGGAGGATATAGTTGCCTCTATCTCTTCTCATAAGCTCTGTTCATTCTTGCAAATCGCTTTTTATAAGAGATTTGTCGAGGCGCACCCAGACACTCCCATCAAGCTCTCTGCCTTTGAGAGACTGAAACCGTACTTTGTTAGAGCGTGCAACGAGAGGAATGTCTGTTGTTGTAGATACCATGTGGAGATTGACATGCTTAGGGAAGGGTTGAATCGGATTCGGGATGGGAAGAAGGGAATCCATGTCCGAGAGAAATGTCAATGCGACTGTGATGTGTGCCTCTTCCGAGTGGAAGAATCAAACTGCGACGCCCATCTCAAGACTTATGCGGGGACAACTTCTCTATGGCAAGAGATAGTGTGCCCCAAACCAGAGAATGCAGAGTGGCATGCTCTGTCATGCGTCATGGGTACTTGCGCCGACTGTGGTATTTCGAAGCTGATGATTTGCCCTCTGGAGTCTTCAACGTCAACGAATGTCACCTGGAAGTGTTTTGAGAATGAAGTCATTGGGGTGACGCGGGATGGGAGGGCTCGGAAGAGGATTGTAGAAGTATACAAAGAGACTTCTTCCAAAGTATTTTTTGAATACTTGAAGTCTAAACTGCCTCAATTTGTGAGGCACAACTTCATCGCAAGGTGGCAAGACGACCACTGCAGGCGCTCGATGGATTGTATGGGCGAAGACGTGATTCTATCTCATATTGATTTTGCAGAGAACTACACTTTTGATATTCAAAACCAGATCCAGAGCATGTATTGGTGCTCAACGCAGATCAGTATCCTTGTGCACATTACTTACCGGATTAAACCAGATGGAGAACTTGTGAAGGACTCCCATTTCTACATTACTGACGACGAACAACACGATTCCCTCTTTGTCCAGCATTGCTTGATGCAGCATTGGCGATGGCTAGAGTCTCAAGGTGTGCTCGATAGTTTTAATTTTGATATCCAGTTTTTTTCTTCATACAGTCATTGCATAGCTTATTCCAACTATGTGCTCATTTTTTCATTCACTAACGTTAGGTTTCCATTGCATGTTGTGTTTAAATTGTCACAGTGTTCAATGCCAGAACCTTCTGTACGATCCTAGGTTTAAAGTTGAATACCTTTTGTACATCTGGTACTTCATAGTAATCTTTGTACTATAAATGTACACTCGTACAATGATATCATACATTGTAGGCCTCAATTGATTACTGATTGTGCACCTCCTTGTAGGTATTCGCCCCAAGCACCACGTGGTGTGGTCCGACGGTTGTGCAGGTCAGTTCAAGGGCGCCCGAGCATTCTATTTTGTGGCTAGATATCCCGGCCTCACAAACGGGTGCACTATGAATTGGAACTTCTTTGGAACAGGTCATGGGAAGGGGGAGTGGGACGGTGCAGGTGCTGTCGTGAAGCGTGCTTTGCGGCAATCGCAGTTACACAATACATGGAGGAGGATGCAAAACGCACATGATGCAGTGTGTTTTCTCAATGATAGAATGGCCAGCCGAGTGGACACCAACTTCGAAAAGACAAGCATCAAGGAGGTCAACAAATACTTTTGGGAAATTCCCAAGGACTGTATGAGGCAGCGCACTTATGAATGTGAGATGGTTAAAGGTTCGCAGGCCTTGCATTCAGTGTACTCATTTGCTGTTGCTGACCCAACGCAACTCTTTGTTCGAAAGTTGTCATGCTTTTGTGCGTCCTGCCTGGATGGCGACTCTATAAATTGCGTCAATAAGTCCCATGTTGAAGACTGGGAACTTGTGAAACTGAAACCATACGATCTCCAAGTAGTGCGGGACTCCATGACGGACCACAATCCAGCTGCTGACGAGGACTGGGAGGAGGTTGTGGAAGGCGAAGGATTTGGCGACCTGATTCGGCCTGGTGACAATTTTGTTGTCCCTGCTATGGAAGGCAACATCGAGGGAGTGGAATTTTATGTTCTCCAATGCACTAGGGCAAAATACGAGGTGACTGTTGGGTTCAAATGCGCTTGGGGCCCTCAGTTTGAAGCTGGCGACCTTGTCATCCGAGGCAATTACTATCAAAAGTGGAACAATGGCTACGTATTCCTCAGCAACTCTCAACCGGCCCATATTGACGCACATCTTGTAGTGCATGGCAAATTTGCTATGGTCCCAAAGCTAGGTAGGCGTAAAGGTGGAGAGGTCACCTACACCATCAGTGAGGACAGCCTTGCCACCATTCGAGCTGGCTTAGACAGGTGTAGGCAACACGAGGACTAGGGAATACTACCTTCTTCTACATTTTTAGTACAAGATTCCCTTGCGGTAGTAGCCTTTCGGAATGATCATAGTACAAAGCAAGTCATTTACCTGGGTTCGTACAATTGTTACTCTCTGCGTCAACCGCGCTTACCATCTGCATAGTGGCAGGAGCGGAGTTCATACATCGGCCGCTTCTAGAAGTACTACTTGTACAACCACACAGTAAGTTGCTATACTCCCTTCTACTATTTAAATTTTGTAGCGGCTTGTACTGAGGAGTTGTACTCATTGTTCTTTTTTTACAATTTGTACTAAGAGAATGTACACCTTATGTAGTGACTGGCAACTGAGGTAAGCAAGGACAGGGTTTGTAGTATCCTTCTTTGCTCTCTTCAGTACAAACAGTATGAAGTGTGATAGGGGTTGCCTACTCAGTGATGTTTGTACTAAGCTTACCTCAGAAATAGGGGTGATTGTAGTATAATGGTATGTTTGTACTCTGTGTACATGAACAAGTTGCTTACTAACTGTACGCATAGACGAACACATATTACCAAGAACCAGTTTGTACAGTTTGTTGTATTCTTTGTTCACTTTGTACTGCTACTTGTACTCATTTTTTATGTACTTCTATTTGTACCTATTGTACATTAAGTACGGGTACAATGTCTACCTTTGACAACAATATGGGGTATTCACTTGCATTGAATGTATTCAGGTTTACATTTGTCTTTCCACACTACAGACGTAGATGAAGAAGGTTCCCTCGACGGTGTTTTAGTAGAAACATGATCTCTGATACTATCATTTAATATCTTCAAACTCTTTTCAAGTGTTGTTTCAAAGGTGCTCATGCATTATTGTGGTTTTCCCAGACCGAGAGAGGTGTGGAGCGTGCATGAGTTTCACCAACCTCTGGGGATATGCTTTGGAAGACGATAGTACCAACGACGAAGTAAAACACGAGGCGCCTTGGATTGCTTGATTCTCAAAGGTTTGTAGAGGATACAGATAATGGGTGCAGTCCTCAAGTTCTTGTAGTCTTGAATGGACAAAAGATCATATCCAAGGTACAGTCAAGACTCTATAAGTGTTACCCCTATAAGTGTTATAATTTCATATATGTTAAGAAATAGAACAACAAGAAATTGATGTTGATGAGGTTATGGTTGATGTGGTAGAAGAAGTTGTAGGATTGAGTGTTGTTGAGCGTTCTCTAGAGACTTTGAAGAAATACTTTGAACAAAGACCAAATGATGCCCTATCACACATCAGGAGCATTCAAGGACTCCAAAAGGAAGTTTCATCTCATCATTTGGAAGCTTCTCATCAAACTACTATAGTCTATAGACTCTTTTTTTCGGTTAGTTTAGTTGGAAGAATCTCGTCAAGTTACTACTATATAGATTATTTCTTTCAATTAGTTTAGTTGAATTATGTATTATCATTTGTACTTTTATTTTTTATTTTTATCAAAAGTTATGTTCTTCATTTTCGGAAATTTTAAGTGTTATTTCTATAAATGTTATTAATCATTGGTATGAATTCTATAAGTGTTACTTGTTATGATTCTATATATGTTATTTTTTTGCTACTCCCAACCTGTAACATTTATAGAATCTTGACTGGATATGGGTTGACTTCTTTGATGAGATGTGTCCACAATAGATGGACAAGGTACTACAGGCCGTGGACTGTTAGTTTGGAGTGGTTTCAGTGCAGAGTGTGGGAGTCCGAAAATCCACGGAAGTACGGATTGACTTCCGAACCGGGTTAATATCCGGATAATACCCTGAGATTGTTATTAAAGTAGGGTTTCCTAGGGTAGGTTAGTTGTTTTAGAAAATAAGGTTCTAGGCATCCGCCTTACGCGTTAAAATGGTTAAAACGGATACTTTGGCCGGACTGGAAATTAGCCTGAGAAGACCGTTTGGGAACGGTCCGGTCCGGAGCGTCCGGACCGTTAA
Organism: Polytrichum formosum; assembly: GCA_964035585.1. Classification (NCBI taxonomy): domain Eukaryota; kingdom Viridiplantae; phylum Streptophyta; class Polytrichopsida; order Polytrichales; family Polytrichaceae; genus Polytrichum; species Polytrichum formosum. Next base: position 72,621,338 of record OZ037935.1, on the reverse strand, counting down.
ACGGTTACAACGGAATCCGAACGGTTACAAGGAGACGGTTGAGGAACCAGACCCGTTGGGAGATAGGGAAAGTACTTAAACGAGTTTTTCTCCTTCTCCGGGCCATTTGCACGAGCGGCATTGTTGAGAGAACGAGTGGTGAGTTGCTTTTTCGAGTCACCAGCAGTTGGATTGCTGGGATTCTGTAGTGATTAGCGGGCAGAGTTCCGGAGGGAAGAATCCGGGTATTGTTGAGAGCTTTGTGCCGCGAAGTAAAATGCCGGAAGCAAGAGAGGGAGATGAGAGGGAGCAGGTCCCCATTCCAGTGAAACCCGTATCACCAGCCGTCCCAACGAGAGAATCGGAGTTAAATGAGCTGGTAAAGGATCTTAGCCGGATGGGTTGTGAGGGATTGCTCTCCAAGCCCTGGAGTCTCAGGGCGGAGGCCACTTTGCGGGAATTCTTGTTCGAGAGGGGCAACCAATGGTTTAGGACAGTTCGGCAGGATCCGGAAAAGTGGACATCAGAGGTATGGGCTGCAGTTTACGGATTTCCGCGAGGAAAGGGTGAGGGCTGGGCTAGCCGCAGGGATAATTTTTATTTAGGGAAATTCCGAACGGAGCCGGACCCAAAAGACGGATTCCATCCTGGGAATTGCCGGAATCACCGAGAGCGGAGAGTCATAGAATTCATCCTGCCCATCCTTAGTCCGGAAAAGCCTAAACGTCTTAGCATCACCATGGCCAATACCCTGTTTGGAGCAATGTCAGGGGTCCGAGCTGTAAATTGGGGTCGCTTAATTCAGGAATACGTAGAGAAGTCCATCCCCCACATTGGCCGGAAACCCTCCTATCTCTCTCCCTACATCCTCCATCTCTACCAGCACCAGGGCTGCATCAATGAAGCGGAAGAGGATATGCTGACGATTGCAGAGGACGAGGTGGCGTACAGGATCGATCCGGAAGCAGGGGTTGCGGAGGCCGGAACAGAAGACTCCAGCGACACAGCGGTTCCGGAACCGCCTTCCGCTCCGTCCCCTCCAAAAGTCCGGAAGCCAGTCTCACCACCACCACGACAGGAAGCCGGAACCAGCCGGGAAGTGCCCTGGAGAGACATCGACCTCTCCACGTTTGAGTTTCCGGAATCCCCCTTCAAGCGCGTCCGGGGAGAATTGACGGCACTCCAGGAACAGTACTTCCGGATGGAGCACATCATTCGAGGAGTGAACCGGGCCTTGGACCACTGTGGACCCGGAAATATCCTCCGGGAATTGGCCAAGCGGACGGACCGGAAACAGGTGGAGACCTTGGAGACGGAAAAGGCACAGCTCACAGCACAGGTGGCTGCTATGACCCGGGAGCTCACCCAGAAGAGCGAGGAGATCCGGAAGCACCAGGCGGAGCAAGCAGTAGTCCTGAGCCGGGTCCGGGAGTTGGTGGGTCATCCGGGAGAGGTCGTCAACAAGGCGCACCTCTATGACCAATTGATGGAGTCAGCGGATCCGTCTTCTGCCCGTCAAACACTGCAGATCCTGGTAAAGTATTCCCGCTCGATGAAGGACCTACTCAAGGAAATCCAGAAGCTCCTGCCCTCAAGTGGTACCCCCAGACGGGTACTTTATCCGGGCCCACCCGGATCGCCAACGGGAACACTGTATGAGGTTGTAGGGGAGGTGGAGTTAGTTCAGGCCTCTCCAGCAGGTGCGGGACCCAGTCAGCCAGCCGGAACTCCCCAGCCACCGGAATCCGGAAGATTTCCGGATCGGGAGAAGACCCCTGTTCCGCAGCGGACACACTCCTCCCAGGTTCGACGGAAGAGCACCGAACGGTCGGCCAGATCAGGACGAGGGCAATCACCAAATCCGGATCGGGGCAGGACATCAGCTCGGTCCAGAACACCGGAGAGGGCCAGGACTCCAGCACGGATGAGGACGCCGGATCGGACGAAGTCTCCGGATCGGGGTAAGGCACCCATGTCGCCGGCCGCTCCATCGCCTGCTCCGGAGTGCATGATCGTGGAGCAGTGGGCGCCTGCACCCTCACGAGCGGTGTCCGCCAGAGGTCCCCGAGCGACTTCAGCTTCCACCGGCCGAAACAGGGAGAGAACCACCGGAGGCGACCCTTCAGCCGTCCAGCGCCCTCGGAAGGCGAAGAAGGCTTCCAGACCAGCGCGATCCGGATCGGGTGACGGATCGGAGGAGGATCCGTCCACTGCAGGTGAGTCCGAGGAAGAGATCGCCCCTTCCCCAAACATGCGAAGGGTATTTACGAGGCTGCAAGAGCGTCGACTTTTGACCCCCGGGGGAGGTTCCTCCGCCATCAGCGGACCCGCGAGTCACACCAAGGAAGAGACGGCTTCGAAGAAGCATCGCACCAGCTAGGGTAGGCTTAGGCAGACAGCTGTAGTTAGATCAGAATTAGGAAAAGCAGGAATAGGCAGATTTTGACTTTTTGGCAAACTTGTAATTCAAAATTCTGTCAACGCAAAAAGCGGATCGAGATCCGGAAATTCCGCGAAGGGCGAAGTTCCGGATTTCTCGCAGTTAGGGGTTTTCTGAGGGCGGCCAACTTCGCCGCCACCATCAGTTAGGGATTACAGCCTCTACTTAAGGCTGAATAAGGGGCAGGAGAAGGGTTCCCTTCTCCATTGTTGTATTGTGTTGCTTCCCACTCAATAAAGCTCTAGTTCTCAATCTATTCTGACTTGTTTTGTGCACGGACTGTTAGGAGAATGTTGCAGATCTAGAGGGAATGAATGAGTAGGAAGTACGGATAGAACAAAGGAGAGGAAACCCGGATCGGATCCGACTGCAGTACTATGGCTCCTTTCTGAGTGTAGTGGGAAGGAAACCTCATTATTCCGGATGTCTGGGTAACGCCCATGTGAGATAGCCGTTGTTAGGACTGGGTAAGATCAGGGAGGTGCCGGACTTACGCCATCCGATCTTCTGAAGAGGTCTCACTGTCCTTGGGCGGGACAATCCGGAAAGTGGTACGGATCGCCCAGTTATCTCAGATTCAGTAGAGCCTAAGTTCGCTGTAGCCGGATCGGTCTGTCGGAAGGAGGAGAGAAACCGGAACGGTTAGGATTCCGGCCCGGAGGATCTCTCCGGCGTGTAGTGGGAAGGAAACCTCATTATTCCGGATGCCTGGGTAACGTCCATGTGAGATAGCCGTCGTTAGGACTGGGTAGGGTCCGGAGGTGCCGGACTTACGCCATCCGATCTTCTGAAGAGGTCTCACTGTCCTTGGGCGGGGCAATCCGGAAAGTGGCACGGATCGCCCAGTTATCCCGGATTGACAGATCTCCGGACGAATCTTGACCTTTCTGTCGTTGTAGTTCCGGTTCACCATCCGGATCCTCTGTGTGACCTGCCAGGAAAGATTAGGCCGATCCGGACTGGTTGTGAGAGAATCCGGATTCTGACCATACAGGGACGTCTTCACCGGATGAACCCCATCATCATTGGAGGTAGGATATAGGTAGGTAGATATTGAGGAGAGAGGTATGTAGGAGTAAGACTTATTGTTAGAGGTTCAATCCGGAAGGCAAGTCCCGGGATAAGGACTTCCCAAGGACCATCCGGATCCGGAAAGCCGATCCGGCCGGTGGTCGATTTTCAAGCATGAAAAGAGGGTCCTTGACATCCTGCACTTCACAGAATCCCTGGACGATACTCGGATCATCCGGACAGACCGGATTAGGCACTGAAAAGCGCCTATCCGGAACTTTTGGTGTCCGTGTGCTCCCACACAGAGCAGTTAGATGACAAGTTGTGAACATTCAATACCCTGGGTAGACTTCCCAATGTACAATATAGACTTGTATATTGGAGTATATAAGTAAATATGCTCTCATAATTGGGGTTGCCTAAGAGCATTGTGGAAACAAGCACAGGAAAACCATTTAAAAAACTCAGTGTGAAGACGCTAAACTCCATTTTAGAGAAATGTTTAGGCTCTTGTAGTTGGTGGTATGCTCTTGTAATTAGAGATGCTCTAGTTGAAAAAAAGGGTGGGTGTCAAGGGATCAGAGGACAACACCTCCACAGCCCTGAAGGATCAAACTTCATTTAAAGAACTATAGAGCGAGTCCAACATTCTCCATTGAATCAGAAGGACTCTAATGTTACCGCCCAACCCTTCCTCAATGGCTGAATGCATATTATGTATTACATATAAGTCCTTCGCCTTGACAACAAATATTAAGGTATAAATAGTGGCCCCGACTTGAAACAAAGTTTAACTATGACAGAAGTCTACAGTCTACAAGATCATACATTATATACAATAATAATATAAAATGTACTATTCATGTACAAAAAGTACAAGAATGGTACAGAATTAACGAGAGCAACGTATTTTTGTGAAGTGCGTGAGTTATGGTCCTTCTAGATTCAGTTTGTGTATGGTCTGTGTCATGCTTGTACTGAAGTGCATGTTGGATGCACCATGCTTGGAAGGAACAAACAAGAGGAATCCGAGACTACATAGTACTCAACTATCCAACCTACAGAATCATTCCATAGAGTTTGCAAAAAGATCAACTACGAGATGAATGGGAGGATCTTCGGTTACCATGTCACGGCAGTGAGTGCTACCACACTTACAATGGAAAGGAAATACGGCATCTACAACATTCACTTCTGGTTTCTGGAAACTACAACCATAATGCCAAGTTAATTCTTCCAGTGCTGGAATATCAACTCGTGCAAAGTAGGCTACACGGTAGACTCCACCGTTGTTGCTGCTAACTCTCACAGGCACGTCGACGAGGTTGGCATCCTCACATCTAAGCAACAAACAACCACATGTTGTAAGAATCTGTTTGTGAAGCATCAAAATTTTGCTGCTGGTGTAAGGAAATCTACATCGGCTATGTCAATAAGCAACCAGTAAAGGGGATACAATTCATGGACAACACTCATACCTGTGGTTTAAGAATTTGGAGACATTGGAGAAATTTGTGCCTTCGATGCACAATGCCACATCATCGTTTACCACTTGCTCGGATTTCCAATCAGCATCAAGTGCTAGCGTAAAGGCCTCCGATTTGCCTAGCTTGCCAGTAGCCCTCCGTTGCATGAGCTCCGCATTTGTAACAATCTCCCCTGCATATTCAAACACAAAACTCCCTTTCCGGATGGGGCATGTTGCTCGCACTCCCCACCCCTTCGATCCAGACCAGAAAACTTGAAGGGGAATGCATAAACCCCGTTGGACCACCCTATTGCCACAGGACGGGCTGCAGGTGCAATTGTCATTGCACTCTTGAAGAAAAACCCTTGTTGTATGACCAGGGTAGGCATTACCTTGCTCGGGGGAACATTCCCCACCGCAATACACAGTCTCCTCCATCAAACCCTGGCCAACAAACAACAACATGAAACAAGGTACAAACCAGTACAAAACGTACAAGCACGTTTACAAAACAGTACACAAAATACAAGTTGGTACTGAAAAGATTTAAAAAAATACAAGTAAGAAGGCCTCAACTATAAATTTGGCAACACTTACAGGTTGGTGCAAGAGGGAACTTCGTAGACGACCTCGTGTGGTATACGGGGAGTCGACAAGTGTTTGCACACCACAACTGCATCCATGCCCAAGACTGCACCGAGAGCAACCAACGCAAAACCTCGGGAAATCCATTTTCACCTTACTCAAATGGTTAGATACAAGTGGAAACCCTGGATTCAGGAATGTAAGCGAATTCTGATAAAGTATGGAATTCCAAACTTGGCTCCCATACTGGCACTGGAACGCGTTCCAATCCCTTGGACAAGTCGCATGGATCAAACCACAACGGTTCCTATTGACAGAAATGCAATCTCAAGGGGGTGTAAGCTCCTAACTCATAATCTAAGATTCTGAGGCTATATCTATAAATCAAACTAGGAAACCGCTGCAACACTCAAGGGGCTGCGGGCATGAGAGGCGGAAGGCGATTGAGTATTGGTCCAGCCTTGCTCACTTTCGGTTGCCGATGCTTCCTCTGGCGCTTTCCTTTCCTCCTTCCTCGCCCACTGTCCTCCTGTTCTTCGTCATCAGAGCCCGTGTCTTCATCTTCGTCTTCAACTCGTGCTCTTTTAACCTTCCGCTTCTTTGTTGCCGCCTCTTTAAGCTCCACTTGCACCTGCTGCTTTACCCCATCCTGCACGTCATCATCGCCCTTCTTTTTAGACCTGCCTTGCCTTGCTGCTGTACTCCCTCCTCTCCCCTTTCTTGCATTTTTCTTCGGAATTGGGTCACCTTGGATCTCACGGACACTCTCCTCCTCCCCCTCTTTGGCATTTTCTGGTACATGACCGATTCCGCATGCTTTCTCCACAGTTGCACCCCTTGTCAACTTAATTCTCATACTCTTCCTTCTACCTCCAGAAGCCGCCTTCTCCTTCGTTGCAAGTACTGAAATCTCAACTTCTTCAACCAATTCAGCAGCAACTGCAGGTCGCTCCTCTATAACTGCTCCTGCAGGTCGCTCCTCTCTCGTCGATTGAGCCGCCCCCGTTTCTTGCTCTCGTGAAACCTCCACCGTGTTTTCCGCCGATGCTCCTGGTTTCTCCAGCCCTCCCTCCACTCCTTCATCACCCCCTCCACCCGCGATGCTAATGTCCAGCACGTTTTCCGCCATGGCTACTGGTGCCTCCAGCCCCCCCTACTCCCTCATCACCCCCTCCTCCACCCACCTCTACTGGTTCCTCCAGCGGTTCCTCCACTCCCTCATCACCCCCTCCACCCACCTCTCCTATCGTGGCAGGAACCAGGACCTCCAGAGCACCTTGATCATCAGCCAAATCCGTTTGCACAACCTCCAGCTCCATAAGCTCCTCATCGTCACTAGCCCCGCTCTCGGTCCCATACACTACACAAAATTCAACATGGCATAATATGTTATGCTGATGATTGATGTAGAGCCACATGTACAATGGACTCTAGAATCGACAATGCAAAGTGTGCAACTTGGTACATACAAGTACGAAATGTACATTACTCGAGAGGAATCCTAGAAATGAAGATAAAAACTATATGAACAATACCACCAGCATTACAAACTATGCAATTCCATGTACACACAATGAGCATCATGTACAAATACAAAAACTCTGAAACTTCAGATTAGTCCTCACCACAGCAACAAATACGAACTGTACATTACTCAAGACCAATCCCACAAAAAAAGATCCTAACTATACAAATAGTACCACCAGCATTACAAACTGTGCAATTCCATGTACACACAATGAGCATCATGTACAAATACAAAAACTCTGAAACTTCAGATTAGTCATCACCACAACAACAATTACGAACTGTACATTACTTAAGAACAATCCCAGAAATGAAGATCATAACTATACAAACACTACCACCAGCATTACAAACTAATCATTCTAGCATAACATAGATGAGTACAAATCAGTAAACATGTGTACTGATTAGTACAAATATGTACAACATACCTTCTTCTTCGATGGCCGTAAGACGTGCTCTAGCGGATTCACTTCTTGCCATCAAACCTGCAGTAGTAGCAGATGCACACTCCTTAAGCATCTTGACCCACTCATCGCCTCCGCCACCAGGACGTCCCCAACCACGCACACCCCTCCATCCGAAACTCATGATCCATTGAATGGGCTGAACCTGATGGCAGTCCTGAACACAACACTCTGTGCCTTGGGTGAATACTACCATTGCACACCATGGGTGGTATAAGTGTCTACAACTGGTATTAAGGAACTCTGAATGTGGAAAACAGAAACCACAAAGAGAGCAGTTGCCTATGTCAATGGTACTTCCCCCATTGCATGTTGTGACCGTCGAGTAAACCAGTGGCAATGGTCTCATGTGCAAGCCACCAGTTGCATGCCCAAGGTGGGCATGTTGCTCCGCTTGAATAGCCCCGACCTGCATCCGCTTCATTGCCACGGAGTGTCTCTTAACCAAGAGAGCCTCATCCAACGCAGCAACGGATTTCTCCAACTGCTTCCCCCTCTTCCACTCGCCCTGTACCAAATCAGCATATGCCTCAGCCTTTGCCTCCAAAGCCGAAACCTCCTTTGGATCCATATTGCCCTTCAACCTTGCTGTGGCTAAATCCTTCTCGTATCTCTTGAGTCTCTTCTTCATGATAGTTACCAAGCCCGCATTGTGCTCCAAAGCCTTGGCTACTGTCTCTCTGCTCCTAGTAGCAACCCGCTCTGCCTCCACCCTTGCCTCAAGCTCTAAGCTCTCCACCGCCAACAACCTGGCCACGTACTCCAGCCGAGAACCTCCCTCATCTCCATCAGCAAATTTTCCACCCATTGAGCTCCCCCTTCCTTCACATACCTCAGAGTGAAGCTCTCGGGGATCCACTGGAATCTTTCTCCATGCTCCTCGTTGTGCTGCAGTTCCCTCCTTCGCTTTGCCGAGCTTCAGCATGTTCCGAGCATGTGTCTTACGCTGCGTTAGGTTTGTGGCTGCACCGTAGGCGGCCCAATTCACCTTCTCATTCTCTTCCTCCAAAACGATTCCCCTTGCCATCTTATGGGGAAGCAAGTGCGGCACAGCCTCCCGTTGGTAGAGAGCCGTCAAGAGTTCATGAACCCTCTTCCTAATCCTCCTCGATTTCACTGACTTCCAGGAGTACCCATTTCGCCCTGAAGCACCACATGGCTCGCCAAAAAGTGCCACACACTTGGTATCATCAAATGGCTGCCCCTTCCACTTAGTTAGCTTCATAGGATCAGCTCCGTCGTCCTGAAAACCATACTTCTCTGTAAAAAACTCTCTACCCAGCAAAGGCGGTGGGTCTGAAAGCTTTGGCAGCTCATCATCGTACTCCAACCCATCGCCATCTTCTTCCCCCTCCTCCTCGTCGTCATCCCCAGCAGTTTCTCCGTCACGAACCTCCTCTTCCCCCCCCCGTTCACCCTCCCCCCCGTCGCTGTCGTCGTCTTCATTGTCGTCCTCCTCTGTGTCATCGTCGTTTTCCTCGTCATCCTCCAGCAGCACTTCTGTGTCGCTGTCGTCCTCATCGCTCTCTTCGTCATCGCTGTCATCGTCCTCCTCCTCTTCATTGTTCCCTTCTTCCTCGTCCTCCTCTTCCCTGTTATCCTCTTGCGAGTCCCCACTGCAGGCGCTCGTGTCATTTTGAGCTGCCAAGGCAAGACGTGTAAGCCTTGAATTTGGCTTGTCCTTCCCACGCTGAATTGCAACCTCGTTGGCGCCCTTGCACTTAATTCTTGCCATATCTTCTGACAAACACAGAGGTTGCAACGCACATTTCATCTCAACTCATAATACAAAAAGAAATAATAAATTGACTCATTCTCATTTCATTCTACATACATAGAGATAGAACCACAGTAGAAATTCACAGACATGGTAATGAGCTTCCACAACCTGAAAGTAAATGAAATGATAAGTTCGGAACCAAAAATACAAACCTGTACCCAATGTACGAATTGAAGCACCGATGCTGATAGACAGTCCCACCTACACGAGTTGCAACGAAACAGATTGAAAAGCTAAAACACGACATTGAAGAATTAGAAGGTTGCAGTGCTAATTAGAGAATCTAACCCAAAAAAACTAAGAGGTTTTAAAACCTAGGAAATGCTACAATTCTAACTGTAAAAACCCAATTAAACAAAAAAACAAGAGAATGCTATCTAGCCCAGATTGTTCTACTTACAGCACATACACACTGCACCTTTCATTTCAACACCTAACCCTAAAACATAGTACCAAATTGAATCATTCTAGAGACTTAGAGATTAAAATCACAATAGATATACAGAGCTACAGTAATGAACTGCTACAACCTAATCCCTAACTGAAGTGGGAAGTTGAGTACCGTGAGTACAAACCTGTACGAAATGTACAAATCAAAGTACTGCTTGTAGGTAGACTCTGTCACCTACAATCGTCGCAAACAAGTTTTCCAAAGATTTATGTAAATCAAAACATCGCATTCAACAACAAGACAGAGAGGAGAATGAAGATGGGACATTCTAACCTAAACCCTAAATCACATACGAACCCTGGAAATACTACAACTTTAACTCGGGAAACTCGTTCATATAGGCAGCAACCAATGCAATGGAAACCTAATCCCCTCATGCTAGCAACATGCGCATTGCAAAACTCCAAACAACAAAACCAAATCGAGAGTCGACGAGGAAGAACCCACCTGAAGCTGGATTAAACTCCGCAACCCCCAACTCAGATCCGATGCTTGCACCAGCTCAAAACCCTAAACAAAATCCCAGCTACGAAACTACTCTTCTATCTGCCGCACACCAATACCATCTCTACCTAAGTTGCCGCACACCACTACCATCTCTACCTAAGTTGCCGCACCTCCATCTCTATCTTCAAGTTAGAAAACAACAATGATGCGCTCCCTAGAAAACCAATACACTCAACAATCTTGTACTGCATTCCAACCTCTCTATAACTGCTCTAATCTACAAGAAGACATGGCACAGCGCCCTTCTACCGAGGCAAACGACGCACCCCACTCGCGAGACAACCTCGAAGGATGAGGTTCAACTGAGGTTGTCTGGCGCCAAGGTGCAAGACGACTCTCACCCAGGGATTACACGTCACGTCGCGTCACGTCGCGTCACGTCCTGTGACAGCGACGTGACGGCAGACCTGAAAACGTCACGTCCGTTTGGGGGGGGTAAAACAGTTTACCCTGTCGTCACACAGGGTAAACTGTCGTCAACAGTGTCGACTGCTAGTGGGCAGTCGACGAGTTACAGCGACTGCTACTAGGCAGTCGACACACTGAATCGACTGCTAAAGGGCAGTCGTATAGGTGTGTCGACTGCTGACGGCAGTCGAATTTCCATGTCGACTGCTCAAGAGCAGTCGACTACCATAACTAGTCGACTGCTAATAGCAGTCGACTTGGCTTGTCGACGGCTCTTGGGCAGTCGACATGGAAATTCGACTGCTATTAGCAGTCAACGACAGGCGGGCGACTGCTTGTGAGCAGTCGTCTGCCCTTCAAGTCGACTGCTATTAGCAGTCGCCTTGGACTGTCGACTGCCCAACTGCAGTCGACAACCCAAGTCGACTGCTAATAGCAGTCGACAAAGTCCGGACGACTGCTGGTGGGCAGTCGCACCCCTTCGTCGACTGCTAATAGCAGTCGACGAAAAAGGGCAGACGACTGCCCACCAGCAGTCGTCTGCCCTTCTTCGTCGACTGCTATTAGCAGTCGACAAAGTGCGAACGACTGCTGGTGGGCAGTCGCACCCCTTCGTCGACTGCTATTAGCAGTCGACTTGGACAGTCGACTGCCCAACTGCAGTCGACAACCCAAGTCGACTGCTAATAGCAGTCGACAAAGTGCGGACGACTGCTGGTGGGCAGTCGCACCCCTTCGTCGACTGCTATTAGCAGTTGACGAAGAAGGGCAGACGACTGCTGGTGGGCAGTCGCACCCCTTCGTCGACTGCTAATAGCAGTCGACGAAGGGATGCGACTGCTTACAAGCAGTCGTCTGCCCTTCAAGTCGACTGCTATTAGCAGTCGACGAAGACAGTCGACTGCCCAACTGCAGTCGACAACCCAAGTCGACTGCTAATAGCAGTCGACAAAGTGCGGACGACTGCTGGTGAGCAGTCGCACCCTATGGTCGACTGCTATCAGCAGTCGACTTGAATGGGTTGCGACTGCTCGTGAGCAGTCGCACCACATGGTCGACTGCTAATAGCAGTCGACGAAGGGGTGCGACTGCTCACGAGCAGTCGCGTAGAGACACCCATGGGCACGTGGCGTCCATGGGTTGGTCCAGGGGGCGTCTAATCGAAAGGACGCCTCCTTGGGGTATATATGGACCCCACTTCCCTCATTCCCTCACTCCCACCTCCCTCCATTTGGGCCTAGGTTGTTAATCAGCCCTTGCCATTTGGAGATAGAGGTGAGCTGGAGGGCTACAGGTGGACATACGTACTGAAATACGTATACGGTGCATACGATATACGGTTATTGCCTAACGTGTGTATTGCAACCCACCTACATACGGTCTACATTGTACCCCATTGCGGTTAGTTTGAACCATACCGGAAATTGTTATATGTGAACACTTATTTTGAAAGTGGTTTAAATCTAATTATGTAGTTTGAACTTTGAACGGCCTTAATTTGGTTTTAGTGGATTGGGGAAAAAATTGTGGGTGGTGGCGCTTATTTTGGAAGTGCTACCATATTAGGTTTAATTTATAGTAGGCATATAAAGCTAGGGGTTAGGTGCAACGATGGCAGACGAAGATAACTTGCCGCCGGAACCTCCACGTGGCGGGGATTTGGATCCGGGGGGGACTCCGCAAGCGAGACCGGGGTTGGCAGGCGCTAGAAGACGCGGCAATGCGCCGAGGGGCAGGCCGCAACCAATCAATTTGGAGGTGGCGCGGGACCCGAACATTCTCGCCAATCCCGGCTGGCAAAATGAGAGGGGCATGTGGTTGTATAGCACGGTCCGAAGGTACGTAGAGTGGACCCATTTGACGAGGATGTTCGTTCCTAGCGCGAATGCTGAACGGATGTCTAGACAACGCTATGGCATATGGAGGGAGGTGAGCCATCAAATATTTGGAGAACGGTGCAAGGAGGTGTGGGATTTCTTGTGGGGTGCACCGAGGGAATTTGATCGCGGGCATATGCTAATGTGGTTATGCCAAATGGTCTACGCGGAGGTAATTTTGGGAGTGGATATCGACTGGTCCACCATACCCCGCACGAGCCCGGACTTGAGGCAGGCACGCCGGGTCACGGTCATACCAAGTGCCGTGCTAGGACGGAACGCTGGCCGTCCGATTCCATTGGCATGGCAAACTCCAATGAATCCTTTGAGGGTCCGATCTTATTTTGATTTCTTTGCGGGACCAGATCATCAAATTGTGGGGACTCCACCGGCCGCCGAGTCAAACATGGACGAGCACAACATTGTCATAGGGTTGCCGGTTGAACCACCTAGCCGGCGACAAAGGGTCCACGTGACACCGCCACATGGTTCCCGGTTGGTTTGTCCTCCATCTTCGCCCGTTGATGTGGAGATGGCATCGGCGGTGCCATCCCCACCACTGGTAGTTGCCGACAACGACGTTGTGGAGGCGTTGAGGGCGGAGTTGGCAAAATGCAAATCTGACCACGAACGGGAATTGGAGATGGTCCGACGTGCACACGCCGAGGAGGTCCAAGGGTTGAAGGCCGAGATTGCACGTTTGACCGACCTTGAACTTGCGAGGGCTGATGCGCCACAACTGCCGCAAGCAATGTCTGGTAGTGATGGACAAGGGCGGGAGCCGTCGCCCACAACAAACTTGGAGGCAATGAGGGTTGATTACGACCGGGTCATTAGGAGGAACCGGTTGTTGGAGGACGACTACATGGGCATGGTCACAGCCACTATCATGTTCGCCACGCGTGAGAGGGCATTGATGGACGAGCTGACACACTATAGGGACCACGGCGAACAGTGGCCCGAACGACGGCTTCTTTTTACCTCGTGGCCGCCATTGGATTTCATGTATCCTGAGAACCTCCCGGTCGATGACGACCATTACCCCAGTATTGCGTGGACCAAGAGGCCCGAGGATGAATTCCAATGGGATACCACAGTATCATCCCGCATCGTGATACCCCCGGCCAGACCAGCCTTGTTGTGGCCATGCGTCCCCGATTGGATCAAGGACGGGAGCATGTGCCCCATTTGTTCCAATCCTTGGGGACCCGAAGGCGCATGGATCGTTGGGTCGTGCGGTCACATGGTCCACCCGAATTGTTTGTTGCCACACATGTTGCAAACACGCCGTTGTCCTACGTGCCAAGCCCCTCTGCATCGAAGGTTGTACGAGCAATTCGGAGTGCAATGGGGAATGCCTCCCGATTTTGAATACACAATAATCCATGGTGTGCCGCCCGCAGAATACGGCGATCCTCCTGCTTATAGCTGGCGTGCACGGAGGTATTTGAAGGACCTGCGAGGCTACCCGACAAACTTCACGCCTGAAATGTACACAAGGGTTGCTCATGAGTTTTACCCCGGCTCCTCTCCTCAGGCCGTAGGTTTGAGGGCATTTTTGTACCGTGTTGTGGGTGGGCATGCCGGAGAGACGGGTGAATACGTCCCAGGTCCTCACCCCCACGGATACGTGTATGACTCCAACGGCAATGTGACAGTGGGGGTATTACCACGGGAACCGGTCCCGGGCGAGGAAACAACTTGGGATGTGGAACACGTGTTGGACACAACAAGTTTTGAGGCCGATCTGGAGAGGCAGGAGGCCGTTACACAAGAGGGTAGCTTCAATGAGGTGGACGTCCAAATCCGGATGAATGAGTGGAAATACGTCAACGGCCTTTTGGACATCCGTGACGGGGCCTCTAGCCCCACCATGCAAGACGTCCTGCGCCATCCGAATGCCGCGAGGGGGTTGCACATTGGAGACCGCGCGCGCGCTCGTGCACAAGCTGACCGGGAGACTGCGGCGCAAGAACTATGGGCCATCACCGAGAGCAGGCGTGAGGCGAGGCGCCGGACACTACGGCCACCAAATCTGAACGGTGCAAGCTCAAGCCGTGGACCCCCCATTGCATTGGATAGTGATTCGGAGCCGGATTAGGAATGTTGGCTAGTGTTTGTGAGATAGGCGTTGGACTAGGAGGCATTATTTGATACTCAATTGTACACAATGCGGGAAAAACCATGATTTTGGAAATGTTTATAAGTGAATTATTGTTCACTATCAATTTTGGGAGTAATGTACAAGTGTCGCACAATGATCATTTCTTATGTTTGCCCACACAATCGGTTGCCACAAACATCCAATTAAACCATGGACTTTGCATCTACATGCATTTGCACTTGAATCAAACACGTATCGATGCAAATAACTGTGACAATGATTCCATGTGGCATGATTATAAGTTCACACCAAGCGGAAAACATCACCGCAATATTGCTGGGAATTCATATATTGCGCATTTCCAACTTACCAACATACGTAAGTATACGTGCAAGTACAAACTTGATACTACGCTCTCACCATATTCGTGGGCAAATCTTACATTGACGACCTAAGTGTGTACTCTCTATACACCCGGTATTCCTTTTGGTGCGCGGTGCACCGGTTGAACCCCCAATGAATTGCGTCATGCACCGAGTGTTTTATGGTTTGGTAGAACCTCCACAAGGTCCCATAGTTTTTTCGAAAATACAATTGATTTTTCCCCTTCGTGAGAACGTCGCTAAGGTCCTGAAACAAGTGCCATGGGAAAAGTTTTTCCTTGTAACCGATGCGGCATGCGGGCCTTTCTTGGGCGTCCAAGTATCCGCGGTGGTGACGATCAACTTGTCTCCTAGGCAGTCGAACCCAATAGAATTCAGTGAACCCTTGAATCGGACGTAAAACACTGCGCAAATCGTCCTCATTTCGAGTGTTCTCTGCAACCACCTCGGGTGTAAATTCGTCCGGTTCGTCCGGCAAGCCCCATGCGTGTCGGGGATTGTAATACATACTTCTTGACGAACCACCCGCATCCCGTATCTTGCCACTCCCAGCCATCGCAATCCTATGGATTGCCCACACCGTAGTTGATCTTGGGCAATGTACGCGACGCATACAAGGTCCTCAAAATCACTACGAGGCAAGGTGGCCTCATGGTGGGTAGCACACTTGATTTTATAGGGATATCGCAGTGTGGGCCCTCGGGTGGCATCCAATGATTTGGCAGGTTGGGTTACGGGTGTGTCTAATTAGTTGTCTAAATTAAGCTGCAAGGCAGTCGACTGCTGTGTAGCAGTCGACCATCCACAGTCGACTGCCTTGTAGCAGTCGATTTGCATAGTCGACTGCTGGGCAGCAGTCGACTGTGGATGGTCGACTGCTACACAGCAGTCGACTATGCAAATCGACTGCTTCATAGCAGTCGACTATGTAAATCGACTGCTGGGCAGCAGTCGATTGATAAATGCCCAGCAGTCGACTGTGGCTGGTCGACTGCTACACAACAGTCGACTGATAAAATCGACTGCTTCCTAGCAGTCGACTAAGATGGTCGACTGCTGGAAGGCAGTCATTCATCCACAGTCGACTGCCTTCCAGCAGTCGATTTTATCAGTCGACTGCTGTGTAGCAGTCGACCATCCACAGTCGACTGCTGCCCAGCAGTCGAATATGCGAATCGACTGCTGCCCAGCAGTCGAAATTAGGCGTTAGGGTTTGGGAAGAGCGTTAGCTTAGTCAAATCATGCATTAAATGCATACAATCATGACAAAGGATGCATATATATAGCAATCCAACCTCCCATTTCCCTCATTCCCAAGTTCTCCATTGGCCATAGCCTGTTTTAGCAAGCTTTGCAAACGGAGAACAAAGGGAGAAGGAGCGGAGAAGCTGCTATTTCAGGGTTGTGCCAAACATGGCACCGTCGACCATTTTACCCGGATTGACCGCGGAAATTGTGGGGGAGCACATATTGCCGAAGGTCCTAGAGCCTATTTTGGAGCCATATCACCGAGGAGAGTATGGGCGGGGGTGTGAAGTGAGGGCGAATTTTTTAACTCTCATATGTATTTTTAAATACATGGGAGTTAACAAAGTTTGGCGGGAACATTTTGGTATGGGAGAAGTCTACAATGCGTTGCGTATGTCGATTTGGGACGTAGACATACCAATGGGGTATCGATTTAGGGGCGTGAGAGGGACTTCGGAGCTCGCCGAATTGTTGCGAGCGTTCCGACTGAACCTCTTCATGTTCAGCCATACGCAACGCATTGCCATCCCAATTTGATGGCAAGTTCAGCATGCTCGGCTCAACGATATTTTCATAATGGAACTTGAATACTTGCGGGATATGCTTGTGGAGAATGGAGAATATTGGCTTCAAGTCGACAAACGTTCTGCCGAATATCGTCGATGCACCAACTTTTGGATTTGTCCTTCGGAGCGACTATTGACATTATAATTTTTCTATGTAGATGTAGCGGTTCATGTTCTATATAGTTCGCCGATTTAATCCTAGCAAACACATTGTATATGTGTTTAGGCCTAGTGGATATAATCGCACTATGTAAAAGATATGATCCGTAATGTGAAATAAAAGTGGATCGCTATTTAAACAAATGATAACTTCCTTATTAGCTACACCCGTGTGCAATATGTATGTCTAACATGTATGGGTGTACGTGCAAATTGCAATATGTATGTGTATGTGCAATATATATGTGGGTTCCCGGTATACCGTATGTTCTATATGTATGCGCTATATATATGGATGTATGTGCAATATATATATATATTTGGGGGTATTTGCAATATATATATATATGTGTGTGTGTGTGGACATTAATTCCATCCTCGCCCATGACATAGGGCCTATTGGCATTACAAATCAATTCCATATGTCCTACTCCTAACCTTAGTGCACATTGGACATTCATTTCATCCTCCCACATGACATAGGGCTAGAGGTGCATTTATTTTTACTTTATCTTAAAATACACATTTAAAATGCATTTAAAAATCCTCGACAAATTTCTACGGCATTTTTAAATTTTTTTTATTATAAGTTCACGACTATAGCCAATCCATGGCAATAGGGCAAATATAGACACGCTCAACTTTGACAATTGTTCCATATTACCATATAGCATTAGTACATTCAAACTCAATGGCAATGTTTGAGCCTTGAGCATTGCCAATTTGCCACACAAATTGGCAAATATTGGAATACATAACGCCCCACATGGCACATCGGACAAGTCGTGAATGGTGGTCTGCATTTACAATGTCATCATTCTTGGATCAATATTTGGGCGGAGAAGAGCTCGATGACCTAATCCTAGAAGAGGGGAATGTTTTCGACAATGATTTGCCATAAAGGACCTCACGGATTGATGTCTTCGATGATTTTCAATAATAAAAACATAAAAGTAGTCTTAAATATTCTTAAAATTATTTTATAATGCCGCCTCCGACCTATAGAATAAAAAATGCAACACTACATAGGGCCTATTGGCATTACAAATCATTTCCATGTGTCCTACTCCTGAGTCCTAACCTTAGTGCACATTGGACATTCATTTCCTAAACCCTACATCATACATGTAGGCTCAATTTCTAGTCAACATCCAACATACAAATTTGAAATTCACATTATTTTTTCAACAAACATACCCAAAAATAGTTATTACAAAAATTGATCACCAATACAACTAAACCCATTGAACACCATAGGACATTTGACATTACTATAAATATTCATTCATGAAGGGGCATTATCGTTGTCTTGAGGAATAGAATTCTTTGTCCTGCGTGGCCCTCCCACAGCTACCCTTGGGGGCGGTGCTTGGTAATCACTATCATCGGGAGCTTCGCCTACGCCGGATTCATCGTCCGTGCTGGCATTGTCATCTGTTCGGGCGTCGGACTCGTGGCCATCAATTGCCGGGCCGGAAATTCGACTCAGCCGTGTGCCAGCCCTTGACATTCTAATCGATACCATTGGTCTTGAACCCGTTGCATCCATAACGCCGTCAGTTTGTGGACGTGCAAGTGGGGTGGCCCCGGTAGTCCTCCATTCTCGCACATCCCTTTGTCGTTTTCTTTTTTGACCTCTCGTGGTCCGACCAAAGTTTGTCAATGCAATATTAGGGGGTGGCCTAGCCGGTGTGGGGCATGGGGCGCGCATGCCGATGGTGGCACCAACCAACCGGGAGCCCATGCGTGGTATTGTTGGGGCCCGACGCGCAATGTGTTGCGCCAATGTGTCATCCGAGTCGGATTCCGGTGCTCGCGCAACGGCCGGGCATTGCCCAATACCTCGCAATGGGCAACGGCCGGACAACATTGGACGTGCCCTCTCCGTGGGGCTCGGGAAAGGGTGGTGTAGTTTGCATGGGTTGTGCATATGTTGTCGGCACAATAGGAGTGGGCACAACATCCGTCGGTGGATGAATGGGGGAAGTATGTGGTGGGACTTCGTCCATGTCCATCCAGTTCGGAGCCGCTTCAAGAGCTTCATCCACATGTGGTTCGGCCACTACATCTTCATCCACTACGGGTTGAATGTCTACCGGTACATCGGGTATTGTAGTTGTCGGCGTAGCGGGACGCACATGCGTAGTGGAGAGAACCTCCCGACCGGCTATGTTGGCCCACATGTGAAGATCACCATCGTCCTCGGCGTCAAGTCCATCGTATGCAAACGGATCATTGTGGTTGTCAAGGCCCAAATTCCCTCCACCATGTCCCCCATCGCTCTCGTTGTCCGAAGGCCCCGAGGAATCCCCGCCGGGTCCCGCGGGGGGGTCACCATTTATATCCTCGTCGGCCGAATAGTCGGAGTCTTCGGACATCATGTTCACTAGATACCATGCGGCCGAGTCCCGATCAACCCTCTCCCGTGCCAACCGTGAATTAGTATAAATGTACACCAAATTTTCGGCCCTCGCCGAACTCAACCGGTTTCTAGTCTTGTTGTGCACAAACGAATAACTACTCCAATTCCTTTCGCAAGACGAAGAGGAGCACACTTGGGCCAATATTCTCTTTGCCAAAGGGGCCAAGTGGGTGCCACCTTCGCCCACGAGGTCCCACCACTCGTGGGGTGGGATGTTGGCTTCCATGGCTAGGGGCATATTGGCGAACGTGCCCCTACGCTCTTTGAATGCTTGAAATTCGGCCACAACCCGACCGTAATGACCGTCCTTGCCCGTGGTCAACCTCCTCATGGCGTCCAAGAATCCGGATTTAACGGCCGCGTCTTCGTGGACGACGTTGTCGTCCAATAAATAAGGATTCAAGATTGCACCGGCATGGTGTAGGTCCGTGGTCATCATACGCCACCGGCTGTAGAAATCTTCTTCGGCCAAGGTAGCGAGGTTGTGTGCTAGGTTGAAAGGAGGATTCCTTAGGCTAAGCACATGTTTCTCCAAGTTCTTCATGGTCAACCAAGCCTTGTCCATTGCCGGTTCAACGCCATCAAACACTCTCAATGCTTTCAACACCTCCTCCGACATGTGGCGGAAATTATCGCAACTTGTCCAAAAACTGTCGTCATTAACCGTTGTCTTGATTTGACGTGCCTCCATTGCACTTCTCCTTCGATCATCGCCTCCTCTATTTAATTTGTTCACGTAGGCGGTCCAATCGGGATGAATAACCGTTTGTTCCAAAACATGTCTCACCTTTAGAAGCCGGTCAATCATGAGGAAGTTGGTGGCGAATCGTGTGGACCCGGGCATCTTCAAGCCCAAATTGGGCGAGTAGGTGAGGAAGACCGCCGTCGGACATTGGTGGGCCCGGATGTATTTGACAATGTCCTTCGCCTTGTCTACGACGTCCTTCGCCCATCGTTGTTTACCCCAATCCTTCAACAACAAGTTCAAACAATGCGCCGCACACCCTTGCCAATATATGTGTGGCCATTCCCGGCTAATATTGCTCGCCGCGGTTTTCATGGCCGCCGCATTATCGAAGCAAACTTGAACAACCTTTGTGGGGTCCACTCCAACGATGTAGCGTTTGACCTCGGTAGCCACGTAGGCGGCATCCTTTGTGCTACCGGTGGTGTCGATGGAACCAAGGAACACGTCGCCCGCCGGACAAATTTGCATGACGTTCATCAAAGGGCGGTGGACAACATTCTCCCATCCGTCCGAACAAATAGTGCACCCATATTTGTGGATGGATGATGTTGTCTTCAACTCCACGATTTTTTGTGTATTGAACCGTGCATCGTCAAGTAAACTCTTGCGCATTGCATGGTATGTTGGGGGTTTGTACATAATTCTAGCCTCGGCGGTTGCCTTAACGGCCTGGATGAACGCGGGATGGCGGACAATACTAATGGGGATATTAGCCTCATAAAAGGCTTGTGACCATTTTGTATCCAAGTCTCGTTTTGTCGAATTTTGCATCCCTTCTTTTAGTCCCATTTGCCGTTGGGAACGTCGGTGGGGTTCGGGAGTCGTCCCGGACACCAACTCCCTTGCCACTGACGGTGCGGGCGATGGTGGAGCGGTTTGGCTTCCGTTCGCGTTCGACAATGCACCGCATGACGCTTGTTGTTGGGACCCGACCACAGCTTCTCCCCCGTCCTCAACGCACTCGTCCACAAAGTCATCCGGAATTGGCGGCCACGATCCGCCGCACCTCGAAAATAAAGACTTTACAATCGGCCCTTGACGTTGACACAATGCCACCCCCCGCATCTTGCCGTCATTTTTTTGGTATCCCAAATGGGCAACCATACGGTCCTTCCTATAAACTAATTCCAACGCGCAAAATTTGCACTCGACCTTCTTGGACGTTGGAGTCCACTCCTTGGGCACAAACCAAGGCTTCCATTCGTTTCGCGTGCCCATCCCAATATAACCTACTACCTCTCTCCACTTGCAACGAATGCCAAAAGGCAATCAAGGCCAACTAGAGCGAGGGGGAATGATGAATGCTAATGAGCGGTGAACCCTTTATAGTCCCGACGCTTGAACGTGCACTAAATATAAAAGATGCTATGATATTAAAAGTGTTTAGAGTAATCTGCTATAGGATCCATTGCAAAAGCAATTTGTTTATGTTTGGAGGGGGGGAGGTCCAATGTCTGCCATTCGCAGCGGACTTCGGGGGTCGACTGCTGCTTGGCAGTCGACGTGGCAGTCGAATTCCAGGGTCGACTGCAAACTAGCAGTCGATATGGCGGTCGACTGCCACGTCGACTGCCATTCGCAGTCGACATAGGGGGTCGACTGCTGCTTGGCAGTCGACGTGGCAGTCGACTTCCAGGGTCGACTGCAAACTAGCAGTCGACATGGCAGTCGACCGCCACGTCGACTGCCATTCGCAGTCCACATCGGGGGTCGACTGCTGCTTGGAAGTCGACGTGGCAGTCGACTTCCGGGGTCGACTGCAAACTAGCAGTCGATGTGGCGGTCGACTGCCCGTCGACTGCCATTCGAAGTCGACATAGGGGGTCGACTGCTGCTTGGCAGTCGACGTGGCAGTCGACTTCCAGGGTCGACTGCAAACTAGCAGTCGACATGGCAGTCGACCGCCACGTCGACTGCCATTCGCAGTCGACATCGGGGGTCGACTGCTGCTTGGCAGTCGACGTGGCAGTCGACTTCCGGGGTCGACTGCAAACTAGCAGTCGACATGGCGGTCGACTGCCCGTCGACTGCCATTCGCAGTCGACATGGCGGTCGACTGCCACGTCGACTGCCACGTCGACTGCCATTCGCAGTCGACATCGGGGGTCGACTGCTGCTTGGCAGTCGACGTGGCAGTCGACTTCCAGGGTCGACTGCAAACTAGCAGTCGACATGGCAGTCGACCCCCGCAGTCGACTGCTAAATGCAGTCGGCCCACACGTCGACTGCCACATAGCAGTCGACGCCGCGGTCGACTGCTAATTGTCGACTGCCTTATCCAGAGTCGACTGCTATCTGGCAGTCGACTGGATGGTCGACTGCCGTATAGCAGTCGACCAATCGTCGCATCCATCCTGGCCGTTGGATGATGCACGGTCCAACGGTCAGGATCCAGGGGCGCGGCGTCCGGTCGTACCGTCGGTGTGAGGCCCACCCAACCTATATATATAAGTGGGGAGGCCTCATTGACATCATTTTTCAACCACCCCTCCTCAAGCGGGACATTGGGACTAAGCATGCCTAGCATCCTTTGCCTAATGTTTTGATAGGGCCTAGGGGGCGGTTGGAAGATTGGTTTAGGGTGCAAACTCTTGCCAATTTTGGATCCGATTTTTTGCGGTGGAGCGGTGTGAATACGGCCGTGTTTGTGAACACATTTGAGTTGTGTTTGTGAACACAATAATAGCGTGTTTTTAAACACGATGGAGGATCGAAGTTGGAGGATGCCGGAGGACGAGCCGGATGCACCCGGCAGGGTGCACAAACGGCCCCCTAAGCGGCAACGACATTCCGATGTGGGATCAGGAAGTGCTTCGGGAACGGGAGCCAATATTACCCCCCGTTCAGATACTACCGTTCCCGTCCGCCCAAATGCCGGTGCCCCTACGAGCAGCCAAGGAGGGGCTTCCGCGGCCTCAGGGTCGTCGAGTAGGAGCGGGAAACCAAGGGTAAAATTCTCGGATGCGATAACGGCAAAGGTCCACCAAGCCATAGTTGACTGGTATTTGAGGAATAGGGAGGCCGGCATCAAATTCCGTTTTTTGGAGCAGCCGAAACACAAAAGGGTTGAGATAATTAAAAGGGACATGGAGGTTGCTATTCGACAGGAAGTGGATGGCCCCGAGTTTAGCGGTGATAGGAATCTTGCGGGGTTCGATTCATGGGTGAAGAATAAGGCCCAAAATGGTATTTTCAACCTCAAGCAATTGGTTGAGAACATGTTCCCGGAGGGCGAAACAGGCGAGGTGTTGAGCCCTCGAGTTGTAAGAATCCGGGAAATATTTTTGTGGTGGGATCCCGTGGCCAAAGGATTGTCCAAGACGGCCTCCAAAATAATTCCTTGGAAGGCGGAGAAATTGGAGAAGTGGCTAAGGGTGTCGAGCCCATGCCAACTATTGTGGATTCCCGATACGGCAAATGTCGTGAGTTTGAAGAGCATAAAGAAGGTGGGGGGTTACGGGGAGGTGAGGAAGGTGAGGATCGAGGGCGACGATCGTCTCCCACCGGAGATTACGTGGGCTGAAAAGACCCCAAAGACGTCGGATAGGCAAAAAGCTCGTATCCAAGTAAGTGCGGAGGCATGCGTTTTAAAGAGTACTCATCCAGGTTTCATCAAGTTTTGGTTAATCAACAGTGTGTCCAATGCGGGCTATACACTATGGTGGAACGGGGGCACTCTACGAAAGATGTTCATTCGGGATAGAGCCCACCGCCCAAATGCCAACATTTTGACAATGGACGCAACCGAATGGCAACTCTATGACCAAGTCCAAAAGTTCCGGGCGAAGAGGGTAAAGTTGGCTTGGGCATTGTTATGGATCATGGAGGCTTTGCACGCTGCAAATGTGCAACACAACGATCTATCCATTGACAACATTATGTTGCATTGGGAATCGGACGGGAGCCTCAAGATTGGGGTGTGCGATTGGGGATGTGCAACGCATTCGGGTGAGGATGTCCTATCGCTATGGCATGCGGAAACCGTAGAAGCGAAGGAAAAATTGAGGAAGGAGAAGTTTTGGGTGGCGCCGGAACTGTTTTACATCCAAAACAGGAGACACCATGATCCCGATGTATATTACACCGCGGAGGCTGAGTGTTATGCGGTCGGCATGATTGCTCGATAACTTTGCAACGATGGTGATGACCGAATTCTCTTTGCCAATGAAGGAAGGAAAATTTGGGATGTCACTTTGAGTGCATTGACATGCGAGAACGTGTCGAACCGCATTTCATTGACCATCGCCAAACTACGGATGCAGATGCCGTTTGTGGGGTGGGATGAGCCGATAGACTGCTGGAGAACTGAGGTTAAGGATAGTGTTTAGTCTGTTTAGTTCTTTAGGCAACATCGTAGGGGTTAAGGTAGTATGTGTGTATCATTGATAAACCCTAAACCTTGTATATTTTTTATATCTTTACGATATACTTGTTTTAATACAACGCGGTTTTTTTTCCTTCTACATATCATTGTTGGCTTTAATCACATTTTTCCTAAACTACTTCCATCCATCCATATTCCACTATACCCAAACCATTAAAATTTAACCCAACAAACATATGATGTTGACTGCATTTGTCTGTTAATAGTATCAGTCGACGGCAATGGTCGACTGCTACAACTGCAGTCGACTATCTTCGTCGACGGCAACATAGCAGTCGACTATCAACCATGGTCGACTGCCAATGTAGCAGTCGACTACCATGGTCGACTGCTACATTGGCAGTCGACCAAGGTAATCGACTGCCTATATGGCAGTCGACCATGGTAATCGACTGCCTATATAGCAGTCGACGGTGGTAGTCGACTGCTACATTGGCAGTCGACTACCATGGTCGACTGCTACATTTGCAGTCGACCATTGTAGTCGACTGCTAAGTTAGCAGTCGATTAAGTGGTCGACTGCCTATATAGTAGTCGACCACTTAGTCGACTGCTACATTAGCAGTCGACCATTGTAGTCGACTGCTAAGTTAGCAGTCGATTAAGTGGTCGACTGCCTATATAGTAGTCGACCACTTAGTCGACTGCTACATTAGCAGTCGACCATTGTAGTCGACTGCTAAGTTAGCAGTCGATTAAGTGGTTGACTGCCTATATAGTAGTCGACCATTTAGTCGACTGCTACATTAGCAGTCGACCATTGTAGTCGACTGCTAAGTTAGCAGTCGATTAAGTGGTCGACTGTCTATATAGCAGTCGACCATGGTAGACGACTGCCTGTATTGATGTCGAAATAATTACTTATCCGAAAAAAAAATCCCATTAGTAAATTTTTTTTACTACAGTAACGTCCGTTTGGCGTCACACCCTGGACGTGACGCGACGTGACGCCGTCACGTCATTCGTGACGCAACGTGACGCGTTTAGGCCGCGTCACGTCCATTCCAATGTTGACCGGATTCTGTCGGTTCCACCATTGCCACCTTCGGTCACCGGTTGTCTTCCTCAACGAACTGGGAAACACCCGCTGACCAAGTAGGTGATTTGACATATTGCGACCCAGCAACCGGAGGCTCCGGTGAAGAAGCGATGAATGCAATTCGGTACAATAGGGTTGGTGCCGAATCCTCATCGGGTTGACGAGGAAGTGCGGGAATTGGATGAAGCTGGCAGTTCGACTCATAATTTAACAGAAAATGAAGTGTTCATCCATTCATTGACAAATTTTATTTTTATACATATTGAATATCAAACTAGTAAGCAGCAATGTTTTGAATTATAATGAAAATATTGTTCTCCCTCTTTAGTATGGCACGTGTGGGAAACACCAAAAATGTCGTATTATTGAGGTGTCGTCTTCTCGTCAATATGACAAATGGCGTAAAATTGTCGTACTATCGAGGGAATACAAAACATAAGCAATATGAGCTTAAAAATATATACAACGAGTTTAAGCAATATAGATTGTAAGAACGGGATATGGAAGTGGAAGTTTAATACAAATGTTCTAAAGAACTCTTGCAATAGGAGTTCAAAGATATATGGTGTACCCTACCCAAGTTAGCAACTGTCATCTTATCTAAATTTCCTACTAGCTTTTGAGAACTAATATTATCATTAACCCCAAAATGTAAAGAGTTGTCTATTAAGAAATTAGACGACAATGATGCATGACATTTAGCATCACTGAGCTCTACTGTACGTGGAGCAACATCATCCACATCTACTGAATGTATATCAACATTAAGATCAAAACCTTCTGCATAATTGATTCCCAAAGCAACATCCACTCAATTCATTTCTCAATAAGCTCTCCCCCTTCCATCTGAATGTAAGTCTCGATTGACATCTCATCATCACCCAATAGCAACTTTGAAATCAAAGCACCAAGTTCATCTGATTCTTCGTGCATTCTATTCTTCCCCCTTTCATCAACTAGGGCAAAGTCAACATTCCATGTTGCAGGTAATATATGCGCCATCCTCCTACAGTTCCTGACTATTTGTGCATCCAACTCATTCCATACCTCATAACTCCACATGATAACCTCATGGGTTTAAGGGGTTTAGGGTTTAGGATTTAGGGTCTCATTGGAACATTGGGAGGAATGAAAACCAAAGTCATGTTGCTGAATTCCAAGGTTGAAAAACCACGAAACTTACCAACTTTGGCAGAGCTAACAACATGTGAAGAAGCACAATATCCAAAATCATGATCACCTTTCAATTGTGGTCTTTGAACTGATTGTTGAGTTGCAAAATCTAAGCTTCAAATATACCCCCCTACATCCAAGCTGTTTTATTTGAGTGCCACCGAACATATGCATGGGGCTAGCACCTTCCAAAACATTGTGGTTGCTTAGACGTATAAATCATAAGAAACTTCAACTTATCAGCCCCAGTTGAATTTACAACTAGAACAAATGTTGCACTCTCCTTTTGTAACTTCCGACCCTTCACCTTCCCTTGTGCTAATGTTTAATTAGGATGTGCTATAAAATACAATCCACTCTCATCCATGTTGTAAACATCTTTTGGCTCATAATCTGACAAAAGAATAGGAAGGAGGCCACTCTAACCCTAAATATCATTAAGTTCCCAATGATAAGTGAAGTTCCCAAGTAGTTCCGAAGTGAAAATGGATGTATTTTAGACGAACATAACATAGATGAAGGGAATTTTAGCATTAATTACCTCTTTAATATGAAAAAATGGAGATTCTAAACGTCATATTATCGACGCTTCACGTCGTATAAAAGAGGAAGTTTTGAACTAAAAAGTTTGGTCGCGCAAAAATGTGTTGTAATATCGAGGGTGTCGTATAAACGAGTGTCGTACTAACGAGGTTAGACTGTAGTGATATTTAGCGAAATTTTGGTATTGCAATTGGTTTATAAAAATGGGTTTTTATTGTGTTGATTGTAAGTTATAGAATTGATCACATGTATTAATTGATAGTTTATCCGCATCTAAAATTATGGGCATCATACGCATTCTTATGTATTGCATGATTTCCTGCTAGCAAGTCTTATTATGGTTTCTTCATTTATTATATAGTACGTTCTTTTTGGAATCATTATAATCACTGGGAATATCCAATATAGATGAACCAATTACATAGTATATTCCATTTATTTTATTAAAATAAAAATAGCCCCATTGGATACCCCCAACTGAAGATGCCCTCCTCTTAAATGAGGTATACTATTTATTGCTACGAGACATCATATCATGTGCATTGCGTGAATACACCACCAGAAACAGTAATTAGGTACCACCTTTCTAGATGTCGACTTCTCCAAAACTTTCCAAATATAATCTTCGACAACGTGGCGCACTGCTGAACTCTGTGGTCACGCCTTATCTCATCCCCATACATGCATGACGATGCAAAAAACTAAGTAAGAAAATTTCAGGTATGATATTGTAATGGCTGTTGTACTAATTTGTACAATATGTATACTGATTTGTCTGTTTTGGACAATGTAAGGTACATTTTGTATCTCAAAGTCGGAATTCCTTGTCAAGGTAGCCCTTACTCCCTTAAATAAAGTGGATGTAAAATTTGATATACGACGGGATATGGAAGTGGAAGTTGAGAACTGTGTCATGGGTGATCGCAGTTTTTATTCAAACAGTATGGCACAACGCTGGTAGAAGTTGGTGGAAAGTAGATTAAAATTGTATTGAAAGCCATACAATTCTCGGTGGCATCAGTAGTAAGATATAACCCAATCGGGGGAAAACACTAACTTACATGGAGATAATGTAATCTCCACTTACAATCACGTTCTAGCCAAGCCAAATAACCCTCAACCTATTTGTTTCTAGAACCTTTGCGACGTTTCTTTGTTGATTCAGCGGCCTCCTTTGCTGCTTCCTCTGCAGCAATCTCACTTCTTGTCTTCCGCTTTGATGCCGCTGTTTCCTTCGCTTTGTCAATTGGCGGGAGTGGTGGAGGCTGAGCCACCTTGATCACCGCCCGGGTCATTCCTTCTGACCTTGACTTGTTGTCGTCCAACTCAGAGGACTGGCCATCATTCCTCAACTCATTTTGAAGCTCTAGGTCTGCGGCTTCCTCTCTCAGCTTCTTGAGGCGCTCTAGGTCCGCAGCTTCTTGGCGCAACTTCTTGAGTCTCTCAAATTCTGCAGCTTCCTCTCTCAACTTTTTGATACGCTCTTCCAGCTCTGTCTCAACTCCTGTCTTGCAGGCGCCCCCTCCAATGACCTCCGTGATAAGATTGTTAGTGTCATCTGGTACAAGCTGCACTCTTATCAACGATGTGTAGTTGCCTCCATCGCCATCGATATTTGCCAATGGTTGTGTGCACAGCAGAGGCTCCGTTTTATCTGGGGAGTCGACCTCGTCTATGCACGGAAGAGTAGGTTGCGAAAGCACCATTAGGGGACGTTGTGGAGACTCACCCCCACGTTGTTCGCCCCCGGTTGCACTGTTGTTACCCAAACTTTGAATCCCTATGCTCTCAGTCAAAGTTGTTGCCTCTGTCCCACCCAAACTTTGAGACCATGTGCAAACGGTGGATTGCTCTAATTGCTCTTGGTACACTTTGTCAGGATCTGCACACAGGAGAATAAGAGTTATCAGGCTATAAACATATCAGTCGATAGAGGATATTGTAGTGGTATTGGAAGCAGATGACCCCTTGTCTCTGTACCCTAATGTTGACAACCTTAGAGAGGATGACAGGATTTAGGATTTACTTTTTGTTTATTTTTGTATTTGTTCCACACCGGATGTACTGAACACCTTACAGATATGTACCATTTTGTACCATGATTCGTACTAGATAGTGTACCTTGAGTACTAAATCATGTTCATCTCAGTACTATACAGACAAGACTGCACGGACCTCCAAGTAAAAACAAGCTTACCGATATTTGGATGGGACTCCAGTACAGTAGATGTCAAGGTTGCTAGGATCATCTCTTGCTCCTTCTCCAACTCCAAAGATTGGACAAGCTTCTGAAGGGATTCATGTAGCTGGCCAAACCCAAAACTACGAAACCAATTGGGATGAACAGTTGCACCGCAAGTTGCATCTGCACATGTGCTAGCCACCCTAAACCACACCCCTGCGCACCAAGGATGGTACAAGTGCCCGCATGTGCAAACTATTATATCGTTGAGAGGAAATTGGTTGAAGCAAAGTACACAAGGTTTCATGGGAATGGGATCAGACTTCGTGTGCGTGTGAGGGTCAAATAGAGAGCACAGAGGTCTTGGTCTCAAAGAAATTCCTACTTCACCTCTCTTCATGTGGGCAAGCTGGAACGACAATGCATCAAATTGCCTCCTCAGACACGTTTGCCGGGTTTGAAGATTCTCATACCTCTCACTGCACTCCTTCAGCTCCAACGACGCAGCTTCATAATCAACTGTGGCATCCCTTACCATCTCATGGTAAGCCTCCTCCTTCTTAGATGCGCCCTCCACATCATCTACGTCGTCATGGTTTTCATTGACCTTCACAAACTTTGCCACCTTTGCCTCAGTTCTACGTAACACCCCCTCCTCTTGTGCAACCTTAGTAGCCAACTGCACTCTTTCCTTTCCGGCGCTAACACAATCTTCATTTATAGCATGTAGCTGCAATCCCACCAGCTTCGTCAATTCTATGATGTCCTTAATGTCCTTCTCCCTCTGTGGACCGTTAGGAATGACTTCATTCACCTCTTCTTTGACTATGTCATTCGAGGTCCTTAGAGATTCTGGAAAACTTCCAGCAGTAGGATCATGGAAGAGATCATCAATCCCTTCCATCTTGTATAAGTCCTCCTCATTAGCACCTGTGAGCTCCGCAAGGCCCAAGAGACACAACTTAACATTCTTCAACCATTTGCTCCGTTGATTCTTGTTGGAGGTCCCTGCAAACTCTGCCCAACTCACAGGCTTCTTCTTGTGCTTCTCCACGATGATACCTCTAGCAAACTGCTTTGCTATTACCTTGGACTTCGGGAGGTCTCTAAGGTACACTATCGGGAAGATTTCAGCAATGCGCGCCAAGATTTCCTCATCTTTGCATTCCCCATAATGATACCCAGATCTGCCCTTCCTCCCCTTAGCCGGTCCAAAAACATCAGTCACTTCTTTCTCGTGGAGGTCGTGAGGAGGTTTCAGCTTGTGCGGATTTTTACCTTTCCTAGGCAAGGCATACTTGGTCTCAAACTCCTCAGCACTGACAGCACGTGGTGGAGGATGAGTCTTGAGAGAGGCCAACTTATCTAGCTGCTTGTCTAGCAGGGGTTTCTTCACCTTCCCGTCAACGTTGGCTGGAGCTTGTGGTGTAGCAAGGAGATCATCATCATCGCCATCTTCGTAGTCGTCACTGGCAGGATCATCTTCTCTGGAGAAAACCCTGCTGCGAATCAGCCACTCATCGCCCTCAAAATCCATGACTTCTAAGCTGCTGAAATACAGGAGGAAGTTTACTGATTAGCGTAGTTTATATCATAGGATCACAAACTAGTTACACTGCACTATGGAGTTGTACCAAAAGCAGTACATGTTGACCGCGTATAGTACATAAAGTATTCATAATTTTACAATATGTACAACTGATAGTACAAAGTTGTGAGGATGTCAAAACGATTATTATTTATCACTCTGTAAGCGAGCATGTTGAATGCAAAGAAAATGCACAACTAATGCAAACCCTACCCTGAAGAATATATTCAAACATACTAAGTACAACGTAGGAAACACCTGACCCTGAACCCTTCAACAACAGTAATGCTTGCAAGCCCTTCGAGAATACCAATGCTCTCCGCCCTTTACAAATTTGAAAGTAGACGAGGGAATGTCGCCGGAAAGCTAAACCCTAAACCTGGACGTTCAGGTCATTCTTTGTTTTTCTCGCCACGCGGTCGACGACGATTGGCTCACGATGTACAACCAGTACGCGGTGTACAAAAGCAGTACACAACGAAACCCTGATCGGTTTTGGTGGGCCGAAGCTCAAATGGGGGCTAAAATCTCCGATGCTCCCATCTGGAGGGAAAAAATCATTTTTGTCCAAATTCATTGGCAGGCCCGTCTACACCTAAAGGTATTCTAACTCGTATTGAAAAAAAAAATTCCAAAAAATGCTTTTTAACACATGTTTTGGCCCGCCAATCGTAAACCTCCTTTTGCCAAGGTTTTGTGTTGTATACTTCCTTGAGGCATATAGAAATGGTTGGGGATGTTAGATAATGATTGGATCTTTGAATATGACTCTTTAAAAAATAAGAATTTAAACTATAACTTCACAAAATGAGTACATTTATGTTAGCCCTGAAACTGTGACAGTACAAACATTACATGTTCGTACACATTATAATGAATTAGTAGATGCAAGTCAAGTCTTGTAAAGCAATCTTCAATGTATGCGAGATGTAAGACTATGCCTATTCATCATTTTTAATAGAAAGTAACCAAAAATAGGGTAAATTGGGCTCCAAACTTTCACTCTGCCCTGAAATGATGCCGTGACTGCGATTTTGTACAACCGTAGTGTATTTTCACCTTGGTCGTGTCCCCTAGCTAGGAGGAACTGACCCACCCGTCACCCCCCCTTCTTCGCCCCACCCCATCCCCGCACTCGCCCCCTTTCGTCACCCCCCCCCCGACCATCCGTTTCGGCCCCCCCACCCCGGCTTGCGACAAAGTCCTCATCACGGCGGCTCGTCATTCAAATTTTGTTAGATGTAGACTTAGGCTAGTTTGAACGCATCGTTCAACGCGGCTCTCCCCCAATATCAAAATGTACATGGAGCATTGTATAATATAAAATCACCATTGTTTACTCCCATATATTTGTATCTTGCGTTTGAATGTATACTGTATGCTCTTGCCTCTCTTGTATCCCTTGTTGCCCCCCCGGCCAATTGTGGGAGTCCAAAAATCCACGGAAGTACGGATTGGCTTCCGAACCGGGTTAATATCCGGATAATACCCTGAGATTGTTATTAAAGTAGGGTTTCCTAGGGTAGGTTAGTTGTTTTAGAAAATAAGGTTCTAGGCATCCGCCTTAAGTAAGTTGGTGCCCGTCCTCACTGTGGACGATGCGAGGGACATGTACTCCAGGGACGCGACCGCCGCGTTCAGGGAGAGGAGGAGGCTGAAGGGGAAGAAGCTCTACGGCGACTACGCGGTGGAAGAGACCATCGCCATTAGCAACAAGGACGAGGATGACATGGAGCTCGCCAAACGGCTCAGGTCGGATCCCCCCTCCCCCACAGCGTTTGCCGGCATGGTGAGGGTGAACCCGAAGTCCTCACTGTGGAGGAGGCTAATGAAAAGATGCGGAGGGACGAGGAGCAGCGCGTCCGGCTGGAGAAGGCTGCTGCCGAGGAACCCTCGGTCCGCAACGAAGTCGCGGAGTTGAGGGCTCTCATGTTGGAGCAGGAGCGGCAAAGGGCGATGGCCCAACCTCCGTCCAGCGCGGACCTGATCACGCAAGTGATTCAGGGCATGTTGGCGCAGGGGTTGGTGATGGCTCCCCCGAGTGCATTTCCGCACTTGCCCGCCGGCTTCCTTCCCCAGAATATCAACCCGCCGCCCGCACCGCAGCAGTCCTTCAGCTTCGGCCCTATGCTGTAGCCGCAAGCCCGCCCGTACGCCCCCGTCCAGCAGGTGGACGACCCCAGCCTATGGAGCGTCCCCGGAGCTTCCAGCCCCTTGGCGCCCCCCCCCCCGCTTCGGCCTCCCATCCTCGTGCCCCCACACCACCAGCAGGACGACCCCCACATGTTTGGGTCGTCCGACCCAAACACTGCCGCCCTTGCGCCGCCACCCAGAGACCCACTCGTAGAAGGAGGGTTTGGGTCGGCCGACCCAAACCCCGTCTCAGCGATGACCCCGGTGGACGAGCCCATGCTAGATGTTGAAGGCCCGCAAGGGCCTAGTGATACCTGTACTCCTAACCCAGTCGATGAACCAATGCATGATGCGCATGCGGAGGTTGGGTTGGGACAAAGGCCTGACAATCAGCCTTTGCAAGAGCAGGTTGCTGCTGACGTCGCCGGACCAAACGGTGGTGACACAAGTGGGGCAGCGCACGCGTTGGCGGCATCAACGGCGTCAAGGCACGACCAAGGCGAGGTAATGCACTGACCCCACTCAGTTTGGGTCGCTCGACCCAAACTCCCTGGGTGTTTGTCTTCTTGCCTTGGTCGTGTCCCCTAGCTAGGAGGAACTGACCCACCTGTCACCCCCCCTTCTTCGCCCCACCCCATCCCCGCACTCGCCCCCTTTCGTCACCCCCCCCCGACCATCCGTTTCGGCCCCTCCACCCCGGCTTGCGACGAAGTCCTCATCACTGCGGCTCGTCATTCAAATTTTGTTAGATGTAGACTTAGGCTAGTTTGAACGCATCGTTCAACGCGGCTCTCCCCCAATATCAAAATGTACATGGAGCATTGTATAATATAAAATCACCATTGTTTACTCCCATATATTTGTATCTTGCGTTTGAATGTATACTGTATGCTCTTGCCTCTCTTGTATCCCTTGTTGCCCCCCCGGCCAATGAATCAAATGGTTTTGTGTATGCACCGAGTGCAAATAAATTTCCTTAATTCTTCGTTTGGACATAGCATGACATAAGTCGCCCCCCGTTTTCTCTCGATCGTCCCCGCAGGGCTCGGAGCATAGCGTAGCGGCTCCCCAACGCTCTTCTCCCAGGAGCGGAGAGGACAGCGCGGCGGCGCCCCCGGTTCTGCCCGCCCTGCGCGCGCTGCGGAAGGAACGATTCCTGGTGTTAGACCTTAACGGGGTCCTCGTCCAGTGCGTCCATTGTCCCAGGGTCCCCACGGTGCCCTTTTGCAAGCCCGAGGATGCGAACTACGACGGGCCGCCCACGCACATAAAGACCAAGCTAGTGCACCTCCGCCCATGGCTTCAGCGCTTCCTGCAGATCGCCCAAAACAAATGGTGGGTGGTCGTGTGGAGCTCCATGACGGCCGAGAACACCAATGCGGTCGTGGAGTTCATCTTCAAGGGCTTCGAGCCCCCCTGCTTGGTCCTAGCACAGGAAGCGTGTAGAATATTGCACACACCGGACGGCAAAGTCGTCAAAAAACCAAACAACCCCGCGTCCCCCCAATATCTCAAGGTCTTGAAGCCGATTTTTTGGGACCAGCGACCGTCCTTGATAGGCGTCCCCTACGACGTCCGTCCCACCCGCGAGAACACGCTCATGGTGGACGACAGCGCTTCCAAGAACTTATTGAACCCGACGGCCAACTTCATTGTTTGCCCTACGTGGACGATCGAGAAGGTCCGGGACCGATTTTTGTTAGACCTTGTTAAGTACTTGCAGATGCTCTGCGGTAGCGGGCTACCCGTAAACCAGTTTGTTAGGAGTAATCCCATAGGCGAGAGATACTTGGATCCACGAGACCATTTGTACAGAGAGTTGTTCTCCCACGCGAAATTTAACAAGCTCATTTGAGAGAGTACGTGTGTGTGTGTGGGGACGCCCCCACTTTGTGTAATATATTCTTCATATGTATCTTGATTTTCACATGCTCTATCTCTCCCTCTTCCCTTTGGGTTCTGTTTTGTTTTGTTTCCATTTTGGCGCCAGCGTGTGGAGCCCTCGATTGACATCGTCAGTGACTCAAACTTGGGGAGCTTCTTCTATGAGACCGTTTATGACGCCGCTTCAACCATTGACTACTCCAAGGAACCTATTGATGCCGGCGTCGTCGATAGCCCCCCGCCCAAGCAAATGTTCCGGCAGTCTCCGTCTCCGTCGCCACTCAAGGGCACAAAGCGCGGCTGCGTCCGGACGTCCCCCTCTCGCCGCGGCGGCGCCGACGCACCTCGACGACGCCTGGCGATGGGCACTCGGCCTGCAAAGAGTGGACCCCTTGTCACCAAAAATCCTCCACCCTTCGATTTCGTCCTAGCCCGAGTGGAAAAGTTTATAATGACATGTAGAGACTTATGTCTTTGTAACCCAATATATAATTCCAATCTACCCTTGAAATATACACAACTTGATTAACACCACACTATGTAGTTTTACATTCCTTAATGTCGGGCAAGGTTATATCCTTAGCCTTTTCTAATGTCCACCCGGCCGTTTTGGCCACGCATGCCTTCAAAGATATCCCTCTTGTGAATCGAGTCCTTGCCGTCGACTCCACACTACTACATGAGTTCTCGCTTATTGATTCCGTGCTATCACATGTCATCGTGGTTGATTCCGTATTGGTACATGACACTTCGCTTGTGGATTCCATGAGCACATAGGCTTTAAATACAAGTATTAAAAAATACTTATATACTTATCTTTACCCTTCCTTCTCTAAGTTCTTCTTGATGTAAATCTCTATCAATGTCTTCCTACTAAACTTCAGAATAGTATAACTCCCACCCAACTTATGTTCTTCAAGTGAAATTTGGTACACTTGTTAAGTACCTTATCAAAAATCTCCATACCAAATTTTGGCACAAACAGAGTTCATATGCAAAAGTTATGCATGAAATTCTAACTCTAACTACTTAGTATGAATGCTGTGATAAAGCATTCGGTCATTAAAACTCTAATAACTTCCAACTCCTACGTCCAATCAATCTAAAATTTTGACACAAGATAGATATATAAGTTCAAAAGGTAGTGTCAAATTTTGGTATCCATATCTATAACCCTCTAAGAGATACATATTTTCAAACCTTGCTGCTTTGTTCCTAGACACCCTCCCCTTCAACTTTTAATAACTTTTTCATCCCAATGACTGAAGCTCTCAAATTTTTACTACAACTCCCATACTTTATAATAAACAATCCCTCAAATTTTCATACCCATTGAACACTCTGATCATCCATAATTGACAAATCTCTCACTATAAAGTTCTGCTCAAGTTCATAACTAATAAAACACTACAAGTAATGCACCTAGTACAATCTAGTCACTCTAAATGCCACAAGTTTAAACAAGTTTGAACTTTCTCACTTCAATATGAATCTCAATGCAACAAGTTGAAGTATGCAATCAAACTCCAAATTCCTTAAACCCAATCTACTTCTAACAAGAGGTCAATCCCTCTTCAAGGCTAAATAGCCTTGGCTCTTCACCTAAGAACTAAGCACACACATGTGCTCCTATCTTGCTTCCCACACACCCACACTTATAACCCGTGGGGTGCTTAAGGAGCACGAAGGAAAGAAATGATGAGTGAGGGAAGAATGAGGGATTATATAGTGAGTTGAGAGGGAGAGAGGGCATGAGGTAAGGATAGGGTGAGAGGATTAGAGCCTCCAATCACAACCCCTTAACCTTCTCCTTCTAAGTAGGGACTCATCCCATTCACAAGGCTCTCGATAAGCCTTCAAAATCTCCTCCTACTTTGTAGGCTCTCATCTTATCTCCTAAGCCTTCCTCCCTCAAATGATCAACAAAGATCCTAATTCAAACATTTAACTAACCTTGGCTTTCTACCTACCACACTTTATCAAGGTATGTCCTCATACTACTTAAGTCCACTCCACACAAGCCTAATGCTTCAAACTTAGCTTTCTTCAAGCTTCACTCTTTTTATATTTTTGTGAATAATCATAAATCAACAAAACACTACTTGTAATGTTTTACAAGTGTTAACAACACATGTGGGCATCAATTTGGGCTCACATTATTGGCGACCATCTGGGACCGGCTCCTAGAATGTCTTGCTTGAAGTCAAGTGTCTTCATGTGTGGAATTGCTTGCACCTACTGCCGGCCGTTCGTGTCGGGAAGCTTTGTCCATTGAGTGTCTCCAATTGTACCGAGTTGTTAGAAAACGTATTCGCCACAATGTAAGGACCTAACCAAACCGCATCAAATTTGCCCGGAAAATCTTTTTTCTTCCCATCTTGGAGCATAACCAACATTCCTCGTTCTAATGCCCTCTTCTTGTGACGCTTGTCAAAGATAACTGTGG
The DNA here is from genome assembly GCA_964035585.1 of Polytrichum formosum. Lineage (NCBI taxonomy): Eukaryota > Viridiplantae > Streptophyta > Polytrichopsida > Polytrichales > Polytrichaceae > Polytrichum > Polytrichum formosum. Next base: position 72,583,836 of record OZ037935.1, on the reverse strand, counting down.
GAGCACACGGACACCAAAAGTTCCGGATAGGCGCTTTTCAGTGCCTAATCCGGTCTGTCCGGATGATCCGAGTATCGTCCAGGGATTCTGTGAAGTGCAGGATGTCAAGGACCCTCTTTTCCTGCTCGAAAGTCGACCACCGGCCGGATCGGCTTTCCGGATCCGGATGGTCCTTTGGAAGTCCTTGTCCCGGGACTTGCCTTCCGGTTTGAACCTCTACACTTAAGTCTTACTCAGGGTTGTCTATCCCGCCGTGGTGACGGTGTCGTGCCGTCACGACGTGTCGTGTCGTGACGAACCCCTCCGTCACGACACAATAGGGTCCACGTAGAGTCAACATAGGGGGAGCCGACTAGGGTGGGTAAAATACTTACCTTCTTGCCAAGGTGGCGTCCTATGTGGCAGAAAACGTCGACGTGGATGTGCATATTTCCCCTGCCACGTAGACCATTTTGCCATTGTGTTTATCATTGTGTTAAAATCAAAGTAATAAAATATTACTAAGGAGGGTGTGGGGCGGACGGGGGCGGACGGGTGGGGCGGACGGGGAAGGGGGGTGGTGCGGACGGGGAAGGGGGGTGGAGCGGACGGACGGGGGGGTGGTGCGGACGGTGGATGGGGGTGGAGCGGACGGACGGGGGTGTGGAGCGGACGGGGGAGGGGGGGGTGGGGCGGACGGACGGGGGTGGAGCGGACGGGAGAGGGGGGGGGGGTGGGGCGGACGGAGGAGGGGAGGGGCGGACGGAGGAGGGGGATGGAGCGGACGGGGGAGGGGGGTGGAGCGGACGGGAGAGGGGGGGGGGGTGGGGCGGACGGACGGGGGTGGAGCGGACGGACGGGGGGTGGAGCGGACGGGGGAGGGGGGGTGGGGCGGACGGACGGGGGTGGAGCGGACGGGAGAGGGGGGGGGTGGGGCGTCCCACCCGTCCCACCCGTCCGCCCCGCGTTCCCTCCCGTCCGCTACCCTCCGTCCGCCACACGTTCCCCACCGTCCGCTCCTCGTTCCCTCCCGTCCGCCCCACGTTCCTCTCCCGTCCGCACGCGTTCCCTCACGTCCGCTCCACGTTCCCTCCGTCCGCCACACGTTCCCCGTCGTCCGTACCCCGTTCCCATCCTGTCCGCACCCGTTCCCTCCCGTCCGCCCCGCATTCCCCCCGTCCGCCCCGCGTTCCCCCCATCCGCCCCGCGTTCCCCCCGTCCGCCCCGCGTTCCCCCCGTCCGCCCCGCGTTCCCCCCGTCCGCCCCGCGTTCCCCCCGTCCGCCCCGCGTTCCCCCCGTCCGCTTTCCGATCCCTTCCGTCCGCCCGCGTTCCCTATCGAGTTCCCTTCACGTCCGCTCCACGTTCCCTCCGTCCGCCACGTTCCCTCCGTCCGCCCGTTCCCCTCCTTTCCGCGCCTCGTTCCCTCCCGTCCGCCCGAGTTCCCTATCGCGTTCCCCACCCGTCTGCTCCTCGTTCCCTCCGTCCGCCCCCACGTTCCCTCCGTCCGCCCCCTAGTTCCCGCCCGTCCGCCCCTAGTTCCCACGTTCCCCATACGTCGTTTTCGTACCCTAAACCCTAATTCCGACCGGGATCCCATAATGATTGGGCTCCTCGTTGCCTATATAAAGCCGTGAGGCTTTAGTTCCTACCACTTTCCTCTCCTCCCACCACATAGGGACCCGAGACCTTGTTGCGTCCCAAAGGACAGCATCACCGCGCGGGTCTCAAGGGGTTTGGGAGGGCAGGGCAAATTGTGGGGGAACCCTCGCAATTTTTTTTTCAGATTCACTCGCTCCCGTGATTTTTATCACGAGAGATTTTCACACTCACTTATTCACGTGATTTTTATCACGACTCATTTTCAGATTCACTCACTCACGTGATTTTTATCACGATGGAGGGGGAGGGCATTGCTCCTTACGAGAACGAGGATTTGAGGGTGCACCGTGCTTGGCTCGTAGGCAATGCATCGGCAAATACTGCCGAGGGTACGGGAAGCGATCCTGGAAGTGGAAGTACTGCAGCACGTCCACCACGTCCAGATCCCTTTCAGTTTGACGAAGAGTTCTTGGCTGTTGGTCATTCGGGAGGCAACCAAACACGGGGAAGCCGTGGAACACGTGGGAGTCGGGGAAACAGTGGACATAGAGGGAGATCTGGAAGGGGACCAAGCTCAGGCAGTTCCACAGAAATACATGCACCGGCTCGTTCGGAGAACGTGCCACCACAATCTCCGACACGGCGGACATCAAGACCGGAGAGCCCTGCACGTGATGTACCTCAGGGTTCGGAGCAGACTGAAAGACGGGGATTAAAACGCCCAGCAGTTTCGGAAGGGACGGAGGACGGGTCCGCGGCATCGGGTTCGCAATCAAAGAAAAGGAAACATAGAGGCAAACGCGACCCGCGGACCGATGAGGCTCGAAATCATTGCAGGATCGTGTTGTTGGATTGGTTTAGAAGTAACAGCATGGTTTATTTGGAGAAAAAATACCTCAATGATGGTACAAAGGGTTTAGAGTTGGCGAGGAACGAGTTGACTATTTCAATGTCGATTGAAGTCTCCTCCACATCCACATCCACATCCACATCCACATCCACATCCACATCCACATCCACATCCCCGGGCTTCTCCAAAATATCCGCACACAAATCAATTAGATCATTTAGATCTCCACCCACGCATTGTGTGTGGTCCTTCTCCACCGCATCGATCTCAAAGTTGTCTGCATATCGTCGTTGTTCCTCCGCCGCCCTCATCCTCCAAGCTTGTGTAGATTGTGAGAAGGGAGTCATGACATACTCATCACGAAATCGATCCCTAGCACTTCTCTCATCTCTCTCACGCTCGGGTGTTGCATTGAATGGAATATGGGGATCGTCTAAATTGTGTATCTCCTCATCGCATTCTACACCCTCAAACATGACTCTCCCCTTTCCCATCCTATCCATGATACTCTACCTTCGTTATATGTATGAGTCTCAATGATCTACTTATATATTGACCTCTAAGGACTTGATGACCATGACCAATAATTGATGTAATCCAATATGTAGAGGATCCAATTCTCGTTAGTAAGATAAAGTCAACGCAATCGGAATAAAAATAAAGTTGGTTAGGTTAAAAATGTACACTTTTGAAAAAATCTTCCGACATCCGCATTGGAAACCTCTTTGATACCTCTTTGAACTTTCCATATTTGATTAGTTATCCACTCATTCAACAAATCACCAATTTGTGCTTCAATCATAGTGGTTCATATGGTTTCATAACCGATGTCACCCATCCGAATGCACTTTCCTTCAATAAATCATTAATTTGTGCTTCAACCTTAGTGGTTCATATGGTTTCATAACCGATGTCACCCATCCGAATGCACTTTCCTTCAATAAATCATTAATTTGTGCTTCAACCTTAGTGGTTCATATGGTTTCATAACCGATGTCACCCATCCGAATGCACTTTCCTTCAATAAATCATTAATTTGTGCTTCAACCTTAGTGGTTCATATGGTTTCATAACCGATGTCACCCATCCGAATGCACTTTCCTTCAATAAATCATTAATTTGTGCTTCAACCTTAGTGGTTCATATGGTTTCATAACCGATGTCACCCATCCGAATGCACTTTCCTTCAATAAATCATTAATTTGTGCTTCAACCTTAGTGGTTCATATGGTTTCATAACCGATGTCACCCATCCGAATGCACTTTCCTTCAATAAATCATTAATTTGTGCTTCAACCTTAGTGGTTCATAAACCCTAAACCCTAAACCCCTAAACCCTAAACCCTACGTCATTCCAAATTACTACCACATATGTGCCATTGATTTGTTCTCACACTCATGTAGAAGTGTTTCCATACATGGTTTGAGGGTTTAGGTTCCTAGCTTTCCAACGAACCCACCTGCTTTTTTTTTCGATGCCTACATTTTTTTCATTATAATAATCAATCATTGACAAGATCTTGGCCGTTAGATTGGAGGGGTTATTTTGAGCAAGTAATAAAGTGGCATGCTCCTTTGAGTTTGGACTTTTGGGCTTGGCCTTTGGAGGCTTCACACTATGCCCAACTAAGGCTACCCTTACTATATTTTATTGGCTATTTAGGGTTCATTTCTTTGGACTCTCAACAAAGTTGGGCCGCTCAATCGCACTTTGATCCACTCCCAAGGGTTAACATTTATAGATGGTGACTATAGTGTCCGTTTTTTGGCTCTAAAAAATTCATATGAAGTCCAATTCATATGTGGTCGCAATTCTACGCTGTTCCCCTGCCGCCCCGTTCCCTCCCGTCCGCTCCGCGCTCCCCACCCGTCCGCTAATCGTTCCATCTTTCATCCGTTCCCCCCCGTCCGGTCCACGTTCCCCACCCGTCCGCCCCGTTCCCCTCCCTTCCGCGCCACGTTCCCTCCGTCCGCGCCTCGTTCCCCACCGTCCGCTCCTCGTTCCCATCCGTCCGCTCAGCGTTCCCCACCCGTCCGCCCCGAGTTCCCTCCGTCCGCTCCTCGTTCCCCACCGTCCGCTCCTCGTTCCCACCCGTCCGCTCAGCGTTCCCCACCCGTCCGCCCCGCGTTCCCTCCCGTCCGCGAACATGGAGCGGACGGGAGGGGAACAGGGGGCGGACGGGGGGAACTGACGGCAGGGGAACGCGGAGCGGACGTAGGGAACGCAGAGCGGACGGCAGGGGAACGCGGAGCGGACGGCAGGGGAACGCGGAGTGGACGGCAGGGGAACGCGGAGCGGACGGCAGGGGAACGGTGGCGCGGACGGGAGGGAACGCGGGGCGGACGGGTGGGGAACAAGGCGCGGATGGGTGGGAACGAGGAGCGGACGGGATGGGAACGAGGAGCGGACGTGTGGGAACGAGGAGCGGACGGGTGGGAACGAGGAGCGGACGGGATGGGAACGAGGAGCGGACGGGATGGGAACGCTGGAGCGTATGGAGAGGAGCGTACGGAGGGGAGCGTGGGAGCGGACGGGGGGGAACGCTGGGGGCGGACGGGAGGGAACGGGTGCGGACGGGGGGGAACGCTGGGGGCGGACGGGAGGGAACGGGTGCGGACGGGGGGGGACTCTGGGGCGGACGGGCGGGAACGGGTGCGGACGGATGCGAACGGGTGCGAACGGGTGCGAACGGGTGCGAACGGGTGCGAACGGGTGGGGACGCGGGAGCGGATGGAGGGGCGGACGGGGGTATATAAGTGGAGGGGACCACTTACATACCTTACTCCACTCCTTCTGGGCGCCCAGACAACCCTCCTCTAACACAGAGTGCGGGGTAGCGGGGCTCTCGGAGGAGTTAAGGATCCCTTTTTTGGGATCCTTTTACACTACTTTTGGCAGGTTGTGGCAGGTTTTGGTAGATCCACGTGGCCGTTATTTGGCATATTCCTTGTGACGCGCCCAGTCAACTGGCCTCTGCGTGAGCGCCGGTAGCGGGGTGCTCGAAGGGTGTGCCGAATAGTTGAACTTTAATTTTTAGGGACATTTTTGAACTAATTCCACAGCAACACTATTTTGAAGTGTATGCTTGGATATTTTGTAGCACTATTATGAAGTGCAATTAGTATTTTAAAAAATAGAGTTCTAGATTAGAATTAGAAACTCCAATTTGGGTGGAATTAGAATTAGAAATTCCAATTTTCAGACATGGCAAGTGGAGGAACTGGAGACATGGCAAGTGCAAGTGGAGGATCTAGTTTTGGGTGTTCCAGAGGACATGGACGCAAGGCCGCTGATTTGGAGTGGAATGTTTACGATGATCCCTCCCAAAAAGCCAGGGTAGGTTGGGAGAATGTACCACAACCGTGGTCAGCGAAGACTGCAATGCAGTACGTGGGCTTCCCTCACTTTGATCGGTTGTGGCCAAGACATTGTCACGAGCGACATTGCAAGGCCGTCAATGCGAGCTATACGCAGCTTGAAGACGTGGAGGCAAAATGGAGATTCCTAACGATACTTAGAAGTATCTCCAATTTGGATAGATGGCCCAAGAGTGCAATTCCAAAGTCGGTGGCGTGTATGATGTATGCGGAGCACGTGTTGCGAGTTAGGGTGGATTGGTCAAGTTTGGGTGCTCTGCATGATCAAAAATTTGGGGGTATTGGAATTGCATTCACTAAATGCACAGTTCCGGATATTCCATACACTCCCGTTCCGGAGTGGTTCAGGAAGAATCCTAAACTAGTGGATGAGCCTGGGGCACCAATTCCAGAAGGTCGGGAACCAAAAAAACCACGTACTCGCAAACGACCAGCCAATGACGTGGAGATGGCCATCGAGGAGGCGTTTGAGCATATGGATGAGGAGGGCATGGAGGTAAATGTCGATGTGGTTAACGAGCTGGTTAACCAGGTGGTTAACGAGGCCCTAAACGAGGTAAACCCTCGTCAACTTGGTGCGGACATGATGGAGAGCAGAATGGAGGCATTGCGCCAGCAACATGCCGAGGAAATTCGTGAGTATAAAGCAAGGATTCTCGAGCTGGAAAATCGACTTGCAACACTTACGATGGGGGAGGCTGGCAGTTCAAGTAGTACACCAATTAACATCCAGTCTTTGGAAGCAGAGAGGGATACAGCTTTACAGGAGGCCATGATTGCAAAGTCACAAGCAGCGGACGTATGTACGAGGAATGAAGTAATGCAAGGAAAGATGGAGGCTTTGCAAAAGGAGGTGGTGGACATGCAACAACAACTTCAAGTGGTCAATGAAGTGGTTGTCGATCACGAATCCAAGATTGGCACACTGGAGGAGCAGAATGCAAGGTTGAGGAAATTTCTATCGGATGCGATCGTGGAGCGAACCAATATGAGGACAGGGACATTGCTTTCTATGGCCAAGGCTCGTCAATATGAAGCTGAATTTGAGAGCATCCAGCGAGAATGGAACCGCAATCATAGATTGCGGAACTTGATGCTCACGTCATGGCCAGATCAAGAACATATGTACCCTAGTAGGTGGGATGATGAGGATGACTTGAAATTGCCTAACGGGAGCTTGGATTGGCGGCAACTGATCGACTCCGATCACCATTGGGATGTGACCCAAGTGCATGAATATCCATACAGCATGAGGGGTGAGTTGTTATGGCCGGGTCCACATCCAATGGTCTTCGACGGATCCGTGTGTGGGATTTGCGGCAGTCCATTTGGCCCAGAGGGATGCTTTCAAGTTGGATCGTGTGGGGGCCAATTCCATCCACAATGTCTGATAGTGACAATGATCAGGAGACGGCAATGTCCCCATTGCAGATCACCCTTCCACCCTCGTTTGTACCTCCAATTTGGCCTTCGGGATTACATGCCTAAGGACTGGGTGGTAAGGCCAACGGACTATCCCTTCAACCTTTGCGAGTTTGATGGGACTTCTGTTGAGTGGAATTGGTTATTCAATCGTGCAACGGTTGAACTTTGGAACGATAACAAAGATGGCGAATGGACACAAAATCCACGTCAAATTTCGTATGTTGCAGATGAGTTGTTTCCCAACAAGCCCCCAAACCATGGCATGAAAAGATTTTTGTACCAAACTTTTGGTTGGCATTGGGATGCGACAACCATGCAATTACGGAGAGGCATTCAACCTCCTTTTTACAATGCAAGTGGTGAACTATCAATATCGGAGCATGAGTTGGAAGAAGATGCACATGAGATGCCCATGGAACGGGATTCCCATTTTGAAGCGCACTTAGAGCAGTCGTACCACAAACACAGAACGCAGTTGGAGGCAGTTGAAGCACTCTTGAATAGAGTTACGGATGATGCGGTATTGAGATGGCTAAATGGGGGGCCTAGACCACGTAATGCCACTCCACTGTCTCCTGGAAGTCGTCCATATCTCACCCGTGAAACCACGCGAATGATGGAAGCCGGGGAATCATCACGAGCACGACGAGGATCTACTTCAGCTGCAATAGACCTCGATTCAGATTCGGATTAGGCATTTTTGTAGCATGTTTAGAAAGTTGTATAGGAACGGAGGAAGACTTTGTACACATTGAACATATTTCATGTTCAAAGAATATGTAATATAAAGAGGAGTTACCGACAAGTTGTCATTTCTAAGATCGTGTAAAAGATAGCATATGGATGTCACATGTTTTAATGTTATTCGAAACTTTTAAAAACTCACTTGAATATTTGTAATTCATATGATAGTCTAACCAAAAGTACTATTGACTACATAGTCAATATTGAATACCACATAAAGATATAATTATATAAATATGCAATAAATAATTTTAAAAAACATGCATTAAATAATTTTATTACTATAATAAAATGATACAACTTCGAACGTAACGTTCGCTTTGTGGTCTAAATGTCTTACCGAAGGCCCTAAGATTGTAACTTGTATCAATTTTGACGGAAGTAATAAATTATGGGAGTACGTGGGAGCACCGAAAGAACACATTTGTGCAAAACCATTACGTTCGAATCCGTACTGTAGGATCATTTGCTTCGACACATCTTGGGTCCTCTTCAGACTCGTCTGTGCTGAAATCATCATCCGTTTGGGGAGTCGCGCTTCGAAGATGCAACTCTCGGTCACGTTGTGAGAAAATTATCCTCTTGGTCGGCCGGGAGCCATCTGCATCCTGTATGCCATTTTCATCTAGATGTGGTCTACCCTCATCTTCATTGTAGTCTTCAGCAGTAAACGGAAGCGATCGTCCCTGATACCTCTTCCTAGTACGTTTGACACCTCTCGTAGTTCTCTGGCGCCCTCCACCCGTACCACGACTTGAGTGCACTTCATCTCTACTTCCATCTATAAAAGCATCCCCCGTTGTACTTCCGCCTCCAACTCCAAGACCACCTCTTCCATTGGATTGACTGTGTGGAAGTGAAACAGACGCGGGTGGAATTGCAATTGGTATGTTCTCAACAACATGTCGTCGTACAGAAGGACGACGTGGCGCCTCTATAGTAACATTTCTTGAAACATTGTGCATAGCAACCAAAGTAGCACCCACCGCAGTTGCACGTGAAACACCCAATCTAGAAGTATTGGCAATACTTCGAGTGAGAGGACGATGTTGACCTTGTGCATGCAATTGCACCGTAGAGGTGGATGCAATCCTTTGAAGAGCACGGAATCGAGTTGTAGGCATTTCAGGAACATTGGGCGTTGGATCTTCTATACGATGGTTGGATATGAGGGAGGCATCCATGGATTCAGAATGTACTCGGGTTGGAAGTGGATCATGTTGAACGTGCGTTGGCTCATTTACGGGTAGTACATTGTCGCCTTCACCAAATGAAAGAGAATCGCTCCGATGTTGCAAGGAATCTACTTCAATTCCCACATTCTCACTTGCCCCCATAGCAACATTATGGTCAGATGGAAACCCTTCTCCAGTGTGGAGAGTTTCAACATGCGGTCTTCCAATAGACCCCTCATGATCGTCATGCATTCCGTCGTTATGTTGGGGGACATCCGGTTCATCAAACTCAAACACCCCAAGGTTTCCATCACTACCATTGCCATCCTCATCTTCTGAACCATGATTCTCGGAATCGAGGTCATCCAAATCAAAGTCGATGTCATCAACATTGTTGTCTTCATCATTTCCAGCCCTATCAGTTGGATCCACGTCATCTTCGTTGTCATCTTCTTCGTCAAGGTCATCGTCAGAATAGACCTCATTCAATTCGTACCATTGAGCAGGTCTTGGGCCCCTCCGATGTCGAATGAGCCTACTATTGGTATATATGTAGACGAGGTCCTCAGCACGACTATGCTTCAAGCGATTGCGACTCTTGTTGTGAACGTATGAGTACATGCTCCAATTGCGTTCACATGCGGATGCGGAACATACTTGTGCAAGGATACGTCTTGCTATTGTTTGGAGGGCTTTAGCTCCACCTCCCATTGCATCCCACCATTCATGGAGAGGTGCGGCATGCACGCTCGGGTCAGTAGAATCAGCAAAAGGCCCTCGATTTTCAAGAAAATCTTGGTACTGGTGGAGGATTTGGACATAAGTGTCCTCATCTTGAGCAAGCCTGCGAAGAACTCGATTTAGGATTGTCCTCGAATTGTCATCCTCATGGAGTGGGGCCCAACCACGTAGAAGCGGATTTAACATCGCTCCAGCCCAGTGTAGATCATTCAACATCAACCTCCATCTATTTTGAAACGTTACCATAGCATTTGCAGCAAGCTCAGGGCTTAAGCGAAATGGAGGTTTACTGAATCCACGAATATGGGTTTGTAAATCATGCATGACCCTCCAAGCCATTCCCATTGCAGGCGCCTTGCCGTCAAATACACGAAGAGCTTTAACAACCGGGATCACCATATACAAGAAATTTTCGCACGTGTTCCAGAATCCATCAGAACGTATAAAGCTTCGCACAGCAGAGCCCTTCATGTAAGAGGTGCCAGATCTCCTCCTCATATCACACATTAGAGTGATCCAATCCTCATCAACCACCATTCTTTCCAAAACATTGCGTACTTGGAGAAGACGTTCAATCATGATGAAGTTCGTAGCAAAACGGGTCTCTACAGGTAGGCGGAGTGAGAGATTTGGTGACAACCTCCGGAATATAGCTTGAGAAGCATGATGGTTTTTAACAAATACACAAATATGGCGGGATTTTTTTACCAATTTTTTCACCCATTCCTCCTTCCCCCAATCTTCTAAGAGGAGATCTAGGCAATGTACAGCACATCCTTGAAAATATAGATCGGGATTTGCTCGAATCAAGTCGCGAGCAGCGGAGGCCATAACTGGGGCATTGTCGGTGCAAACTTGGACCACATTATGTCGACCAACCTTTTCCACAAATGGTTGAATTTGAGCAGCAACGTAGACATGATCCTTGTGATTTCCCGTGGTGTCAATGGTACCCAAGAAAACGTCTCCCTTTGTGCCACATTGAAGAACGTTTAGGAGAGGTCGGTTTTGCACGTTGTCCCATCCATCACAACATATTGTAACACCGTATTTTTCAACGGAATTCCCCAGCTTCTCCTTCACTTGCCTATCTAGGTCAACCTTTATATCAGTTAACAACTTCGTACGGATGGCATTGTACGATGGTGGTGTGTAGGCTGGCATTCGATGACGGGCAGTTTCACGCACAGCATGAACAAATGCAGGATGTCTCACAATGTTGAAAGGAATGTTAGCTTCATAAAAAGCCGTTGCCCATGCTCTATCGAGGAGTTGTTTTGTTGACACATTGAACCCCTCCGTTATGTTGAGTTGACGTAGTTCACGAGGAGGAGTGCCATATATCACAACATCAGAATGTTGAGTGGTTTGGGACATAAGCAAAGGCTCTGTTTCACTAATTACGGAGCCCGCTATAATAGGCTCCAAAGGTACAATATCTGCCACCAGAGAGTCCTCATTTACAATGCCTACATGTAAGGGCACAATGCCTCCGCAATGTTCAAACAAGGCCCTAATATGCGGGGGTACCATCCTACATGTGGAAACATCAGAAGCACCCCCTACATGAGGTCTATAACCAAGGTGGGCCAACATTCTATCTCCTCGGTAAGATATGACGAACGGGCAAAACCTACATTTAACCTGCCTTTGTGATTTACCGGGAACCCTCCCCTTATCCTCGTACCAATGATCCCATGCATCGTTTCGGCGTGGCATGACTTCAACAAAACCTGCAAATACAAACAAGTTAGAGCAAGTCACTTTGATCGCATACTAGGTCCTGTTCAAGAGTGCCACGAGGGCAACCCTAATTCACAGACACTAGATTGGACAAAGTATACTCTGCATTCGGGTCTCACGCATTCAATCCTCACTCCTCAAAGGAGAATCAAAAGACTTGAGACACACTATGTCAGTGGAGGCAAAAATGGCACCTTGCACCCTCAATTTATAGTGTTCGAATCGGACGGGGGAGCGGACGGAAGGGGTGGGAGCGGACGGGGGTGCGGACGGGGGAGCGGACGGAGGGGGGGGGGAGCGGACGGAGGGGGGGGGAGCGGACGGAGGGGGGGGGAGCGGACGGGGGGGGGGCGGACGGGGGAGCGGATGGAGGGGGGGCGGACGGGGGAGCGGACGGAGGGGGGGGAGCGGACAGGGGAGCGGACGGGGGGGGGGGGGGCGGACGGGGGAGCGGACGGGGGGGGGGGGCGGACGGTGGAGCGGACGGGTGAGCGGACGGAGGTGGGGGGAGCGGACGGGGGAGCGGACGGGGGGGCGGACGGAGGGGGGGGGAGCGGACGGGGGGGGGCGGACGGGGGAGCGGACGGGTTGGGAGCGGGGCGGGGGACGTGGGCAGACGGAGGTTGGGAACGGGAGCGGACGGGGTGGAACGGGGATTGGGAACGAGGGCGGACGGGTGGGAACGGGGATTGGGAACGGGGGCGGACGGGGGGGCGGACGGGCGCTAGTAGAATTTTCCCCACTTTCCCTTTACTTTGCTGACATGTCGTCACACGTGGACAATGTAAATCCTACGTGTCCGAAATTGGGTAATGTAATTACACAAAAAAATCGGTAAAATTCAAGTCCGGCAGGATAAAGACAGCATCCGGCATAATCCGGCATAATGTCGTGACGGATACGTGTCGTGACGGCACGACATTATGCCGGGATAAGCCTCCGTCACGACACAATAGACAACCCTGGTCTTACTCCTACATGCCTCTCTCCTTAATATCTATCTACCTAGATCCTACCTCCATTGATGATTGGGTTCATCCGGTGAAGACGTCCCTGTATGGTCAGAATCCGGATTCTCTCACAACCAGTCCGGATCGGCCTAATCTTTCCTGGCAGGTCACACAGAGGATCCGGATGGTGAACCGGAACTACAACGACATAAAGGTCAAGATTCGGCCGGAGATCTGTCAATCCGGGATAACTGGGCGATCCGTGCCACTTTCCGGATTGCCCCGCCCAAGGGTAGTGAGACCTCTTCAGAAGATCGGATGGCGTAAGTCCGGCACCTCCGGATCCTACCCAGTCCTAACGATGGCTATCTCACATGGACGTTACCCAAGCATCCGGAATAATGAGGTTTCCTTCCCACTACACGCCGGAGAGATCCTCTGGACCGGAATCCTAACCGTTCCGGTTTCTCTCCTCCTTCCGACAGATCGATCCGGCTACAGCGAACTTAGGCTCTACTGAATCTGAGATAACTGGGTGATCCGTACCATTTTCTGGATTGTCCCGCCCAAGGACAGTGAGACCTCTTCAAAAGATCGGATGGCGTAAGTCCGGCACCTCCCTGATCTTACCCAGTCCTAACGACGGCTATCTCACATGGGCGTTACCCAGACATCCGGAATAATGAGGTTTCCTTCCCACTACACTCAGAAAGGATCCGTAGTACTGCAGTCGGATCTGATCCGGGTTTCCTCTCCTTTGCTCTATCCGTACTTCCTACTCATTCATTCCCTCTAGATATGCAACATTCTCCTAACAGTCCGTGCACAAAACAAGTCAGAATAGATTGAGAACTAGAGCTTTATTGAGTGGGAAGCAACACAATACAACAATGGAGAAGGGAACCCTTCTCCTGCCCCTTATTCAGCCTTAAGTAGAGGCTGTAATCCCTAACTGATGGTGGCGGCGAAGTTGGCCGCCCTCAGAAAACCCCTAACTGCGAGAAATCCGGAACTTCGCCCTTTGCGGAAATTCCGGATCTCGATCCGCTTTTTGCGCTGACAGAATTTTGAATTACAAGTTCGCCAAAAGTCAAAATCTGCCTATTCCTGCTTTTCCTAATTCTGATCTAACTACAGCTGCCTGCCTAAGCCTACTCTAGTTGGTGCGATGCTTCTTCGAAGCCGTCTCTTCCTTGGTGTGACTCGCGGGCCCACTGATGGCGGAGGAGCCTCCCCCGGGGGTCAAAAGTCGACGCTCTTGCAGCCTCGTAAACACCCTTCGCATGTTTGGGGAAGGGGCGATCTCTTCCTCGAAATCACCTGCAGTGGACGGATCCTCCTCCGATCCGTCACCCGATCCGGATCGCGCTGGTCTGGAAGTCTTCTTCGCCTTCCGAGGGTGCTGGACGGCTGAAGGGTCGCCTCCAGCGATCCGCTCCCTGTTCCGGCCGGTGGAAGCTGAGGTCGCTCGGGGACCTCTGGCGGACACCGCGCGTGAAGGTGCTGGCGCCCACTGCTCCACGATCATGCACTCCGGAGCAGGCGATGGGGCGGCCGGCGACATGGGTGCCTTACCCCGATCCGGCGTCCTCATCCGTACTGGAGTCCTGGCCCTCTCCGGTGTTCTGGACCGTGCTGATGTCCTGCCCCGATCCGGATTCGGTGATTGCCCTCGTCCTGATCTGGCCGAACATTCGGTGCTCTTCCGTCGAACCTGGGAGGAGTGTGTCCGTTGCGGAACAGGGGTCTTCTCCCGATCCGGAAATCTTCCGGATTCCGGTGGCTGGGGAGTTCCGGCTGGCTGACTGGGTCCCGCGCCCGCTGGAGAGGCCTGAACTAACTCCACCTCCCCTACTACCTCATACAGTGTTCCCGTTGGCGATCCGGGTGGGCCCGGATAAAGTACCCGCCTGGGGGTCCCACCTGAGGGCAGGAGCTTCTGGATTTCCTTGAGCAGGTCCTTCATCGAGCGGGAGTACTTTACCAGGATCTGCAGTGTTTGACGGGCAGAAGACGGATCCGCCGACTCCATCAATTGGTCATAGAGGTGCGCCTTGTTGACGACCTCTCCCGGATGACCCACCAATTCCCGGACCCGGCTCAGGACTACTGCTTGCTCTGCCTGGTGCTTCCGGATCTCCTCGCTCTTTTGGGTGAGCTCCCGGGTCATAGCAGCCACCTGCGCTGTGAGCTGTGCCTTCTCCATCTCCAGGGTCTCCACCTGTTTCCGGTCCGTCCGCTTGGCCAACTCCCGGAGGATATTTCCGGGTCCACAGTGGTCCAAGGCCCGGCTCACCCCTCGGATGATGTGCTCCATCCGGAAGTACTGTTCCTGGAGTGCCGTTAACTCCCCCCAAACGCGCTTGAAGGGGGATTCCGGAAACTCAAATGTGGAGAGGTCGATGTCTCTCCAGGGTACTTCCCGGCTGGTTCCGGCTTCCTGTCGTGGTGGTGGTGAGACTGGCTTCCGGACTTTCGGAGGGGACGGAGCGGGAGGCGGTTCCGGACCCGCTGTGTCGCTGGAGTCTTATGTTCCGGCTTCTGCAACCCCTGCTTCCGGATCGATCCTGTACGCCACCTCGTCCTCTGCAATCGTCAGCATATCCTCTTCCGCTTCATTGATGCAGCCCTGGTGCTGGTAGAGATGGAGGATGTAGGGAGAGAGATAGGAGGGTTTTCGGCCAATGTGGGGGATGGACTTCTCTACGTATTCCTGAATTAACCGACCCCAATTTACAGCTCGAACCCCTGACATTGCTCCAAACAGGGTATTGGCCATGGTGATGCTAAGACGTTTAGGCTTTTCCGGACTAAGGATGGGGAGAATGAATTCTATGACTCTCCGCTCTCGGTGATTCCGGCAATTCCAAGGATGGAATCCGTCTTTTGGGTCCGGCTCCGTTCGGAATTTCCCTAAGTAAATATTATCCCTGCGGCTAGCCCAGCCCTCACCCTTTCCTCGCGGAAATCCGTAAACTGCAGCCCATACCTCTGATGTCCACTTTTCCGGATCCTACCGAACTGTCCTAAACCATTGGTTGCCCCTCTCGAACAAGAATTCCCGCAAAGTGGCCTCCGCCCGGAGATTCCAGGGCTTGGAGAGCAATCCCTCACAACCCATCCGGCTAAGATCCTCTACCAGCTCATTTAACTCAGATTCTCTCGTTGGGACGGCTGGTGATACGGGTTTCACTGGGATGGGAACCTGCTCCCTCTCATCTCCCTCTCTTGCTTCCGGCATTTTGCTACGCGGCCAAAAACTGTCAACAACACCCGGATTCTTCCCCTCCGGAATTCTGTCCAATCAACACTGCAGAATCCCAGCAAGCCAACTGCTGGTGACTCGAAAATGCAACTCACCACTCGTTCTCTCAACAATGCCGCTCGCGCAAATGGCCCGGAGAAGGAGAAAAACTCGTTTAAGTACTTTCCCTCTCTCCCAACGGGTCTGGTTCCTCAACCGTCTCCTTGTAACCGTTCGGATTTCGTTGTAACCTAATGTGAGCCCAAATTGATGCCCACATGTGTTGTTAACACTTGTAAAACATTACAAGTATTGTTTTGTTGATTTATGATTATTCACAAAAATATAAAAAGAATGAAGCTTGAAGAAAACTAAGTTTGAAGCATTAGGCTTGTGTGGAGTGGATTTAAGTAGTATGAGGACATACCTTGGTAAAGTGTGGTAGGTAGAAAGCCAAGGTTAGTTAAATGTTTGAATTAGGATCTTTGTTGATCATTTGAGGGAGGAAGGCTTAGGAGATTAGATGAGAGCCTACAAAGTAGGAGGAGATTTCGAAGGCTTATCGAGAGCCTTGTGAATGGGATGAGTCCCTACTTAGAAGGAGAAGGTTAAGGGGTTGTGATTGGAGGCTTTAATCCTCTCACCCTATCCTTACCTCATGCCCTCTCTCCCTCTCAACTCACTATATAATCCCTCATTCTTCCCTCACTCATCATCTCTTTCCTTCGTGCTCCTTAAGCACCCCACGGGTTATAAGTGTGGGTGTGTGGGAAGCAAGATAGGAGCACATGTGTGTGCTTAGTTCTTAGGTGAAGAACCAAGGCTATTTAGCCTTGAAGAGGGATTGACCTCTTGTTAGAAGTAGATTGGGTTTAAGGAATTTGGAGTTTGATTGCATACTTCAACTTGTTGCATTGAGATTCATATTGAAGTGAGAGAGTTCAAACTTGTTTAAACTTGTGGCATTTAGAGTGACTAGATTGTACTAGGTGCATTACTTGTAGTGTTTTATTAGTTATGAACTTGAGCAGAACTTTATAGTGAGAGATTTGTCAATTATGGATGATTAGAGTGTTCAATGGGTATGAAAATTTGAGGGATTGTTTATTATAAAGTATGGAAGTTGTGGTAAAAATTTGAGAGCTTTAGTCATTGGGATGAAAAAGTTATTAAAAGTTGAAGGGAGGGTGTCTAGGAACAAAGCAGCAAGGTTTCAAAATATGTATTTCTTAGAGGGTTATAGATATGGATACCAAAATTTGACACTACCTTTTGAACTTATATATCTATCTTGTGTCAAAATTTTAAATTGATTGGACGTAGGAGTTGGAAGTTATTAGAGTTTTAATGACCGAATGCTTTATCACAGCATTCATACTAAGTAGTTAGAGTTAGAATTTCATGCATAACTTTTGCATATGAACTTTGTTTGTGCCAAAATTTGGTGTGGAGATTTTTGATAAGGTACGTAACAAGTGTACCAAATTTCACTTGAAGAACATAAGTTGGGTGGGAGTTATACTATTCTGAAGTTTAGTAGGAAGACATTGATAGAGATTTACATCAAGAAGAACTTAGAGAAAGAAGGGCAAAGATAAGTATATAAATATTTTTTAATACTTGTATTTAAAGCCTATGTGCTCATGGAATCCACAAGCGAAGTGTCATGTACCAATACGGAATCAACCACGATGATATGTGATAGCACGGAATCAATAAGCGAGAACTCATGTAGTAGTGTGGAGTCGACGGCAAGGACTCGATTCACAAGAGGGATATCTTTGAAGGCATGCGTGGCCAAAGCGGCCGGGTGGACATTAGAAAAGGCTAAGGATATAACCTTGCCCGACATTAAGGAATGTAAAACTACATAGTGTGGTGTTAATCAAGTTGTGTATATTCCAAGGGTAGATTGGAATTATATATTGGGTTACAAAGACAGAAGTCTCTACATGTCATTATAAACTTTTCCACTCGGGCTAGGACGAAATCGAAGGGTGGAGGATTTTTGGTGACATAAATGGTGCGTCCGCCGGGAGTGTCGAGTTTGGAGCTTGGAGCTTGGAGAGCGGGCGACGGAAGTCTTGGAAGGCGGTAGGAGAGGCGAAACGTGAAGATCGATTAAAGGACGGAGCGCTCGTGAGAGGTATGGTTTGAATTTAGTATTTATTTCATGCAATTTCAATTTGAGGAAGGAGCACGGCAAAGGTGCGCCTACTAAACCTTCTTGGGATGGCATAACGAAGATCACCTTTATAGGACCCGCACTAGAAAATTAAGAGGTAGAGGGATAATTAAAGAATTAGGATCTCAAACTTTAAATACTCACTCGGTTGTGAGAGTTTAAAGTTTTTAAACTAGAGGGTTTTAGTGTTTTTTTAATTTACAATTATTTGAGTGTTGTATGTTTAGCAATTCGATCGAGGGGAGAGAGCCAACAAAACAGGAGGAAGCGAGAGCTTGAGGTAAGCAATATCTCTTCCAATTGAAAAAATATTAAATTAAAAAAAGATTTTCGTAATTGTCTTTGTCGTGACGAACGGAGAGGGTAATTCCAAACTTGGACGTATAGTGCAAGGAATCGAAGGGTGAACCTCGATTCCAAGCACGGTACCCAAGAATGGTCAGCCCCTCACAAAGAGTCTTGTTGCATGTGTTGAGCGTAAGGGGGTGTGACGAGGTGATACTCGCACTAACCCTGAAACTAACATGAGCTTTCCATCCCCTATTGGGATTGTTCATTGAAAATTGTATGTCTCTATTTCCTCACCTCCAAAACAATGATCACACGAACTAAGCGGAAATATTAAAGAAAGAACTTGTGAGGCTTTGGTTGGTCAATGTGAGGGTTGAACGGTGAATGATGGATGCAAGGATACACGAGGTCCCATAAACCTAAGTTAGCATTAGGACTAAAGAAAAATGTTACTAAACGAAGATCTTCTAATATAGAGGAAGTGGTAGAAAGGGTAGGCACTAGTGTAGAGGGTGGCTTTAGGGGTGAACCATTGGTAGAAGTATCTCCGGTCACTACTCGACTAGAGGAAGGAGATATTCCTTCCCTATTGAGTGAAGAATTAGTGGAAGAACCTAATAGGAGTAGAGAAGAGAGTAGTGTAAGCTCCAGAGAATCTAGTGAAGGAGGACCACGAAACACCATGGATGATTTAGGGGGAGGTGGAATTCCACCTCCCATATTACCAATCCCCCCCATCGATCCATTGGTTAGGCCGCGAGGCCTACCAATAATCGTACCTCAAGGGTTACCTTCGTTAGACATACCTTCGAACCTCCCGAAGTTCTACGGGACTAAAGATGAAGACCCGTCTAGACATATGGAGAGGTTCGTTGAGAGGGTAATTAGCTCACTAATTACAAACCAACAATATTGGCTAGTTTGGTTCCCTACGACTTTAGAGGGGGAAGCCTATGAGTGGTATAGAGACCACGATGAGGGCCACTTCCAAACGTGGGACCAATTACAACGGGAGTTCCTTAATGAGTTTCGACCCGAAGTCGGTCAAAGTATGGCTTTTAGAGCCTTAATGACAATGAGGCAAGGAAGAGATGAAGAGATTTCCGCATACATTAGAAGATTTGATTGGGTATGCGCAAGGTGGGTAGGTGATTTATTCAACGATGATACTTTAATGCAATTTTTCATGAGAGGGTTTGTTAAAGCGACTACAATTAGGGGTGTATTACAAAGGAACCCTCGCACCCTAGCCGAGGCTAAGGTAGCCGCTAGGGATATGGAACATATTGAGAGGGATTATGAGCGGCTATGGAGGAAAGAGGATGAGTTGATCCCTCAATTCATCCCTCTCCTACCTAAGACGGGAATGGACCCGATTAGGCCGCATAATCGCCCTCCATATGTCGCCATTGAAGCGGCCTCAATTCCCTTAGCGGTAACGGCCCCCCCAACCATGTTAGCATTACCGGCCCCTAGGGTAGACCCTCAAATTGAAGAAATAGAGCAACGACTAGGTGCTACTCAACTAGGGTTCCAAGAGACAATGTTAAAACAATTTCAAAATCTAACGGACCAAATGGCATTGTTGATAAAAAATCAACAACCCGGTCCTCCACCTCAAATAGAGTCGGGAAACCACACATCGGGATTTTGGTGCACTAATTGTCAACAACACGGTCATACACTACAATTTTGTAGAAACGGGCCGAACCGCAATCAACGAACGAACAATAATGGGCATCAACAAAACTTAAGGGGTCCGAGTCAAAACCAAGGGAATAATCGGGGCCCTCCGCCACGTGGACAAACTAACCAAAGTACCGAAAAAAAGGATTTTCACCATCTTTGTGGTAGATACCACGTCATAGGGCAATGTTGGTCCGAAAACCAAGGTCAAGTGTGTAATAATTGTGGGGGGCCACACGCTTCTAACCAATGTCGTCATCCGGACAAGGTAAGTGGAGCACCGAACCCTCCAACTAACCCAACCCAACCGGATCAAGAGAATACGAGGGGTTCACAAAATGAAGGTAATAATACCCTTAAACCTTCTAACTTCTATTATGATGGGAATACGAATCTTTCGGGGCAAGTTACACAATCACCCAAACAAATGGGACCGTCTACATCTCAAGATGTCCGATTTATGGATTCTTCTACCGTTCCGGTAAATTTAGAAATGTCCACAAATGGTCAAGGTTCATGTCTTCCACATGCTAACTCCATTTCATACGAGTTAAAAAGTCTTAAGGAGGAAATTGTGCATAAGGCTCCGGCATTAGCCGTTACCACTAGAGCAATGAGGGGTAATGCACCATTAGAAGTAGAGGAGGAGGAGGAAGAAGAGGAAAATCCATTGGGGGAAATTCCTTATTTTTCGGATTTGGAGAATGTAACTAGAGAGGCTAGGAAGGCCACTAAGGCATTAGAGAGAGAAAATGAAATTGCCAATGAGAGGGAGAGGTCTAATGTCATCCATGATTTAGAGGGTGGTGATGTAGGAGAGTGGGAAGGTCCGGGCATTCCCGTAGAGGAGTTTGATAGTGTTAGAAGGCCTAAGGCCGATAGAGTAGATGGATACGACCTTTGGGCCGACCTTAGCTCACTAAAGGCCGATATCACCTTTGGCCAATTGTTAGAAATTTCACCGGTAGCTAGGAAAACTTTGAAGGACGGGATGCCCGTGAATAGGAGGGCCAAGAGGCCAAAGACTGGAGTGTCGGCAAGGGTCCAAATGCAAGGAAGAACTCGGGAAGTCAAGGCGGTGGAGATTGAAGTAACAATAGTGGACAAGGTGGTTCCTCATGTTTTGGTGGATGGTGGAAGTAGTCTCAATATTCTACCCGAGCACACTATGCGGAAATTGGGCTTAAGTTTGACGGGTCCGTCGCCATTTGTGATTAATATGGCCAATCAAAGTCCGGTGGTTCCGGTGGGGATTATCAAAGATTGTCGGCTTAACACGGGAGGTGAAGAATACATTGTGACCTTCCAAGTCATTAAAATGCACGACAATAAGGATGCATTCCCCATTTTGTTAGGACGACCTTGGTTAAGGATGTCTAACGCCGTAGTAGATTGGGGAGGACACAAACCTTCTATCACCTATGGTCCCGTAGATAATAGAGTCAAGGTCTCTATTGCACCTTTAGGTGGTTGGGTTAGGGAGGAGATTGATCCAATGTCGGATGAAGAGGAAAATGGTGGAATTAAGGAGGATTTTGAGGATACATTGGTGGAAGTTGTTCAAGACAAGGAGAAGGCTAAAATGTATTCTTCTAGCGGGTTCTTAGGTCCTAATTTTTACAATCAAGATGTTGATGGAGATTTTATACAATACACGGAGTCCATTAGCGACGTCATGATGATGACTCATAGTTGTATTCTCCAAGATAGGGTGTCTAGAGAGGATTATTTGTCCTTAGAGCCGTGTGAGGTTCTCACGGAGGAAGAATGGGTGAAGGGAGGACTCACTCCATGGTTAGATGATATTGAGTTGAGTGATGTGAGTTTGGTACATGTAGATGGGACTCAAGATGAGGAGGCCATGTTAGAACTCTCAAAGTTAGAGCCCGCTTTGCATTTTAAAACTACTTCTACGGGCATTATCGTGGGTCATGATGTCAAGGACTACCCTAATGTACCCAACGATTGGTATAGAGATACCGAGGAGCAAACACGAGTGGTCGAAGAGGATTGGAAGTTTGTGGATGTCAAAATGAAGGATGGGAAAGTTAGACCAATGAAGATGGGCTCTAAACTCGATGAGAAGGAGATTAAGGAGTATAGTGATTTGATAGATGAGTTTAGTGATACTTTTGCTTGGTCATACGATGAGCTCAAGGGGATTCCTAGAGAGATGGTTGAGCATCGTATTCCGTTAGTTCCGGGCTCAAAACCAGTGAGACAAAAAGAGAGAAGGATGAACCCTAGATTGCAATTATTGGTCAAGGCGGAATTAGAGAGGTTGTTGCAGGCTGGGTTTATAAAGCCGGTAGAGATTATGGATTGGGTTTCTCCTATGGTGTTAGTGAAAAAGAAAAATGGGAAGCTTAGAGTTTGTGTAGACTATAGGAAGCTCAATGATTGTACGCAAAAGGATCACTTTCCTTTGCCGTTCATTACCATGTTGTTAGAGGAGGTAGGGGGTCATGAGAGGTACACATTTATGGATGGATACGCCGGCTACAACCAAGTAGCCATAGCGCTCGCGGATTTGCACAAGACGGCATTTACGACACCTTGGGGGACTTTCATATGGGTGGTGATGCCATTTGGTTTATGCAACGCACCGGCAACATTCCAACGACTAGTCATGTATATCTTTAGCGACTTGCTCTTCAAGTCCATGACGGTTTATATTGATGATTTTAGTACCCAATCTAGTACTAAAGAGCATGTGCATTGTGTGAGGGAGGCCTTGGTTAGGTGTAGGCAAATGCGGTTGGCATTAAACCCGGACAAGACATTTTTAGGGGTACAAAGGGGAGTTTTGTTGGGTTATGTTGTGAGTGAAAAGGGGAGAGAACCGGATCCGGACAAGATCGCGGTCATTGATGGGTTGGAAACTCCGAAAAATGCCAAGGGGATCTCTAAGTTGCTAGGACATGTGGGGTGGTATAGAGAGTTGATTCCGGATTTTGCAAAGATAGCGGTCCCTATCACTCAATTGCTCAAGAAGGATGTCAGATTTGTTTGGACGGATGAGTGCCAAAAAGCCTTTGTAGAGTTGAGATCAAAATTGAGCACTTATCCCGTCTTAAGGCCACCGGATTGGGAAAAGCCTTTTCATGTGTATTGTGATGCTAGCAACGTAGCGGTGGGTAGTGCCTTGTGTCAATCCACGGGAGAGAAGGGGAAGGATCTACCCGTAGCTTATGCTAGTAAGCAATTGACTTCCGCGGAGAGGAATTACTCCACTACGGAGAGAGAGTGTCTAGCCATGGTATTTTCGGTCAAGAAGTTTAGGCACTATCTTATTTGTAATCCGGTAGTGTTTTTTGTGGATCACATGGCCATTAAATATTTGGTCAACAAGCCGGAGTTGAGTGGAAGGTTGGCTAGGTGGGTCTTGTTACTCGAAGAGTTTGATTACACGGTGGAATATAAACCGGGCCGCATGCATTTACAAGCCGACCACTTGTCTAGATTGTCGGAGGAGATGGGCACTACGCCAATAGATGATAGTCTCATGGATGATAGATTGTTTGTAGTCACGTCCACACCGGATTGGTATGCCGGAATTGTAGAGTTCTTGACCACTCAACAATTACCAACCGAATGGACGAAAGAGGAGAAAAGAAAGGTTAGAGTCAATAGTAGGCACTTTGCAGTGATAGGCAATAGATTGTTCAGGAGAGGAGCAGACACCATCTTGAGAAGATGTGTATCGCAAGTAGAGGTTCCGGATATTCTAGAGGCTTGTCATGATAGTGCTTGTGGAGGGCATTTTTCTGGTCAACTTACCGGCCAGAAAATCCTTAGAGCAGGTTACTTTTGGCCTACATTGTTTCAGGATTCACACGACTATGTTAGAAGGTGTGATGCTTGCCAAAGGTACGCTCGAAATGACCTTAGGATGGAGATGCCATTGCACATTTCATTACCACTAGTTCCCTTTGAGAAATGGGGAATAGATTATGTAGGGGAGGTCCATCCCCACTCTTCGAGAGGGATGGCATACATTGTTGTAGCTACCGAGTACTTGGACGACACTTGTATGTGAGCGTAGAGCGGAGAGCGGAGAGCGGAGATTTGGAGAGCGGAGAGCGTAGAAGATATAATAATAGCAAACTTGAAATGCCAAAAAAAGACATTTGTAAATATAGACTGGAATATACCTGGAATATTCTTGAATCTGCCAAATATAGTAAAAAAAAGGACCTATTTCCGTGGAGGGTAAAGGCCCGGAATTTGGAATGGTCTCATTAAGTTTGGAAACCGTGAGGTGGTTGAATTATTAAAACCAAGGATGATCACAAGAAAAAATCAATGAAAATTGATTTTCGGAGATTGGTATAATTGAAGAATGAGTCAATCAAAATACAAAGGAATCAAAATAATTAACTTCCTTTGTTTGGATTCATCACTTTTCTCTTTGTCTTATATGTGAGTCAACTCTATAGCTTGGACTTTAGCAATTATTGTGTGTGGCCGAATAGATTATATATTGGACTCTTACCCAACATCATTGTATATACACTTGCATACAATGGGTGATGAAAGAGATATGTTTGCTGGATTAGGATGGGAGAAGGAAATAAGGAGTCTAGCAGATCCTCATATTCCGGTTAATTTATCGCCGGAATTTTCGTTTGCTGCTGGAAATCGAAGTAGTGATGACTATGACCTGACTCCATTTTCGCAGTCTACACAAGCATGGAGGTGGAGGACGCGGGAGGAGCAAAAACAACGCGAGCAAAAAGAAAAGAGGCAAGAAGATGTGCCGGAGAAGGACGCTGATTTGGATGAAGACAAATCGAACGAGACGGAGGAGGAGGTGAAGGTTATAGGGGAATCTTCGAAGTCTCTTTCATTTCGCGAACGGATGAGGGGAATGACGCCGCATCATCTTCCGCTAAAGGAACGAATGAAAGATAAGACAGTTTCTTATATGGATTTGCTTCGACCGGGTCCACCTCCCTCGGATTCATCCAAGAAGTATGCAAAACGGAAATAGAGTTGATAGACATAGGAAGCATTGTAATCATACCTTTAGTATATCAATAAATTATTGCAATTGGTTTCGGCGGTGACGGTTCTTGGAAAGGAGGGATCTGGAAGAGATAAGAGTACCCAAAATGTAGTGAACCATGAAAGGGACATGGTTGAAAGAGGTGTGTCCAAATTCGATGACTCGAATTTGGCCACACCTCTTTCAACCATGCTCCTTTCATAGTTCACTACATTTTGTGTACTCTATGCGGAGTAGAGCTACAGATGAAGAGTCACTTCAATGCGCTGGAGGCCGAAGAGAAACGTCATGTATCTTAAATTGTTGATGCTTGAATGTGTATCCAGATAATTTAGGCAGTCTTGTAAATATATATTTTCTGCCTAAGCTGGTAGGAAGCATTGTAATACACAATTTTGAAGTAAATAAAAATAATCATTGAGATTATACCTTTATTATATCAATCAATTATTGCTTCACAAGATGTCCAGAAATGGACACAAATATCATAGCCTAATGTAGTGCTAGGCTGAGAGGAATTCTAGGAAGTTGAATGTGTCAAGAGACCTCCCTCCATGATGAGTTTGACCTCATTGAAGCTAAATGTCGGGGCGTGTATGAACAAATTTACATCCGCATCCAAATTAGAAACCTTGACGTAGATGTAATACAGATGCTTACAATTCATATAAGAATTCCGTTTGCGGCCGAACTTGGAAATCATATCCAAGAAGTATGGGCAGTTGCATTCTGGAAGAGAACTCACTGTGACTTGGTAGATGGGTGGCTGCGGTTCTGACTTGGACTGCAGTGTGATAATGCAACCAAATCCCGGTTGAGGGATCATAGTTAACTTGAGAACAGTAGCATGCATAGCTTCAGCAGATGCCACCATCTGCCTCTGCTTTGCGGAAGGAGCGCTACTGGATCGCCGAACAAGTTTGGACAATCTTGTCGTAGGGATGGCGTCGGGGTTTTCTGGAACACGGATTCGAGACATATCCAGCGGGGTCGCAGAGTTGGTGAAGAGTCGAGACGGTGTGATGCGCTCCTTTGGTGGGAGTTGAAAACCTGCGTTCTCAAGCGCGAAGATCTCCGAGCGGGTGAGGTTGGTACCAATCTTCACGGGCCAGATTGGGGGGATAGGAGGCTTCTGGTCATTAGCAGAGAACGGCATGACCCATTTCCGACGAGGGCCCTTGACGCAACGCTCGATGTCGTCTGGGCAAAAGACAAAGTCTGTGCGCTTCATAGATTGGAGTTTGTAATGATGCCACATACCGGTGTAGGTGGGCGCAGGGACGCTCTTGTTATTGGTGACGATTCTTGCGGTGCATTTTTTTTTCGTGCCCGCATGATTAGCCCAACAAGACTTTCCAGAGGTATAGGGTATGCGGGCAATATGCCAAAGAGAGACATCTACTTTGGTTTCTTGCACTGCGGTGACACGCTGGAAACCAAGTCCTGCAGGTGAAGGCACTTGAACCTCTTGTACAGAGGGGGAAGACTCCTCAATGATAGTAGGCAGTGTTTCAGGTTGAGAGCGAGTGACTCGCTTAGCAGGGGGAGGGCGAGAGAAGTTCACTGTATCGGGACGGTGGGTCTCGCCATCATCACCAATTGGAGTGTCGGGTCTTCGCTTCTGCGATCCAAACACCTCGGCGCCCTCAAGGTGGGGATCGCGAGTGCAAAACTCTTCCCCACCGGGCATTTCAAGCAAGACCTTCTGCAACACTGTCGGGTCGCCAGTACGCTGAGCTCGACGTTGAGCACCTCTCAGCTTTAGTTCTTCTTTGCTTGGACCATCACCGCCACTTCCACCTTTAAGGAATTGGTAGTATGCCACAACCTGTAAGAAGGCGCGAATGTAGTCGTCAACCGTAGCCACGTATAAATCTCCACCCTTGTTGCCGGAGGCTTGAAGCCACTTGTTGTGGACAGACTCCGCAAGATTGCAGGACGGCATCTCGGCCAACTGGTCTTGGGTTAAAACCTTTTCCTGAATGGACAAATCAAGTATTAATATAAATGTACACAGAGAGGAAAACGAAGCCAAGAAAAACCAATAATGAATTATGACGGAGATGTACCAATTCCATGAAACCACCCCATTGAAGGTAGCGGAAGTGCCAGAAAGCAAGCCAGAGCTGAAGATGCTTGAGACCGTCTTCACTTGTACAATTGGATGAAGCCCACCAAGCTTTGATAGCTAGGTACCTAGTCTCCGCCTCTTGCATAGATGAGGCATTTCGATATTGAAGGCAAAAGTGTCTATGTTGGTCTTGCAACTCATGCTTTATATACGATTTCGTATGTTTCTCGAGCGATTGTTTCCAATGAAAAAAACAAGTGCGCTCACGACCCTCCATTGGAACTTTGGGATCTCCAGAACCATACACAGTGCGAACAGCGTTCCAATTGGCTTGGGCACTGTCGGCCATGAAGCCTATAAAGTTTGGATGTGGGATACCGTGGCGGGCCATGACGTGGTTGAGGTTCTGCCAGAAGAGAACTTGGGCATCCTTATCCTCCGATTGGAAATCACAGCATGAAATGGTCATGACCCGTTGATAAGTCCCATCGTATACATGAGCGGCCATGGTGGTCCACCCTTTGACCCGCTTCACGTGATCGGACATCATCCACGCATTCTCGAGGTCCCCCCCCGGTTGCATCCGACGAACCAAATCCACACCACTTCCAGGACCAACCTCGGACATCTTGAAGACGAACACCTTGTCTGTATCGTCACCTTGTCCTGGGAATTGGTTGCGTTGGACGTAAGCCCAATTGCTAACGCCCCGGAGCTTTGCGATGCCATCCATAACCCCGAACCTCCTCAAATATTTGAAGGAGGTAACCTTAGAGCGAAGGTTAGGGGAATTTAACTCTCTACAACTTTCGAACACAGGTTCGAGCTCTTTCAAGGAGAGGAGACGTTGCGTGACATTATCGCCAGAAAGAAGGAACTCACCAACAATGTCCTTGCTGGCTTCAAGCACGATCTTGCTGTGAGTGGCTTGAGGCATACGCTCAACATGCTCCTCGATAAGTGCATTGATACGCTTCCGACTGTCTCTGCAGTCTCCAACCTTCACTGGGTGTTGATGAGTACCGATATGAATGCAG
The DNA here is from genome assembly GCA_964035585.1 of Polytrichum formosum. Classification (NCBI taxonomy): domain Eukaryota; kingdom Viridiplantae; phylum Streptophyta; class Polytrichopsida; order Polytrichales; family Polytrichaceae; genus Polytrichum; species Polytrichum formosum. Next base: position 72,555,729 of record OZ037935.1, on the reverse strand, counting down.
GCTCTTTGAGAAGACTCCTTCCCATGGACGTAGAAGATTTTGGCATCGCACAGAGCAATGCATTTGGGGGGTTGTTTGCAGATCCTGCAGACAAGAGTAGATCGGGATGGCACAATGCCAGAGAGAGGGAAAGGATCTTTAGTGAAACCCTCAAATTCCGTGTCATTAACCTTAGAGGTACGATGGGCGCGTTGAAGGTAATCACAACTAGGGTTTTGGCATTGGAGGTGGCCAACACAGGCAGAGGAACGAAAAGCAAGGCCAACGTCGTTGGTAATGTTGGTGGTTTGAGTCTTGGTCCAAACATGGCCATCATATTGCTTGTCCATGCCGTCCAACGACTTGGCTCTCGATTGAGATGAAGAGAATTCAGCGGCAGGGAGGACAAATAACTGGGTCATTCTAGAGTGCACAAACTGATTTCTTAAGGGGGGCCAATATGATGATTTTGAGGCCCTCTCGGCCATTTCAGGTTCTGATAGGCTAAGTGTATGACTTGTGGGAAGAGGCCTCGGATCCGAGGCCTCATTCTAGAGTGCACAATCTGATTTCTTAAGGGGGGCTAATATGATGATTTTGAGGCCCCCTCGGCCATTTCAGGTTCTGATAGGCTAAGTGTATGACTTGTGGGAAGAGGCCTCGGATCCGAGGCCTCATTCTAGAGTGCACAAACTGATTTCTTAAGGGGGGCCAATATGATGATTTTGAGGCCCTCTCGGCCATTTCAGGTTCTGATAGGCTAAGTGTATGACTTGTGGGAAGAGGCCTCGGATCCGAGGCCTCATTCTAGAGTGCACAATCTGATTTCTTAAGGGGGGCCAATATGATGATTTTGAGGCCCTCTCGGCCATTTCAGGTTATGCTAGGGTATTTGTATGAATGTGGGAAGAGGCCTCGGATCCGAGGCCTCATTCTAGAGTGCACAAACTGATTTCTTAAGGGGGGCTAATATGATGATTTTGAGGCCCCCTCGGCCATTTCAGGTTCTTATAGGCTAAGTGTATGACTTGTGGGAAGAGGCCTCGGATCCGAGGCCTCATTCTAGAGTGCACAAACTGATTTCTTAAGGGGGGCCAATATGATGATTTTGAGGCCCTCTTGGCCATTTCAGGTTCTGATAGGCTAAGTGTATGACTTGTGGGAAGAGGCCTCGGATCCGAGGCCTCATTCTAGAGTGCACAATCTGATTTCTTAAGGGGGGCTAATATGATGATTTTGAGGCCCCCTCGGCCATTTCAGGTTCTGATAGGCTAAGTGTATGACTTGTGGGAAGAGGCCTCGGATCCGAGGCCTCATTCTAGAGTGCACAAACTGATTTCTTAAGGGGGGCCAATATGATGATTTTGAGGCCCTCTCGGCCATTTCAGGTTCTGATAGGCTAAGTGTATGACTTGTGGGAAGAGGCCTCGGATCCGAGGCCTCATTCTAGAGTGCACAAACTGATTTCTTAAGGGGGGCTAATATGATGATTTTGAGGCCCCCTCGGCCATTTCAGGTTATGCTAGGGTATTTGTATGAATGTGGGAAAAGGCCTCGGATCCGAGGCCTCATTCTAGAGTGCACAAACTGATTTCTTAAGGGGGGCCAATATGATGATTTTGAGGCCCCCTCGGCCATTTCAGGTTCTGATAGGCTAAGTGTATGACTTGTGGGAAGAGGCCTCGGATCCGAGGCCTCATTCTAGAGTGCACAAACTGATTTCTTAAGGGGGGCCAATATGATGATTTTGAGGCCCTCTCGGCCATTTCAGGTTCTGATAGGCTAAGTGTATGACTTGTGGGAAGAGGCCTCGGATCCGAGGCCTCATTCTAGAGTGCACAATCTGATTTCTTAAGGGGGGCCAATATGATGATTTTGAGGCCCCCTCGGCCATTTCAGGTTCTGATAGGCTAAGTGTATGACTTGTGGGAAGAGGCCTCGGATCCGAGGCCTCATTCTAGAGTGCACAAACTGATTTCTTAAGGGGGGCCAATATGATGATTTTGAGGCCCTCTCGGCCATTTCAGGTTCTGATAGGCTAAGTGTATGACTTGTGGGAAGAGGCCTCGGATCCGAGGCCTCATTCTAGAGTGCACAAACTGATTTCTTAAGGGGGGCCAATATGATGATTTTGAGGCCCTCCCGGCCATTTCAGGTTATGCTAGGGTATTTGTATGAATGTGGGAAGAGGCCTCGGATCCGAGGCCTCATTCTAGAGTGCACAAACTGATTTCTTAAGGGGGGCTAATATGATGATTTTGAGGCCCCCTCGGCCATTTCAGGTTCTTATAGGCTAAGTGTATGACTTGTGGGAAGAGGCCTCGGATCCGAGGCCTCATTCTAGAGTGCACAAACTGATTTCTTAAGGGGGGCCAATATGATGATTTTGAGGCCCTCTCGGCCATTTCAAGTTCTGATAGGCTAAGTGTATGACTTGTGGGAAGAGGCCTCGGATCCGAGGCCTCATTCTAGAGTGCACAATCTGATTTCTTAAGGGGGGCTAATATGATGATTTTGAGGCCCCCTCGGCCATTTCAGGTTCTGATAGGCTAAGTGTATGACTTGTGGGAAGAGGCCTCGGATCCGAGGCCTCATTCTAGAGTGCACAAACTGATTTCTTAAGGGGGGCCAATATGATGATTTTGAGGCCCTCTCGGCCATTTCAGGTTCTGATAGGCTAAGTGTATGACTTGTGGGAAGAGGCCTCGGATCCGAGGCCTCATTCTAGAGTGCACAAACTGATTTCTTAAGGGGGGCTAATATGATGATTTTGAGGCCCCCTCGGCCATTTCAGGTTATGCTAGGGTATTTGTATGAATGTGGGAAGAGGCCTCGGATCCGAGGCCTCATTCTAGAGTGCACAAACTGATTTCTTAAGGGGGGCCAATATGATGATTTTGAGGCCCTCTCGGCCATTTCAGGTTCTGATAGGCTAAGTGTATGACTTGTGGGAAGAGGCCTCGGATCCGAGGCCTCATTCTAGAGTGCACAAACTGATTTCTTAAGGGGGGCCAATATGATGATTTTGAGGCCCTCTCGGCCATTTCAGGTTATGCTAGGGTATTTGTATGAATGTGGGAAGAGGCCTCGGATCCGAGGCCTCATTCTAGAGTGCACAAACTGATTTCTTAAGGGGGGCTAATATGATGATTTTGAGGCCCCCTCGGCCATTTCAGGTTCTTATAGGCTAAGTGTATGACTTGTGGGAAGAGGCCTCGGATCCGAGGCCTCATTCTAGAGTGCACAAACTGATTTCTTAAGGGGGGCCAATATGATGATTTTGAGGCCCTCTCGGCCATTTCAAGTTCTGATAGGCTAAGTGTATGACTTGTGGGAAGAGGCCTCGGATCCGAGGCCTCATTCTAGAGTGCACAATCTGATTTCTTAAGGGGGGCTAATATGATGATTTTGAGGCCCCCTCGGCCATTTCAGGTTCTGATAGGCTAAGTGTATGACTTGTGGGAAGAGGCCTCGGATCCGAGGCCTCATTCTAGAGTGCACAAACTGATTTCTTAAGGGGGGCCAATATGATGATTTTGAGGCCCTCTCGGCCATTTCAGGTTCTGATAGGCTAAGTGTATGACTTGTGGGAAGAGGCCTCGGATCCGAGGCCTCATTCTAGAGTGCACAAACTGATTTCTTAAGGGGGGCTAATATGATGATTTTGAGGCCCCCTCGGCCATTTCAGGTTATGCTAGGGTATTTGTATGAATGTGGGAAGAGGCCTCGGATCCGAGGCCTCATTCTAGAGTGCACAAACTGATTTCATATTTTCGAGTCTATGGTGTGTGGAAGGAGGTTTGGGTTTTTGTTTTTTTATGGTCACTAAAATATTGACCTTGCTTTTTGAAATTCTCATTCTCTTCATGTTCTTAGGAAATGGACTCTTCACAAGGCGCTCAATCGCAACCCGAATTTGGAGAGGATGTTGTTGTTGAGGCTCCGTTGGTTGAAGTTGAAGCCGTCCAGGTGGATGCTTTTAATTCAGAAGGCGAAATGCAAGTAGAGGTAAGTTGGATGGTTGTTGAGTGATGTGTTTAGCAAATTTCTTGTGTTCAAGCATTCTTAGCATTCATTTCTTGTTTGTGATTTTTTTAGGCTCTCCCAATGAGTGACGATGCCGTTCAAGCTGTTTCCGACACCGATCCTGTTGTGTGTGAACTTGAGCTTCGGAAATCACAAAAGGAAGATTCCGTTGGTGTTATCCAACGCCTCCGGATTAAGCCAACGGGTAAGTCCCGTTTATCCATTCCTTTGTGCCGCTTGAGAGCCCTCCCTCTTGTCCGTCCTATCAGTGAGGTTGAGGTGCAGCGCTTGGAATGTGAGTTTGTAATGGGATACCGAGAGGGTGATCGAGTTCTTTACGTTTCTATTTTCAACGATGTTCCCGTGGACCTTCCCATTCCCCCTGGCATCATGGCCTCTTGGAGCCCCCTTTGGCAAGAGGCCTCCGCAGAATTTGATACCAAGCTCAAGCTGGATCCGGATCTCGCACATTTCGCGGGGAAGATGTTCTTCGTTTGGGAAGGCAATCATCGTCTCACTGCTTGGTGGAGGCATGTCAATAACCACCACCCCGATGAAAAGAGTTGGCATATCTCGGTGGACTGCATAATTGTTGACCCTAGAGGCTACACTGGTGTATTCCTCAATGCCATGAGCGACATTAATTGGTAAACTCACTCACTTATTCATTCATTTTGCATTTTTTATTCAATTTTTTTGCATTATTTTCAGTGCAACTTCCTCACATACTTTGTCTCAGGTCAACCGAGCATGATTATGTCAAAGCAAATATTCCGGCCAAGCTTCTTCGAATCCGCACTTTTGGAAGGTTAGAATTGTCCACCTTCAAGGATTTCATATCGCCAGCTGACTACAAAGCATGCGAGAAAATAAAGGAGAGTCGCCCAACTTGGTACACCTTGACGGCTGATGTGTTCGTTAAGTTTCTTTACAAGGTATGGTTTTGTGCATTCAATCATTTATAGCTTCCAACATAGACAATCTCCTTTAATATAAACTCACCAAGTTCTATCTCGCAGAGAGACATTTCAGCTCAAGCAGACATTGCAGTGAGGCATTACCGTGAGACGACACCAGTTGCAGAGAGATCAGCCACTGAGATTTGGAATGTTATGACCAAAGCCCAAGAGAGAACAATTAAGAGTATTCGGGCCCGTTCTTTTGAGAAGTACATATCCGTTGCACACCCTGACAATGGAGATGATTTCTTTCATGAGGTACTGTCTTCATCTCAAATCACTCTAGAATCCAACTCATCCCATTCAAGCATTGACTCTCTTTATCTCAAATCATTTTTTCTTCGTGCACAGATTGACCGCCATTTTAATGAGTTCTCGTCGACGGACATGACAATTGAAAAATTACAAAAAATTGTCACATGTCCGGTCGAAGCTTCGTTCAAAGCTAAGTGGCTTCATTGGTGGAACGCCCCTCTTCCTGAAAGGTTAGATAACAAGTTCCCCGTCGACAAGCCTTTGAGGGAGAGGGCTTTGGACGACTGGCTACACAAGGCGTCCTTTTGGGCTCAGGTAAATCCCTTTCTCGGCCTTCTTTGATTTCATTTTCCTTTATTGGAGTTATCTCGTATCTAATCATCTCCCTCTGCAGTTGGAGAAGGAAGTCGCGGTTGAAATTGAGACCTTAGAGGAAAGCCTCTCCGTGGACATTGATTGGGACGCATCAGAAACTATCCTTCGCCCTCGTGAATACGTTGATCACTGGCGGATTATCCTTTGGGACAAGGCCTTCAAGCCTTACCTCGGCGATAAACCTAACATCGGCTTTGCCAAAGGTGATAACCTCTTGGAGTTCGAGGAGGGGTCACTCGCTGTCAAGCGTGTGGCGTATCGGTAATATATCTATCATCTTCTCGCACCTATCCTTATTCTCATTTCTTGCTCTTTTTCTTGTTTTTCTTACTTTCTTGTTTTGTCATGTAGGTATATTATGAGAGAGTTGGTTGAGAAAAATGCATTGGCCTCGTCTTCCTTGCCGGAGTACCTCTCGGACTGGGTGAATGTTTATTCTAGCCTTTGTGTGTACACGTCGGCGCAAACAAGCAAGTTCTCCGAATTGCACTTGCAGGGTGGTGGATGGTACTTGGATTGTGCTGCAGGATTCGTCCCCGGGGAAGAGAAGGCTTTGTTTGCTAGCCTAGTGGGTAGTGCTCCGGATGATAACATTCTCAGCTTGGACGAGCCTGATATCGTTGAGCTTCCCCCTCCTCCTCCTAAGGCACCAAGAGGAAAGGGCAAAGCAAAGAAGTCTGCCACTCAAGCATCTTCCCAAGTTCTCACTCGGTCAGCTTCCAAGACCCCGGTTGAGCCACCCACTCTCCCACACAGTCCATCTTTCGCTCCATCCGTTGCTCCCTCTCTTGCTCCCTCTCTTACTCCATCTGCATTTCGTCCACAACCTCTTGACACTCCATCTCACAGTGGCACTTCTCTGCTCTCTTTGCCTCGCAAGAGGAAAGCGGCGCATGAGTTTAGGATGGGTCCACATGCTCTCCCAGAGTTGTGTTTGCCACGCGAACACAACCTGGTAAAACTTTTTAAATTGAACCTCATGTTGTTTTCGCAGAGCCGCCACGTCACCTCAACAATTTCCAAGAGGATTTTGCGGTCGGAGTTGGCGGAGTTGTCTTTGCGTAATTTGGCTAGGCTTAGAGATGAATTAGAAAGTTGTTATGGTGCAACGGAGTTTTATGGCATGTTTTTTGGATCTTTTTACCCATATTGGACATGCCCCGCAGATAGGGTGTAGATGGCCCTAAACTAGACTATATAGCTACTTGAACTAACTACACATTTTTGTAAGTCTTCATGTTGGATACATTTTGTTGACCAATAAATTATTTTTTGTGTATGGTATTTTGATTTTCATTTGTTGATGTTAGCCCTAATCAAATATATTACATTTTAAACATATACTAAAAGATGTTTAATAACAAATGCAATCTTCCACGCCTATAGGATCCATTGGTTTCTCAAACAATTCTAAGTTATACTGTCCACGGGAATGGGGTTCCTTTCCAAAAAATGTAATTGAAAATATCTCTAATTCCACGGAAATAGGTACTGCTTCTCCTAAAATTACCTAACAAAATCTAAATTTTCCGCTCTCCAATCTCTGCTCTCCGCTCTCCGCTCTCTGCTCTACGCTCACATACTTGAGTTTCCCCCGAGTACTTGACTAAATGGGCGGAAGCCAAGGCGGTAAAAACCGACACGGCCGCACATGCCGCCACATTTATGTATGAAAATATCATTACTAGGTTTGGAGTCCCAAAGATTCTAGTTAGTGATAGAGGTACACATTTTCTTAATGACCTCATTTCAGAGATGACTCAGAGGTTTAAGATCGACCATAGGAAGACTACTCCCTATCACCCTCAAACTAATGGTCAAACGGAGCGGGTGAACGGGATTCTAGTGGGCATTTTACGCAAGACGGTCATCGACTCAAAGAGAGATTGGGACGTCAAGTTAAACGCGGCTTTGTGGGCTTATCGGACGACTTACAAAGTGACAACACAAGCTACTCCGTTTTCTTTGGTTTACGGTATTGAGGCTACACTCCCTATTGAATTTGAGGTGGAGTCATTGAGGGTTGCAATAGGGACACGCCTCAACGACAATGAGTCTTTGAGAAATAGGCTCGGGGATCTAGAGGAGTTGGATGAGAAGAGGCGGAGGGCCGCTCAACACATGGAAGCAATTCAAAGGCGAACGAAGGTTATCTTTGACAAGCGTCACAAGAAGAGGGCATTAGAACGAGGAATGTTGGTTATGCTCCAAGATGGGAAGAAAAAAGATTTTCCGGGCAAATTTGATGCGGTTTGGTTAGGTCCTTACATTGTGGCGAATACCTTTCCTAACAACTCGGTACAATTGGAGACACTCAATGGACAAAGCTTCCCGACACGAACGGCCGGAAGTAGGTGCAAGCAATTCCACACATGAAGACACTTAACTTCAAGCAAGACATTCTAGAAGCCGGTCCCAGATGGTCGCCAATAATGTGAGCCCAAATTGATGTCCACATGTGTTGTTAACACTTGTAAAACATTACAAGTAGTGTTTTGTTGATTTATGATTATTCACAAAAATATAAAAAGAATGAAGCTTGAAGAAAGCTAAGTTTGAAGCATTAGGCTTGTGTGGAGTGGACTTAAGTAGTATGAGGACGTACCTTGATAAAGTGTGGTAGGTAGAAAGCCAAGGTTAGTTAAATATTTGAATTAGGATCTTTGTTGATCATTTGAGGGAGGAAGGCTTAGGAGATAAGATGAGAGCCTACAAAGTAGGAGGAGATTTCGAAGGCTTATCGAGAGCCTTGTGAATGGGATGAGTCCCTACTTAGAAGGAGAAGGTTAAGGGGTTGTGATTGGAGGCTCTAATCCTCTCACCCTATCCTTACCTCATGCCCTCTCTCCCTCTCAACTCACTATATAATCCCTCATTCTTCCCTCACTCATCATTTCTTTCCTTCGTGCTCCTTAAGCACCCCACGGGTTATAAGTGTGGGTGTGTGGGAAGCAAGATAGGAGCACATGTGTGTGCTTAGTTCTTAGGTGAAGAGCCAAGGCTATTTAGCCTTGAAGAGGGATTGACCTCTTGTTAGAAGTAGATTGGGTTTAAGGAATTTGGAGTTTGATTGCATACTTCAACTTGTTGCATTGAGATTCATATTGAAGTGAGAGAGTTCAAACTTGTTTAAACTTGTGGCATTTAGAGTGACTAGATTGTACTAGGTGCATTACTTGTAGTGTTTTATTAGTTATGAACTTGAGCAGAACTTTATAGTGAGAGATTTGTCAATTATGGATGATTAGAGTGTTCAATGGGTATGAAAATTTGAGGGATTGTTTATTATAAAGTATGGGAGTTGTGGTAAAAATTTGAGAGCTTCAGTCATTGGGATGAAAAAGTTATTAAAAGTTGAAGGGGAGGGTGTCTAGGAACAAAGCAGCAAGGTTTCAAAATATGTATCTCTTAGAGGGTTATAGATATGGATACCAAAATTTGACACTACCTTTTGAACTTATATATCTATCTTGTGTCAAAATTTTAGATTGATTGGACGTAGGAGTTGGAAGTTATTAGAGTTTTAATGACCGAATGCTTTATCACAGCATTCATACTAAGTAGTTAGAGTTAGAATTTCATGCATAACTTTTGCATATGAACTTTGTTTGTGCCAAAATTTGGTGTAGAGATTTTTGATAAGGTACTTAACAAGTGTACCAAATTTTCACTTGAAGAACATAAGTTGGGTGGGAGTTATATTATTCTGAAGTTTAGTGGGAAGACATTGATAGAGATTTACATCAAGAAGAACTTAGAGAAGGAAGGGCAAAGATAAGTATATAAGTATTTTTTAATACTTGTATTTAAAGCCTATGTGCTCATGGAATCCACAAGCGAAGTGTCATGTACCAATACGGAATCAACCACGATGATATGTGATAGCACGGAATCAATAAGCGAGAACTCATGTAGTAGTGTGGAGTCGACGGCAAGGACTCGATTCACAAGAGGGATATCTTTGAAGGCATGCGTGGCCAAAGCGGCCGGGTGGACATTAGAAAAGGCTAAGGATATAACCTTGCCCGACATTAAGAAATGTAAAACTACATAGTGTGGTGTTAATCAAGTTGTGTATATTCCAAGGGTAGATTGGAATTATATATTGGGTTACAAAGACAGAAGTCTCTACATGTCATTATAAACTTTTCCACTCGGGCTAGGACGAAATCGAAGGGTGGAGGATTTTTGGTGACAAGATCAATGTGTTTTTCAAATGTTTATGATGTTTTCCTTCACAAAATTCAAAGTTAGTATACAGTTTTGAAACACTTTCACTTAAACCTATGTAGGGTAATGAAGTTGTGGACTTGACCGTGCCCTCGGGGGGGGGGGCAGTGTGTTAAAAAGTTAAGGATATAGGTGCGAACAACCACTATTTTATAGGGGGGTATTACTTCCAATTTTTTTTTTTTCACATGCTATCATTATGTTAATTTCTAGTTTGGGTTAATAGAAAAATGGCTTGCATTACTTATAATTCCAAATTACCTACTATTCCATACCCTATAGTACTTTAAAGATGTCCAATGCCATTTTTGAGACCCTATATTACTCTTAAGTCCATTTATAATTTTTAGCCCCCATGTTTTTAAAATACCCTATCATTTGTTCGCACGTATATTGCTACTCCAACCAATGACTACCCCCCCCGAGACCGTGCATGCCCTTGTTCATTTGTCATGATTGTTTAAATGTGTTCAAATTGAATTTGGGACATTATGGTGTCGAAGTCATGTAGAAATCACATGATTTTGTCTTCTAAAAGCTTACTTACAACCTTCTTTTGAAAAAGTAAAATTTGGACATGAAAACCTTTTTTAATCAAGGATTTTGTGAATCCATTGCTGTCAACAAGGTGTGTGTATAGAAGGGCATTTGATTAAAATTTGGCTTACAAAGTATACATATGAGAGGGATGTTGCTCCACCTAGTCTTGTACAAACACTATGAATTATGGGGGAGAGGATAAGTATACCCTGTAAAGGTCCCGCACACATGTGGCTCCAACTCAAAGAAGAGTCCCCCACTCCCCTACTAGTGAGAATCTTGTTATGGGATGGATGAAGACCATGCTAAAAATAAAAATAAAAATATAGAATAGATATATGTGAAAATATGAATTCCCAAATTTGGGCTTGTTCATACTCTAGAGGTGGTCAAAGTCCATTGATTGAATGGTGAGTGTCTCTAAAGTCTCACAATGTGCTAGGAACCCATTTTTGAGGAACGATGACTTCTTTTGTAGCAAACTTAAGGGGCTCTAAAAGTTGGAATGCTATCTGTCAACAAAACCAAAGGAAAAAAAACCCCTAACTTGATGGAAAACTTTGAATAGAAGTGATTAAATATATGCAAGAATCTAGCTCTACATTGTATTCATAAATTCTAACATGTATAAATATAAATGTTGGGTCTTGTGGAAGCAAGCGTGAATGAAGAGTCTCCTCGACCAAAAGTTATTGGCGCTATGTGGTGGGATACAATACACATTTTTACTCATAGATATTGTAGGCAACAAATAATGCAAAAAATCAAAATATTGGGGATGATGAATATTTCTTGAAGGTATGCTGCAATATTGAAATAGTGAACGGTCAACCAATATAACTTTTGATGGCCCTAAATTATTCATATATCTAAAACTATTACTTCTTTACTGTAGCCTTATTGTTTTTACAATATATTTGGTTCAATATTCATGACCCTATAGTGCAAGTCAAATTTACCTCCAATGACTACAAGGCACCTAATATTCTTTCACTTGTAGTTTTGGAAAGAGCCCGGGTACGCAACTCCCGTATTATATGGCCCTGATTATAATCACTTATAATGCATTTTAGTCCAATCTCAAGTGATATAATTTGTTTCATGTAGGAAACTCTTGTAGTCTTTCTAACAAGGAATCCAAAAATGTAATTATATATAGGAAATGAATATTCCTTGAAGCATAAAATTGCATTAAAAACCTAATTATATGAGTTTTTTAATATAGGTATGTGGTGCTTTTGGGCACCCCCCTCCGAGGGAGCCTAAAAGTACCGCATAAGCCCTTCGGTGAGGGTGGCCTGCCTTAGCAGGTGCCTAAGCCGAACTCAATATTTAATGAATGTTTTGGGTTGTGGAGGGATTTAATAATCGCGTCGTATCCTTCCGGTAGGTTGTGCCTAGATCATAAGTATCTAAGGTGATTATCAATTTCTCTTACCTAATGCCTAATCTATCCTAGTCTACGCGCAGACGCACCAGCCTTGAAATCAAGGCAACCTAACTCTAATGGATAAAAGAACCTTACCTCTTACCTTGGCCACACCTAATTCCTTAATTCTTATGGATTAAATTCTCTAAAGGGGACCTTGATTAAGTTCCACCTTTCCAACCTTCAGTCTTAGTTATGGTTGATTGAACAAAACCTAGGTTACTAAGTTCATAAATTATGGCATCACCGCTTACCTGGTTGGTGCACACCTTAATCCGAACCCTTCAAGGCCCTGTGCGGGTCTCTTGAAGGTTGATTGATACTTACACCCTCCGATCTTTGCCGCCGAAGGGGTAGTATCAATCTTCCGAGTTAAGTTCCCGGTTGGTTTTTTGCCCACGGGGGTTGTACGAATTTTATTGGTTATTAATTAGTTTAACACGGGTTGACCACAAAAATTCAACTTAATGGGACCGGGGAATAAGGCAACCTGTGTGTTCGACCTGTTGCACAATCTTCAAGGGTTGGGGCCATCACCTCCAACCCTTGGGGCCAACAACATGATGGTGGTTTCGTGGGTCATTACTCCCACCTTACCACCTACAAACACGCAGAGTGGTCATGCCGGTGATTAACCCGGCTTCACCACATACGAACGAGCTATGAATGGAAGCTACTACCACAACACTTAACCGAGGGGCTCCGCACACATGGGAGTTGGAATCCCCCCTCGGCGGCTAGGTGGGTGATGCCCCCCTAGCCTTACATGGATAGTTGGGTTGGGTTTAGAATATACCTTTGCCGCGCTCCCTCCATTCCTAAATCGAAAGGTGTAGGGCTAAAAAGACTTACCGATTGGCTCCCATCTTGATTTGGCGATGGTTGGTGCGGAACCCCTACTCCAACGTTCGGCCGCCCACAACGCCAACTCGCCAACCTTGGATGGACGAACCTCTTATCGTAAGGCAGTAGACACCCCTTTGCTTGAACGGCCACAACTTCCTCTCACAAGCCTCAATTGGAACAATTGTTAGTAATTTGGAAAGCTAACAACAATAACTATAACCCATCCAATTATCAAAATAACTGCATGTATCCCCTTAAAGATATGAGCTCACAAAGTCGGCTCTTAGAATTCAAGAGGCAGCTGGGATACCTTCATTCAAAAATTCATAACTCTCACTCCTTAAATCCGATTGTCACAAACTTATACTTTCTAAAAAGCTAACAAGAAGAACTATAATGCATCTAAGTCTCAAAGCAACTGAATAATTTCTCTTTTAGTTATGCGCTTGTAAAGTTAGTACTTATAGTTGGAGAGGTAGCTGAGACACCTTCATTAAAACACTTATAACTTTTACACATCAAATTAGATTCCAGCAAGCTTATACATTCTAGAAAGCTAACAACAACATCTATAACATACTTAAATACCAAAACAACTGAATAAATTTTCTCTTAGTTATGCGCTTGCAAAGTCAGCGCTTACAATTTAAGAGGCAGTTTGAGACATCTTCACTCAACTACTCATAACTTTTACACATCAACTTAGATTTCTATAAGCTTACACATTCTAGAAAGCTAACAACAACATCTATAACATACTTAAATACCAAAACAACTGAATAAATTTTCTCTTAGTTATGCGCTTGCAAAGTCAGCGCTTACAATTTAAGAGGCAGTTTGAGACATCTTCACTCAACTACTCATAACTTTTACACATCAACTTAGATTTCTATAAGCTTACACATTCTAGAAAGCTAATAACAACATCTATAACATACTTAAATACCAAAACAATTGAACAAAATGTTGTTTAGTTATGCGCTTGCAAAGTCAGCGCTTGTAAATTGAGTGGCAGCTGAGATACCTCTACTCAAACACTCATAACTTTTGATCCCTAACTCTGATTCTAATAAGCTTAGGCTTTTTGGGAAGCTAACATAAAGGGCTATATCCACTCAAAATTTGAAAGCTAAATTGCAATTTGTGTGTCCACTACACTTGATTGAATGTGGCACAGCTACTTAGGGGTGTGTTCAAAAACACACTACCTTCTCTCAAGAGTTCTAACCATAGAATTCTAACTTATGCCTATATTGTATGAATGAAAATGCTCTCTCCTTCTAGCTACAATCCTAGAGGGCTTCGCCGTGTTAAAATGAAAATTCGGAGAGAGAACGAAGAGAAGAAGAGGGGGTTTTTATCACCCTTCAATGAAGGGTCGGACCCCTTCTCCCTTCCGTTCAACCAAGGGGTCCCGTCCCTTGAACGGTGGCAACGAAGCCCTCGGTGGTGAATGAAGTGGGGAAAGGCCACCTCGCACCCACTTGTCTAAGCCCTTAGAAAGGCTTTTCCATTTTGGTTTGAATTTCATTTTTGGTGGCAAGGGTGGCAACATGGCCCCCTTGCCCTAGTTGGCAAAATCCTTTACATTTGTAGTTGTCACCTTCTTTTTTCTTCGTTGGCCGCTACCGGAAGCACTCTTTTTTTGCCGCCGCTTGACTTTGCTTGCTTGAATTAGTTGTTCCTAACTTAACCTACCTATTTACTAGCCCACTACTTTCACACTTCCGATTCGGGTAAAGGGCATTTCCCTTTTACCCCTTCGGTTTCTAATTTCTACTTGTCCAAGAGTTTTACCCCAAAGATAAAACACTTCTAGCCAACCTACCTTAATCTAAATGGCTTTTTGGCCAAATTTTCCTAGTCTAATCTAATGATTTTGCAAAAAGCCCTCAATTGTGAGCCAAATTGCCGTTGGGGGCAATTTTGGTGCTCACAAGGTACCATAGGTCAAACGATTCAACTTTTTGGGCTTTTAATAAAAATTAAAACATTGCCAATGACTTTTAATTTTAATTGGAGGCAACTACTCGTGAAGATCCTTCAAGATTATGCATACACATAGGTTAAAAAAATAGGTGTTTCAATTCATTATATATATTGTGAAGGTTTTAATAAATAAATTAATATACAACCCAACTTTTTCTACATCTCGTTTTATTTAATTTGGTCTTCACCCAACTTTTTGGTCCTTATAATTTTTATAATTTGATATAATTTTTACAAAAGCTGTCCTCTAAGCCGTTTTTAATACGATGCCCCCTGCATATAATATGGGAGTTGCGTACCCGGGGGAAAGAGTAACCTCCCCTGGGGCATCAATACCACTCATCCACTAGACATAACACTCACATGGCTCTTAGAAAAGATATCTAGTATCCAACAACCCAACAAACCATTCCCATCCAAAATCTCACTCATCACAAGCAGACCTATAAGTAAACAAATTCTACTCAGTTTGGGCTTGAAGTCTTTTGTACAAGATCCATACACAATCTCAACATATACCTTTCTTGATACCATTACCAAAAGCAACACATCACCATTTACCATTCCAACCACCTCCTCCATCTACAAATGGTCAATCAACAAACACCTCAATTGCACGCCCCTTAAATGCCTTCAAGAACAATCCATAATTTTAGTTTGCATACATCTTTCAAACCATAAAATTTCAAAATGATTAATACATTGGCAATTGCAAAAATATATATATTCTCAACACTAGCCTTCCCTCTATCCTTTGCGCCACTATATGGACTTGGCCCCACTAAAGTGGACACATGGGCTCACCTCCTAACTTCATGTTCACAACTTGGATGTACAGTATAGGCTAAAGAACATGAATCCACGTACACACTTTGGGGGGGTGCACCTTTCATTAAAACCAAGAACCAAGTGCATCCACAACATATTCTGAAAATCACCTTTAAACAAGTTTTTTTAATAATATTAAGCAATATACGTACAATTTCAATGATAAGAATACAAGTGACAATATGTATACACTAAAAAGTTACATTTATATATAGTCATTAACTAAAAAATTAAAAATATACTTTTGGATCTAACAATCAATCCCTATCATATGTATTGTGCAAAACCCTAGCATTTATCAGTAAGTCATTGAAGACTTTTTGATCCACCTGATGATATTCATGAGCATCTAAGTTTGCAATATATGTCATAGAAGCTAATGAATTATTGCTTCTAAATCTATCATCAAATGATTAGTATGATCATATGTCTGCTTGTTGTTGATTCCTTTTTCATATTAATGCAAGCCAATCTACATGTTTGATAAGCGGTCCATCAAGTCAATTGGATTTCTACACTCGGGGGGGGGGGCAGTGTGTTAAAAAGTTAAGGATATAGGTGCGAACAACCACTATTTTATAGGGGGGTATTACTTCCAATTCTCTTCTTTTTTTCACATGCTATCATTATGTCAATTTCTACTTTGGGTTAATAGAAAAATGGCTTGCATTACTTATAATTCCAAATTACCTATTATTCCATACCCTATAGTACTTTAAAGATGTCCAATGCCATTTTTGATACCCTATATTACTCTTAAGTCCATTTATAATTTTTAGCCCCCATGTTTTTAAAATACCCTATCATTTGTTCGCACGTATATTGCTACTCCAACCAATGACTACCCCCCCCAAGTTTCTACACTAGTATACAACAAATACCAAACTTTCTACGCATCCTATTAACCCTCCCAACAAACCAAACCTTAATCGGAGTTGATTTTCTTGCTTTACCTCATTTTTTCTATAATTTTAGCTTCACGTGTGTTAACAAACATACACCTTAATCACAACCAAGAGTCAATACAATATCATGGTTTGGGAAAATAAGGAATTTAGGTTTCATATTTAAATTGCCAGCCTTAGTCCAAGTCAATCAAGCTTTAGATAAAGTTGAATTGCCATTCAGTTGACTAACAAATGTACTTTTGAAAATTCTAGAATCCCCTACTTCTACATAAGTCATAATGAACTTCACATTGAAAAAACTTATGCTTTAAAGTTTAGTGACACTACCATACAAGTACAAATGTTGCACATGTTTTAAAGGTCCTTCATACATGTACATAATATAGGTTTTAATTTGTGTAGCATATGTATATGTAGTATGGCAAAGTTCAAAGTAATTCCCCTTTTGTGCACTCATGTACCCTAAACATGATTTGATCATTTTTTTTTTGGGTTTTATCTCGATAATTTTTGCCTTCTATCTTTTGGATAATATTTGGATAACAATTTCTGATAAGAAATACAAACGCTTCAAATCAGGAATCTAGATGATTTACAATGACAAATTCGTGACAACATCAGTGAAGGATCGCGATGGTTCATGAAGGGTTGCGATGGTTTGTTAAAGGTTGGGACTGTTCGGTGGACAACATCTGCAACGATTATAAGAGCTTCAAAAACACATAAATCAAAATTGAATGCAATTCGTCACTAGAATTTGATGTTGGAATCTATGGAACAATAAATTTTTAATAATAAATTTCTCACTTAAAGAAAACTTGTTCATTACAACCATCCATTGCGACTTGGCCATTGTGACTCATGGTGCGAAATACATAAATAAATCATTTTGTTGTCAACCAGAGGTTTTTGGTTGTAATTTTTAGACAATGGGTAATGGAAATTGTCTGGTTGAAAACCAATAATATGATTTCTTTATGCATTTTCTTGCTATGAGTTGCAATGGCCAAGTCACAACAAATAGTTGTAATGGACAAGTTTTTTTCTAATGTCTTTTATATTTGAAACAATAGTGTTGGGGCAAGTCACAGTTCATAGTGCAGTTGCAACTTATGCATGGAGCTCTTGTCTTCTACAAGTGGGAATGTCTATAGGAGGGTCTACTTGAATAGGTTTATCTTGTTGTTTCTTCTACAAGTCCTTTTTATATCTATTTTTCCCATATTTACTAAATTATATTATTGTATATTTATTTATTATTTTCCTGCATGTGAAAGGTTGTTGGATCCTACCTGGTTAGATGCACATAAAAGCCTCACATTGTCAACCTCTCAAGGGTCACTAACACTAAAGGTGATTGTGGTTGTGGTTATAGTTGTCTTGTAGTTGTGGTTTACCTTATTTAGTTCGATTTTCATGGAAAATGAAGAATAAATACTAAGCACATCCACTTGAGCATCCTCTACCCCATTACTTTGCATGATTAACCACCCTTGTGGTAGCACTCTGCTTATACATTCTCATGTAACATCACTAGAGGCTTTGAGGGTTTGAGGAGAAAATTGAGGATGCAACCAAAGTTTGAACACTGCAATCCAAAGTTAAGAATGATCACAATCACCCAAAATTCCTTATTGCTTCCAAGAATTAAACCAATGGTAGAGTGTAATTTAAAAAACCGACTCAACCATCAACCTTGGTCCACAACCACAAGGATTTGCACACAAGAAGTGTAAATGAAAAGAAAAAGAAAAAGAAAAAAGAAACATACTTGTGGTAGAGTATTGTGGTCAACTACAACTACAACAACCTTTTGTAGTGTAAACAACCCTTCAAGATCTAGGGAGAACATCAAGGTGACAACCAATATTGGTCTAGTATCGCCTTCTTTTGATACCATTGAGGTATCTATAAGGAGGGTTTCGTAAAGTTTGATACCACTTGGGTATGGGTCTTTGATGGAAATTTTATTTTCAATTCCATTTAGGTCTATATATCATGCCATAACCTTCATACCTTGGCCATATTGACCTAGTATAAATATGGTTTGGAAAAGTATTCACCCAAATAATAACTCGGATATGTACAAAGATTCTCTCACACTGACATGCCCACCAAATATCAAATTATATTTGACATGTATTATTATTTGATACCCACATGTAGGTTCTTTGATGCCATTATTGGTGCTGATTATTAATACCATGTGTTCACCTATATACCACACCAACACTTGTGACAACCACTCTAACATGACAATCCAATTCCAATAAGGATAATAAAACTTCAAAATCTTATCAAGACCTAAACCAATGATCGTTTGCAAATGTGAAGATCAACCTCACCATCCACCACAATGACAAGGAATCAGTCCCTATTTCTGATTGAAAATTGGTCTACAACCCCGCCACAACCACGAATCTAGTAGCTGTGCGTACATGACCGTTCAAACTTCACATGACACATGTGTACATGAGGTAACTCACATCATTGGAAAGCAACCACTCTGCAAACCCATAACCTGTTAGATCTTCCGGGATTCAAGGTAGTCCGGTGCATCAGGTAATCAATCCCGAGCCAAGAACTCCTGTCAGTCGACCAATGCATGCAGCAAGGTACGTCGGTGCATATATAGCGATGGACTGCACATGAGTTATTAATCTGATGGATGAGTTTCACACAATTGCTGTACCATTTGGTGTCTGTATCTGCCTCTTCAAGCGCTAACAACTAAGCCTATTAATATGCGTAGGACTCGCTCAGAGATGGTGATGAGTGCAGGGAGGGACAGACAAAATCCCATTTGTGATCTTTGCACCAGGTCGAAGATGATTGATATCCCATCAATGATAAATGACTATATATCCCAGGGTGCACTCAAACTGTCTGTATCACGATTCACTCAGAGAGGTCTACACAGTCTTTACAACTTGGTTCTGAGCTCCCAAATCATTTCTACTTGGAGCTATTTTGGCATAAAAAGTACTCTCAAGACTAAGATTTTTAACAAATTTTCTGTAAATTTCTAGACATGAAATTCAACACCTAGGGGTCTTGTTGGTGATCATTGGTTTAGAAAACAAATGCTTCTAATTAGTCTAAAAAGGCCATTTAAAAGCATAAACCTTTTCTAATTTAGACATATCAAATTGTATCAATGGATTCCTTAATACCCTCTTTTCAAGCATGTTGCTCCTCCTCGAGAAGTAACAAACTTTCAACTTTAGTTAGAAGTATCATAATTGATCTAGAAAACAGCTGTTCTCAATGGGAGAGTTGCCAGCCCGGATATATATCTGTGGGTTTCTTGAGTATATCAGTAGTATCAGTAGTGGAATGGCTGTGTTGGCCATGTCATTTAGGTTGTGGAAGAATGTAAGAAAGGCCTAACCTGTAAATATTAGATCTTCTGGGATTCATGGCAGTCCGGTGCAGCATGATGTGAGCGACCCTGAGCCAAGAATTCGTCAGTCGCCCAATACATGAGCATGCAGCAAGCAACGTCGTTGCAAATATAGCGATGGAGCACACGCGAGTTGTAAATTGAATCTGATTGGTAAGTTTCACACAATTTCAGGCTTACCTTTGGTGTCTGTAGCTGCCCCTTCAAGCGGTAGAAACTACGCCTAATATATGCATGGGACTCATTCACAGACGTTGATGAGTGCCTCAGGCCTCAGGCGCCGACAAAATCCGTTACTGTATGATCTTCTCACCAGGTCCATGATGATGTATTATAGAGACTCAGCATTAACACTGATGAATGACTCTATATTAGTGGGTCTCCGGGGAGTAGTATCAGCAGTGGAGTGGCTGTGTCTGCCATGTCGTTTAGCTTGTGCAAGATGTTTAGGAAACTTGGCTAGTTTGTCTCTGATGCAAGTGGAGGTGAGGGCATTATGATATTGCTGGTTTGCGGAGCTCGCAGTTCACGTAAAGAGAGCAGAGTATATGCTACGTTTTGAGGTGATCGGATCATGAGTGGGGGAGAGTTGAGTAATTTTTCACATATCAGGCTTAGGAAACGCTGCTCTTTGCAACATGCACCGAAATAATCCGAACCATTTCACACATTTTGTGTCAAAATGATGGTGAGTATTGGTCATTCCAGTGCGTGCTGATAGTGATGGTTACTTTGGAGGTTAGCGTGGATGGAATGTAGAGCAGAGTGTAGGTTACGAAGCTGACCGGATGGTCAGAGTGGGAATTAGAGAGGAGCAGTTGATTTTCCACATATCAGGCTTAGGAAACGCTAGCTGCTCTTTGCAGCACGTCCGAAAATGACCCAAAGCGGACTTACATACATTTGTGTGTCAAAATGATGGTCGGAAATGGTCATTCTGGGTCGTGCTGCGAAGAACATGTTTCCTGGTGATGATGGTTACTCAGGGTTCACCGGAGCAAGCAAGAATTCATTGGAGAAGAATGGAGCGACGGTGCGAGCAACACTTCAGTGATGTTGTAAATACTTTCTGTATCCGATTGCACAGGGCTCGATGACCAGCGAGTTGCAATGTGGGCGAGTTCAACATGTATGTCGCTCCAAGAACGGAGGAATTTCAATAAGCTCAAATGGTCACCGACATGAAGCAGGCAGGCCGTCGTTGCTTTGCTGGGATTGGAGATCATGCAGACCTCCCTTGCCTCATCTTGCCTTACCACGGCCGCAGTCCCGGTTCTGACTCACCTCTCCGGAATACGTAGTACTAGGAATCAATCATCCATTCAGGAAGCTATCTAAAAGCTGAATACTTCAGAGGGAGAGGATGGGCGTGAGAGTGAGTGAGTGACGACGGTAAGTAGCTGCTGGGAGAAGAATTGTTCATGGAGCATGGTAAAGTAAGCTGCTTCGACAAAGGCTACTCATTGAGCGAATTGTGTAGTTCCCAGTACTTGGTTAAGTTTCTTGAGATTTATTAAACAACTCTAGTGTTGATACATTTTGAAAACTATGTTACCTGAATCTATGAGATAATTTTAGTCGTTATATATTTCATGAGTACATAAATCACTTTAATTTCTCTTTACATTCTTTATCACTATATTCGTTAATTTGAGACTTTCTCTTGTCTCAAATTAATATATGGACCACAACAACATGGTCTAATGTTTGGGTCGTCCTACCCAAACCATCTTGATATGAGTTCTTAATTGGGTTCTTGATATGAACACCTGCTTCAAAGTATTTGCATCTTACAACTTTCTCCAATATCTGTGTGATTTTATCCATGTTCTTATATTTGTAACTGTCTCAAAATGCCGAAAAAGTCCCAAATTAACGAATATAGTGAAGTTTCCAATTTTTATCACTGACATGTGGATCACTATCAGATTTTCTTTGTTATTCTAACTTTAAGGTGTATTCAATAAATTATCCACAAATGGTAATCATTTTGCCTAAAGGCTCATACATGGATCAATCGATTTTCAAAGTCAAGTAGTAACTCATATTATGCGACTGTTGTACTACACTAAATATGATATTTAGTGTCATATGGTATTTTATGTCACTGTGGTAACTTTCCGGATGACACTTCTTATGAATAAGTGAACAAATATTGTCATGGATGATTGAAATTTGGATGAAAAATGATTTGGTAAGTGATAATAATTGCAACACTGTAATTCTATAATCCCCCAGAAAAAATTACAAGAAATGACAAATAATGTTCGATTAACATTTAGTGTTGGTGACATTGTACTGCGGTTTGCAAAATTTAGTATTGAGCAAGATAATTAGAATTGGTGACACTAAATATCATGTTTAGTGTTGTAATAGTCTTATGTAATGCCGTGGCCCACATCAACTACCGACTTCAATTGTTTTGCTTTCATTGTGTGGCAACTATAGTGGGTGTCACATGACACGAGGCCACGTGAGAAGTCACAAAGACTACTCTAATTGACCTGGCACACTAATTTTAATGCCATATTATTTAGCAAAACATTACTATTGCCAATAAATTATTGCATTCGTAGGTTGAAAGAAGGAATTCCTGGGTATGCAACTCCCATATTATACGCAAGGGGCATCGGCATTAAAACAACTTAGAGGATGGCTTTTGTAAAAAATATATCAAATTATACAAAAATAAAAGGACCAAAAATTTGGATGAAGACCAAATTAAATAAAATGAGATCTAGAAAAAGTTGGGTTGTATATTTATCATAAAATAAATCCCACAATGTATATAAAGACTTGAAACACCTATTTTCTTAACCTTGTAGAGCATCTATTTATAAAAGATCCACATGAATAGTTGCCTCCAATTAAAATTAAAAGTCATTGGCAATGTTTTATTTTTATTTTTTATTTTATTTTATTATTAAAAAGCCCAAAAATTTGGGTAGTTTGGCCTCTAGTACATGTATTAAAAAACTCATATAATTTGGTATTTTTTCAATTATATGCTTCAAGGAATATCCATTTCCTATATATAATTACATTTTTGGTTTCCTTTTTAGAAGGGCTACAAGAGTTTCCTACATTAAAACAAATTATATCACTCAAGATTGGACTAAAATGTATTATAAGTGATTATAATTAGGGCCATATAATACGAGAGTTGCGTACCCAGGAAGGAATCACCTTGAAGAGCAAAAAATGTATTCATGAACTAGGATATGGTTCTAAGAACCTTGGCATTTGATAGTGCATACCTTTTCAAAAGCAGACACAAACCAAGTAGCAATAGAGTCTCTTTTCCAAGCATGTTGCCAATAAGATTAACTATATTTGTATTTGGAGGGTTTGTCACCATAATTGTGTGTAAGTATGTCTTTGTGGTATTCAAAGAGGAATTCTTGTGGGGTCCAATCTTTGTGGTGAATTATGATGATGGTTAAAAAATATTGAGACCCTTGAAATTGGCACAAGTTTTAGCATTTCTTATTCATCTGCTTTCCAAATGATCCGCACACTCTTGGAAACCAAATGGGGAAATCCAAATATTTGCAATTGTCTTTTGGGCCAACTCGTAGATCCGATTTGTTGACATCTCCCAAACCATAAAACTTCAAATCGACCAATACATGGGCAACTACAAAAAACATGTATTCTCACCACTAGTCCTTCATTATATGCCCCCACTATTTGGAATTGGCTTAGACTTGGCCCCACTAAAGTGAAACGTGGCCCCACATCCTAGCGTCGTGTACACAACCATCTATACATCCTAAAGAGGAGGAATCCACATACACACTCAAAATAAAATTATCCAACTTCTCAATATTCTAGGCCATGACAAAATCCCACACACTTGGGAAAACTTCAAATCGTTACTTTCACAATACAACCACCCAATCCCTCTCTACTCTTATCCTCAAACATTTGAAGATGGAAATCAAAACACACCACTCACAAAAACCCCAAACGCACATAGGTAGCTATTGAGACTCAATTTCTTAATAAGGGTTGGGGATCAACTGTTTCATGCTTACAAGTCTAGCTATGTCTAGCTTCTCAGGGTCTTAAACCTGAAACTTCAAACAAACCGCACAATGATGTCCTCACCAAATAACCCACAAACTTGACATGGGACAATATCATGCCAAGTGTAGTGGCTCTTCATTTGTGATGGCTATTTGATCAACGGATCCTATACAAATGAATTTATTGAATTTTGCAATTGAATATCTTGACAACATTTTTGTTCTTTTGGTTATTTTGACGTTAATAAGTTTTTATAGGAAATAAAAACCCTTTGAATTAGGAATGTAGATGGTTTGTGACGGGTTCATGACAAAATGAGTTCATGAAGGATCGCGGACTTGGTTTGTGAAAGGTCACAATGGCTCATGGAAAGTTGCAACCGTTTGGGTGGACAACATATCCTAAGGCCTTGGATAGCACATCAATCAATTCTAAATATAATTCATCCTTGGAATTAGATGTTGACATATATGGATTAATAGTTTTTTCTCAACAATCCCTTTATATGCGAAACCAATACTGTTGGGTGAAGTCAAAGTTCTTATTGCAGTTGTAACTTCTTATACATGAAGCTCTTACAATTTTATGCAAGTGGGAATTATGTCTCTAATGGGGATTTTCTTGAATAAGTCTCTTCTTCCTCATCTTCTTCATCTTTTCTACTTAACGTTTTTCTTTTTCTTTCCTATTTTCTTTTGTTATTTATTTATTTATTTCCTTCACATGAAAGCTTGTCAAACCTTCTTGGTTAGGTACAAATAAATGCATCAAATTTTTAACCACTCAAGGGTCGTTCACACTAAAGGTGGTTGTGGTTGTGGTTGTGGTTGTGTTGTAGTTGTGGTTTGCCTTCTTTGGTTTTATTTTCATAGAAAATACATAATAATTGCCAAGCCCAATCGCTTGAGCGTCCTCTACATCAATATGAATTCCACTACTCCCAGGTGTGAGTAACTACCCTTGGGGTTTGTCATTATTCATTCTTGTGTAGCATCACTAGAGGACTTGTCACTCGAAGGTTCGTGGAGGAAATTGAGAGTTCAACCATATTTTTACACATCCATCCATCATAACGACAAGGATTCGCAAAGTACAAGTGTGAATAAAAACAAAAAGTATTTTGCATTTATTGTGGAGGTTATCCACAAAGATAGCCACCTTGTAGTGTACACTATGAACAACCCATCAAAGGTCCATTGTTGGATTAGTAGCATAATATATTCTAAAAACCATTAGGGTATATTTAATGGAGAATTTTGTTGAATTTGTGGTATTGTTTGGATAAGGATATTTTTATATTTCCAGGTTTATAATGCCCTTTGGATCTCTATGTCATGCTACAACCTTCATACATGGGTAGAATTTAATAGATACCAATATGGTATAAATATCATGTTGGCCCAAATAATGACTCGGGTATACATACAACTGACAATGTTTGAGTAGTTTTACAATTTGGATACCACTCCAGTAGATTCTTTAAAGCCGCTCTTCATACTATGGATTAACATCATGCATTCATTGACATACTTAGTCCAACATTGGTGTATGCACAATTGGCATTCCAATTTCCTACCAGTTGTACTTTTGTAATTTATTGTCTTGGGGAAAAGAGGGATAAGGTGCATTGATGACAATTATCACAACCACAATCAATCTTACTTGCCCAACTACAATACAAGGTGTAGTTGAGGACGATGGTGATGGTGATAGTAAACTGTCTCTTGTTTTCAATTGTTTGTAGTCACAATGTGGCACTGGGAGAGAACATCAAGACCAAAGAAAGGAAAAAGCTTTGTAGAAAGCAAGTATGCTTAAACAAACGTCCAAGTGCAATCCATGGGTTTTTTTTTATCTTCACTCCACATAATATACAAATAGGAGACACACACTGATATATTGCATTTGAGGTCAAATGCACCCTCCAACTCCAACTACACTCGTGTGTAAATAAAAACAAATTGAAGGTTATGTCTGAAACGTGGGCCATGGTCACAAATCTAGTAGCTGTGCGTACATGACGGTTCAAAGTTCAGATGACCATGTGTACATGAATGGCATTATCGTGGCAGAGAGGTCACTCACATCATTGGAAAGCAACCACTCTGCAAACCCATAACCTGTTAGATCTTCTGGGATTCAAGGTAGTCCGGTGCATAGCAATCACTCTGCAAACCCATAACCTGTAAGATCTTCCGGGATTCAAGGTAGTCCGGTGCATAGCAATCACTCTGCAAACCCATAACCTGTTAGATCTTCCGGGATTCAAGGTAGTCCGGTGCATTAGGTAATCAATCCCGAGCCAAGAACTTATGTCAGTCGACCAATGCATGCAGCAAGGTACGTTGGTGCATATATAGCGATGGACTGCACATGAGTTATTAATCTGATGGATGAGTTTCACACAATTGCTGTACCATTGGTGTCTGTAGCTGCCCCTTCAAGCAATAACAACTAAGCCTACTAATATGCGTAGGACTCGCTCAGAGATGGTGATGAGTGGAGGGTGGCACAGAAAAAATCTCATGTGTGATCTTTGCACCAGGTCGAAGATGATTGATATCCCATCAATGATAAATGACTATATATCCCAGGGTGGAAACTGTCTGTCACTCAGCGAGGTCTGCACAGTCATTAGAACTTGGTTTTGAGTTATTTTCGCATGAAAAGTACTCTCAAGACTAAGATTTCTAAGAAATTTTCTGTAAATTTCTAGACGTGAAATTCAACACCTAGGGGGTCTTGTTGGTGATCATTGGTTTAGAAAAACAGATGCTTCTAATTAGTCTAAAAAGGGCATTTAAAAGTATAAACCTTTTCTAATTGAGACACATTCAAATAGTATCAATGGATTCCAAGATGCCCTCTTTTCAAGCATGTTGCTCCTCCTCGAGAAGTAACAAACTTTCAACTTTAGTCAGAAGTATCATAATTGATCTAGAAAACAGCTGTTCTTAATGGGAGAGTTACCAGCCCGGGTATATATCTGTGGGTTTCGTGGTAGTATCAGTAGTGGAATGGCTGTGTCGGCCATGTCATTTAGGTTGTGGAAGAATGTAGGAAAGGCCTAACCTGTAAATATTAGATCTTCTGGGATTCATGGCAGTCCGGTGCATCATGATGTGGGCGACCCTGAGCCAAGAATTCGTCAGTCGCCCAATACATGAGCATGCAGCAAGCAACGTCAGTGCAAATATAGCGATAGAGCACACGCGAGTTGTAAATTTGAATCTGATTTGTAAGTTTCACACAATTTCAGGCTCACCTTTGGTGTCTGTAGCTGCCCCTTCAAGCGGTAGAAACGACGCCTGATAATATGCATGGGATTCACTCAGAGATGTTGATGAGTGCGGTCAGGCACCGACGAAATCCGTTGTGGGATCTTCTCACCAGGTCCATGATGATGTATTATAGAGACTCAGCATTAACACTGATGAATGACTCTATATAAGTGGGCCTCCGGGGAGTAGTATCAGCAGTGGAGTGGCTGTGTCCGCCATGTCGTTTAGCTTGTGCAAGATGTTTAGGAAACTTGGCTAGTTTGTCTCTGATGCAAGTGGAGGTGAGGGCATTATGATATTGCTGGTTTAATTTGCGGAGCTCGCAGTTCACGTGAAGAGAGCAGAGTGTATGCTACGTTTTGAGGTGATCGGATCATGACTGGGGGAGAGTTGAGTAAATTTCCACATATCAGGCTTAGGAAACGCTGCTCTTTGCAACATGCACCGAAATAATCCGAACAATTTCACACATTTTGTGTCAGAATGATGGTGAGTATTGGTCATTTCAGTGCATGCTGGAAAGAACATGTTTCGTGGTAGTGATGGTTACTTGGGGGTTATCCTGGATGGTATGTAGAGCAGAGTGTAGGTTACGAAGCTGACCGGATGGTCAGAGTGGGAATTAGAGAGGAGCAGCTGATTTTCCACATATCAGGCTTAGGAAACGCTGCTCTTTGCAGCACGTCCGAAAATGACCCAAAGCGGACTTACATACATTTGTGTGTCAAAACGATGGTCGAGAATGGTCATTTTGGGTCGTGCTGCAAAGAACATGTTTCCTGGTGATGATGGTTATTCAGGAGTTCACCTGAGCAAGGAATAATGCTTTGCAGCGACGGTGCAAGCAACGCTCCAGCATGTTGTAACTGCTTACTGGATGCGATTGCACACAGATTGATTGGCAGCGAGTTGCGATGTTGGCGAGTTCAACATGCACGTCGCTCCAAGAACGGAGGAATCTCAATAAGCTCAAATGGTAACCGACATGAAGCAGGCAGGCCGTCGTTGCTTGCTGGGATTGGAGATCATGCAGACCTCCCTTGCCTCATCTTGCCTTACCACTGCCGCAGTCCCGGTTGTGACTCACCTCTCCGGAATACTTAGTACTAGGAAACAATCATTCCTTCAGGAAGCTATCTAAAAGCTGAATACTTCACAGAGAGGAGATGGGCGAGAGAGTGAGTGAGTGACGACGGTAAGTAGCTCCTGGGAGAAGAATTGTTCATGGAGCATGGTAAAGTGAGCTGCTTCGACAAAGTCTACTCATTGAGCGAATTGCATAGTTCACAGTACTTGGTTAAGTTTCTTGAGATTTAAACAACTCTAGTGTTGATACATTTTGAAAACTCTGTTACTAAGTACATAAATCACTTTAATTTCTTTCCAATTTTTATCACTGACATGTTAATCACTCTCGGATTATCTTTGTTATTCTAACTTTAAGATGTATTCAAATAAATTATCCACAAATGGTCAACATTTTGCCTAAAGGCTCAGACATGAATCACTCATACTCAAAGTCAAGGAGTAGCTCATATTATGCAACTGTTGTACTACACTAAATATGATGTTTAGTGTCATATGATATTTAATGTCACCGTGGTAACTTTTTGGATGACACTTCTTATGAATAAGTGAAGAAATATTGTCATGGATTATGGATGAGTTCATCCATTGGCCAAAACCCTACCTTCTCTTGTCAACAACTTGTGATGAAATACTGTCATGGATGTTGAAATTTGGATGAAAAATGACTTGGTAAGTGACAGTAATTGCAACATTGTAATCCTATAATCCCCTCAAGAAATTACAAGGAATGGAAAATAATGTTGGGTTAATATTTAGTGTTGGTGACACTATACTGCGGTTTACAATTAGTATTTAGCAAGACAATTAGAATTGGTGATGCTAAATGTCATATTTAGTGTAGTGTACATCTTATGTAATGACATGGCCCATATCAACTACCCACATCCATTGTTTTGCTTTCATTGCATGACAACTACAATGGTTGTCACATGACACAATGCCATGTGAGAAGTCATAAAGACTACTCTAATTGACGTGGCACACCAATTTTAATGCCATGCTATTTAGGAAAAATTTATTATTGCCAATAAATTACTTCATTTGTAGGTTGAAAGAAGGAATCACCTTGAAGAGCAACAATTGTATTCATGAACTAGGATATGGTTCTAAGAACCTTGGCATTTGATAGTGCATACCATTCCAAAAGCAGGCACAAACCAAGTAGGAGTGGAGTCTCTGAATGACTTCTATTTTCCAACCCATGGGGTGCATTACAATATCCCATATGGAACCATGTGAATGATAAAAAAGGGTATTAATTGTGGGGTAGGCTTACAAAATATACATGAGCTTAGGGTATTACTTTGGTCAATTTCATAAATATACATAGCCCATTTTTAATGTGATGAGAATTGTAAATTTACACATAGGGCCATTCCCTTATAACATGTAGGTAAGAAGTAACTCTTAGGCCTCTTCATTGAAAAAATGGAAAAGAGAATATACATATATATATATATTAAAAATCCTTAATTATCAGCCCGCAGATCCAGTTTGAAGACAACACATAACTTCCCACTATGCGCTTGCTATAGTTTAGTTTCTAGTTACAAACAAACCTAGGGAAACACTCAAGGAAGACTTAAAAGGTGATTTTTGTATCGTCTTGATGTCTCAAATAAGTTTTATTAGGGAAATCACAAAGTTATTTCATATTATTCCGAGTTTAAACTGACAATCAGGTGATGATGTAGAGGATAGAGACTTTAAAATCTCTCAATGTCAGTACATGCAATTGTGACAGTCTCTCACCTCACTCTATTTACCCAGGCAATAGTCTGGCAGTGAGTTTGTTTTAATTGGACCAAGTGCGGTGCACAAGCATAGGCACAACCATAGTCAATTGTCTTGCATTGAGTAGCACATTTGTGCCTATTTACCAAAGCCAAGGGCACTTTGGGGAAGCAATGGTATGGTTTTAATTAGTCATTTTTAATGAAACTTGAAAGGGCAGTTCAGTCATCCTTACAGGATTGCCGGTCTTTCTTGATTAAAAATAATTTTAATTATAATATCTGACCATTGTCATTACTTTAATCATGTCACCTCGGAACCACAATGCTTAAAAACACTCTGATTCAATAGTTATGGTCGTCTCCGATTAAAGACCTCTACTTAGGTTGAGGCTTACATGATCATAGCCTCTCACAACTCTTGAGCTTCTCAAAAATGCTTGGAAGATTATGGTCTCGCTTGACCTTTCAATGATCTCCTCAAACTCTTGACCTTTCACCTCCCTTCTTCTCTCAAGAAGAATGTTTATAGTGGATCCCTCCATAGCCTACACTTCTTTACACAATATATGATATTGGAAGCAAGGATGTGTCAAATTCACAAATTAGTAATTATTCATATTATCACTTGATTGCCTTTCGATTGCGCCATCGACTATGAGGGAGAGTATAGGTTACGTGGACTCATGAGTTCCTAGCCTGAAGTCATTCCTAATTGAATCAGTCGGTGATGATGATTATCTAATCACAACAGACCCCTTAGGATTTCTTTGTAATATTTTCCTCTATCTCTCCATGCCTACACAATCAAGGTGAGCTTATACTCAATCACTCCTTAAATCAATGGTCTTGGCAGTATACTTTGATGTTTTCTGGACTCAATCATTCAAGATTATTGTCTCTCCTTCGCTACATGATTTCTCTCATTTACAAGACTATCAACTTTTGATGTTGACCAATACCAGAGTCTATCTCAGACCCTTGATCTCCTACATCCACATTATCCTCTTCTCAGAGGACAAGTAATCCACCCACACATGACTATAGCCATACACTTACTCATACTTGAGGGTGAAAATACACTACGGTTATACAAAATCGCATTCACGGCAGCATTTCAGGGCAGGGTGAAAGTTTGGAGCCCAATTTATCCTATTTTTGGTTAATTTCTATTAAAAATGATGAGTAGGTGTGAGCCCAAATTGATGTCCACATGTGTTGTTAACACTTGTAAAATATTACAAGTAGTGTTTTCTTGATTTATGATTATTCACAAAAATATAAAAAGAGTGAAGCTTGAAGAAAGCTAAGTTTGAAGCATTAGGCTTGTGTGGAGTGGACTTAAGTAGTATGAGGACATACCTTGATAAAGTGTGGTAGGTAGAAAGCCAAGGTTAGTTAAATGTTTGAATTAGGATCTTTGTTGATCATTTGAGGGAGGAAGGCTTAGGAGATTAGATGAGAGCCTACAAAGTAGGAGGAGATTTCGAAGGCTTATCGAGAGCCTTGTGAATGGGATGAGTCCCTACTTAGAAGGAGAAGGTTAAGGGGTTGTGATTGGAGGCTCTAATCCTCTCACCCTATCCTTACCTCATGCCCTCTCTCCCTCTCAACTCACTATATAATCCCTCATTCTTCCCTCACTCATCATTTCTTTCTTTCGTGCTCCTTAAGCACCCCACGGGTTATAAGTGTGGGTGTGTGGGAAGCAAGATAGGAGCACATGTGTGTGCTTAGTTCTTAGGAGAAGAGCCAAGGCTATTTAGCCTTGAAGAGGGATTGACCTCTTGTTAGAAGTAGATTGGGTTTAAGGAATTTGGAGTTTGATTGCATACTTCAACTTGTTGCATTGAGATTCATATTGAAGTGAGAGAGTTCAAACTTGTTTAAACTTGTGGCATTTAGAGTGACTAAGATTGTACTAGGTGCATTACTTGTAGTATTTTATTAGTTATGAACTTGAGCAGAACTTTATAGTGAGAGATTTGTCAATTATGGATGATCAGAGTGTTCAATGGGTATGAAAATTTGAGGGATTGTTTATTATAAAGTATGGGAGTTGTGGTAAAAATTTGAGAGCTTCAGTCATTGGGATGAAAAAGTTATTAAAAGTTGAAGGGGAGGGTGTCTAGGAACAAAGCAGCAAGGTTTGAAAATATGTATCTCTTAGAGGGTTATAGATATGGATACCAAAATTTGACACTACCTTCTGAACTTATATATCTATCTTGTGTCAAAATTTTAAATTGATTGGACGTAGGAGTTGGAAGTTATTAGAGTTTTAATGACCGGATGCTTTATCACAGCATTCATACTAAGTAGTTAGAGTTAGAATTTCATGCATAACTTTTGCATATGAACTCTGTTTGTGCCAAAATTTGGTGTGGAGATTTTTGATAAGGTACTTAACAAGTGTACCAAATTTCACTTGAAGAACATAAGTTGGGTGGAAGTTATACTATTCTGAAGTTTAGTAGGAAGACATTGATAGAGATTTACATCAAGAAGAACTTAGAGAAGGAAGGGCAAAGATAAGTATATAAGTATTTTTTAATACTTGTATTTAAAGCCTATGTGCTCATGGAATCCACAAGCGAAGTGTCATGTACCAATATGGAATCAACCACGATGACATGTGATAGCACGGAATCAATAAGCGAAAACTCATGTAGTAGTGTGGAGTCGACGGCAAGGACTCGATTCACAAGAGGGATATCTTTGAAGGCATGCGTGGCCAAAGCGGCCGGGTGGACATTAGAAAAGGCTAAGGATATAACCTTGCCCGACATTAAGGAATGTAAAACTACATAGTGTGGTGTTAATCAAGTTGTGTATATTCCAAGGGTAGATTGGAATTATATATTGGGTTACAAAGACAGAAGTCTCTACATGTCATTATAAACTTTTCCACTCGGGCTAGGACGAAATCGATGGGTGGAGGATTTTTGGTGACAGTAGGCATAGTCTTACATCTCGCATACATTGAAGATTGCTTGACAAGAATTGATTTGCATCCACTAATTCATCATAATGAGTACGAACATGTAATGTTTGTACTTTCACAGTTTCAGGGCTAACATAAATGTACTCATTTTATGAAGTTATAGTTTAAATTCTTATTTTTTAAAGAGTCATATTCAATGATCTAATCATTATCTAACATTCCCAACCATTTCTATATGCCTAAAAGAAGTATATAACACAAAACCCTGGCAAAGGGAGGTTTACGATTGGCGGGCCAAAACATGTGTTTAAAGTCATTTTTTGAGTTTTTTTTCAAAATAAGTTAAAATACCTTTAGGTGTAGACGGGCTTGCCAGTGAATTTGGACAAAAATGATTGTTTCCCTCCAGAAGGGAGCATCGGAGATTTTAGCCCCCATTTGAGCTTCAGCCCATCAAAAACAATTAGGATTTCCTTGTGTACTGGTTTTGTACACCGCGTACTGGTTGTACATCATGAGCCAATCGTCGTCGACCGCGTGGCGAGCAAAACAAAGAATGACCTAACACCTCCAGGTTTAGGGGGGTGTTTCCGGCGACATTCCCTGATCATTCCCTAAGCGACAAAGAAACCATCCACAATAAGAAAACGACCAGGTCTGTCGCCTGGATACACGGAGTACCGATCGTCGGACTGTTTGTACTAACTGTACATGGTGGTACTCAAGGGCGGGGGGGGCGACCGTAGCATGTTATCACCCTTGAATTATGTTAAGTATGGAAATATTCAAATAGTACACACATACAATCAAACATTCATACTTTGGAGGTTTTCAGGCTATGGGCATTACATGACCAACGTGAGCATTGACATTACCACAAATCATGGACTCAACATGACTGCAAAGAAATCAAGGGATTGAATATTATAACCGGGAGTAGACAATGGTCTAGGGAATCTCTCCCATGGAATCAGATTGTAATAATAGATTATAACCCAAGATAATTTCAACTTCAAACACGGATCAATCGATGATCCGTGAACTCTAAAAAGTCTATTGTCCTTTACAACAATTCTCTTACACACATTCGACTCTCTCCTTCCCACTCTCTATGGACTCTCCCTTTTACACGTCCTAAAGGTTATATATATGCCCTTGGGGGATGGAACTTCTCATATCAAACTTTAGCCTTCACAATTCTGACTTCTCTATGTCCTAGGCTATGGCCCGCATTTAGCACATGGCAGTTTAAATGACTAGTTCTTCAACCTTTTTTTACACTTTATTTCCTATTCAGTCAAAAACATCAAAAAAATTCTATTACACTTGCCCATTCCCGGCCCACCTGCCTTGCTCATTGCCACGCTACCACATGCCTTCCACCCGCCCATGTGAGATGTGTGTGGTTGTTGGAGGGTCGTTCCTCCACATCATGTTGTCTACTTTGGCTTTCGATTTGCAGCGCTAGCTTGCTCCTTCACTCCAACGCACTGTTGTAAGCTTGCTCTCTTTGTAGCCTCCAGTGTCATATCTGCTAGGGTATGGCGCCACGATCTCCTTGTATATGTAATTTTGCAAAGGGTTTTCTATGTGAGTGTAGGGTTGTGTCAGCCATAAACCTCCACCCGTTTGCATTTGTGGTCCAGGTGGAAGCAGGGATCGCACGTCACGTCACATTTTGTGACAGCGACGTGACGGCTGACCCAAAAACGTCACTTCGGAGGGGGGGTAAACTGACGCGGTCAACCCCCTGGTCAACCCCCTGGTCGACTGCTAAGTCGACTGCAAAAAATTACTTTTGCAGTCGACCAAGACCAGTCCACTATATTAGCAGTCGGCTAGCTGGTCGATTGCTAAAAGCAGTCGACTTCAAGGAAAACCTAAAAAAAAAATCAAAAAATTCTAAAAAAAATCATGGACCGTTAGATCTTCAACCCAAGAAGATCTAACGGTTCAGATTTTTAATAGATTTTTTTGAATTTTTGAATTTTTGTTTTCTGAAGTCGACTGCTCGTAGCAGTCGACTAGAGCAGTCGTCCAAAAAAGTTACAAAATTGGTATAGTAACTTTTTTTTACTACGTCAGTGCGCGTCACGCCCCGACGTGACGCGACGTGACGCAAAAAAGCCGCGTCACGTCCATTTGCACATCCCTGGGTGGAAGTCTATGGCTCACA
This sequence comes from Polytrichum formosum, assembly GCA_964035585.1. Lineage (NCBI taxonomy): Eukaryota > Viridiplantae > Streptophyta > Polytrichopsida > Polytrichales > Polytrichaceae > Polytrichum > Polytrichum formosum. Next base: position 72,520,710 of record OZ037935.1, on the reverse strand, counting down.
TGTTTTTGTTGACTCTCAACCTTGGAAACCCCATGCTCATGCTCCAATGAAATCAAATATTAAGCACACTCTTTTTATTCAACCCACAGGGCATTAGTATTGAAAAATACTTATGCACCTATGATGATTATTACACACAACCACGCTAACATCTTCTTCCTCCTCTAATCTCCTACATAATGCATGTCCTACTCAACTAACTAATCCAACTTCTAGTACCCTAAGGTACCTCCTTACTCATTAGAGGTTAATTAGAATCCAGTTAGCCTGCTACCCACTAATCCCCCTCCCTATCTTGCCACATGGCTGGGGCCCCTGCCCCTGCACAAAGAATCAGCACCCACACTCCTCCGAGGCATTCACCTCAGCATTCTGGCACTTTGTGTTGAAATCCCACCCTCCTGCCTTGCCTTCAGCTAGCTGCCTTCGGTGAGTTGCTCCCTGCCTAGCCTCAACATTCACACCCTAGCTCTGCAATTGAACCTCGGAGCCTTCGAGGCTACCTTCTGGCCTGGCCGTCACTTAGAAGCCTCAGAATCTGCCTCTCTGAGTCGCAGCCACCTGAATCCACATTTTGAGTCGCTAATCATGAATCCACATTTTGAGTCGCTAATCATGAATCCACATTTCAGTCGCCGCTAACCTGAATCCACATTTCTTATCCAGAGAGCCTTCTCCTGGCCGCACACAAGAGCTCTCCCGGGTTGGGTCCCCTGATCCTGGAAATCTTGGGTTCCATCCCTCCGAAGAGGCTGTCCCCCCCCCCCCTTAAACCAACCCCCACTAGTCCTAAAACAAACATTTATCTTAAGCTAAAACCCAAAACTCACATTAACTCACCCTTACATTCTAACCTAACTGATCCAAATCCTAACTCAGCTATCAACCATCAATCCAACTGATTCTTCAAGCCTCAATTCTAACACAACATCCACTCAAATTTTCAATCTTAACTCAAATCTAAACCTAACAGCTTCACTCTTTTTATATTTTTGAGCAGTTGAGGAAATGCCAAAGTGTAAGGTCTAATGAACTTTTGCGATTAAAGCACATGTGGGCACCACATTGGGCTCACAGGTTGTTGCGTTTTGACTTCTATGGTGCTTGTTGATTGAAAAAAAATTTAAAAATGGAAGGCCCAAGCAAATCAAAAGCATTGACCACTAAAACTTTGTGTTTATGAAGGGCTTATAGAATGCGTAGAAAACTTGCTACTAGGTGGGTTGAATATAGAGAACCAGTTGATTTGTTGGATCGACCATCTCATATGGAGATTGGATTATGTTGGTACCAAAAAGATCATTGATCACTTTGGACTTATGACTTGACTAATCATATCATGATAGACTTAGAAACTATTATTGCATTAGCAATAGTAACTATTGTAGTAGAAAAAAACTTGTATGAGTTACATCCTATAGATTAAAAAGTGTTTAATGATTTTATCAATGATAAACAAGTACTTTTAAAGTGAAAAAATTCCAAGCTTATTTTTTAGACCATGTTTTTCATTATATACGTATGGTAGGTTTTTGCTTGTCTAATTTACTTTGAACAAGCATACATATGTTAAGCTTATTTTTTTGTTATATATATGTATGGGTGCAGTTCCGGTTTAATGAGCCAAAGGACGTGTTGACAGTCCTTAAAAACTGTACCACCTTGACTTTGAAATTACATTACAAAATGAAATGAATAGCAATTCACGTTCTTTCTTTGCAAAAATTTTGTCTATATCATATATTCAATAAATAATTAGGTTTATTTCATGTTAGTAGTCTATAACTAATTTATTTTGGTGCTTACAACAATCTTAAGTAGCTGTTGATAGCTGCTTAAAAATTTCAAACGTGCTTAAGGCAATCTAAATCTTCATAATTTGTATTGAAATTTTGACAATGTTGTATTAACAACTTGGTTAAGGGCAACATAACTTCAAACACCTCACAAGTTACACAACTTCTTGTGAAACTGCATCTAAAATTTTGTATTTCAAACGCACTTTTCAACCTTTAAATGAATTCTTTTTAAAATGGTGCCTAAAAAGAAGTTGTTTGTTTTGTTGTATATGAGGGCATGGACGTGTTTTCCATGATAATATGCTTCATATGTATGGTACTTAATTTTTTAAGATAATATATTGCCTGAAAAAATGAATTAAATCTATAAATTTCTATTTTTGAAATTTTGAGATAACTTTTGTTTACATAAAAGTATGTCAATGAGAGAACACAAGAGGGTGGGTGCATTATGAAAATCCTTCTTAGTGTTGTATGAAAAATATATAAGGAAATATTCTGTAAAACCTAAACAGTAAATAACTTATGTGCAACATAGTTCACTCACAAGGGATGAAATGATGGATGACATCCATAAAATTGATGTAGGGTGGGTTTCATTCATATACGTTGCCCACGTCCTACGGTGAGGATGGAGGATGGTGTTCTATACGAGGTCATCTCTGCCGTCCATGCAGGATTGACTCTCATGAGCCTCTCATTTCCTTCTTGGCCGTCTTCTTGGTTTCTTGTTTCAGCATCTCAGCTTTCTTGATCTTCCGCCCGCCATGGATTTTTGCCGCTCATTCAAGCTGCTCATTCAAGCTACTCATTCAAGCTGCTCCCACCTCATTCAAGCAAGCACCTTCGTCTATTGTGAGTGACACCTTCTTTGAGGTTTTTGGATGTTCTTTTTGAACCTCAAATTCTTTCTTTTCCAGTTCAGAGTGGGACAATGTAGTTATTTGCATGAATGTATTTTGTCTCACATCATTTTAGCAGGGGCAGAACCTGGTTGATTCCTTCTCAATTTTATCCTTGCAAGGTTTTAGAAAGTAGTTAAGGTTGACGAATCCCTCACATAGCAAAATGCTAGCCCAAGTTTCCACTATAAAGTAATATCTCAATGGGCAATTTAAAGAATAAGAGGAGACGAGTCTGTGCTCCTCGTCCTCCTGCTACTGGTTCTTTGGTAGATGAGAGTGTCCATGTAGATGAGGTTGATGAGTGTTTTGAGGAAGGCGAGGAAGAAGTTCGAAGAAGGAGATATAGAAGAGAGTATGCTAGGTAGTGGCAACGGAAATCTAGAGCTCGTATTGCTGAAATTTGTGCCCAAGAAGTTGCACAAAATATTGAATACCATAATAATCGATTGGAAACTACCTCCCAGGATACATCTACCTCCAACCCTGAGTGGAGCCGCTCATTTCAAAGACAAACAGCTTTAGTCGCTAGGAGCATAGTCACATATGTTGTGGAATCTCTCCAACATACAAGTGACAAATTCAAAGAAGTAGCTATTGAGAAAGTGGTTGCCCACCCTATGTGGAAACATCATTTGCCCTCTTATCTCAAAGATTTAGGTAGATTCAAACATAGCCAAGAGATTGTCGACAATCTAAAAAGAGGGTTGACCGATCATTTGATTGGTCAGAGATCTCAACTTCTTGTAATGGCAAAAGATATAGTCTGTGCATTGGCTACATCTCAATACAATGCTACCTCTTGCAGAGAAGTTGCCAGGGTCCTAGGTGTTGATCGTAGGAATATTAAGAAGGGCATTGTTAGGCGTGAAAGTTTAGACCACTCTGGTGATGCATTCTGGAGGACCTACAAGCGAGCTAAAAGGGCAGATGCTCTCTCTACCGCATTGGTGGAGCTTGTAACTACTTGGTGGACAGTAGAGACCACTGTGTCACCAAATAGGAAAGATGTGACCTACAAACGAGTTGGAGTGTAATTTGATTTTTTGGTCAGATTAGGTCAATTTTGAATGATTGATGACTTTGGAGTTTAGATTTTACTTCAAAAGCTCAAATTAGTAAGAAAACACTAGCATTATTGACTCTAAAGCTAAACGAGGTTAGTATGGGTAAAGATAACTATGAGGGTCAAGGACAGGAGATCTAAAAGGGGAGGGGCTATTGGGCACGTGATAATATATACCGGAGAACTCACTAGATCTGGTTATGAGCAGGCGGAGGAGAGAAGAGGCAGGGAGACAATCGAGGAAGAGAGTCTGTTTTTCTCTTTTTAGTTTTTTTTTGGTAGGAGCTCTCCCGAGAAGGGAGAGGTGGTTTGGAGAATCGATCTTTGTAAAGGACTATAATCTGTAATTGAAATTTTGTTGGGTGTGAAGCCCTGATGGAACCGAGAGTCTGTGTGTAATTCTTATGTGGTAATGGCAATTGTCTTATTGGGAGTTACATGATTTCATGTTTGAGAAGTGAATTTTGTGTGTATATCAAGTTGTTTCTGTGCCATAGTCTTGATGATGTGACCAGGGTGAGAAACTCGGGATCAAGACTATCGCCCGGATGGATTGAATCTGATGAAAAAAATATCTGTTTTCCTGGGTGTGTTTCATGATCAGTTACTATGGCCATTGTCTGTGTGGATATGAGGTTGTACATTTCTGGTGTGTGAAGGAGTGTAATCGGAATTAATCAGGTGTATGACTGTCATGCTTGGACCATGTTAAAGGTAGCCTTCTCTTCTTTTATCCGGTACTACCCTATCTCCGGTAGTACCTTACCGGTACGCGAGGTGTCTTAGTCCAGTTTTCCTGACGGCATCCTAAGGCCTAGCCTTCTACCGGTTTAGGTATGAACTATCCTTTCATACACCTGTTTCTTCCTTACCTCCCTAGGGTCCGTGCTACTATTACCCTGCCTTTATTGATAAGACTGTTTGTATGCCAGTTGAATCAACCAGTACCCCTACCGGTTTCTCTACCGGGTTTCCTGGGGATCTACCGGTTATCTCCTGCATACTGGTTTCAAGACTTATGCCCGGTTCTGACGGTACTACCTTAATAGGATGATTAAGACGAGTTCTAACTACCTGCCGTGAGGCCTTCTCTATTCCTTACTTACGCACCAGCCGGATTTATACCTTTACTACCGTTAACACTAAAGTTACTACTGTTAATGTATTACTCTACCTATTATTTGTTATTGATCATAATCCTCGATAAGCTCCTTTGCTGATACTCCTAACCTACTGCTCTCTTCTACTACCACTCTCAGAGTTAGTTCACAATCTACTCTTTCTGCACTTACTTAACACTTCTTATAGAAACACTCAATTAGTATAATTGCATTCCCTCATACCGTTATACGTTTTAATACTACAGAATTCTAAGTATTCGTCTAGTATGGATTTTACCACCATTTCCTTAGCCACCTTACAAATAATCCCTTTCTTAACATCAGGGGGTCAACTCCTAACTTCCATTTTCATCACGGGGAGGTCACTGGCGAAAATCGTAGAAACAACGTGCGATAAAAAATAGGGTCTAATATATTCATTGTAGGTAAATTTTGCAAAAAACGTACATATAATATAGGGGGTTTTAAAATAGTGAAACATGTTTACATGTAAAATACCATCACATATAATGACCTCTTTTATCGAGTCAGTACACGTAAAATAGCGTGGAAACAATTACTAGGGGTAGCGGGTCTAGGGTAGGGTCTGTGCTAGTGGATGAAAAGAGGAGATTTTCTGTTGAAAATGCTTGGATGGATGACTTCGCAGGATGGCTTGCTTGAACGTTACTGAACCAACGGTTCCAATGTGCAGTGAATGGTCTCTACCCACGTGCCGGGAAGGAAAAAAATGCAGTATAAGTAAAATAGGGTATTTTAAAACGATTCTCCCAAAATTTTATAATTACTAATAGGGTGTATTAAAATACAAGCATTTTCCTTTATTTTGAAAAATACCATACCTTATAATCTTTTCTGCAAGGTAAATAGCCCCCCGATAAATAGGTCCTGAGCACACGTGTATGCATTAATTAAAGAGGGAGTGACCTCCCCGTGATTTTCATACAACCAATACTTAGAAGAAGCAATGCAACTACACTGTCAGCCATAAACCCCCACCCTTATGCGTCTGTAGTCCGGGTGGAAGTCTATGGCTCACATGTCTTCTCCAACTGGGTGTATTAACTTCTTCAAGTGAGAAAAAACCCGGACTTTACTGCCGTGACAACCGACCAGTCACCTCGGACAAGCAGTAAAGTGTGGTCGTAGTCGTGTCGGACAAGATGTTCCCGATGGCAGTGAAGTTTGGATGCTCAGCGTACTTTACTTCGTGAAGTCATGCCCTACTTCGTGAAGTCATGTCCTACTTCACTACGTCTCGTCAATATAGGTAAGATCAGACACGCGTCCATATAACTAAGGCTAGTGGACTCATGGCACTGGTACCAGTCATGTATGGTATTTGCACTTCACTACAAAAAGTCATATCATGTGTAATGCATATACATACACTCCACTTACTGGTCAACGTTAACAACATGGTTGAATCGATTATGTTCTCATGTGGTGGTGATTAGTTGAATTAGTTTTCCCACATTACTGTTTCCAGTAATCATGCACAACAAGTGGAAAGTCAATAAGTTGGTGGTGAGCGTCTATGACTGCTGATAGTAAATAAACATGACAATTGCATATATTTCTTACTTCATGCCGTGACATCCACTTTACTGAATGGAGTAATGTTTACATCAACTAGTGGTTTCTAGTTCAGGGCTCAAAACATGGGATTAATGCAGAATAGAATGCAAGAGATTGATGCATAGACTAAGGCTGAAACTAATGGAAGAAGAGGTGAAGTAACAACTCACACAACTACTAACTCATAATGTCAAATCAAATGTAACCTAAGCAATAACATAACTCTCCAATAGGGTTCAAAAACCCTTTTGTTCAACACTCATAGGGTTCATAAACCCTCTTTGTCCTACCTTCCTCTTCCTATCCTCCTACAACTCTTTGCTCTAACTACCTAGAGAGGAAGGAGAGAGATAGAGAAATCACAAGTAACAAGTGAAGTGATCCTAGTAAGAGAGATCCTAATGCAAGAGGTCCTAATGTGTGAGAGGTCCTAGTGTTTTCGACAGAGAAAGAGGAGAGAATAAGCCTCCGTGCTCTCCTCCAAGGGACTACCCCTTTTAACCCCAAGGCATTTTTCACCGTAGATCAAGTCATACCTACATCTAATGGTTGGCACCCACGGCCGTCACCACCCTAACCCTTGATCAAACCCCAAGATCCACCGGTTGGCATTCATGGCCGCCACTCGAGATCCAACGGCCTTCATCCGCCCTAAACTCCTCCGCTTCACGTCTGTGAGGCCAAACCCCCCACCCTTAAGCGTCCGTAGTCCGAGTAGTGGGTTTGGGCTCACATTCCTCCGCGGTATTGGATTTGGACTTGGATGAGTCCATAGTGCAAGGTTCACCCTTCAAGTGGTCTTGGATTTAACTTTGGTCTTTGCTTCCTTTGTCTTGCCATCGCGAGAGTGCTCCACATTCTCCATTAATTTGTGCACGTGGTTTATTTTTAAAGAGAGGATGCAAGTGTTAAAAAACACTATTCTCTATAGTCAATCTCAAATACATTTACTTGTGAAAGCCACACATAACACTAACTAGCATAATGTAACTAACTACTTGTCTATGAGCTAATTAAGTAGGCTATCTACTAAGCTCCTTCATGAACCCATCTCTTTACTTTCTAATTACATAAACCTAGCTCCTTCATAAACCCAACTCCTTCATGAACCCAACTCCTTAGCTTCTAACTAAATAAACCCAGCTCCTTTATAAACCCAGCTCCTTCATGAACCCAGCTCCTTAGCTTCTAACTAAACAAACCCAGCTCCTTTATAAACCCAGCTCCTTCATAAACCCACAACTTTGTAGTTGTAATCCCCAACTACCTCACTAATTATTCAAGCCCTTAACTAATCTTCCTACCTAATTTTCCTAATTCTACTAACAACCCCTTTCTAATCACACAATTCTTCTCTAATCCTAAAATCCTAAAATCCTAGAGAGGAGAGGGGGAGAGAGAATTTCCTAACTTCACTAAAACTAACTAATCCACACAAGTATATTTTTGCACTCATCACAACATCAAGTGCTCAACTCTTAAACATGGAACTTGCAACCACGTGTATTCAAAACATGAACTTTAAATACCACAAATTGGAATCATGAATTAACTTTAAAATCCTCCACGTCAACACTAATTCTACCAAGAGGTCAAGCCCTCTTCAAGGCTAACAAGCCTTGGCTCTCAAACTAAAAACTAAGCACACACATGTGCTCCAATATGGCTTCCCACACCCACACTTATAACTCGTGGGGTGCCTTGGAGCACAAAGGAAAGAGAGGATGAGTGAGGGAAGAATGAGGGATTATATAGTAAGCTTGAGGGGGTGAGCACCCTCAAGGCTCACGATAAGCCCTTGAGATTTCCTCCTACTTAGTAGGCGCCAATCCTATCTTCTAAGCCTTCCTCCCTCAAATGATCAACAAGGATCCTAATTCGAACATTTAACTAGCCTTGGCTTTCTACCTACCACACTTTACCAAACTTGGGATGCTTCAACCCAAACTTAGCCTCCTTCGCTTTCCGCCGCCATAACTTTCTCCCCTTACTTTCCCAAATCGTCGCTCACCACTTAATTCAAACCACGATGCTTAACTCGTGATTTGATTGGTGCTTTGAGAATTTGCTTATCCTCCACCTTACATTCTTCCTTGGACCTTCCCCATTAAGTGGCCATGATGAGGTGGTCCACTTGTGCGCTCCATGTGATCCTCCATTCATCCCAATTCGAATGCACTTGCCTCTTGAGTCACTTTGGTTGTCTCCATCCATTTGTACTAGCCTACTCACTAACTACTCAATCCAAGTTCTCCTTACCTATCCTCATTCACTCAAATCCTTCCGAAGGTAAAAACACAATAACAACTCACATCCTAGCCTCTTACAACATGGTACTTCTAAGACTAACATTTCACTCTTTTTATATTTTTGTGAAGTAACATGCTACTTCAAAGTGCATCAACTAACATTTCAAGGGTCTAAGACTAAATGTGGGCACCCTTTTGGGCTCACATAATTGGCGACCATCGGGGGATGAATCCAAACATCTCTTGCTCCAAGGGTAAGTTGCCTAGTCAAGCTCGGTACTCCTTACATCTACTTCCCGATGTACGGGTAGGAAAGAGCTCACCATTCAACGTTTCCAATTGAATTGAATTATTATGAAAGACCTCATAGACAAGGTAAGGTCCTAACCATACCGCATCGAATTTCGCCGGAAATTCAAGCTTTCGTGCGTCTTGAATCATGACCATCATTCCCGGTGTTAGGGCCCTTCTCTTATGTCGTTTGTCGAAAGTAATCTTTCTCCTTCTTTGGATTGCCTCAATATGTTGAGCCACCATTCTCCTCCCTTCGTCAAGTGCTTCCAAATCGGTTAGTCGATTTCGTAAGGATTGACTTTCGGTAAGTCTCGTACTCACGGCCATCCTAAGTGACTCGACTTCATATTCGATTGGTAGTGTCGCTTCAAGACCATAGACTAAGGAAAATGGTGTAGCACGCGTAGTTACCTTATAGGTTGTACGGTATGCCCAAAGTGCCGCCGTTAGTTTCGTATCCCAATCCCGCTTCGAGTCTATAACCGTCTTGCGTAGTATACTCACCAAAATTCCGTTAACCCTTTCCGTTTGTCCATTGGTTTGTGGGTGGTAGGGAGTAGTCTTCCGGTGATCAATTTTAAATTTCTCTGTCATCTCTCGAATCAAGTCATTCAAAAAGTGAGTACCCCTATCGCTTACTAGGATCTTCGGCACCCCGAACCGCGAAATTATGTTTTCGTACATAAATGTTGCCGCGTGTTCCGCCGTGTCGGTCTTCACCGCTTTGGCTTCCGCCCACTTGGTGAGGTACTCGGTTGTCACCACAATATATTTCATTCCTTTTGAAGATTGGGGATGGACCTCACCCACATGGTCGATGCCCCATTTTTCGAAAGGAATTAAGGGTAATGATACATGTAAAGGCATCTCCATTCTAAGGTCGTTTCGGGCATACCGTTGGCAAGCGTCGCATTTCCTTACATAGTCATGGGCGTCCTTAAATAGTGTAGGCCAAAAGTAGCCCGCTCTAAGTATTTTTTGCCCGGTGAGTTGACCCGAGAAGTGACCGCCGCAAGCGCTATCGTGGCAAGCGATTAAAATCGCTTCAACCTCCGTTTTTGACACGCATCGTCGTAAAATACCATCGGACCCCCTTCTAAACAACCTATGGCCCACTACAACAAATTGCCTACTATTTACCCTCACCTTCCTTCTCTCTTCTTTTGTCCACTCTTTGGGCAACTTGTGGGTTGTTAGAAATTCCACTATGCCCGCATACCACTCCGGTGTAGAAGTGACCACAAAGAGGCTATCATCTACTAACATATCATTTACCGGATTTTTTCCTATCTCCTCCGACAACCTAGACAAGTGGTCCGCTTGTAAATGCATACGACCCGGTTTATATTCCACCGTGTAGTCGAATTCTTCTAATAACAAAACCCACCTAGCTAACCTACCACTTAACTCCGCCTTGTTAACTAGATACTTGATAGCCATGTGGTCAACAAAAAATACAACCGGGTTGCACATGAGGTAATGCCTAAACTTTTTAACGGAAAACACCATGGCTAGGCACTCCCTCTCCGTTGTAGAGTAGTTTCTTTCGGCGGGGGTCAATTGCTTACTCGCATAAGCTATAGGTTGATCCTTCTCTTTTTCTCCCGTTGCTTGACAAAGCGCACTCCCTATTGCCACATTACTAGCATCACAATAGACGTGAAAAGGTTTACCCCAATTGGGTGGTATCAACACCGGATAGGTGCTCAACCTATCCGCAATTCCTCAAAGGCTTTTTGACAAGCATCCGTCCACTCGAATTTGACATCCTTTTTGAGCAAATGGGTAATGGGCACCGCTATCTTTGAAAAATTAGGAATAAGTTCCCGGTACCATCCCACATGTCCTAACAACTTAGAGATCCCCTTGGAATTGGTTGGAGTTGCCAAGTCGCTTATGGCCGCAATCTTATCCGGATCGGGTTCTCTACCTTTCTCACTAACAACATAACCCAACAACACTCCCTTATTCACTCCCAAAAATGTCTTATCCGGGTTCAATGCTAACCTCATCTTCCTACACCTAACCAATGCCTCCCTAACACAATGTAGGTGATCGTCCACATTACTTTGTGTGCTAAAATCGTCCACAAAGACGGTCATGGATTTGAACAACAAGTCGGTGAAGATATACATTACTAATCGTTGGAAAGTAGCCGGGGCATTACATAACCCAAATGGCATCACTACCCACACAAAAGTACCCCAAGGTGTAGTAAAAGCCGTTTTATGGATATCTTGGAGGGCTATGGAAATTTGATTATAACCCGCATACCCATCCATAAAGGTATATCGCGAATGACCTCCAACCTCCTCAAGCAACAAGGTGATAAAAGGTAAGGGGAAGTGATCCTTTTGTGTGCACGAATTCAATTTCCTATAGTCGACACAAACCCTTAATTTCCCATTTTTTTTCTTTACTAAGACCATAGGAGAAACCCAATCCGTGATTTCCACCGGCTTGATAAACCCGGCCTTCAATAACCTTTCCAATTCCGCTTTCACCAACAATTGCAATTGAGGATTCATCCTCCTCTCCTTTTGTCTAATTGGCCTCGCCCCCGGAATTAAAGGAATCCGGTGCTCTACCATTTCCCTAGGAATTCCCTTAAGCTCATCGTAGGACCATGCAAAAGTATCACTAAACTCATCCACCAAATTGCTATACTCCCTAACCTCTTTCTCCCCCAATTTGGAACCCATCTTCATTTGTCGGGTTTTTCCATTCTTTAATTTCACATCCACGTACCGCCAATCCGCTTCCGACACATGTGTTTGTTCCTCTTTGTTCCGATACCAATCGGAAGGCACATTGGGGTAATCTTTCACATCTTGACCTACAACTATCCCCGTAGACGTGGTCTTGAAATGTAAAGGCTCCTCCAATTTCGATGACTCAATAATCACATCCTCCTCTTGAGTCCCATCTACATGAATTAAACTAACCTCACCCTCTTCCACGTCATCTACCCAAGGTGTTAACCCACCGCTAACCCACGCTTCCTCGGTGAGCACCTCACATGGCTCCAACAATGAGCCCTCTCCTAAACTAACACTAGGAAATTCACTCCCTAAGCCTACTTGGTGAAATGTAACCATTACATCAACCTCGGACTCGGGGTACTCCCTTAGCCATTGGGCATAATCCCCATTATCCCCATAATTGTAAAAATTAGGACCTAGACTTCCCGAGCCCGAATCTATAACAACCCTTTGACCTTCGGGATGGACGACTCCCACCAATGCCTTGCCAATCTCATTCTCGTTTAAGTCATCAATTTCCTTCTCCAATGGCAAATACATCTCCTTCTTCATCCATCCTTCTAATGAACCAATGGACACTATGACCCTATTACCCTCCGGACCATAAGTGATGGATGGTTTAGGTCCACCCCAATTGACCATAGCATTCGCCATCCGCAACCAAGGCCTACCTAGCAAAATGGGGAAGGTGTCCTTGTTGGAGTGCATTTTAATGACATGGAAGGTGACCAAGTACTCCTCGCCTCCCGTAGTCATTCTACAATCCTTGATCATCCCCAAAGGCGTAGTCGAACTTTGATTTGCCATATTTATGACCAAAGGTGAAGGCCCCGTGAGTCCAAGTCCCAATTTTTTCATAGTATCCTCCGGTAGTATATTTAGACTACTCCCTCCGTCGACTAGCACATTAGGAACCACCTTATCTACTATAACAACTTCTATTTCTATAGCTTTCACGTCTCTTCCACCTTGTGATTGGATCCTAGCGGCTATTTTAGCTTTCACCTTCCTCATCCTCTTGTGTACCGGCATTCCCTCCTTTAATGTTTTCCTTGCCGTGGGTGAAATTTCCAATAGTTGGCCGAAAGTAATATCCGCCTTGAGTGTACTAAGGTCCGCCCACAAGTCGTACCCGGTAGATCTTTCCACCTTAGAATTACCCACTACGTCGAATTCGTCTACGGGAACCCCCGGTCCTTCCCATTCACCCACATCGCTATTATCCAAGTCATGTACCGCATTAGTCCTCTCCCTATCTTGTAAAATTATATTTTCCCTCTCCACATCCTTAGTAGCTCTTCTAGCTACCCTATCCAACTCGGAGAGATTAATCTCTTCATCCGAAGAGTAATTTCCTTGCTCTCCTATTCTTACCTCCAACGGGGCATCCCCTCTCCTAGCCCTAGTAGTTACCGCTAGTGCAGGTGCTTCTTCAACCACACCCTTACCCTTCACTAACTCATATGTAATAGCATTGGTGTGAGGAGGCCATTGACTTTGCTCCTCTCCAATTCTCGTTGGGAGAGGAAGCATGTCATCACATGTGGCCTCCAACACTCCATCCATGAACCTAACATCTTGGGAGTTAGATGGTCCCGGATCCGTTGGAGGCGCTTGTCTCCCGTTACTACCATTAGGTGGAACTCCTTGTCTATTTTGTATTGGAATGTAACCGGTTGTAGTTTGCAAGCCCGCCGGTGGATGAAAAGTTTGCCTAGCATTACTATGGTCATAGTATAAGTTAGGTGGCCTAAGTTCATTGGCCGGTACTCCTTGTGGCCTAGCACCTCGCATATTATCCCTTGCTTGTTGTTGTGGATTAGCCACCGGGTAAGGGACATTAATTATTTTGTCCGGTTGGCGACACGTATCCGAGGGATGACTTCCTCCACAATTGCTACAATTAAACTCTTGACCTTCGGACCAACATTGTCCTTGAGCGTGCCACCTTCCACAAAAGGGATGAAATTCCTTCTTCTCTAAATTTTGGCCACCTTGCCCTCTAGGTTGTGGTCCTCTATTGCTTCCATTTCCATAGTGAGGTGGCGCTTGACCTCGTTGATTTTGTTGAGGTGGGTTACCGTTTCCTCTTTGGTCACGGTTTTGTCCACTTCTACAAAATTGACGCGTGTGGCCCGGTTGGCCACATTGGACACACCATAATCCGGAAGAATGCCTACCCGACTCAACCGGGGGTGGAGGCCCCGGTTGTTGACTCCGGATCATTAATGACATTTGATCCGTGAGGCTTTGCATTTGTTTTATCATAGCCTCTTGGAATCCTAGTTGGCTAGCACCTAGTCTTCTCTCAACCTCCTCCAAGTGTGGATCCGTTCTAGGGGCCGGTAGTGCCAAAAGAGGTGCCGGTTCCCTAACCGCTAAAGGTCGGGGGCCGGTGTCCACAATGGCATATGGAATTTGGTTCTCATACTTAGCGGGTTCTACCGCTACCACCCTAGGGCGTATGGGGATGAATTGTGGGATCAATTCATCCTCCCTTCTCCATAGCCTTTCGTGATCTTTATCCAAGTTTTCAATATCTCTAGCCGCACGCTTGGCATCCGCCAAGGTCAAGGGATTCCTTTCTAGAACACCCCTAATAGTTCCGGACTTAAAAAACCCTTGAATGAAAAATTGCTTTAGCGTGTCGTCGTTGAGCATGGTACCCACAAATCTAGTGCACACCAAATCAAACCTCCTAATGTAAGCCGAAATTTCTTCCTCCCTTCCTTGCTTCAATGACGACAATGCCCTTAATGCGGTACTTTGACCCACTTCCGGCCTAAATTCGTTAAGAAACTCCCTTTGTAATTGTTCCCATCCCCTAAAATGTCCCTCGGCATGATCCCGATACCATTCATAGGCTTCCCCCTCTAGAGTGGTAGGAAACCACACTAACCAATAACCCGGGTCGGTTATGAGGAAGCTAGCCAACCGTTCGATATACCGTTCCATGTGCCGAGAGGGGTCCTCATCCTTGGTCCCATAAAATTTAGGGAGATGAGATGGCATATCCATCGCCGCTAAATTTTGTGGAACCACAATTGGTAGGCCTCTTGGCCTAACCAATGGGTCTATTGGAGGTATAGGAGGTATGGGCGGAATTGGGGGTATGGGTGGTGGATCCATCCCCCGTTCCTCGGCCATGGTGACCGGTGAACTATTCAACAATCCCCTATCAACTTCTACCGGGAATTCTTCTCTAAGTGTGTAATTTTCCGAAGAAGTTTCACCACTCAATTTGGAGGGAGTGATCTCCTCTTCAAGTTGAGCTCCAAGTTCTAAGGTGTCTAGAATTGACCTAGTCCTAGGTTCGACGTTCAAACAACTCTCTATTCTAACATTATCTTGTTCTAATCTATCACTGATTTTAGAGGACCGCCTCTTTCGAGTAGATTTCTCTAGTCCTACTATCAAACTTGGTTTTTGTGAGCGAGTCCTACCTTGCATTCCATAAGAATCGATCGACCCTCACTTGACCACACATAATCCTAGCAATTCCCCTCTTAATATTTTCACTTGTCTTGGTGTGGTTATAATTTTTTTAGGAGGTGAGGAAAAGAACCTGCAAGCCCACTTAGGTGAAAGAATCCCAATAGGGGATAGGCATGTTCATGTTAATTTTTTGGTTAAGTCGGAGCATCACCTCCGCACCTTCCCGCAAATTAACACTCACCACAATACCGATTGTGAGGGGGTGACCTTCCGAGTAGATTATGTTAAAAGTCGAGGCTTCACCCTTCAACTTCTCACACCATCCACAATTCGGGAATTACCCTCTACAACGGATAACAACAATCACGAGTACAAAAGGCATTCCTTAATTAGTTAATGAGTTCACTTTGAAGAAATAAACATACCTTGAGCAATCGCATCCCCCTGTGAGTTAGCACTCCCCTCAATCGTGACTCAATGTAACAACACCATAAACTTTGTGAAATATTAATTTAATCTAGAGCATGAAATGACAACTCCCAAAACTTTGAGACTCACCCCGAGGTGAGTGTCAAAGTTCAATGTCCTAAGGTGAATTTACCCTCTAATGTTTTAATGAGCTACTCGGTTATAGGTTCCTTTTAAGTTCTTAGCAAATCCCCAAAAAGGTTGAGGACGTACCTTCGCCGCGCTCCTTCCTCAAAAATGAATTTGCGTAATTGACAATGCAATTCATTCCAAGGAATAGTTGAAATACAATGAATTCAAATGTAACCCAAAGAGAGAATACTTACCGAGTTTCGGGTGCTCCTTCCCTTCTCTCAAGTTTGTGTCTCCAATTTTTCCTAGTTGCCTCCAAGTCTCCTAGTCGCCTCCAAGTCTTGTAACTACCTTCCGCTTCGCTCCCGGCGGACGCACCAATTATGTGAGGCCAAACCCCCCACCCTTAAGCGTCCGTAGTCCGAGTAGTGGGTTTGGGCTCACATTCCTCCGCGGTATTGGATTTGGACTTGGATGAGTCCATAGTGCAAGGTTCACCCTTCAAGTGGTCTTGGATTTAACTTTGGTCTTTGCTTCCTTTGTCTTGCCATCGCGAGAGTGCTCCACATTCTCCATTAATTTGTGCACGTGGTTTATTTTTAAAGAGAGGATGCAAGTGTTAAAAAACACTATTCTCTATAGTCAATCTCAAATACATTTACTTGTGAAAGCCACACATAACACTAACTAGCATAATGTAACTAACTACTTGTCTATGAGCTAATTAAGTAGGCTATCTACTAAGCTCCTTCATGAACCCATCTCTTTACTTTCTAATTACATAAACCTAGCTCCTTCATAAACCCAACTCCTTCATGAACCCAACTCCTTAGCTTCTAACTAAATAAACCCAGCTCCTTTATAAACCCAGCTCCTTCATGAACCCAGCTCCTTAGCTTCTAACTAAACAAACCCAGCTCCTTTATAAACCCAGCTCCTTCATAAACCCACAACTTTGTAGTTGTAATCCCCAACTACCTCACTAATTATTCAAGCCCTTAACTAATCTTCCTACCTAATTTTCCTAATTCTACTAACAACCCCTTTCTAATCACACAATTCTTCTCTAATCCTAAAATCCTAAAATCCTAGAGAGGAGAGGGGGAGAGAGAATTTCCTAACTTCACTAAAACTAACTAATCCACACAAGTATATTTTTGCACTCATCACAACATCAAGTGCTCAACTCTTAAACATGGAACTTGCAACCACGTGTATTCAAAACATGAACTTTAAATACCACAAATTGGAATCATGAATTAACTTTAAAATCCTCCACGTCAACACTAATTCTACCAAGAGGTCAAGCCCTCTTCAAGGCTAACAAGCCTTGGCTCTCAAACTAAAAACTAAGCACACACATGTGCTCCAATATGGCTTCCCACACCCACACTTATAACTCGTGGGGTGCCTTGGAGCACAAAGGAAAGAGAGGATGAGTGAGGGAAGAATGAGGGATTATATAGTAAGCTTGAGGGGGTGAGCACCCTCAAGGCTCACGATAAGCCCTTGAGATTTCCTCCTACTTAGTAGGCGCCAATCCTATCTTCTAAGCCTTCCTCCCTCAAATGATCAACAAGGATCCTAATTCGAACATTTAACTAGCCTTGGCTTTCTACCTACCACACTTTACCAAACTTGGGATGCTTCAACCCAAACTTAGCCTCCTTCGCTTTCCGCCGCCATAACTTTCTCCCCTTACTTTCCCAAATCGTCGCTCACCACTTAATTCAAACCACGATGCTTAACTCGTGATTTGATTGGTGCTTTGAGAATTTGCTTATCCTCCACCTTGCATTCTTCCTTGGACCTTCCCCATTAAGTGGCCATGATGAGGTGGTCCACTTGTGCGCTCCATGTGATCCTCCATTCATCCCAATTCGAATGCACTTGCCTCTTGAGTCACTTTGGTTGTCTCCATCCATTTGTACTAGCCTACTCACTAACTACTCAATCCAAGTTCTCCTTACCTATCCTCATTCACTCAAATCCTTCCGAAGGTAAAAACACAATAACAACTCACATCCTAGCCTCTTACAACATGGTACTTCTAAGACTAACATTTCACTCTTTTTATATTTTTGTGAAGTAACATGCTACTTCAAAGTGCATCAACTAACGTTTCAAGGGTCTAAGACTAAATGTGGGCACCCTTTTGGGCTCACAACGTCATCCTCCGTTCGTCTCCGTTCGCCCGTTCTCATTCGTTGTCTTCCTTCATACTAACTACTTGACCAAAGACAATTACTACTCACTAACTTCCTCTAACTCCAAACCCAACACAACAACCGCTCATCACTTCAAACTAAATCTTAAATCAAAACACCAAAGCTTCACTCTTTTTATGATTTTGAATACTTGAACAATTGTCAAAGACAAGTTTTACGGAACTTAAGGGTTAACAACACATGTGAGCATCATATTTGGCTCACATACACTTATCACATAATACACAATTCCTACCTTCCTATTCAGTTAGCATCTTACTCACAAAACCCAACACTCTATTAATTGAATTCCTAATACACATTCTGAGAATGAGAGAGAGAGAGAGCCTTCCTCTCTTTCTTAAGTACCTTTCCCCCATCTTCTTCTATCAATACTAACCACTCACTGGAATTACCTTATCCATTACTATCCACTCCTTATCTGTCACTATGGCTCGTTCTTATCCCTAATTGCTACTTTATGATACTACTCAAAAAGTAACTTGAAAACCTCTTTAACCTGATACTGCTAAAAGTTACTGTCTACCAATCCCCTTTAACATTGCCCCCCTTCTAATCTAAATTCCGCCCTCGGAATTTCTAAACCATCGCTACTGGTTACCTAATGCCTATGCTGATGAGACTTGCTTGAAGGCGCTCCTGATGACTCGGCAGTCCGCTCAGCTTCTGGAATTAACGACGTAGCCTAATTCACTGTGGGCAACACGGTAGGTCCCCTACCATAATGTGGCGGTGACCCTGGTCGAGTCCCCGGCGTCCTCAATCGTGATCGTGACGTCATGTCTCCTACCGGGGGTCGAAGTACCGTGTCTCCTTCCGAATCAAGTGAATTATTTTTTTCCGCCGCTGCTACCGAACTCGGTGGTCGATCTTGGCTCCTACCTTGAGAAGGCGGTCTTGGGCTTCTGGGTTGGTTGGGGCTTCGACGTTCCTCTGTCTGTCGAGGAGGAGGAGATCTCGTCTTGCTTCGACTGCGGCGAGCTGCTGTTGTAGGTCGGGGAGAGCTCCTTGGTTGACTTCGGCTTCTGCTTCGAGGCCGAACCGGTGGTGAAGAAGGCGTAGGTTCAGCTGGGGCGAGCGGTGCTGAATTTGATGGACCAGCTCCATCACCTACTACTTCGTCATCGGACTCTTCCTAATCTAAAAGAGGTGCTTCGGGCATTTCAAACTCGGGAAATGCTAAGCGGTACTCCCTCAGCTGACGAATATACTCAGCTTCATCCCTTCTAAAGGAATCAAAAAGCTCTCGGTAGATTTCGGTATAGCTATCCTCAATCTCACGAGCCTTCTTCTTCCTTTCCCCACTCATTTCTACCGCTAACTGCCTTGCCAACAAAGTAGTATAATTCTGAACTACTTCGTGGAATTCATCTAAGCGGTTTTTGCTCAACACCCTAACGCTGTCGACTTCTTCTAACTGTCTAATCCTAGCACGCAGACAGTCGATCTCCCTTTGCAGTTCAAATTTGGTCTGCCCATCCGCTGGTGATTTCGAACGTCATCTCGCGTTTTCCCTTAATTCTTCTTCCAGCTCCGCGATACGTGCTCGTAATCCTTCGGTATGCCCCATCTCTTGGGCCAATGCTGCTTCCCTCTCCGTCAATTGAGTGTTCAGCAATTGAATATTCCGCTGCTGGTTCTGATTGGCGGTTTCGAGGTTCCCCACTTGAGCCTCCCGGTTTGCGGCTTGCTGATTTGCCGCCTGCAATGCTATTTGGAGAATCGCCGCTTGTGTCTGCCAATACTCCTTCTCCTTTTCCATCGCCAACCTTGCCGCCTCTGTAAGGTATGCCTCCCTGTTTAGTGTAGCAACTTGCCCCACCAACGCTCTCCTCTCCGCTTCGCGAGTATGAAGATCCCTTTTCAGCTGCTCTTCCGACGCCCGAATTTGTCCCAGCAACCTGTCTCAATGGGCTAATGTTTGCTGCAGCTTCCCAATCTCTTTGCTCATCCCTGCGATATCTCTATCGGCCTTCTTTTTGATGTTTCGGCATGCATTGTCGACTGCTTCCCTTTGGTTGGTGCGGAAGCGGTCCCGAGCTTCTTCTGCCAACATCCTCAGGGTTGTTTCCAATTCCACCTTTTCCCTGAGCTCCCTTGTGGCCGTGCTCACATTCTGGACCACCTTCTGATACTGGTTTAGTGACCCTAAGACTTTATCCAATTGCTCTAGGGTTGCTTCCGGTATCATCTCGCTTGGCGGGTCCAAGTGGAAAGCTGCTCTATTCGATGGTGATTCGAACAGTGGTTTCCTCGTCCCCGAAGGTGGTGTTTTCTGGGTCACCACCTGCTTCCCTTTCCTCTAGTCTTCTTCCACCGTGGTGGTTGGGGGTGCCTCCTACGTGATGGCGGCGGGACTCGTTCTCTTCTTCTTCTTCTGTCCTTTCGAACCCTCCCCCTCGTTCGTCTTCCTCTTTCCCCGTAATGCTTCTCGAGCAGCTTCTCTCCTTCGTTGCTTCTCGCCTTCAGATTCCTCCTCCGTTTCTTCATCCGCATCCACTAGTTCTACCGTGGCCGTGGTTGCTCTTGAACTCTGCCCCGGCCCACTGATTGATAAGGGAGGTTGCAAAATGGTAACCGGAAACCATTTTCGCAGAAGTACATCAATCACCTAGGCGGCTACCAAAATCGGTTGCCCAGTTTCCCCTCCTGGCCTAACTCTCACAAGGTTGCACAACCTCTCGAATTCCTTCACTAAATTTTTGTATAAAATCGCCGCCCAATTAAACTCTCTACCCATCCCTTCTGCTAAACACACACACTTAACTAAATTATGAGCGGCGTACGTCAGCTTCTTCTTGAATACTATGGCCTGCAAAATTGCGTAGATCCTCGGAATGTAGGGTCCCGCAAACTTGATGACTGACCACCCTTCCCTGGTCAGTGAGTTTGCCCCCGAAATGTGGGATACATGTTCGCCCCATTCATCTGCTGCAAACCCTGGGATTTGTGTATGGCTAAAATTATGCGGTAATCCCAAAAACTCGACAATCAACTCCTGGTTGATTGTGATTATCCTTCCCTTTACTACTGACTTGATGACTTTGGCATTGAAGGATAAATCCAGTCCTCTAATGAAATCTGCCACTAAATCCCTCCTCAGTGTTCCCCACCTAATGTGCTTGAATCCATCTAATCCCACTTTCTTGGCCCACTCATCTTCTTCTGCCATTGCTGCCCACTGATGAAACTTCCGCATCGTCCTCATCTCGAACTCCTCTGGTATGACATAGTTCCTCGGCGTTGCTGGCCTCATGATCGGTGGTCTCGGGGGGGGTAGTCATTGGTTGGAGTAGCAATATACGTGCGAACAAATGATAGGGTATTTTAAAAACATGGGGGCTAAAAATTATAAATGGACTTAAGAGTAATATAGGGTATCAAAAATGGCATTGGACATCTTTAAAGTACTATAGGATATGGAATAATAGGTAATTTGGAATTATAAGTAATGCAAGCCATTTTTCTATTAACCCAAAGTAGAAATTGACATAATGATAGCATGTGAAAAAAAAAAAAAATTGGAAGTAATACCCCCCTATAAAATAGTGGTTGTTCGCACCTATATCCTTAACTTTTTAACACACTGCCCCCCCCGAGTCGGCCGGTGGTTGTGGTTGCTGCGGGTTGGTTTGCCTCTGCGTCCTTCTTGACCGTCTATCCAACGCTACTTCTCCTTCGCTCTGTTCACTATCGGTAACTACGATTCTCTCATCCTCTCCTGCCATTGTTCTTGCTGCTTCGGTTGCTAAAATCTGAAGATTTGAATGACGCTTGAAAAATTTGGCAGCGCTTCGCTCTCTCCTTACACTTCTTGCGTTGTTTGCTTGTAAAAATGAACGGTTTAAATAGATCTTCTGAGGGTATGTCCCCCTCATATCTCGTCATAACTACCGTAATAATGAGACAACTAACTGGCGTCACTCAACAAAATTAGTTCCGCCGCCATTGTGGGTTGCCTCTTCATATCCCATGCTATTATGGCGGCTATTGAATTTTAGGCTTCTGACGTGTATATTATCTATTTTTTCTTGCCTATCACCCATACTGGCCACGTCTGGGAAGCCGTCCCTGTTGTCATTGTTACCCCCACTACCTCTATCTAGCTCTAGGGTAACGGTGTCGTCTGGTAAGCCGTCATTATTATCATTGCTACCCCCACTACCTCTATCTAGGTCTAGGGTAACCGTGTCGAAGTTTAGTTTGCTACTGGTTTCACATAGATTACCAATACCCCCTTTGTCTACCGGGTGTTGTTCATCCACCCCGTTGGATGATGTTTCCAAGACCCTATAGGGTTTCAGTTTGTTAATGTTTACTAGTACCGGTTTAGGATCAAAAGTCTCCTCATTCACCAATAGTACAGTATTATTTGGTAAGACATACTGCACACGAAATGGACCATGCCACCGTTGTTTAAACTTACCGGGATGGTCTTTTGCGCCTTTGGGAAACCACAGAACTCTATCTCCGAGTTGAAATTGTTTAGGCCAGTAGTGATCTTGACTCCAAAGTGCTCGCTCCCACTGTCGATGAGTCTGCGTTTGCCAAGCTTGGTCTCGTGACTCGTCCAGCAATTCCAATTGTCTGTGCCTTGCTTGTATTATTTGCGTTGGTTGTTCCTCCCGACTCCTGTCCACTGTAGGTAGAATGTACTCGGTAGGCATTAACGGAGTCATCCCATAAACCAGCTGAAAGGGTGAGAAATCGGTAGCTACCTTGAAAGATGTTCGGTATGCAAACAGTACCGTGGACAAGTGTTCGTCCCAGTCGCTGCGAAGGTCACTAATGAGTTTAGTGAGCAATGTGCCAATAAACTTGTTGGAGGATTCTGCTTGGCCATTACCTTGTGGATAATAAGTTGTGGAGGTTCGGTGTTTAATCAGGTAATGGTCTGTTAGGTACTGGATTGCCTCATTGATGAAATGAGTCCCTTGGTCACTTACCAGATAAAGCGGACAACCAAAACGGGTCAAAATGTTCTCGTATAAGAAGCGTGCGGTGACCACCGCCATGTTCGTTCGTAATGCCTTGGCCTCCACCCACTTGGTAGCGTAATCTGTTGCTACCAGGGTATATTTGTTGCCGGTATATCTTCCTACCGGTTTAATTGGTCCCACAAAATCCAAACCCCATTTCATAAATGGTTCAACTGGCAAGTTGGTAATCAGCTGGGCCATTGATCGAGTATTCAGGCCTCCTGTTTTTTGACATTCGTCACAACTACGGCAGTATGCAATCGTATCTTTGTGCAATGTAGGCCACCAATAGCCGGCATCCAAAATTTTGCGTATCGAGATGTGGGATGCCAAATGTCTGCCACCTACCCCCTTGTGTAGCATCTCCAGTACGACTTTACCTTCACTTGGATCAAGAACTCGCCTCGGTATCAGATCTTGCCCTTGTTTAAACAAAATACCGTCTTTGAGAAAGAAACGGAAACTTTGAAGGGTTAATCGGCGTTTTTGCTCCTCTGATAAATGAGTTGGGTACTCCCCGGTAGCTAAGTACGTTCTGAGGTCTGTATCCCAAGGAATGGATATTGAAAAAAGTGTGGCATCCGTTGGTTGATCCGGAACACCCATTGGAGGTTCAGACTTCGCTAAACATGTTAAACCGTCAGCTACCGTGTGGGTTCTACCGGATTTGTATACAACCGTAAATTCGTATTCTAGAAAGAGAAGTAACCATCGGGCAATTTGTCCTGAGACCTGTGGTTTGTTGACAAGGTGTACTAAGGCCATGTGATCTACATAGAATACGAACTTGTTTGCCAGTAAATAATGGCGAAATTTATGCAACGCATAAACCATAGCTAAAGCTTCCCTCTCGGTAGTTGTATAATTTCTTTCTGCCTTATTCAACAGTCTAGAGGTGTAAGCTATGGGCTGATCACATTTCCCAGTAACATTCTGTGCTAGCATAGCTCCTACTGTTAAATTAGAAGCATCCGTATGAACGTGAAACTCTAATTCCCAATGCGGTACTATTAGTATGGGGGCATTGACATACCGGGATTTGATGTGATCGAAAGCCTTTTGACATTCTTCAGTCCACTTGAACTCTTCCACCTGCCGCATTAGCTTGGTAATCGAAGCCATGATGAATGCAAAGTTTTTGATGAAGCAACGGTAAAATTGAGCAATTCCGTTGAAAACTTGAATATCATGAGGGTTCTTAGGTGTTGGCATCGACACTAACGCTTCCACCTTCTTCGGATCTGGCATTTTACCTTCCTTCGAGACGATGTACCCTAACACAATACCAGAGAACACAAAGAATAAGCTCTTCTCCGGATTGAGGTTGATACCTGACTGTCGACATGCTTCGAAACATTGTTTTAGTTTCTCCAAATGGGAATCCATGGCGCTATAGATGTTGAAGTCGTCTAAGAAGATTTTCATGAATTTATTGAGAAATTCTTTGAAGACGGTGTCCACAGCGCGTTGGTATGTTGATGGTGCTTCAGTTAAGCCGAATGGCATATTGATCCACGAAAAGGCCCTCCACTCCGTTATGAAAGTTGTATGGCGATGATCTTGCTTCCTGATTTTGATCTGGTAGTATCCTGAGTATCCATCGCAAATGGAAATTGCATCGTGCCCAGCTATCTGGTCCAAAACTTCGTCGGTAAACGGAAGAGGATAAGGATCCTTCTTAGTCGCAGCGTTCAACTTCCGGAAATCAACACATATCCGTAGTTTCCCATTCTTCTTTGGAACTACCACAATGGGGGACAACCACGTGGCTTCCTTTATTGGCTCAATGAATCTTGCTGCCAACAGTTTGTCAATGTGTTGTTTGACTATGGCTGCATAATTGGAGTTCATTCTGTAGCGTGCTTGATGATCTGGTGGCATCGAGGTATCCAACTCGATCCTATGTTCTGCAATGTAAGATGGAATGCCCTTGAGCTCCTGATAAGACCACGCAAAGACGTCCTTGAATTCTCTTAATAATTCCTCAGTTTCTTTCGCGTACCTTGGTTCCAGAGCTACATTCAACTTGACACACTTTGGCTCTTCTTCTGTTCCCAAGTTGATTTGGCGAATCTGCTCTGTTTACAGTAACGTCCAATCCGCAATCTTCAGGTTTTTAACCTTTTCGTGTGATGGTGTGTCATCCACAGCAATGTCCCCTATGATTGGTTGGAAAAAATGACTGGGGTAGTTCTGTGATGGTTCCCGATCCAATAAGCAGGGTAGAGTAACAGTGCCAATCGAAAACAATTGAGGTTCGGTTTCAAACAAGGTATCTTCTTCCTCGTCAGTTACCCCTTCCTGGAAGTCATAGCAAATGAGCACTTCCGGTCTCCGGGTATTAAGTCCTAATTTCTTTGTTACCGGAATCACACGAGTAGTGTCATTTCCTTCAATGGTCACCATGTTATTACCCCAATCATAGAAAACCTTAGCATTCCGTAGCCATGGCCTTCCTAACAACATTGAATAGGAATCATCAACCACACTACTATTCATGACAGTAAATGTCACAGTGTAAGGTATGCCGTGGATACCTATACGAACGTCTCGGATCAACCCTACCGGTTTAGTGGTAGTTTGATCTGCCATTCGTAGATTGTAAGGTGCAGGTTTTGGTGCTGGTAATCCCAACCGTTTTCGTAAATCTTTCGTGATAATGATCACACCCGATCCTCCATCGAGAAGAACATCCTCCACAGTGTTTCGCCCGACTTGAACCGGTATGACCGCCATTTGATAATCAATGGCTACTGCAGCTACAACATTTTCGGGAAGTCGTTCTGTATTTTGTTGACGCGAGGTACCCGGTGTTGTTAAGTATTCTTTCAATGTGGGAGCTAATTGCATCAATTGTTTCAAGGTCAACGTATACTTACTATCCAAGACTTGAGATCCCAAATCCACCAATACATCCTTCAGTTCAGTAGACGGAGCTGGCAAAATCACTTTGGGTGATTCCATCTTAGGAAGCCCTATCCATTCCATGGATTGACTGACTACTAGTGTGTCCTGTAGTTGATGAATGGTCTGAATGAAATCATTCTTCAATTGCTCTTCCCTTTTCCAATCTTCCGGGGATTTCTTCTTCAAGGGTTCCTTCTCCTTGAATGCTACCTCTTCGTTCACTTTGCTTCTAGTGGTTACCATGTTGACATTTGCCTCATCCACTCTAGGGGGATTTCTAGGTTCCTGCTGCGGTGGTTGGTTTTGCCTATTTCGGAACATGGCCTGAGCCTCGTCTTTGTAAGGGCAAAAATATGCCTTATGTTATGTTCTACCACAAATGTAACAAGGTAAGGGCCTGTCGTTCGGTCTAAAATGAGGTCTTGCCGGTATCCCTCGATTATACTGTGCCGCTACCTCGTTAACTGCTACCGTGGTTTTTTCCTTTAGTCTATTTAAAGGATTCTCTGGATTGAAAAAACACTTCTCCATGACATGTCCCTTCCGTTTGCAGCAAGCACACACCTCCTCATTGGGTTTAGGATTTGTTTCCTCTTCTCGTCTAGTTGAAAGGCACTAATAATTTTATGCCCATCCGAATCTGCCGTATTTTCTTCACATAACACCGCCGCTTCTTTCAAGGTTACTAACGAGCCCTTTTCTCTAGCCGTAAGTAGTCGTAAGTATGATTTTAATCATGTTCTGAAAAAGGTAGTTAAGAAAGCGTCATGTGGCGGGTCTTGCAAACAGTTTGCCAGTTTGACTAACCTTTCAAAATAAGACTCTACCGTTTCTGTCTCTCCTTGTTTAATGTTTCGGAGAGCCATATAAACTTGTTCATCCGTTTGTACTTTTCTATAGCGTTTACAAAACGCTTTTGTCAGTAATTCGAAGTTACTATCTGGGTAATTGTTCAAAACATTCTCACCCCATTCTGACTCTTTGTCCCTCAACGTGTAACAAAAAAGATTTATCATCTCTTCATCCTCCGTTTCACGATTTGCTTTTATAGCTTTTCTAAACACTCTAATATGAGCATCTGGATCGGCACCTGACTGATACAATGGATATGGCAATGATTTACGAGATGGTAAGGGCGTAGGTGTTACCGGAACAGGTGGCGGCATTGTGGTGTACCATGGTGGAAAGTAACCTGGTCGCATCCAAGGTGGTGTGTCCTTCTTGTTAGCCAAGGAAAGAACTGCCTTATCCATGACGGAGGAAACCCTACCGGGAACCAGTCCTTGGTCCATTGTCAAACCACTGCATGGTCGCCAAATGTTAAAGGTAGCCTTCTCTTCTTTTATCCGGTACTACCCTATCTCCGGTAGTACCTTACCGGTACGCGAGGTGTCTTAGTCCAGTTTTCCTGACGGCATCCTAAGGCCTAGCCTTCTACTGGTTTAGGTATGAACTATCCTTTCATACACCTGTTTCTTCCTTACCTCCCTAGGGTCCGTGCTACTATTACCCTGCCTTTATTGATAAGACTGTTTGTATGCCAGTTGAATCAACCAGTACCCCTACCGGTTTCTCTACCGGGTTTCCTGGGGATCTACCGGTTATCTCCTGCATACTGGTTTCAAGACTTATGCCCGGTTCTGACGGTACTACCTTAATAGGATGACTAAGACGAGTTCTAACTACCTGCCGTGAGGCCTTCTCTATTCCTTACTTACGCACCAGCCGGATTTATACCTTTACTACCGTTAACACTAAAGTTACTACTGTTAATGTATTACTCTACCTATTATTTGTTATTGATCATAATCCTCGATAAGCTCCTTTGCTGATACTCCTAACCTACTGCTCTCTTCTACTACCACTCTCAGAGTTAGTTCACAATCTACTCTTTCTGCACTTACTTAACACTTCTTATAGAAACACTCAATTAGTATAATTGCATTCCCTCATACCGTTATACGTTTTAATACTACAGAATTCTAAGTATTCGTCTAGTATGGATTTTACCACCATTTCCTTAGCCACCTTACAAATAATCCCTTTCTTAACATCAGGGGGTCAACTCCTAACTTCCATTTTCATACAACCAATACTTAGAAGAAGCAATGCAACTACACTTATCACATAATACACAATTCCTACCTTCCTGTTCAGTTAGCATCTTACTCACAAAACCCAACACTCTATTAATTGAATTCCTAATACACATTCTGAGAATGAGAGAGAGAGAGAGCCTTCCTCTCTTTCTTAAGTACCTTTCCCCCATCTTCTTCTATCAATACTAACCACTCACTGGAATTACCTTATCCATTACTATCCACTCCTTATCTGCCACTATGGCTCGCTCTTATCCCTAATTGCTACTTTATGATACTACTCAAAAAGTAACTTGAAAACCTCTTTAACCTGATACTGCTAAAAGTTACTGTCTACCAATCCCCTTTAACAGACCATAGCCTTGAGTTATCCAATAAGAGCATGCAGGGAATTTATAACAAACTAATGAATTACTTATGAAGACTCGAGTGATTGATGTTCAGGAAGTTTAATCATCTTCTTGAGAAGAGAGCAATTTATTCACAAAGTTTAACAATCCCATCAGTTCTACACGGAGAATTGGGTGTGAGGCCCTTTTGCTATTCTTGGGAGTTTTTATTTTATTTTATTTTATTTCAAACCTGGATTTCTCTCACAACCTTACAAGTAGGCTATAATCTAATTGATGCACCAAGGTGTGAAGTTGTGAAGGATGGGGCAATGCTTTTACGTTACACTTTCCGGGAGTAATTATTCTCGAGAAAGGGAGTGATTTATTGGGATTAGAACAAACTGAAAATTGTCTGAGCTCTCGGTTGGGAACTTGTGTGAGATCACAACGCTTGACCAAGGCCATTGACGTGCACCGATGATCCGGGTGTGAAACCCTTGACATTGTGGAAAATTTGTTGATTGTAATTTTACGTGAAAAATTAAGTGAGACACCAGGATGAGAGGTTTCGACGGATATGACGAATACAAAAATGGTGTGAAGCCCGGGTAGTCGATGAATCCAAGAAGTGAATCTTCGAGGAGGAAATGAGTTAAAACATGGATTACACAAGCATCGACATCTGATTTCCATGTAGCATAGAATTTGTACGAGGATCACGGCCAACCGCGAGACCATAGTCGAAGGAAGGCGAGGAGTCAGGTCTCGGGAGGCGAACGGTGCAGCCGAAGAAGATGAAGAGGTGGAGGTTATCCCATAACGAATGCCAGGTACCCCGCATGCAAGCATATAAGGAAATATCAGTAGAGTCCCGTTTGGAAGTCACTACAAGGTTACTGGATAATTGTTGGGCTACCAAGACTATGGCCATTTGACACTAGGCTCTGGTCACTGTTCGCTTAGGTCCTGTTAGATTTAGTTACTTGCTACCAGACTTTTGCAAATTGTAATAATTAATCTTAAAAGCATTAAGTCAATTATTATTTTGATAATTAAGAGGGAGATGACTAGGAACCAATTTAAACATAATAAGCTCATGTAATCACTGTAAAATTATGAAGGGATCAATTAATAATTATTACAAATTCTTATATTAATTTTTCAGAGTATGTGTCTTTGCTAACGTGTTTCGGCCTATAGACACTGGTTACCCACAGGGTGGACGCTTTTCAAAAATTGGTAAGGACAATGGTCCCACTGCCTCATTAAATATGAAGATAACTTAAGGAATTGAACAACCCGTGGGGTTGAACTACAACATTTCTTGATCCATTAAATCATCATTTAATTAAGGAAAGACTATGGATCAAATCAAGGTGCCCTTGGCCTTGGTTATATGTGGTTATTGGTTACTCCAAAAGACTATTGATGAGCTGTGACTCCCTGCATTGAAAACCCTGGTATAGCGAGTCGATACTACTGGACTATGGTTGTGAGGGAGAGACCGAGCAATTGCATGTACAACATTGAGTGACCCTTATACCCCATTCCTTAATATAA
The DNA here is from genome assembly GCA_964035585.1 of Polytrichum formosum. NCBI lineage: Eukaryota > Viridiplantae > Streptophyta > Polytrichopsida > Polytrichales > Polytrichaceae > Polytrichum > Polytrichum formosum. The sequence continues at coordinate 72,490,859 of OZ037935.1, read as the reverse complement.
TAAGTCCCATAATGCATCTAATAAGTGGTTTTGCCCGGGATTATCATAACAATTTCACCCCTATTTCATTGTGATCTATCAATTCACCTAATAGTGATACCTAGAGTTAAAACTGACACTCATTCAGCCTTCCCTGTGTGGTTTTGTTAATGAGAATCCAAATCAAAAACCTATCTACATGGAGTGAAGGTCAAAATAGAGCATCCTAAACATTACTTGCAAGTATCAGAGGTAATCCACTTCAAGCTCTCTTTCCTTTTACTTTTTAAATATTTTGTTTCCTCATATTCAAGTTTCAGCTCAGGTCAATCTTGACATTAATTGTAAAGGAACTTCACACCCTTTTCATGTACTTACAGCACCAAATGTCAAAGTGTTGAGGAGGTTGTTAGTGCTACTATGGTTAATATACAACCCTTGAACTCTAACAACAGAGCATGGTGATTCATTTTCTCCTTGAAACCTTACAATTTGGTTATATTCCTTATCTCAGTGCTCACTGCTTTCTCTACAGACTTCAATTGCTTACAATATCACACCATCATGGTTCACTCCTATCCATTAAGTCATAACTCCTTGAAAATAGGCACAAGTCTCTTATTCAAGCACTAAGGTCATTGGTGATGTTCATGAATCCTTTCTTTAAGTATATTTTCCTTGTACAAGAATGATTCATCCTTCTTTCAGGACCTTAATACTTATTTTGTGACCATTTCACTACAAACCACTGAATGAAAATAATAGTGCTTAAAAAATTGGTGCTTAATAATGGTCTCCTGCTTACCCAAACTTTAGGGTATTTATATCTAAGGGCACAATGCTTTCTAAGGTGGAATTGCTTACCTCAAGTTCCATGGGTATGGGAACTACTTATGTTGAAAGACATATGCTTAATTTAAGGGCTTATTGCTTATATTTAAGGGCTAAGGGCTCATTGCTTTAGAAAATAAATGTTGTTTCTTGTTTTAAGGGCACAATGGTTATTCAATAGTGAAATACTTAGTGAAATGTGGTAGTGTCTAATCGAGTTTTCCTACCTTGCTTGAATGCAGTTGGAGTTCTTCACAACATTTAGGACATCAAACCCTGAAGCTGCAGTCATGATATCTTCTTTTCACAGTGTGAGCCCAAATTGATGCCCACATGTGTTGTTAACACTTGTAAAACATTACAAGTAGTGTTTTGTTGATTTATGATTATTCACAAAAATATAAAAAGAGTGAAGCTTGAAGAAAGCTAAGTTTGAAGCATTAGGCTTGTGTGGAGTGGACTTAAGTAGTATGAGGACATACCTTGGTAAAGTGTGGTAGGTAGAAAGCCAAGGTTAGTTAAATGTTTGAATTAGGATCTTTGTTGATCATTTGAGGGAGGAAGGCTTAGGAGATTAGATGAGAGCCTACAAAGTAGGAGGAGATTTCAAAGGCTTATCGAGAGCCTTGTGAATGGGATGAGTCCCTACTTAGAAGGAGAAGGTTAAGGGGTTGTGATTGGAGGCTCTAATCCTCTCACCCTATCCTTACCTCATGCCCTCTCTCCCTCTCAACTTACTATATAATCCCTCATTCTTCCCTCACTCATCCTCTCTTTCCTTCGTGCTCCTTAAGCACCCCACGGGTTATAAGTGTGGGTGTGTGGGAAGCAGGATAGGAGCACATGTGTGTGCTTAGTTCTTAGGAGAAGAGCCAAGGCTATTTAGCCTTGAAGAGGGATTGACCTCTTGTTAGAAGTAGATTGGGTTTAATGAATTTGGAGTTTGATTGTAAACTTCAACTTCTTGCATTGAGATTCATATTGAAGTGAGAGAGTTCAAACTTATTTAAACTTGTGGCATTTAGAGTGACTAAGATTGTACTAGGTGCATTACTTGTAGTATTTTATTAGTTATGAACTTGAGCAGAACTTTATAGTGAGAGATTTGTCAATTATGGATGATCAGAGTGTTCAATGGGTATGAAAATTTGAGGGATTGTTTATTATAAAGTATGGAAGTTGTGGTAAAAATTTGAGAGCTTCAGTCATTGGGATGAAAGAGTTATTAAAAGTTGAAGGGGAGGGTGTCTAGGCACAAAGCAGCAAGGTTTGAAAATATGTATCTCTTAGAGGGTTATAGATATGGATACCAAAATTTGACATTACCTTCTGAACTTATATATCTATCTTGTGTCAAAATTTTAGATTGATTGGATGTAGAAGTTGGAAGTTATTAGAGTTTTAATGACCGAATGCTTTATCACAGCATTCATACTAAGTAGTTAGAGTTAGAATTTCATGCATAACTTTTGCATATGAACTCTGTTTGTGCCAAAATTTGGTGTGGAGATTTTTGATAAGGTACTTAACAAGTGTACCCAATTTCACTTGAAGAACATAAGTTGGGTGGGAGTTATACTATTCTGAAGTTTAGTAGGAAGACATTGATAGAGATTTACATCAAGAAGAACTTAGAGAAGGAAGGGCAAAGATAAGTATATAAGTATTTTTTAATACTTGTATTTAAAGCCTATGTGCTCATGGAATCCACAAGCGAAGTGTCATGTACCAATACGGAATCAACCACGATGACATGTGATAGCACGGAATCAATAAGCGAGAACTCATGTAGTAGTGTGGAGTCGACGGCAAGGACTCGATTCACAAGAGGGATATCTTTGAAGGCATGCGTGGCCAAAGCGGCCGGGTGGACATTAGAAAAAGGCTAAGGATATAACCTTGCCCGACATTAAGGAATGTAAAACTACATAGTGTGGTGTTAATCAAGTTGTGTATATTCCAAGGGTAGATTGGAATTATATATTGGGTTACAAAGACAGAAGTCTCTACATGTCATTATAAACTTTTCCACTCGGGCTAGGACGAAATCGAAGGGTGGAGGATTTTTGGTGACACACAGGTTAAAGCCTTGGTTTGTTTACTGTCTTAAGGAGTGGAACACTTGTACGTGTCGGTACCATACCGAACTTGGGGAGTTATTGATAGGTTTCAATAACATGCGAACTGTTGGGAAAGGAGTACATGGTCAATGTCAATGCCTATGTGAGGAAGTTTGTCAAAGAAACTCCATACAACCATGTGCGGAAGGTCATAGCTACTTGCTTCAACATTGTGGGGCACATCTACATAGATTTGAGCGTATGAGCAGTTTGTGGACCACAATTTTGTGTCCTCAACCTATGTGGTCGAAGTGGTTCAAGAGAGAGTGCTTGATGGCTGAATGTAATTTGTGTGGTATTAAAAACCTACAGTTTTGTCCAAGTGAACTTACTACAGATAGAACTGTAAAGTGGCGTAGGATTTCACATATCGTCGTGGGGAAGATCAAAGATGGAAATGACAAGAAGGTCCCTCAGGTAGAGTACATGGAGTCCACTCCTAGGGACTTCATAGAGTACCTCAAGCCTAAGCTAAAAAAGTTTATCACTCATAATTTTGTGGTGCATTGGCACGAGACCCAATTCAAGAAGTTCATTTCTAAACTGCCAAAAGATACAATTATGTCATGTATCGATTTTAGTCAAAATTATGCCATGAAAGTCCAAAATGAGATTCAATCCATGCACTGGCACTCAGTTCAGATCACTATTCTAGTACATATTGCCTATCGCTACAACCCAGATTTTGTTGAGGGTGACTTAGTGGAGCCTGAAATATTGAAGGAGACCCATTATTATATTTCTGATGCACCTGAACATGATTCTGCATATGTGCAACATGCATTCAGTTTGAATTGGAAGCACCTAACTGACAGTGGTTGTTTCCCACATCGCCATGTGGTATGGAGTGATGGATGTAGCGCACAATTCAAGTCAGCTACTTGTTGGTACCATCTTGGTAGGTATCACAACTACACTGCAAGTCCACAACTACCAGGAGGATGCCAGCTTGCGTGAAACTATTTTGCTACTGGACATGGCAAGGGGGAGGTGGATGGAGCAGGGGCACTTTTGAAGAGAGAGCTTCGAAAAGAACAAATGAAGCCAAATGCCATGAAGATTCAAAATGCCACGGACGATGTTGCCTACTTGAAACATGAAGCAAACAAGTATCATGCCTCTCACCCCAATGCTAGAAAGATGATCAATAAGCATTTCTGGTAAATTAAGAAATGTAATATTGATAGGTCTAGAGTTGTTGATGCTTGCACAGTGAAAGGATCACTGAAAGCTCACCAAGCTAGATCCAAGTCACACACCAATCCCACGCTGGTGGAGTGGAGAGATTTGTCATGCTTTTGTCTTGCATGTGAAAGTGGTTTAGAAACTGATCTTTGTGATAATCGAGCACATGTTGAGAAATGGAAGCTCACAAGGATGAGGCCTAAAAACAAATATCTAGCTAGAGAGGCCTATATGGAGGTTGATGAGGAAATAAAGTATGGAGATGGGGGACAAGAAATGGCTGATGATGTTTGTGTTGGGGATAATGTGGCTATCAAATGCGAGACCCATGGAGAAGAGGAATTTTGGATCCTCCTCATTGATCAGTGTGCTCACATACTATATGAGGACATTGTAGACGGTTGGAATCAAAGTTATTTCATTGGGGATTTTGTTGTTAGGGGGTTCTACTATGAAAAATTACGTTCAGGTAGTCGGACTTACTATCTTTTGGAAGATCATCCCCCTGCCTATGCATACTCACATCTCATAGTTGCGTCCAAATTCAACATGCCTCCAACTGTCCACAATTTAAAAGGCAACATGGCTACATACGAGTTGATTGATGAGGTGTCCCAAATCATAAGTGCAGGTGTAGAGGCATTCCAATTAGTAGTAGATGATTGATAGGATTCACTGCTTTGTGATAGAGGCATGCTAGTAGAGGCATGCTAGTTGGTTACAGATGAGAGGCATGCTAGTAGAGGCATGCCAATGATGTAGTAGAGGCATGCTAGTAGTGGCATGCATATTAGCCTAGGATCTGGTGTATTAGATGCATGCATATTAGCCTAGAGGCATGCATATTAGCCTAGGATCTGGTGTATATAGTAGAGGCATGCTAGTTCGTTACAGATGATGAGTACTTACATTTTACAAACTGTAATAAATAATAATGATTGCAATTGTGGCAATTTGACATATTTGTGGGCATTACATTATGTCAAATAGATGGCACTCAAGCATTATTTAAGTTACTACTTGACACCTACTAACCTCGTACTAACCTTCAACATGCTCCAGATTTTGAAGAGGCACTTGAACTCCATCATGAAGTTGTGACATCGCAAGGTTAGTGTGATTACCTCTTATGCGAAATTGATTATTGGGTTCAATCGATGTAGGTGTGGGCGTGTTTACCTAGTACTGCATGCACCTTGAAGTTCACAAGTATGTTGAAGTTCACAAGTATGTTGTCAGTCTCGGTAGTTTGTGCTCAAATTCACTTAGCAGATTAATCTGAGGAGTCTATCTACTTGGTTGGTTGATCCTATGAGTTACCACTTTGGTTAGAGCTTACATTAGTTGTTTGAGGAGTGTCAGTATATTGGGTCAATTTTTGTGCATTGAGTTTTGGTTTTATGCATTGAGTTCTGGTTTTACTATATTCATAATGGTGAATCCTGTTCAGTATAGTGAGGAGTGGTTTCGGGATGTCATTGGGTTAGAAGGTGATTGTCTAGATCCAAGGTTGATTAGAGGAACTGAGCACTGCCAAAATATATGAAAAGGCTTGTGTGAAAGTTTGGGGAGCAAGATATGGTCACAATGGGTTTTTGCTTAAGAACAATGTAAAAGACCATGATTTCAATGCGACAGTGTTGAATCTATGGCAACAAGTATTTCAAAAGACTTATCCACCTGCAGGAAAGATTACCTTTCAGTTTGCTGCAGGAGCTACAACATCCAGGATGAAAAAGAAGGTGAATTGGGCACGCTATGCAAGCAGAGTTCGTTCCTATGGTCACAATGCACACAAAGGGGTGATTGACCAGCTTGATGTGGAGAAAGAAGAAGGGGAAGAACACAAGGAGCTTCAAAATGATATGGACGTTGAGAAGGTGGAGGATGAGGTAATGACAGAGAAAGCTGTTAGTGGTGAGCTTGGGGTAGAGAATGAGGTGGTGAGGGATTTAGAGAAGAAGGTGGACCTTGAGGTAATGACAGAGAAAGGTGACAGTGATGAGCTTGGGGCAAAGAATGAGGTGGTGAGGGATTTAGAGAAGAAGGTGGGCCTTGAGGTAATGACAGAGAAAGGTGATAGTGGTGAGCTTGGGGCAGAGAATGGGGTGGTGAGGGATTTAGAGAAGAAGGTAGACCTTGAGCTAGTGTCAGCTGTTACAGAAAAGATTGTGGAGGAAAGGAAGGATGTATAGGGTTTGGAAGAGAAAGGAAAGAGTGTGTTGGAAATGAGAGATGTTCAACCTGAGATGTTGGCAGAGAGAACTCCCGATGTTGACAATATGTATGGGTGGACTCTTGAGAAAGATACTCTCTTCAATACTTTGACAAGCTTGGAGGACGAATTGGGAGAGATAGAACATATAAACTTACAGATTGGCACACATTTGACCAAAACTAAAGAGTATATGTTGGTAGCAGTAGAGAAGAGATTGAAGGTGATTGAAGGTCGTTGTGAGGATGCAGAGAGGCAAGTGAAAGCAACTAGAGATGTGGAGGGGACAAATATTCAGGTTTTTTGTGACCTTGAACTCAGAGATGCTCTTGCAGAAAGAGAGAAAACAACGACAAAAAAAACTACATTGTTGTTGAAAATTGCAGGATTGGAATTGAAACAAGAGGAGACCAAGCAAAAAATGTCATCATGTCTGGCACAGTACACTCTGGGTCTATATGAATATTTCAATGTGGACTGCAAACTAACAGAGGCATCTGAAACTACCTCAACTATAGGGAGGAAACGCAACCGAACTCCCCCATCTGAGATGGCCACATGTAAATAGCCTGTAAGGAAAATTTGTTATAGGCTTCTGTCATTGGGCAACACCAACTAATTTTTCCAGCTGTACAGTGTGCAAGATGATAAAAGGCTTGGCACAAACCCAAAAATCTAAATTTGCAGAGAAACAAACATTGGTGGATGGTAAGTTGTGTTGGCTTGCTTTCATTATTTTTCCTCATATTAATTGATGTAGCTTGTGTGAAAGTTCTAATGAATTTATGCATACTTATGTGTTTTTATGGCTTATACAGAAGCATCACCTTCAAGTGCTGACGAATCTCCATCAAAGATTAGGAAAGTGCTCAGATTTCCAGATGTGTGACTTAGGTGGAAGTTACAGTGAACATTGCAGTTGCTTACATCAACATGCTTTCTTGATGTAGCAATCATAAAGTAACTACACAACTGTCAGCCATAAACCCCCACCCTTTTGCGTCTGTAGTCCAGGTGGAGGTCCATGGCTCACATGTCCTTGCTGACTCCTTAGCCTCGATAACCCCTTGCTCGTGCTCCAATAAAACTAAATATTAAGCACACTCTTTTTATTCAACTCCACAGGGCGTTAGTATTGAAAAATACTTATGCACCTATGATAATTATTACACCACAACCACACTAACATCCTCTTCCTCTTCTAATCTCCTATATAGTCTATGTGCTATCCAACTAATTAATCTAATTCCTAGCACCCTAAAGGCACCTCCTTTCACATTAGAGGTTCATTAAAACCCAACTTGACTGTGCCACCTACTAATTCAACTCCCTGCCTTGCTACATTGCTGGGAGCCTCGCCAGCAGCTTCGCAATCTGCACACAGGCCCTTCGACCAGCAGCTTCGCAATCTGCACACAGGCCCTTCGACCAGCAGCTTCGCAATCTGCGAGAGAGAGAGAGAGCCAGAGCAGCGAGAGCCGCAACCTCTACCTGCCCCCTATCCTCTGATCCAGAATTAGCCAGGGCCAACAGTGCCCACCCCCTTAATTCGAACAGTTCCGATCATTTTCCAAACAATTAACTCAGGCCTTGCTTGGCCTTAACACTAAGTTTACATAACCCCCTAACTATCCCTTTTACTTAATTCTTCCTCCCCACGAACACTGAAAACTAATGCCTAACCTCGAACACAATTCTAGCACATGCCTAAAAACACAACACTTTTTATGCTTTGAATTTTTCAAATGCAACGACAAAAGTCCAAGTTCTACTGTTTAATATGATAAGAACACATGTGGGCCTAGAAATTGGGCTCACATAACTGGCGACCATCAGGGGATGGATCCAGAATTTCTTGCTATGCAGGCAAATTGTCTATCAAGCTCGGTACTCCTTGCATCGACTGCCGAATGTGCGAGTCGGGAAGCTCTCCCCATTCAATGTTTCCAATTGCAACGAGTTGTTTGGGAATGCCTCTCAAATGAGGTACGGACCCAACCACATGGCGTCAAACTTACCCGGAAACTCTAACTTCCGAATATCTTACAGTAACACCATCATACCTGGCCTTAGTGCCCTTTTCTTGTGTCTTTTGTCGAAGGTGATCTTCCGTCGTCTTTGGATGGCCTCAATGTGCTGAGCTCCCATCCGTCTCTTCTCGTCAAGCTCTTCAAGAGTTGTCAACCTATTTCTCAATGACTGGCTATCTGTGAAGCGAGAATCAATTGCCACGCGACCTGTAAGTTGTCCAGAGAAATGTCCTCCACATGCATTGTCGTGGCATGCGGCTAGGATGGAGGGCACTTCGACCTCTGACACACACCTTCTCAACAACCCGTCGGCCCCCCTCCTAAACAACCTATGGCCTATCACTGCAAAGTGTTTGCTATTGACTCTAACCTTCCTCCTATCTTCCTTTGTCCACTCTCTTGATAATTGCTGAGTTGTCAAAAACTCGACAATGCCCGCATGCCATTCGGGTTGGGCAGTAACCACAAAGAGGTTGTCATCAATTAACCTATCATCCACTTGACTAGTACCCATTTCCTCCGATAATCTAGACAAATGGTCAGCTTGTAGATGCATGCGACCGGGCTTGTACTCGACCGTGTAATCAAACTCCTCTAGCAACAAGACCCACCGCGCCAGTCTTCCACTCAACTTTGCCTTGTTGACTAAATACTTAATAGCCATGTGGTCGACAAAAAACACCACCGGATTGCATATGAGGTAATGCTGGAATTTCTTGACTGAAAACACCATGGCTAGACATTCTCTCTCAGTAGTGGAGTAATTTCTCTCCGCTGGTGTCAACTGCTTGCTAGCATAAGCAATGGGTAGATCCTTACCCTTCTCCCCTGTCGACTGACACAATGCACTACCAACTGCTACATTGCTAGCATCACAAAACACATGGAAAAGCTTATCCCAATCGGGTGGCCTCAACACCGGATAGGTGCTCAACTTAGACCTCAACTCCTCAAATGCCCTTTGGCAAGCCTCTGTCCACTCAAACCTACAATCCTTCCTAAGCAACTGAGTGATAGGAACCGCTATCTTAGCGAAATCCGGGATCAAGTCCCGGTACCAGCCTACATGCCCTAGCAACTTAGCTATCCCTCTAGCATTGGTTGGAGTGGCCAACCCATCTATCACTGCAATCTTATCAGGATCCGGTTCCCTTCCTTTCTCACTAACCACATACCCGAGTAAAACTCCCCTCTGAACACCCAAGAAAGTCTTGTCCGGATTCAAAGCCAACTGCATTTTTCTACACCTAATCAAAGCCTCTCTCACACACTGTAAATGCTCACTAGCACTAGACTGAGTACTAAAATCATCCACGAAGACTGTCATGGATTTGAACAATAAGTCGGTGAAGATGTACATGACCAACCTCTGGAACGTGGCGGGAGCATTATACAACCCAAATGGCATGACCACCCACACAAAAGTGCCCCAAGGAGTGGTGAATGCCGTTTTGTGAACATCTTGTAGCGCTATGGAAATCTGGTTGTATCCCGCATAACCATCCATGAATGTATATCAAGCATGTCCACCTACCTCCTCAAGAAGTAACATGATGAATGGTAACGGGAAGTGATCCTTCTGTGTGCAAGCATTCAACTTACTATAGTCTACACATACCCTCAACTTCCCATTCTTCTTCTTCACCAACACCATAGGAGAAACCCAATCTGTAATTTCTATTGGCTTTATAAACCTAGCCTTCAACAACCTCTCTAACTCTGCCCTTACTAACAACTTCAACTATGGGTTCATCATTCTCTCTTTCTGTCTAATCGGTTTAGCACCCGGAATCAAAGAAATGCGGTGCTCCACCATCTCACGAGGTATTCCTCTAAGTTCGTCGTACGACCATGCAAATGTGTCACTGAACTCGTCCACCAAATCACTGTACTCTTTGATCTCGCTTTCCTCTAACTTGGAACCCATCTTCATCTGCCTGACCTTCCCATTCTTAGTCCTTACGCCCACATACTTCCAATCCACTTCAGACACATGGGTTTATTCTGTCGTGTTTCTATACCAATCTGGAGGAACCTTGGGATAATCTTTGACATCCTAACCCACTACAATGCCGGTCGATGTGGTCTTGAAGTGCAAAGGTTCCTCCAACTTTTTCGCTTCAAGGATTGCCTCCTCATCCTGAGTCCCATCTATATGCACCACACTCACATCACCTTCCGCTATGCCATCTACCCAGGGAATCAATCCTCCTTGTAACCACTCCTCCTCAGTGAGCACATCACATGGCTTCAACAATAAATACTCTTCTTCCCTTGCACTATCCATATCATTCTCCAGCAATTCATGGTGGGAGGTTGCCATGACGTCATACTCCGACTCCGGATAATCCCTCAACCATTGTGCATACTCTCCATTATCACTCCAATGATAGAAACTAGGACCTAGACTACCTGATCCTGAATCTATCGTAGCCCTTTGACTACCTAAATGAACCACTCCCACTAGTGCATCACCATGCTTCTCCTCCTCTTTTCCTCCTTCCTCGTCCGAAGATGAGATGAGTTCTTCCCTAACCCAACCTCCTAATGACCCTATAGAAACCTTGACTCTATTGTCTTTAGGACCATAAGTAATGGAGGGCTTAACTCCTCCCCAGTCTACTATGGCGTTAGCCATCCTCAACCAAGGCCTACCCAACAGAATGGGAAAAGTATCCTTGTTCGAATGCATCTTGATAACATGAAAGGTCACAATATACTCCTCCCCTCCAGTGCTAATCCGACAATCATTGATCATCCCAAGAGGCATTGCAGGACTCTGATTGGCCATGTTGATAACAAATGGTGATGGACCTGTCAAACTTAAGCTTAGCCTCTTCATGGTGTGCTCGGGCAAGATGTTTAGTCCACTTCCACCATCAACGAGCACATTGGGCACCACCTTGTCCACCACAACAACCTCTATTTCCACCGCCTTGACATCACGACCTCCTCCTTGTAACTGAACTCTGGCAGCTACTCTACTCTTCACCCTCCTAGTTCTCCTAGTCACTGGCATTCCCTCCTTAAGAGTTTTACGAGCCATGGGTGATATTTTCAACAACTGGCCGAATGTGATGTCGGCCTTGAGCGAACTAAGATCAGCCCACAAATCATATCCTTCCGGCTTCTCTACCCTTGCCATTCTCACTCCATCAAATTCATCCAAAGGAATGCCAGGTCCTTCCCACTCTCCCATCTCGCTACCCCCTAAATCATGAATGACACTTGGCCTCTCCTTATCCTGAAGAATCTCATTATCTCTTTCCAATGCCTGAGTTGCCTTCCTCGCTGTCCTAGCTACCCTTTCTAAATCTGAAAGATGGGGACCCTTATCCGAGGAATATTCCTCCTGCCTTTCCACATCCTTCTCCGCTTGGATGTTGCCTCGCATCGCCTTGGTAGTAACTGCTAAGGCCGGAGCTTCATGAATAGCTCCATCACCCAAACTTTTCAACTCATAGGTAATGGCATTAGCATGTGGAGGCCATTGACTATGTTCTTCTCCAGATGCGGCCTGGAAAGGGAAAGAATCATCCGCCTGTGGCTCAGTGGTACCATCCATAAACCTGACATCCTAAGAGTTGGATGGACCTGGGTCGGTAGGAGGAGCTTGCCTCCTATTGTCAAGAGGCGGTGGGCCCACTGGTCGATTATGAATCGGAAGGTATCCATTCGCCGTCTGTAGTCCAGCCGGCGGATGGAATGTCTGCCTAACATTCCCATGGTCATAATAAAGATTCGGTGGCCTAAGCTCATTAGTAGGAGCACCCTGTGGCCTAGCACCTCTCATGTTGTCCCTAGCTTGTTGATGGGGGTTGGCCACATGATTAGACATGCTAATGACCTTATCAGGCTGACGACACTCGTCCGAAGGATGATTTCCCCCACAATAACTACACCCATAATTCTGACCTTCCGACCAACATTGACCCTGTGCGTGCCACCTTCCACAAAAAGGATGGAACTCCTTCCTCTCCACATTCTGACCAACTTGTCCTCTAGGAGGAGGTCCCCTATGATTACCCTGATCATATTGATTATATCCTTGACCTCTTTGATTTTGTGGAGGTGGGCCACCGTTCATTCTTTGATCACGATTCTGCCCAGCTCTACAAAACTGCTGCGTGTGTCCAGGTTGGCCACAATGGACACACCACAATCCTGAAGCATGCCTCCCCGACTCAACTGGAGGAGGAAGACCAGGCTGATGGCTCCTAATCATCAATGACATCTTATCTGTAAGGCTCTGCATTTGCTTAATCATAGCCTCCTGAAATCCTAGCTGGCTGGCACCCAATCTTCTCTCCACCTCTTCGAGGTGAGGATCAACTCTAGGAGTTGGCAATGCTAAGAGTGGTGCAAGTTCTCTCACTGCTAGAGGCCGTGGACCTGTGTCAATGAGAACATACAGAGCTTGACTCCCTTGTCTACCTGGCTCTTCCTCCACCACTCTCGGACGAATGGGGATGAATTGAGGAATTGATTCATCCTCCCTTCTCCACAGTCTCTCATAATCTCTATCTATGTGCTCCATCTCTCTAGCCGCCGCCTTAGCATCCGCTAATGTCTGAGGATTCCTCTCCAATACACCTCTAATAGTACATGCCTTAAAAAATCCTTGAATGAAGAATTATTTCAGTGTGTCATCATTGAGCATTGTGCCCACAAAACGTGTACACACCAAATCAAACCTCCTAATATACGCCAAAATTTCCTCGTCCCTTCCTTGCTTCAACAATGCTAGTGCCCTCAAAGCAGTGCTCTAACCAACCTCTAGCCTAAATTCATTCAAAAACTCCCTCTGCATTTGCTCCCATCCTCTAAAATGACCCTCTGTATGATCTGTATACCACTCATAGGCTTCGCTCTCGAGAGTGGTAGGAAACCACACCAACCAATATCCTGGATTGGTGACAAGAGAACTAGCCAACCTCTCAATATATCTCTCCATGTGCCTAGAAGGATCCTCATCCTTGGTGCCATAAAACTTAGGGAGGTGGGATAGCATATCCACCGCCACTAAGTTCTGTGGAACCAAAATTGGTAGACTTCTCGGTCTAACCAATGGATCAATGGGTGGCACGGGAAGTGGACCTCCTCCCTCTCCATTCGGATCCATGGTGACTGGCGACCCCACTCCTATTCCCCTATCAGCTTCTACAAGAATTTCTTCCCTAACTGTATCAGTATCTGTCGATGTCTCGCCACTCAACTTGGAGGGAATAGCTTCTTCCTCAAGTTGAGTATCTACCTCTAAATTTTCTAACACCGGACTAACAATAGGCTCCACATTCAAGCAACTCTCTATCCTAACTTCTACCTCTTCTACAACTTCACTAATCTTAGACAATCTTTTCTTACGTGTATTCTTTCCTAATCCTAACTCCAATTCAGGTTTGTGAGATCGAGTCTTACCTTTGCATTCCCTGCACATTCGATCAACCCTCACTTGACCAAACATACCCCTTGCTACCTTCACTCCTTTAGTATTTTCACTTGTTTGGGTGTGGATTAAAATTAAGGAGGTTAAGAGAGAGAACCTGCAAGCCAACTTAAGTAAAAAATCCCAAACATAGGATGGACATGCTCATGCCAACTCTTAGTTGAGTCGGAGAATCACCTCCGTACTCTTCCTCAAGTTGACACTCAGGGCATAAGCACGCTACACTAGTACAAAAATGTTGTCACAAAACACATTTTCAGAGGAATGTTGCATTCAATTGGGTGTAGATTTCAAAGTAGCATCTCTTTGAGGGATAAAATAGAATAATCTGGTTGTAGATATAGATGAGCAATAATTTTTCTAGTTTCTATCAATAAACTCCTCATGGTTTGACCGTGGTGAGTATATTTATATACCAGTGGTTTCCTGTCACACAGTATATTTTTTTATGAAAAATACTTCGTTTTGTGGGTTTTAGGTTATATTTTTCTATGACTCTTTTGTGACATGTGTAATATATATTTATGAATCATATTTTGTTAAACAATTCCTACATTTGCAGTCCACTCAACGGTTAATGAAAGAAAATGGGGTTATTTTTGTAAGTGCTTAAAACATAGGAAATCAAAAAAAATTAATGCATTTTCACTTTTGCCCATACAAAACACAGAGAACACTACGTGGGCTTCTTGCATTTTTGTGCAACAAAAGCCTTTTCCTTCAAGATATCAAAGAATTGCTCCAAATTGGTGTCCAAAATATATTTTGATTTTTGCCCAAAGTGTACCAACCCTAGCGTGCTTCTACCCCTCACCACAATACCGAGAGCGAGGGGCTGACCTTCGTCATGCACCACATCAAAGACCGAGGCATCACCCTCTTGTCTCCTATGCGATACTATGACTAGGAAATTACCCTCCACAACGGATAACGACGACAACAATTACTAAAATCATTCCTTAATTAATTGGCATGTTCACTTTATAGAATTGCATATCTGAAGCAATTTGCTCTCCCCCTGCAAGTTAGCACTCACACTCGACCGTGATTCAAACTTGACTCAACAACCTAGCACTTGTCTAACCAATCAAATTCTACTTCTAAAAGCATTGACTCCCCAATACCATAACTTGGAAACTCACCCCGAGGTGAGTGTCAAAGTTGACTCGTCCTAAAATTAATTATCCCTCTAAATTTTAGTGAACTAATGATCGTCCTATTAATGTGATATCCTTATGCCATCCCTAGAAGGTTTAGGACATCACCTCAAGCCGCGCTCCTTCCTCAAGGACAAAATGCCTAAATGAAATTGCAATTCATTCCAAGGAAAAGAATTGACATTCAACTACCCTAGCCAATGACAAAAGAATCAAAACCCAAGTGAGGCACTTACCTTGCACCAAACGCTCCTTCCTCACCCTCAAGTTTGTGCCTCCAAACTTTGATCTCCTAATCCCGCTTCACTCCCGGCAGACGCACCATTTATGTCAGCCATAAACTGTGAGCCCAATTACGGGCCCACATTTCAAGTTAACCTTAAAAATACCCAAACACAAGGATTTGCATTTTTGTTTGGGGTTAGGGTGAAGTTAGAAAATAGTGGAGTTTTTAAATGATTTAAGTTAGTTAAAGTTGAGTGGTGTGACTGTGTGTTATGAAAAGGAAAAGAAAACCCAAAACAAGTAGTTAGTGTGTTTAGGTGTTAGGGATCTTTAAGCTCAAGGGGTTTGTGCCCAGAGTATTGGCTAAGTAGGACTTGATTGATATTCTTTAAGGGGGTGTGGGTGTTTGTTTTAGGCCTTGTGTGGGTTCATTAAAGGGTGGGGGTTATGGCTCCTAAACGGGTAAGGCTGGATTCCCGGATCTGAAAGCCAAGGGTCCTTTGGTTCGGCTCGAGGACTGGGATACACAGTGCAAAAACGAGGGAGATCTATCGGGGCCCAGGGGCACTGAAGCGGATTCGGAGAAGAGCTGGGATTCGAGCCAGCATCGCCGAAGCTAGACTCTGAAGCAAATTCAGACTAGGAGCTAGGATTTTGAACTCTGAAGCAGATTTAGACTAGGAGCTAGGATTTTGAACTCTGAAGTGGATTCGGAGAAAGAGCTGGAAGCTTGAGCCAGCATCGCTGAAGCTGAATTCGAAAGCAGATTCAGACTAGGAGCTAGGATTTTGAACTCTGAAGTGGATTCGGAAAACGCGACAGAAAAAAATGTGAACCTCGGCACTCTGGTGCACACATTCTGATTTCAGAGGCGATGTTTTGAGAGTCTGAGTTCGGAGGCGAGCTGCCTAGGCACCCTGGTTTTCAAATTCTGAGTTCAGAGATCTTTTTATTGCGAGGCCAGAGCCTTGAAGGCTAGCTGGTCACATGGTTCAACTCAAGGGACAGGGCTCTTAGCAATGTAGCAAGGTAGAAAGGAGAATTATTAGGTAGTAAGGCAAGTGGAATGCAATAAAACTCCAATGTGAGACATGGTACCTTAGGGTGCTAAGAACTAGATTAAGTTGTTGGATTACACATGGATTATGTAGGAAATTAGAAGGGGAAGAGTGTGTTAGTGTAGTTGTGATGTAATGATTGACATAGGTGCATAAGTATTTCTTAATACTAATGCCCTATGGAGATGAATAAAAAGAGTGTGCTTGACATTTAGTTTTATTGGAGTACGAACAAGGGGTCTCCTAAGCCAAGGAGTCAGCAAGGACATGTGAGCCATGGACCTCCACCTGGACCACAAACGCAAAAGGGTGGGGGTTTATGGCTGACATAAACCTCCACCCTTTTGCGTCTGTAGTCCAGGTGGAGGTCCATGGCTCACATGTCTTTGCTGACTCCTTAGCCTCGAGAACCCCTTGCTCGTGCTCCAATAAAACTAAATATTAAGCACACTCTTTTTATTCAACTCCACAGGGCGTTAGTATTGAAAAATACTTATGCACCTATGATAATTATTACACCACAACCACACTAACATCCTCTTCTAATCTCCTATATAGTCTATGTGCTATCCAACTAATTAATCTAATTCCTAGCACCCTAAAGGCACCTCCTTTCACATTAGAGGTTCATTAAAACCCAACTTGACTGTGCCACCTACTAATTCAACTCCCTGCCTTGCTACATTGCTGGGAGCCTCGCCAGCAGCTTCGCAATCTGCACACAGGCCCTTCGGCCAACAGCTTCGCAATCTGCACACAGGCCCTTCGGCCAACAGCTTCGCAATCTGCACCCAGGCCCTTCGGCCAACAGCTTCGCAATCTGCACACAGGCCCTTCGGCCAACAGCTTCGCAATCTGCGAGAGAGAGATAGAGAGCCAGAGCAGCGAGAGCCGCAGCCTCTACCTGCCCCCTATCCTCTGATCCAGAATTAGCCAGGGCCAACAGTGCCCACCCCCTTAATTCGAACAGTTCCGATCCTTTTCCAAACAATTAACTCAGGCCTTGCTTGGCCTTAACACTAAGTTTACATAACCCCCTAACTATCCCTTTTATTTAATTCTTCCTCCCCACGAACACTAAAAACTAATGCCTAACCTTTAAAGCCTTGCCTTACACTATGGCAACTTCCTCGTCATGCTCCACCACAAATTGAGAATCCATAGGTGACAATTCAGATGTGACCTCTCTTGCAGGTGAAGTAGGGGGTGTACGCTTAGTACCAGCCCACGAAAGGCCAACAAGGCTCACATGTGTAGATGATGTACGAAACTTTACACCAAAACCCATGTCACTAGTTGAACCATGTTGAGTATATTGAGGTTCACTTCTCTCCCCCATCTCACAACCTACATCAACAAATAAATAGTAATAAGTAAAGAACACAATATTGAAGTTGTGGTCCACATATTTTGGGTAATGCAGTAAAAGACAATGAAATTTAAACTAACTTAATGCACTTGAAATAACATACCTGTATGAAGTTGCATGTCTGAAAGCATAGAGGATCGTATGCTTTCAATACCAACTTGTCGTATGGAGTCCAATTGCATTTCCTTTGCAAGTTGTTTGAGCTTTTCATCGGGCTCGCCAAAGCCCCAACTATTCCACCAATCAGGGTGAAAATATTCTTTACACACTAGACATTTATTTGATGTCTTCAACATCACCCCCAAGCAGAAAAGATGAAATGTGTGTCTACATGGGATGACAGCAATGTCCATATTTGGGAACCCCTTCGTACAATACCCACAAGGCTTGATGATAATTACATTGCGTCCAACTTCTAGAAAGGAATTCTCAATGTGCACTTGGGGGATGGGCCAGAAGCTCATACCACTTCCTTTTCGCATTGCAGCAACTTGTACTTTGATTTCGTCACATTCACTCATAAGATGTTTAATGTCTTCCATAACACCGTCCATCTCCTGAGTCATCACCTCAATGTCATTTTGTGCTTCCAAGTGCATAGATTCCCCTTGAAGTGCCCGTTGACGTTTGTCAGCATTCAATGTCTTGAGGACCTCCAATTGAGCTTGAAGTTTGGTTTTGTTAGTTGGCATCACCTGGGAAACCTTATCTTCACAATCTGCAATCTCAATCGATGTTTGTGGACGACCTTCAACGAAATCATTCATCTCCTCTAGCCCAGTCATTTCATTCCTGGAATTCTGCACAACAAAATCTATAAATCATAAACTTATCATATTGTTTTTGTAGCATTGTACATGTCAAAGTGTACATATATGGAATATTAAAAAAAATTAAAGAAGTAAAGTGATGCAAGAAATACCTTTTGCAAGATTGATAAATGAAGAATTTCAAGTTCTGCAAGTTTTTTCTCTGCTAATTTCTCCATCTCATCAGCTTCTAGGGATGCATCTTTTCGGTCCTCCATATTAGCCTCTGTTCTCAAGAGGTTTTTCTCTAATGATTTTTTTTTCTCCTCCAAAGTTCTAGCTTTGGCTTTTGCAAACTTCCACATGTCTTGCTTCAACTCAAGCAATTGGTCTACTTTGCGAATGTCACACTCATGAACAACATGTACTACTGGCTGTAATAGATCAGAACCAGGATTAAATGTTTTGAATGACTTGTCCACCTTCACATGCTTGATGGTGAAACCATTTGACACACCTGGAGATTGAAAAGTGCCTTCGCTCACCCAGGATCGATCAGGAGCATCATTTAGTGCACTCTTTTGAGATGCAGATGTTCCTCGTTTTCCCCTTTCAACTGCAGTGGTAACTACAACTGAGGCCCAATTGACTACATGCCCTTTTTCTCTACTATAAAACCTTTCACCACCCATGCCATATACTCATTGTTTGGGACATGAGCATGACCATAAATCCTCCAAAATAAATCAAGGAGACCCTTAGTAACCTCCGAAGGAAGGTCTGTGTAGTTGGATTTAAACTTGTGAGGATTACCAAATAATTTGACTTTATCAGCATGGGTAACATACTCATCTATAGACTTACTCTTGGGATCTAGACCCTCTGCACATAGCTTCCTAACATCCTGGAAATAATGAATTGTTTGAAGGTTAAACTCAATGGGAGGCCATGGTGGGTACTCCTTATCAAGGAGGTCCTTCTTCAACACCCTCTCCTTCTCCTCTTTGACCATATCTATCAAAATTCCAACACCATACCAATTAGCCTTCAAAATAATTCTCTACGTAATTTGCACTAGTCATTGCCAATAAACATCAATCACTATACATCATCTACAACGACTATAAATTGTTGCAAACACTTGGAATAAGCTACAGGTACTACAAATCAGTAGCAACCATTTGGAATCAGTTGTATTATCACTTGAAATCAGCTGTAACCACTTGAAATAAGCTGTAACCACTTGAAATCAACCCTAACCACTTGAAATCATCTGTAACCACTTGAAATCATGAGAACCCATTACAAATCAGTTAGCAACCACTACAAACCAAGTAGCAACCATTACAAATTAGTAGGTACCCCTACAAACCAAGTAGCAACCACTGCAAATCAGCTGCAGTTATTACAAATAAGTAACAACCACTACAAACCAAGTTGAAAGCATTATGAATCAGCTACAGTCATTACAAATAAGCAGCAACTATTACAAATACGTAAAAACCACTACAAATTAGCAGCAACCATTACTAAACCCTAAACCCATTGCAAATCAACAGTGGCCACTATAATTCAAGTAGGTGTCACTTACAATGAAATCAATGTCGCTGAAATTAATGTTTGTTATTGATATAAATCAATGACCACTTACCATCAAACATTCTTCAACATTTAATTAATTGGTCTCTTACAATGAAGCATTTGTCAAGATTTTAGAATTGGTTTCTGAACTTAAGTAAGTGTTGCTATCTTGCTCTGCACAAATTACTACATAGACAGAGGGGAAACATAGCCATGTGAGGACTTCATCCTTCTTTTCATGGGTATGAAGGAAAGAACCAATATTGTTCAAAGAGGTAATGCAAAGAGGTATTGCATACCTCCAATAGAATCACCTACTCTTGAATGTCGAGTAAAGCAAATAAAATAAGTGATGAATAATGTGTCACTTACCTTGCCCTTTTTTTCAAGTGTTGTATAAAACAACAATTGCATTACTTGATAAAAACCCTAAACCAGCTCTCACACATGGCTACTACTTAGCTGCCCCTCCATATATCTAGTATTTTTATTAAGAAACAAGTAGATCACTGCATTGAATAAGAACAATGCATCCACGCAACCTTGCCACAAATCCAATTATCGTACAAAAAATGCAAATACTAATATGTTAACAAGAATCCAGATGGGAGACTTCAACCCTTGAAGTGGCAATAGAGACAGATCTATCACCTACATACAAGCATGTAAGGGTTAGAGTTCAAGCACAATACAAAGACATGAAAACCCACAAAATATGGCCAAGAAACGAAAATACAACAAGAAACAACCAAAATAAAGCAAAATAGGCTATGTTCGAATATTTCTCAAACCTGTTGAACCTATGAGTGTTGATCGAACACTCAATCGGAGAAAGCTTCTTCTGGCATTGTATCATAGAAATTTTGTATAGCCCACCGATGTTCTCCCTCCCACCATTTTTCCCGCATCTCTGTGTACTTCTCTCTAGTTTGAATGAAAGTGCTCCAAGTTTTATTGAGGACGAACAAACTACCAAGAGTGTAAGAGACCTCACATTTCAGTTTTAAGCTCTCTACCTTGGCAACACTATTGAAACTACTAAAGAATCAAGAAGCCCAGGTATCAAAGAAGTAGCTCCAACCTCCTGTCACAAAAAATCCCCCACCCATCGATTTCGTCCTAGCCCGAGTGGAAAAGTTTATAATGACATGTAGAGACTTCTGTCTTTGTAACCCAATATATAATTCCAATCTACCCTTGGAATATACACAACTTGATTAACACCACACTATGTAGTTTTACATTCCTTAATGTCGGGCAAGGTTATATCCTTAGCCTTTTCTAATGTCCACCCGGCCGCTTTGGCCACGCATGCCTTCAAAGATATTCCTCTTGTGAATCGAATCCTTGCCGTCGACTCCACACTACTACATGAGTTCTCGCTTATTGATTCCGTGCTATCACATGTCATCGTGGTTGATTCCGTATTGGTACATGACACTTCGCTTGTGGATTCCATGAGCACATAGGCTTTAAATACAAGTATTAAAAAATATTTATATACTTATCTTTGCCCTTCCTTCTCTAAGTTCTTCTTGATGTAAATCTCTATCAATGTCTTCCTACTAAACTTCAGAATAGTATAACTCCCACCCAACTTATGTTCTTCAAGTGAAATTGGGTACACTTGTTAAGTACCTTATCAAAAATCTCCACACCAAATTTTGGCACAAACAGAGTTCATATGCAAAAGTTATGCATGAAATTCTAACTCTAACTACTTAGTATGAATGCTGTGATAAAGCATTCGGTCATTAAAATTCTAATAACTTCCAACTCCTACGTCCAATCAATTTAAAATTTTGACACAAGATAGATATATAAGTTCAGAAGGTAGTGTCAAATTTTGGTATCCATATCTATAACCCTCTAAGAGATACATATTTTCAAACCTTGCTGCTTTGTTCTTAGACACCCTCCCCTTCAACTTTTAATAACTCTTTTATCCCAATGACTGAAGCTCTCAAATTTTTACCACAACTTCCATACTTTATAATAAACAATCCCTCAAATTTTCATACCCATTGAACACTCTGATCATCCATAATTGACAAATCTCTCACTATAAAGTTCTGCTCAAGTTCATAACTAATAAAGTAACTACATAACTAATAACACTACAAGTAATACACCTAGTACAATCTAGTCACTCTAAATGCCACAAATTTAAACAAGTTTGAACTCTCTCACTTCAATATGAATCTCAATGCAACAAGTTGAAGTTTACAATCAAACTTCAAATTCATTAAACCCAATCTACTTCTAACAAGAGGTCAATCCCTCTTCAAGGCTAAATAGCCTTGGCTCTTCACCTAAGAACTAAGCACACACATGTGCTCCTATCTTGTTTCCCACACACCCACACTTATAACCCGTGGGGTGCTTAAAGAGCACGAAGGAAAGAGAGGATGAGTGAGAAAAGAATGAGGGATTATATAGTGAGTTGAGAGGGAGAAAAGGCATGAGATAAGGATAGGGTGAGAGGAGTAGAGCTTCCAATCACAACCCCTTAACCTTCTCCTTTTAAGTAGGGACTCATCCCATTCACAAGGCTCTCGATAAGCCTTTGAAATCTCCTCCTACTTTGTAGGCTCTCATCTTATCTCCTAAGCCTTTCTCCCTCAAATGATCAACAAAGATCCTAATTCAAACATTTAACTAACATTGGCTTTCTACCTACCACACTTTACCAAGATATGTCCTCATACTACTTAAGTCCACTCCACACAAGCCTAATGCTTCAAACTTAGCTTTCTTCAAGCTTCACTCTTTTTATATTTTTGTGAATAATCATAAATCAACAAAACAATACTTGTAATGTTTTACAAGTGTTAATAACACATGTGGGCATCAATTTGGGCTCACACCTCCATTACTAAACCCTTACATTTCGATTTACAATCTCATATGGAACCAAACACTTTGAATCTATGCTCCTAGACCATCTCATACACTTGAAAACCTAACTCTTGCACTTTGGTCGTCTTGCAAGTGTTGAACCTCTGCAAGCATTCGGCAAAACAAAACGGCGACCTCTGCACAGAGCGGGAGAAGTTGGAATGGAAAAGGGGCGGGAGGAAAACCAGAGAGGCGACCCCATCCACTAGGCGCGAGGGGGGGAAACTTCATCGGTTCAAGATTCAAGATCCGCAAACCAACGTGGTACACGTGTCAAGGCAGGAAAGCGTGTTCCTTACTAAGTAGCCCTAGTAAGTGGCAGGGTTGGCTCATTAAACCAAAACCATACCCATAGGTGGAGTGCATAGGTGTAACTTGTCACCTCAACATTGCTCCAATTTTTTTTTTGCAAATTGGATCAAAATCGAACATTTTGATCCATGCATAAAGCCTTGGCACGTTGGATTTTCCCAAAATCTCATGCTCACTGCTAGGCTACAGCCTTTGATTTTGGGAAAGCTTTCCCATATATATATATATATATATATATCCTCCCAATTGTGTTTCATTATTTATTGTCTATAAGTAATTTGAACATATACTCTAATCTCATTGTAACACATGTATTTTGGGTGTCCTTTCTTAAGAAACAAGCCTTTCCATATAACTTACAACTCAAATAGGTGTCCAAATAGGTATGGTAGACGGTCCTAATATTGCGCACTGCTGACGTCAACAAGGCATTTCGGGCAAAAAAAATCGAAAATTTTAAATTTTTTTTTTGGGACATCGAGTGGGATGAAGTGTAATTTGGATGGATGAAAAATTGTTCCAAAATGGATGAAATCCAAACAAATAATATTGCCTGATTACAAGGGGGTAGATATTTTATAATTTCAAAATTGCCGCCCTAATATTGCGCAGTTCATTGCGCGCGCAATGAATTGCGCAATATTAGGGCGGCAATTTTAATTTGCCTTCATGTTCAATTCCACAAATCCTTCACTTGATATCCTTGTTCACTTGTGTATAAAAAACAGTTCCATCAACACTACAAAACAACCTCAATTGACAGGAATTAATGCCTACATACAATTTTGAAATATGCAAGGATGAGGGATATGAACTAACGTGGTAGAATCACAGTGTCCATTTCAATGCGAGTGAATCCAAATATTTCTGAGGTTATGTTATCCCTCGGAGAATGATTACTTGATGCACGGGGCGACTTCGACGGCCACGGTTGCAGCGTGTAATTCTGGGATGGCCACTCTGATTCCTGTAAGAGGGGCTCTAACACACTCACGACCGCCTGATCCACACACACCCCACATACACATCATTAGTTTTTTTAGTAAAGCTGGAGTTGTAATACAGTAGTTATCCTCACTCCAACATGAATTTTGGTCGGGAGTTGGTTGTTTTGCATACAACACCTTCCGTGTTCGGTAAGTTTTCTTGTGTTCGGTAAGTGTTCCGTGTTCCAAAGCTATACCAAGCACCTTTCCTCAACACTACACCAACAGCACCAACACTACACTTCCCATAGATCTGTCATGGCACAACAATGTTCAAGCCAGATATGAACAGAATGGTCTATCAATCAGGAGTAAACAAACCAAGATGGTCCTTAAACAATGTGACTACAAATTGCAGCTGTTCTTGCTCCATAATACCAGAAATTGGTCCTTTTTGTAAAGCAGTTATTTTTACACAAGATTTGGAACATACCTTCACAAGTTTGGAGGTGGGGAAGGGGCAGCCAAACCATGCTCCACTGCAAACTTGATTGAATCTCTGTAGGCTTTGTTGACAACTTCACTTGAAACATTACTGATATCTTTACCTTTTCTTGATTTCTCTAGCTTTGACATCTTAATCTGCTATATGTGACCTTCCTCACCATCTTAAACTGAGGACTCTTCCAGAAAGTGATTTGCAACACACGCTAACTTACATAATCTAAATGAATGCTATAATGTGGCTAATCTGCAAACGTCACTACATTCAATGCACTGTAAAGTGCATAACCACAACCACCGAATGTGAAGGCTCATGAATGCTGGGACATAAAGCTCACACAATATGATAACCCCATGATGCTAGCCTAAACTTGTGCTTCCTTGAGAGATTTCAGTTCAGGAAACCAACCACAACGATTCACACCTTGAACTTCCTCACCATCTTAAACCGGGTACCTCCAGAAAGGAATTTGTAATATACGATAATTTACATAATCTTAATAATTGCTATCATATAGCTACTGTGCGAGAGTTACTACATTCCATGGACTCTAATCTGCTCAACTACAGCCACCGAATATGAAGGCCCATTGCTAACCTAAACTTAGTGCTTCCTTCAGAAATTTCATAATGTGTATGTGTATGTACGATTCACACCATGAACTTCCCCACCACCTTCGGCCCATCTTAACCTGGTTATAATCTTCTAGGAAGTGATTTGCGACACGCAATGACTTACTAAATCTGAATGAAGGCT
Source organism: Polytrichum formosum (assembly GCA_964035585.1). Classification (NCBI taxonomy): domain Eukaryota; kingdom Viridiplantae; phylum Streptophyta; class Polytrichopsida; order Polytrichales; family Polytrichaceae; genus Polytrichum; species Polytrichum formosum. The sequence goes on along the minus strand of OZ037935.1, from coordinate 72,465,517 downwards.
TATTGTTCATACAACCACGTGAGCCACCGAAGGCTCATGATTTCTGGGGGTAAATCTCAAACAATATAACCCCATGATGCAAACCTAAACTTGTGATTCCTTTAGTTACGAAATTTGCTCAGGAAACAAAACAGAACGATTCATAGGCTGAACTTCCTCACCACATCAAATTGGAACTCATCTACCAGTGATTCGCAACATACAATAAAATAACTTACATAATTTGAATGATTTATGTCATACCAAGTGTGGATTGACTGGCAGCCCTTACCTGATATTAACACGTTACACGTTACCTTGGTGGACGTTTCAGTTTTGATCAATTTATCAATTTCTCCATGGAGCTGTCTTTCTCTTCACATGCCCGCCCATCGACGTACAACCTGACTTAGGTCAAATTTGGAGACAAAATCATCATCGTCTATCTGTTGTCAAAATCAAAAATCTTTGCAACTTACTTACAAGAGATGCCAGAAAGTGCAATGGCTTAGCAAGCTCCACTGAATTTGCTACTTTCGATGCCGTAACAGAACTTCACCGCGAGTTCGAATGCTTCGGGCCCCCCTGGCATATCGGTGAGCTTGATGTGATCCTTGTTGGTGTCGCGGGACTCAAAAACCAGGCGATTTAGGCGGCCGCTACGCGAAAGGAGCGGAAACTGGCCGCACATACACATTAAACGATCCAAAGCTTCAATGATATTGGCTTCAAAAGATGAGCAAGATCCACGTAACTAAAAATGCGTACAATTTGAATGCGGAGCTATAAAACTACTTGGCAGCAACGGAATGTAATTGAGCGTGAAAACGGAAGATTGATGAGTACCTTATGCAGATGAAACCGGCAGTCCGCAACTTCGACGAGCAAGTTGCTTTGGAGCTCCATGGCTGCAAACCTGAAAGAGCACAAAATAGAGATCGTTGATGACAAAATTGAATCTTGGCTATGTCTGACCGCGGATTATTGTGCGGATGACATTCATGTGATTCAGATTGTATTTCAGATTCGCACTTGCCACGCCCCTCATGAACCTGAAAACCCTAGCACACCCGAGTTGAGAACACAGTAGCCGGAATTGGTAAAGAGACACAACCATACCCACCATAGATCAGTCCAATTAATAACCAAAAACAACTCTGTACCCACCCTCGGTCTATTAGCGAGGATAAGTGCCGTGACTTTGAAACAGACTAGGGCAAGCAGGTCTTAAAGCGACACTTTTAGCTCTGCACCCACTTCTCATAGGATATCCAAATCCAAATAGCAAGCAAATCCAAATAGAGGGTCGAATATGTGCAAAGCGAGTTTGAGTCACGAACTAGATTAGACCCTTGCGCATTTGAGGCTGTAGTACATTCTGGAGCAGTACGACTTAGTCCCTTATCTGTTGAAGATTTTGATGGGTCGTAAAGTGTTAATTTAATCTGCACAACACCACCAGAAGATATTCTCAGTTTCTCAGTTCCAATCAACCTGCACAGGAGCACGACTAGTGAATGCTCCTAAAGTACAGAATGCTGCTTTTGAAAAGAGACTCAAACTTGTAACCTGATGTTCATAATTGGCCGTATGGCATTCAAGGTATCCCGGATGTTAAAACCTATGCAGTTACAGTACTGTTGTGTGCTTAATTTCGCACAACAGCTGGAAGTAAACCCCCAACATCATCAATCCAGTCACAAAACAAATACGCAATGTATGAATGCTGTATCAATCATCAATCCTGCTCATATGGCTTTTACTGTATCTTGGGTGTCCAAACCTATGCAACTACAGCACTATTGCATCCTCATTTTCGCACAACAGCTGCAAATAATCCCTCAACATCATCAATCCAGTCGTACACGGCCTACAATTGGGTGTAAAATTAGACAACTCGGAATTGGTAAAGAGACACAACAGACAACACAGACAGGGGTCAAGAGGTCATTCCTTCCACAAAACCTTCCACTAACAGATCTACAGCAGAAAGCGGCACTCCAAACGCTCCTCCGATCACTGACCTCCTTGATCTCAGAATCTCGTCACAAGCAAATGCATCACACACTCGTTAGGGTCATTCTCGTCATACCGGCCATACCTAGAGCCTTCCTCTATCAATTATCAGCAACGCAACAAAAAACACCAACTCAAACGCGCCTGACTTCCTTACCCGTTGCCATTGCAGATCCAGCCAAAGATCTCTTTCCAATCCCTTGATCTCACTTCAATGCATACTTTGACTCGGAGGAAGCAGAAGGTCACAAAAATCGGAAGAAGAAATTGCGGCACGGGCCGTCCGTTGGCCTCGAGCATGTGTTCGCAGCAAGCATCGAGAAAGAAGATCAAGAAAGAAAGAAAACGAAAGAAAGGCTACCAAGGATGAAAGAGCATGAAAGAGCGACGAATATTTGATGAATATAGGATGAAAGGAGCGATGAATAACGGATGAAATGAGCAATTGCTGCGCAGTATTAGGGCAGCTGCGCAGTATTAGGGCAGCTGCGCAGTATTAGGACGGGTTACCATATAGGTGTCCAATTAAAAAGAAGAGAGACTAAATAAGGCCCACTTTTATCTGATTATTAGCACTTGGATTGATTCTGTCACCAACCCATCTTTCGTTGTGCAAAGTCCATCGAAAACGGCTTTAGGGCCACTTCACACATGGGACTGAGAGTCCGTGACCATTACACTTCAAGCACTCTCATTGGTGGAAAAGGCGGAGCTGGTCCAAGTTTGCTTCACACTACCCTTGAGGGACCAACGGAGTATGTGAATGCAAGATAGATGTAAAGTCTACATGGATTCCTACATGGCATCAAATGGATCATGTTTCATGGTCACTTGGACTATTTTCAAAAACTAACACTAGGAGGTAGGCCTAACACAAAACTGGGAGACCATGGCACTCTTGAATGCTCACAACCGTTGGTTTATTCTATTTTATCATGTGTGAGGACCCCACATGAATAGAAATTCATTGAAATAGCATTTGGTTGAGGGCCCGGTCACATATGACTTCACACTACCCTTGAGGGTCCGTGACCACACAACATGACTTTGGAGGTGTTTTGGGACGGCCTTTGGACACTTTCTTTTGGGCTTTCACAATTTCATGGTCACGGCTCTTGGCTCGTGTGTGAAGTGGCCCTTAGGTGCGTTCCAACTTCCAAACCCTACGTTGATAGAGGGCCCAAAACCGTCTAGGTCACAATGCTTCAAGCGTACTCATTTACAGAACGCATATACTTCGCGCACATTCTCCCATTTTCTCAGCTAAGTGCCTCGGAGTCATCGTTTCACTTTCCATGCGCATTACGCACCAAGCGCAACCTCCACCACACTCAAATTTTGTTTTCATATCTGAAGATGGGAGGCTGCGACGATCGCCACCCCTGCGCCGTCCGAATGGTACGCTATTTCGACTTCGATTAAATTTCTTCGGAGACCAGTGCAAGGAGCGAAGTTCTTTGCGTCACAACCGTAAGGTATGTTTAATTAATATTTCACTGCTACGGGTTGTGTTGTTCATGTTGATCTTTGTGAAACCTCCGGGGCATGTTTACCATGATAGGTTTGTGAGCTTGTTGTATATCAGCTGGTGCATTGTCGACGTTCAAGTTTCCCTCTAAAATCAACTTCTCAGAGTAGAAGGAGGCGAGATCTGCTAAGATTTGCGCCTGTATCGTGTTTCTTTGTTTGTTTCCGTCTGCGCTGTTGCCCGGTCGTACTTGCAGGATCACTTATGCAGGAGATACTAGGATACTTGATAGCCATAATTCGCGATGTTAACATTCTTGAAGGCTTATCCGTTCCTTGAGGATATAGTGCAAGGTTGAAAATATGCACAGACCTGCGCAAGTGGCTCTCAAAACAAGTCTTTGCGTTTGTACTGTGTGTCTTTGTTTCCGTAGCATTGTTGCGAGGTTGCACTTGAGTGCTTCTGACTTGTTAGCCTTGAAGAATGTTAATATCGCCGATGCCTATCAACTATCCTAGCATCCTGCAGTGCACAATGGAATGACCAACTTTCTGTTCGTCAATTTCGATCGGAATCAAAGTGAAAGCTTGATTCCGTTGCATCTTGCTCTTTATTTTGGTGAAATGTTCGGTGCATGTTTGTGTGCTTATTGTGGTTAAAGGTCCACTAGACTCGAGTTGGTACATGTTTGACTTCCAGTTTATCTCAATCTCGAAGTCTTTGCGGCTGCACCGTGTTTCTTTGTTCCGTAGCATTGTTTCCCGGTTATGCCTTTAGTACTTTTGACGCTCGAGAGTTCTCCTTGTCGTTCTTGTGAGCTTCTTGCTGCAAAGACTGGAGCATTGGTCCTGACCTCATTGTCGTTCAAGGATGTCTGGGGTACATCTGCTGTCGTGCTATGTGACACCCTGCCTGACCATGCTATCATGGATACCTAATTCCTAGCTGATATTGATAGATTTGGATCAAATATTATTAGTTCAGAGAAGCCTTCACTGAAGCAACTCTTTAAACTGAAGAGTTGTCACTTGCACATCTCTCTCACTTTAGCAACTTCATTGTTAAGGGTGCTGCAGTGATGTGGTCACGCAACCAGAAACCATGTGAACTACCTAAGAGGATTTTCTTCTAAATATTAATTTTTGGTTGTGGAGGACAGTGAATTTATTTGTGCATGACAAAGTTTCTGATGTCTTTCCTGTTCATAATCATTATGATAGTTGTGTGAGCTGTGGAGAACATTCTGTTTACATTTGTTTTTGTATCCTACTCCATTTCCTCATCATAACAGCCATACACACTTTGCAACATGTTATTAGTCACTTCTTTGAGCGTCCACCAATGTAGTGTACTTCAGAAGACTCCGACACTTCTTGTGAATCCATGGATTTTTTGTGCATGTGAAGTTTTGGCTTTCTCAATGTCTCCGATACTTGTGGATGAGCTACAGATTTTTGTTTATTGTAATTCTTTTCTGAAAGTTGATTCTCACCAGCACACCTTGTGACAAGGCCACGGATTGCAGTGTGTGTTCCCTAAGAGTGATTTTTGGCATGTGTACAGCTACAAATTGATGATGGATGATGGCAAAGGAGGCAGACTGCGGAAAGTAAGTAATTTATTCAATGCTTCAGGTCTTATTTTTTATAGCTGACTGAATTTATTTCTGTGCGCTACTTGTTATGGTTGTGAAAGAAATGTCGTAAGATGTGAGGATCTCTGACTTGACATCATTTACATCCATCAGGTGTATGAAGGTGCAGCCACCAACCACAAGGCAACCAAGCTAGTTCTTGCGTCACGCTACTGTGTTGTTGTGCAAGTCAAAACTCCTACCTTTTATTGTATAGGTGTCCTTTACTTTTGAGGTCTGGACTTCAATTGTGAATGAATACGTGGCATGGATGTGTGATCAGGTAAGGAGAAGCGAAAGGTGCTATCTGTGGATAATCCTGGAGCTGGGAATCGCTGGAGGGAATGAACTCACGGTGCCCAGTTGCAGTTGTAAATAAAATCAGGCCACTGATATGCTTCATGCACTAGTTTCTAGGCCTCTAGATTACAAAAGCATTGAAACATGCTTGCAACAGTTTTGCATCGGTTTTGCAAATTAGTTGTATTATATCACATGTGTATGATACTCCATTGATTTGTATACATGGTTTTACAGTTAACTTGTATTACAAAAAAGAAAGTCAATAAATTTAATTTCTACCATCAAATTTCCACGTTCTTTACTATGCAATTGTGGATGATATGATTTATATAGTAGAAAAAGTCACATAGAATGTGATAGGCATTTGTTGGCAACTTCCCACAAAACAACACCAAATTCAAATGATAAAAGTTTAAATACTAATGAAATAGTCTTTCAAAAACCCTACACATACATTTTTAATTTGATTGCATAATGACTGCTTAATGTTACAAGAATGTCAATGAAGCGTGTGGATTGTACACAACCAATATTGTCATTATGGATGTAATGTTGTGGAAGTATGAGAAAAAAACATGTCCAATTAATGAAAAACTTGTTACTAAACAATTCACAATCAATATATAATGTATTTAATGTTTGAAATGCAAATGAGTTTAAGTTGTAGACATAATGCAATCTATATATCAATACTATGTTCTTCCTCTAATGTAGATGTGTGTTTTCAACATTGGTAAAGCGTTACAAACGCATTTCAAACATATTGCCAACCCGTTGCAAAACCGATATAAAGGTGGGCATGATATGTATATTCCTTTTTCTATTAGCAACGGTTTTTAAACATAGGCACAACACATTTTAAACGCCACTTTTGCTCACGGTATATAAACAAACTAACAATATATTTCCAACATACTTGTAACAATTTTGCAACGCTTTTGAGAACTTAGAACCAATATGGGGATCTCCAACACCCACAAAACCGTTGCAAAACTGTTGCAAGAATGTTACAATTATGTTACAATCTATACCCCTGGGTACTAGAGCTTGGAGCCGCTCATTTGGTTTCAGTGGGTAAAGGCATGAAAGAGTAAATGAGATTGTTGTGGAAGTCGAAGCAGTAGGGGATGCCTCTTGAGAAATTGAAGCAGTTGAAGTCATGGTAGCCGCAGAATCTGCTGCTTTGAACATGACATCGCCTGCGGTGAAAAGGAAGTAGATCCGTTGCTCGATGTCGAATGGGAGGTCCCGCTGGTCGAGGTGGCTGGAGATGACGGATACGGGGTCACCGACAGCGTCGATGGTGTGGCCGAAGGAGAAATCGTCGTCGATCTCCTTGGCGAAGGTGACGCTGTTAGTTGCGTATTTGCGGCCTTTGAATGTCTCCAGGAATCTCCTGGTAGTATTTGGTCACCAGCTTCCACAAGTTGCTCAGATTGGGTCACTGGGATGTCGGCTTTCTTGGTGTGAGGGAATTTGTTGCGGTGCGGATCACATTCTTCTCTGCCTTGCTCCATGTGCCATACCACACGAAGTAAATGTGGATGGGCTTCCACATCACCTGATAAATTCCCCCCAAAAAATTGAGTCAGTCTGCAGGTTAATCACAAAGGTGATGGAGATTGCTCTTTGTGACGATATTATCAGATTTTGAGAGAATTCGTGTAAGGAGATCAGATGTGGCGGTGAAATTTCCTGCGGTGATGTAACACGTACTCCGATTGAATTCTTAGCTCAGGTGACATTGCAATGTCGGTGAGAGTTGGCAGCTTCATCATAATTGTTGTAAAAAGTGCTAACATGCTAATTCAGTCATTTCCAAAACCTTCAGAATTGATAATTTTTTCTTCCACAAAGAATGAGAGAACATGCTTGGAGAGAGGAGGGCGCTGAGAGGAATCCATTCGTACCGCATCACGTGAAAATACCACACCCAGGATTCTGGTGTTGTTGAGGCAATCCGCATCGACACAAAGGAGATGGAGACTCCTTCTTTCAAATTGTGAGTGAATCGTGTAAGACCTTCATTAAATGTGGGTGAAAGTTCTTAAGTTATGTACCACTGCATATTCTCTTTGAATGTAATCCCAGCTGACATTGCAAAAACGGTCGGTGAGAAACGGCAGTTGCAGGATAACTGTTGCAAACATTGGTGTACCACGCTAATTCTATCATTGCAAAAACCTTCAAAAGCAGAGACCGCACATCATGCAATCTCATAATTTAACAATCTCATAATTTAACAATCTCGTACGGCCCACCCTAACCTTGAGATCATGAAGAGCCGTGAAGAAATCTTACAGATATCTGGTCCTATCTTTGAAACCAGAGAACTCATCACCTGACAGCAGGCAAAGCAAACAATTTTATATAACCTCTCGAAATGCTCATGCATATAGCGATCTTATACATGCTTGTGATATACGTATGCTTACCGATTTCCTTTGGTAATTGAAGTTGATAATGGGTGGCCACTATGTGACACCAGGGTTGGCATTCGAAGCATTCGAATTAACATCATGTTGACCTGCTAGAAACGCAGGATTTCTCTCTACCTTCCCTCGCACAGCCACATTATATTGCTAGTATGTTGTGCGTCACAGGTGTTTAGCAAATTACAACAAGCAACAGCAAAGCCGCCATGCTATATGTTAATGTTACACATGGATTCTTGACGATGAGATCTTCATCTTTGGCATGTCAACCAAACAATACAAATTTGTGGTTACGCCAACCAGCTGCTGCGTGAGTCCAGTACCCTAGGAGCTTAAAAATCGAAGTTCTACAATTATTCTACCCAGTACTGGACTACTTAGATCTGCAAGCTGAAGAACAAAACTTGGCTAGCCTGAACTTGGTTGAAGGGAACTGCAAGTACACTATTTTGTCTAATTAGTGTGGGTGGGAAATGCATGAGGGTTGGAATTTAGTGTGCCCACATTAATTTTATAGTTCTTGCCTTGCCTTGCCTTGAATCTTCATCCAAATATGAGCAGTCTACATGGAAACCAACCTTAGAAACCATGAAATGTGGAACCTTATTTTAACCACCCACAAAAAGAAATTATTGAAATCAATCCCAACATGATTGAAATTATGGCACCCTATAGATTGCCGATGGGGCCCTGATCAGGAATGGGTGCCTCTACTCTAGATGTCGGCATCTAACATAATTGTTCCAGAATACTTCAAACTTGTCTAGGGGTCCCACGGAACATATCCCCCTCCTGAGTTATGTTATGATGAAAATGCATGTTTGCCACCAACCGGGTTAGGATGAGTGTCTTAACCCTAACTTCCCACACCCAATTTCCCTCAAATCTGCCCAGAAAATGTGACCTCAATTTTAGCAACTTTAACTAAAGATCTAAAGTTTTTTTGACAAAATCCAATCGTATAGATGTTTGCAAGTTAGAGGTGACTACTCATAGTCCAAGTTTTAAACATTGAAGTTCTATTATGTAGGAGATTATAATAAGAATATCAAGAGTGGTCTTGAAGGCAACAATTTAGAAATTAAATTAGGGTTGGTTTTTTTATTGAACCTCCACTCAACACATCTCCACATGACAAAATGTTACCCTCGTTCAAAAGAGGGGCAATATAACTACTCAAATCAACTCAAAAATCTTAAAACCATTATTTTGTGATTTTTTGGGAAGCTTTGCAACTTGAGGCAGTGGTGCCACAACTGCACACCTTCCACATGGATTTGCACCCACCAACATATGTCCAACTAAAGGTTTCAATAATAGATGTTAGGAGATGTTGTGTTTGGATGTCATGCAAATTTTCAGATCAATTGGGAATCATTTGCACATAGGGATCAACAAAAAACATGTTTAGTACATGCTGCCCCAAACTATGGAGGTGACAAATATCAAGTTTTTGTTCATGGACCGATTCTATTGTGCATCAGTTAAGAGAACACTCCCATATTTGAATTAATCCAAAAATAACTAACATTGTTGAATCAAAACTATCCACGTGCACTACAAGAAAAACGGTCCTTTGCAACTTGTCCATAGTGACTTAAATGGTCCAGAACGACTTATTTCTGCAAGAATTGAGTCGTTCTGGACCATTTAAGTCACTATGGACAAGTTGTAAAGGACCGTTTTTCTTGTAGTGGTGGCAAAACATAGCAAACTTGAACATGAACAAGAAGAGTAGTTGAAACAATCAAGAAACCATCCGAACTAGTGTTAAAGGGGTTAGAGCAAACTGCTCACGACCAAATTATGGTCGCATAGGATATTAGGGGTTAATCAACGAACGGGGAGGACCAACAACTAGTCACAGATGAACTGTTTGAGATTGAGAAATAACCATATGAACTTCAAGAATTCAGGAAAACTTCCAACCACGCAGGAGGAATTTAGAGAATACACCTCAAATTAGTAAAGTAAAACCGAAAGATGTCAACTTTTAACAAGTTGCACTTGGAAACACTAGGATCTCTACCAATTATGCCCAAAAATCTCCCCGGACATTAGTCCTAAATGAGTGGAAGAAAGATACTGCCTACCTGCCAGTAGGCGGCCATCCAAAACCAACACCTATAAACACCTCCCAATTGCCAACACTCTACGACCTTGAACCGTACCCGGTGGTGTAGGAGTGTCAAGGCCCACGGAGTGACGGTTTTAGGTGCCATTAGTGGTGCCACCTCATAGCAGACCTCCACTACCTCCATGTAGGGTAGGTAACGGGCTCCATTCTATCTAGGTTGGTTCAAGGTGGGATTAGGGTGGCTTGTCAATGCCTATTCTAGCCATTCTATTCACAACGCCAAGGAGGTAGGTCCACAAAGCACAAAAAGATCATTTCCCAAGATGCAAGGCCCGGGATGCAAGGTGATGGTTTTGCGAGCGAACTAGCTGGGATCATGGAGGTAGCCGTGTGGCTTTGCATACCATTACTACTTGGGCTTTGATGTAGTTTGGGTCTAGTACCCAACTATGTTGTGTTGGTTCTAGGCAATGAAGGTGGGGGTCCTCATCATATGCAAGGTTGCCATACACGGGGCCTATGGATTGGTTTAAGGAAGCTAGTAGTTTTGACTTTGAATATTCATCAAATATTCAATTGAGACTAAAAATATTTTTTCTTTCTTGATACCTATGTTTAGCCCAAAGGCTAATATGAATATATTTTTTATATCAACCACATAGCCATATGCATGTGCAATAGCTTAAAGTGTTGGTTTAAGCACCCTCTACCTTAGGTCAATTCTAATACATGCAAAGCCGCGTGGCAAGTATGGCAATAGAAGACTTTTAGGCGAGCATATTGAATTTCTCTACTATTAATTCAACCACAAACTAAGGCTTTTTTCTTTCTCTTTTTTGTAAACAACAACACTAAGGGCCGGTTTAGACTACAGTGAAGAAGTGCACCAGTCCCTTAAGAATTTCAGCTCAAGACAAGGTTATTTGAGGCAACTGTTGGTATTACAGACAAAATGGAGAAAAATATTTTCTTAAAAATGCCTCAAGTTGGAGTTGTCCGGAGGCCACGTTTCTTGTCCAAGGGTTTGAGGTTGCCCAAGAAACTTGACCTCCACAAAACTCCCCTGGCAAAAAGTGTTGGCATCCATGTCATTTTTTCATCCATGCTTGAAATTCTTCACTGGAGAAGTCTTGGCCGTAGTGTAAACCCCAGCTGGTGAAAAACCCATTTCGTAGCCAATCATATTGCTCCATTCCCCTAAATTTCTCAGCCGGTGCACGTCTTCACCGTAATCTAAACTGGCCTAAGTTCTCAAGACCGTTCACCACCAGAAAACAGTCTGGCACAGGGGTTCACGTTCATACATTAGCTTGGTTGTCACAGCAGTGTACTAACTTATTGAGATACCTAATGGAGACAACAAAAGCATGGTGGTGTTCAGCATTTCAGGAAATCCAAGCGGCTTGAGACAAGCAATCTTCAGTTTATTAGCAAAGCTTAGACTGAAGGCATCCCTAATTGCTAGGATATACTGAAGCAACTCAGGTCCATTTCAAAACTCTCAGTTCTCCAACTGCATTTGGTAGAAACCTCAATTTACAGTCTAATATCATTTGTTTTTCCCCCTTTTTGTTTTTGACATGACAGATATGAACTTCACTGCAAACATGTTAAATTTCAACAGACCAACATGCTTGGTTATTTGGGCCACACCCGGTTACTAACCCACATTGGCATTCCCACGAATGCGGGACACACTACAGCCTATATCTTTCCATGTACAGTACATAGGTTAGTCCCATGTTTAAAACAGCAATATTTATATAGCATGTCTCATCTAAGAAAGGTAGGTCCATCCAGTTTCAGTTTAAGATACCTCCCAAATTTTACTCAAATAGACAGAGCCAAGAAGCAGTTATTTGATGTGCAAATAATATACGGCTCTATTCAATTACTAGGTGCAACTCATGCATATTCTATATGATACATAAAACCCCTGGTGGTAAGGCTAGCCATGACTTTGGTGACTCTTTTCAGAGTTTTCTTCATACCCTGTTGCACCTCTGCTGCCGTATACCACAAAAACTTGTGCATATCGTATTGAGTGACATGAAGTTTCTTTTAGAGTCAAATGGAGTTGTTCCGTTGAAAAGTAAAAACACATACACCGCCACCCATGCACCCTAAGCTTGGGAGCTAGGGCAGAAAGGAAGAAAGGAGCATAAGTGTTAAAAAATACAAACTCACCATGTAAGTAACTGAGACACCTAACTGGACTTTAAAAGAACAAATAGCAAGAACCAAAGGCAACAAGAGTCAATGACCATTGCAAAAGACAGCATCTTAAACTTGTTCCAGCAAGCAGGGAAACTTTTGGCAAAAGAGGCACCAAGAAGAGCCAATGGGTATAAACATATACAATGTATACAGCAAAGCTTCAGACAGGTATAGTAGCATGCGAAGGCAGATGATATGTAAATATTATCATCAATACCAGAAATATCATATTCCAATGTTGCTGATGCCCCATTCCAAAATCCAATGAGCCTTTGGATTGCGTTCGTGGTCCACAGAAAAAGTTGGATATCTCACTTTGCATTGTGACCATAAGACTGCAATTCCCTCTCGCTCCTGTGCCTCTCTACAAGGTCTCTACATCAGGCAAGGCCTCTCTACTCAGCTGTTAATATGTACTGCTTTCAATGCCAGGCTTGTAATGACAGAAAACACAAAAATTAAAACTAAATCCCCTTTCGAACCCAGAAGAAACCTGTCAGGAATCCACATTGGGTGAAAGTACCAGGTCTCGAGAAAATTTATTTTTCAATGACAATCACTGTTGTCATCAAAGGAATCTTCTTCAAACACTTGTCCCTTACGAGAACCTTGCTATAGTTGGGTACTTTCACAAAATCGGGCAGGACACCAGTTCATGAAGTAACAGAAGGTATTTATACAATGCTGGATGCAGGGGTGCTAGTAATATGCAGGTAAAGGTGATTCCTTCAAGCTCCTTTGTTTAGCAAACCATCTTCCATAATTACAAAAAGTTACTGCTTGCCATTCAGCCAGTAAGTAGATGACCAGGCACTTGATTTGGTTCCGGGCTTCCATGGATCTTACACCAAATCAATGTCATGTTGTCCTTCTGTATGTGCAAAGTCTGTAATGGATCGAGGCTTCTTTGATTGGTGAAGTCCACATTTGGGGCACCCGTGCTTATCCAACTTCCACAGAGTCTCAACACAGCTCACACAGGTTTCAATATGCCCACAGGACTCGTATAAGGCTCGCTGCCACTTCTTCTCCATGGTAAACCCCTTTGAACAGTTTATACACTGCAATTTACAGAAATATGGACATTAATTAATTCCTTACAAACGATGAGCTTATAAGCAGGGTGCAAAAAGTGCCCGTCTTTGTTGGCACTGTCAAAATGACCCTGTAAGCTATAAAAGAATGAATTCCAGGACTATCTAGGACCCCTCAGATATACCCACCATCCCCCCATGACACAGCTGTACATATGCAGAAGTGCATTTAAAAAACCTGCAGTTCTAAATCTGAAACTGATGGAATGCATTCTACTGGTAGACTTATTGCAACATCACCTTCGCAAAAGGAAGATCATAAATCCAAAATTATCTTGTCATAGGATTTAGGTTTCCTGGTTAAGTGAGGCAAACTTACAGCTTTAATTTTCTGAACTCTACTCTGTTTGATAGCTTGCTGTCTAGTTGGCATTGACACAATTGGTGCCGGAACCTCCTCCACATCATCATCATCATCATCTAGGTCAATCAGAACTGGATCGATGGGCTTCACTAGGCAACTCACATCGTTCTTCTCATCTAGAGGAAGAACCACAGCAAGGACCTGACATAAAACGCAGAATTTGATTAAGAGAATTTTGAGTTGTAGCAAAAATCAGACAAATCCAAAAAAAGGTTGCTGTTATGAATTTCCCACTGTACTCCTAGAAGTATCCCGCAAGGACTGCACCTTGCAGAGACAACCCTGTCTCCTTGCACGCTGCATTGGAAGATCTTAACGTGTTGGCTGACCTCATATCAACAATACACAATCTGTTTGACTGCAATTCATTTTATAACCATGCACCCAAGGCAGAGGTAAGAATGTCATTCACACCTCACAATCTGGGCCATCTGTTACAACACAATCTTCACCTTGCCCTTTGTCTGTTGATGCAATCACCCAAGGCTTGTATGCACCATCCATACACGAATGCTGCCAATAGCAACACTGGTTATCGGTAAACTTTCAACCTTTCTTGTGCAACAATTGGAGATTGACATGTTCACTAGGCACATATCAAGTAGTACTCTTTGCATCCTGGGAAGGACTTCAACAGAAATAGATAAGGGGTGTGTACTATGTAGCCACTAGATGAGACCTCTGAAAATGTACAGAACACGATCCCCACTAATAGGAGTAGAATATATTTTCAGGTTATAAACATCTAATCCCAACCTTCCCAACACTAAGAAAAAGCCTAGAGGTTCTTCACAAGAATATTATGTGTTCAGATAGAATACATTTTCCATCATATGAATTTAATGAGAATGTACACAAGTTGAAGCAAGTTGGGGTACTAGAAAATGTGCGGTGCTAACAACTGGTTTCTGAATATTACAAGTCTAAGTTGCAAAGATCTGGATCTTCGAATAGAGATCCAAAAGAAGAACATACCTGAAGCCAAAAGAAGAAACCCCTTAACAAATTCAGTTTGTCGAGTGAGCTAGAAGAGTCCTCAAGGAGTGTACCTAACTCTGCATCCCATCATTCAAGCTCCAAGCAAGGTCAGACAAAGATGCACATAAGGGCCATCCTATAGCTGTTAACTGTGGCAGGTTAACAGCAACAGTGCAACAGACCCTGGTGGACTTTATAAAGAGGACCTGCCACTTTACATAGCACTTTGGAAGTAGTGCTATCTAAGAACAATGGAGGTGATGAATACATTCCGACAACCCTTGCATGTAAGATTTTGGACGCTATCCTAGATACCAGAACTTCAGGGTGACCTCCTTGTCTTGAGTTGCCTACATGTCAGGAAGTGACCAGGATGACAGAGATTGTGCAAGAGTCATCTCTGTCACTTGGTGAACAAGGATCTAAACCTCTTGTCCACTCCTAGCTGGCAGTCTCTATGTCATGAATGGCTGTCCCGGTGCCACTACTGTGGTGAGGCCTTGAGTTCAACCAAGAGCTCAATGATAGTGTGCAGCAGTCCATGGCCATCTCCTAAAACAACTTCCTATATCACTCAAGTTGGACAGGAAAAAAAATAGATTTAATCTTAAGACAGATACTAAAATACATGTATGATGTTGCTTTACCCTCTGAAGGAATTTTGCAATCAACCAGGAGCAAAAGATATAGCTTTAGATGCTCATCAGGCCAATGTGTTTATTACTCTCAATCACCAATTGCCACTCACCGATGGCTCCCCATCACAATTTAAGAATGTAACAAGTCAAAAAAGCTTACTGCAACAAAATATGCAGAAAAAAATTCTTCCATTCATGTTGACTATACTTCTAAGATACATTGCTGTCACAAAATGCAAATGCATAATGTCAAAAGGATCCAAGTATCAATTTCAGGTTGACCACATTCACATGAGAATGTAAAGAAGCAATAAAGAGCCATCACATACCAGGATGATGATCAAGATAAGATAGCCCTTCCTCTTCTGTCATAACATGCATTGTCCGACCCCGTGTTTCACGTAATCTCAGAATGGGTTTCCGTCGAGTGGCAAGGTCCCACAATTCTGACAATTGTTTTAGATTTAATGGCTCAGCTAGAGCTTCTTTCAATTTCTGGGTATATAAATCCCCTTGTGCATCACTAGGAATGCTCCACTTGTCCCCTGGGTGGGTATCCTATCACATAGAGCAAGCACATGACCTTAGTATCCAAACAGCTCTTAATAGAAATTTCAAAGTGCAATTGCAGATACTGCTCCACTGGCACATGATGACACTACCTATGCTTATACTCAAGAGCATATCACCATTGACCAATAGACTACATTTTTAGCATACATAGCATACATTTAGACTCCATAGCACTATAGAAATTCAATAGTAACAGAAAAACCAACGATTTTGATTTAAATTCTGTATCAGAATACCTTCTTTTGGCGCTTGCGGCTCAAACCACTATTCTGAATATCAATGTCATGAGCTAGATCACATGATGCTGCAGTCAAGGGGTTCTTGGAATCTCCATCTTCACAAACCTTCAGAGCTTCAATTTCAACTATCTTGCCTGTGGGTCTTGTACAAAGAGGGGTATCTTGTGCAGAGTTATCACTTGAAGACGTGTATTCTACATGAGGTTCTATGCAACTTTCCTGTGAGACTCCCACACCATGAAGTTTAGTTTTTTCCACCTTCTGAACCTATTGAAACATTTGAGAAACAAAACTTGATTTTCTGATCTAGTGCACAAATGCACACAACTTTCACACATACAAGAGACAACTTTATATTTGTAAGAGTCATAGGCAGACAAGCCACTATGATAAAAGAAACACTCCAAAATTCAAAAATCATCCACTGCCCACAAACATTAACGCTCAATACTCTCTGCCATTATCCTAGATATGCTCCTACTCAACTTCACTATGTTTGATGGACCCAAGTTCAAAAAAGTCAGAGCTTGCCAAGATAAAATACCTGGAAGTATGTTCCCTTTCTTTTTGCTACAACTTTGACGTTCACTTCATTAGCAGCTCTCTCACTTGATGGGTCAATATCCATATCTTCCAATGTACCAGACACTGATATGGACCGCAATACTTCATTGTGTGATGGTATCCTTAAAGTGATCAGGTGATCCTGGTCACCAACTATACCATTTAATGGGGGCATAGATGTGCCCCCATTTGTCCAACAACGGCCAACTTTCCGAGATGCAATCTCATCAGCGGATTCACCTATCTCTAGATGTACAAGGTAGTCATGTACATTAGTGAATCCAGAATCCCGGCAAGGTTCTATGATACATCCTGTTGGCTCCAGGTTCATCTCTCTTCGACAAGGACCACAATTGCAACTGCACCCATACAAGAAGGTTTAGTGCAAGAAAATAAGTAGAACTCGAATATCAAAATTATAGGTTTTCAAAACAACGTGGCTCATTTTCATCAGTGGCTTATCTGAAGATCATAACAATCATATGAAGGACTCACTGATAGACACACCTCTCTTACAACCCAATATGAAATTGATCTTATCATCACAAGATTCTAGATTCTTTTCTAGTAATCTTTCAAGAGTGTGAGAGAGCTCCCATAAGAGTCGTCATCATCAAAAAAACAAAAAATTAAATTAAAAAATTGGTAGCATATAAATCATGAGAATACAACCATCCTCCACTTTCAAGCGAAAGGTCCATAATCACAAACCTTATAATGCAGGTTAGAATGAATCAACACAGACAGAAGGATTTTTACCAGTTATCACAGCCTGGCCCACATCCACCTCGGCATTTGGGGCAAACCCACAGAGCACCGTTTTCCTTCTCATTTTTAATGTCTTCTCCATTTCTGTTCGAAAGACACATGCCACAGAACCGAATTGGGCACCTACAGCACTCCACGAGCTCTTGGACAGCTTTATGCCGACACCAGTGGCATGTATCACCAAACTTGGTACCTGTGAAACTAGGAAGTAGAAATGGTGGGCAAGTAAAGAACATTACTGCACCCAAAGTCAGCCACCACTACATTTAGACTATGAGACTTGAGCCAATCCATGAACACCTGCACTGGCAGCTTTGGCCAGTGAGACATCTGCTCTTGATATCCTGCATGATACTGTGTGCCAAATCCACCACATAATATTGCCTCATCTGTGAAAGTTATATGCACACTCTGCATCAGGAAAAGCACCAGTTCTTGGAAAAAATCTCAGAATACAAATGATTGCGTATATGCAGCTCTAAACTGAACATTTGTGTTGTCATACACCTGATATTTGCCTGGCATGGTGTTGCTTCAGCCCTATACCGTAGGTGCAGCAAAAGAATAAGAAATTCCTAAACAAAATAACAGATCACTCAGGCCTAAAGATTGACCCACATCTGCCAGAATACATGTACGTATGGCAGGAACAATCAGGTGTTCAATCCTGTATACATTACCCACAAATAAATGTGCAGTGAACAGTCAGTTCACCGGATCAAATGCCCCCTCGTCTCTTTGGAACAATTCAAACGCATCCTCCCATCTGCGGAACCCAGAGGATCATCCTCATTTTCAAATGCCATGCAAGTAAATTTCACTTTTATATACAAACTAAACAGCTTTATTAACCTGCCTTGCTTTCTGATAATTACCTGCTCGTATACAGAGTCTCATTGAGCATCCGGAATTGACCACCACTGAGCTGTGCCCGCATCTGCAACAAAACCCAAAGTGTTAAGAAGGGATCTCAAACCCATGCATGATTCTTGCAATCCAACATGATTCCTGGACACTGCCTTGAACCCAAATATCCAAAAGCTTGATCTCCTTTCTACCTGCAAAGCAGAGTGCTTTGTACCCAAACATCCCAAAACCTTAATCACCTTTCTATATGAAGTTTAAACTGCGTTGAAACCAACCATCCCATTACCCTAGTGACCTTTTCTCTTTCTTTTCAAAGTGATCACATAGACCCTCCCAATTGTAATGTTCACAAGTGAACCTAGAATGGTATCTATATTTATTTCACATACTCCAATTCCATCGTAGAACATGTCTTTTTGATCCCATTATCAGAAACAAGCCCCACCATACACCACTCAACTAAAGGCATCCAATACAGAAGAATAATCACATAAGGCCCACACACCTTATCCCAAAACCCTAGTCACCTTTCCATTTGCAACTCAAACTGCCTTAAACCCTAAAATCTCCAAGAACCCTTCCCATCTTTCTACCTGTGTTTCAGACTGTCTTGAACCCAAAACTCCAAAACTCCTGAGACAATTCAGAGGCACACAGAGAGGTTTGCTAACCATCAAATGTTGACCCAAATAGGACATATTCTGTTCCAAATTGCGGAGGGGAACAAAGAAAAAAACGATTCAGGCTCGGAATCTTAGGAGATTCAGGCTGCATTGGCCAATAGAAGAGGCCAGGGAAGCATGACAAAGCATACAACTGCGCAAAACTCATCAAATACGTGCTAAGTGTGCGGTAAGAAATTAGAAAGAGCATTGTGAAGGAGAAGTAAAGACGATGAGAAATATGGGACTGAAATAACTGAGATCATCATCGCGACAAGAAAACGATGAGGCGGCATAACTGCGAGTGTTTGTTGGTCAGATAGATAAATTCAGAGAGAGACAAACAGAGGATTGCGAAGCCGTGTGGTGACCCAGAAATGCACCAAACAGACAGACACGCAGCTTTACCCATTCTAGTTGAGCTTCGGGGAAGAAAATTGCAAAATTCTATGGTCAAGGGACTCGACATAGACAGGGTGCCTCGAACCCAAAAATCCCTAAAAACCCTAGCCATCTCTCTACCTGGATTTCAGGGCCACTTCACATGTAGACTTTACATCCATCTTGCATTCACATACTCCGTTGGTCCTCAACGTAGTGTGAAGCGAACTTGGACTGGCTCCGCCTTTTCCACTAATGAGAGTGCTTGAAGTGCAATGGTTACGGGCTCTCAGTCTCGTGTGAAGTGGCCCTCAGACTGTCTTGAACCCATATCATTTTGATTGGATGTATTGTAATTGTAAAACATCATGTATTTACACTACATTCTTGTAATACGATGCAATATTGATGATTCGTTTGCAACGAAATTAAATCATACAAAGAGTTTCACAATAAAACAATTTAATATCTTCAAATTTGATTAGGTGGTTTTATACCGTAGAGGGTGCTATCTCATCTTTACCAATGCGGGAATGTAGTTTCTACGTGGGATTCAAAGGGTCTCAATTAGTGTAGGATTGACAAGTGACAAAACTCAAGAGAACTGTAATTATTTTTTGTCACAATAGAGAGCCATTTATGGTTATCATAGAATATGAAGTTGTTCAACCCTAGAACACCCAAATTCAAGTGTTTTGTCGGCTACAAAATGAGTCATATGAGAGTGTTGCAAAACCGTTACAAAACTGTAAACTAGTGGACATACCCAAAACGCCTAAGTGGAAAACCGTTGCTAACTGGGGCCCTAGGTACTAGTGAAGGGTGTGCTAATTTCAGGGGCCCTAGTACGCCGGACCCTTTGTTGCCGTATCCCCCTCCGAACAAGGTTGTGTCACTGAACGGAGCATTGGATAGCATGATGGTGATCTATTTGCATGAATTGCTAGAGAAGGTGGTGGACCCTCACATTACGGCTTGGATACACAATTACACGGAGAATAGCGAGGCATCTGATCTGTGCAGCTATAATTTTGCAGCGGGGGATTGGCACCACTGTGGTTTGCTGAGACTCACTAGGGGTGAATGGTAGCCGGTGCTTGAGCTATCCCAACCTAGACTCAGTAGGGGTGAATGGTAGTTGGTGCTTGAGCTATCCCAACCTGCATACATTGCGGGAGCCCAAGTCGAAAGCGGCCTTTCAACATTTATAGGATCGATGGATCGCAGTTCATGGCGCAGAAGTTATGGAACCTAGCCACCAAGAGGTGTGCTACACAGCCTGAAGGTGAGTACGAAGACTTTAATGATGGCTTTATTCCCACTAGAACATCATCTGCACAAGCATGCCCTTCTAGATCCATATGTCAAAACTGATGAAAACACACCGCTCAATTAATCACAAGCCTCCTCTAGGTCCATATGTCAACATTGAAGTCTGCCACATTATTACCTCTAGATCGTTATGTCAACAGTGAATTTCCCAAATCAATGCAATCACAGACCTCTAGGTAGATCCATATGCCACGACTGGTTCGACATTGATTCAATTACATACCTCTAGATCCATACACACTACTACCCCTCAATATATGCTAGCGCCACAAGTCCAGAACTTGGACGTTTTTGCAACGCTTTGAGGATATTTTATGTTTCTATCAGATAACGATTTTGGTAGTAATATGTCCCAATAACGATATGATTGCATTGCAAAAGTGTGCATTAATACGTCGCAAAAACAAAATGGTTATATTTCATCCTTGAAAGCGTCACAAAATAAGGTATTGCAATGGAACTTGAACAAACTACCCAGTGAATTTTCAATGGGTTTGCAACGGAATTTAAACAAGCTATGAACTGAAGTTTCAATGCATTTACAACGGAATTTGAATAATGTGTACACTGACTTCCAATGGGTTTTCAAGTGACTTTTTAACTGTAATCAATCATTTTTTTCTTTATTTTATAGTTGGAAGATCCAAAATAATGGAATGCGAATTGAATCATAAGCTACATCTTGTTGAAATAGCAGTAATTGTTTACAGATATTAAACCCTGAATGGTATGAAACGACACTGAGTCAACATTAAATGATGGCCACTTGCATTTTGTGATGAATGACATGAGGAGGCAGCCACTTATGCTATATATGTAGAATTTGACATAATATTGCCATGAGCTCGATGAAGTTATTCTGAATTTTAATGAGGTAGTAAGTGTGGCAATTGTTGTATGTTCAGAAAGGTCCAGCCTTATTTTTGCTAATGCTAAGTATTTAGATGCCTGTTCTCAAGAATGATAAGTTCCACATCTAATCCAAAATTTTGGTAAGTTCATGTCAATCCATTCTATCTAATGACCCTCCTGGATCTGTAGGTGTTTGTCCATCATGATTTCTTCTTGGATTCTAGACGTTTCTTATCCTTCTTCAAACTTCCACCTTTTTCTTTCAAAAACATCTTTTAGTTGGGATTTTCCAGGGATTGATTAGTGCAGACTTATTAAAGAAGTAATCGCCAAGGGTGGTGTCCAGATGAAACCCAAATAGGTTATACACGTCCAAAACAATGAATGGGCAAAAGGGTGCTGAGAACTAGGTTTGTTCCTTACAAAGGAGAATGACACCTCCTAATTTCAATGCTTCTAGAGATTTTGGGCCAGGAGGTTGAAGTACACTAAATATGATATTTAGTGTCACCAATTCTAATTGTGGAGCTTAATACTAATTGTAAACCGCGGTGTAGTGTCACCAACACTAAATGTTAACCCAACATTATTTGTCATCCTTGCAAAAATTTTGGGGGATTATAGATTTACAGTGTTGCAATTACTGTCACTTACCAAGTGATTTTTGATCCAAGTTTCAATCATCCGTGACAAATATTTCATCACAAGTTGCTGACAAGAGAAGGCAGGGTTTTGGCCAATGGAAGGACTCATCCATCATCCATGACATAATTTGTTCACTTATTCATAAGAAGTGTCATCCAAAAAATTACCATATTTTAGTTACATAAAATACCATATGACACTAAATAACATATTTAGTGCACCACTTTTGTTCACTGACCCTCATTAATGTCCAGAAGGACCTCAGGAGGGTTTAGAGTGTAGAATTTTAGAGTTTAGGTTTAGGGTTTAGGAGGCATTCTTTTGAAAATTTTAGGCCACGTGGGTTCATTGGGTTGCCACCCTCATTCATGTTACCTCCATTCATTTCCAGAAGGACCTTAGGAGGTGCGATTAATTCTCCTAGTATACTAGAGTTGTCCTCTAGCTGAAGCGGAATCACTACGTATTAGGGAAGAAGTCCCTACCCAGATTCCGCTGGATTTATCATGCACTATACCGCAGGTGACATCTCTGAAAACATCAACCAATATAATATCCATACTTAGCCAGGCTCAGAACTAATATGTTTGGATCAAAATCTTGATCCTGGTCCTGTTACAAGGGCCCTTAATTTAATCACCTCTGTCCTAGTATGTAGGACAGAGGTAATGAAAGTGTACATCTATTGCCATCCTGGATGTTGAGACAAAGGTGGTGAATTGAAGGGCCCTTGTTTGTCTTTCTGTACATGAATACCTAATGGTTCTAGTGAATGGTTACTTCAGAGAGGCTGTATAATTGGTAGTGTTGAGTTAATCATAGCATTATTGATCTTGCAAGGATGTTCACTTCCTATGTTTTTCCGAGAATCAAGGTCCTTGTTTGCATACATGACTATTGACATAGTACTCAAGTGGCAAGCTCTCATCGTTGATGCCTATCTTTGGACATGAAGCATTCTCCATCTACCAAGATTCAATAAGTTAAGCGGTCCACCCAAAACAAAATAAATCTTAGGTTATCCGGAATACCTAAGAATCATTCTATGTGCACTGGGAGAATAGTACATAGTGTACTTAACGATTGTGATTTCTGGTCCTGAACTTGAAGAATGCTCATGGAGTGGAGTGCGTTGTGTGGTTACAGGATATTAATGGCTTGGGTGAGGATAAATCACTTCAAAAATTGGATGGAGGCTCCACATTGGAGATCATCATCAAATCAAGCAATGAGTAGCTAGATCAAACATTTTTTTCTCTGGCAATTCGTGAGAGAAATTGACTAGTTGATGCCAGCTACCTTTTTTCAAAACATGTGGACCTTAGCTCTGACATTCTTGTAGGGATGTGTGTGTCATGATGTCATCCCAGCTGGGGTTGAAACAAATTAGTGAACTCGTGCAACATGAATAAATTAATTGATTCCTTCCGAAGTCATGATTCTGAGTTTCCCTGCATACTAAAACTATCTCAGCTTCAGGATTCTTGCTTCTTCTGACTTCCAATTGAAAGTATTGGCGTTTATTAGTAATCAAGGAGCCAGTACCATCCGGATCGATCCATCTCCATCAAATTTCAGATCATGTACTCTAAGTATTCCATTTGATTTATACAGCATTTTGTGCCACTAAAGGGATGGACTACCTTGTATCTGGCCACTGTGATCGAACAATATTGTTTTGTCAAGGTAATTTACAAACAGTACTCCATAGCTTGCCCTCTGAAGATCCTTGAAATTTGCCATTTTACCACATTAATTGAGATGTGAAGCACCCCAGAAAGCCCCCAAAAAGAGAAACCACACATAGCAAAGTACACCAGGTCTAAGCTACAAACTTGTGTTCAATATATATATATATATATATATATATATTAGTGACATTTGAAATTTGATTTCCACACAAACATCATGAGAATATGGAAGATTAATTCTGCAAAGATTAGGAATAAAGAAAGATGCGAAACCGAGAGATTAGGATGCAGTGGATTGAAGCTTCCCTATGGGGGCCTCTGAAGTGAAAGTGCCTACTTAAGGAAATTATGTTGAAGTAGACAATTTAAAAAAAGATTTTAAACAAATAGGCAATGCATTCTACATTCCATCCCCCAAAACTCCTCATGACTACAACTCTAAACCTTCTCGCTATACACCACATCTCATTTGAGGAGATAACTGCCTGTGCATTTTCCTCAACTTTGCGCAGCATACCAGGGTTGCATCTAATTACAATGTCAAGAACAGGCGATGGTGAAGCTCCCTTGTTGGGGGATAGAGGGAAGGTGTGTCCACACTTCTGTCTCCTCTTTTATCAGTCTTTTGGAAGAAGCTTGTAAGGTATGTGGGCCTTATGTTGTCACTCTTCGTCTTAGTAATGGAACATCTATATATATGTTTTTGGCATCCAATGGTGATTTTCCATTCATGGTCGCCTATATTTGAGCGGTACTACATGGCAAGGCAGTTGTAATCAAGAGCGGACCTTAAAAAGATTAAACTATGTGCTTAAAAGACTAAACATAGACACCATGATTCTAGGTCCAAAACCTTTTGAACACAAGTGGGAGGGCCTTTGTGATCATTTAAAGAGTTTGATAACCTCCCTTTTGACCTCTTTTAAAGTTTTTGTCTCAACTCTGATTTTGAATTTGAAATGAAAGTCTTTGTCATTTGTAAATATTGCTAACCATATAAAACCATTCCCGAGCTGAGTATCCAACGTTGCCCAAAATTACCTAGGGAGCTTAAATAGCCCACGATAGGGGCGCATAACTTATAGAAAATGAACATTTGCATTATTGATTGGTGGCAAGTGCCAAACCTGAACATGAACTTAAAAACAAAAGAAAGGCTTACTGTAATATTAAGGGAAGGCCTTTGAATTTGATATTCTTAAGTTGGCTTTGAGAATGGAGGTCCCGGACTCCCACAACTCTAACCAAGCTCATTCATGATCTGTTAAAATTATCGCTGAATTCAAGTATGCATAAATTTTAGTGACAAATTGCTTTGGAGCTGGTATAGCACGGTGGGATGGTCGTTGTTTTCATCATATTTATCATTGTCTTCCTCATAAATAAATAAATGATGGAATTTAAAAGAATCTTCATAAAAGAATTTTGTATATGAAATTTTCTCATCACATGTTTTGTCATTGCATGGTGGATTTAATTGTTCTAAGCTTAGACGTTATATGTATAAGTACTCCAAATTTAAATAATACACTCAGAGAAACCCGTGGTTGTTTGTAGGTAGAAATGGTCAAGCACTTTCCTACCTCAGATTCAGAATCAAGCATTGGAGCTATCGTGCATAAATCCTAAGATTCAGGAGGTGCACTTTGGAAGCAATGAGGCGAGCTTTGCATCCTCATCAGGGATTAATTCACAGAAAATAGGTCCATTCGAAGAAAATTAAATTTCTCAGCACTTCCAAAGAGTCTAACAAACCTAGGGCTGGATTCCTATAAACTTTGGCACTCATATCTGCACAGAGCTCGAAGGCATCCTGCAGCCACCATCTCATGCAATTCTTGTACTCGAATTTAATACCTACTGCGGATTCAGCTTTGCTCTTGGTTGACAGGTTACTTCTCCTTGCTTTCCCCCAGCTGGCACCAAGAGAGGTGAGCTATCAGCTGCGTGGTGAAGGGCAGCTGCGTGATCATTGGCACGTCCACGATATGCGTAACTCCAGAATTAATTGCTTCATTATCATGCAGTGATCTCCAATGTGGAGCCTTGCTCAAAAATTGAGATTTCTATACCATCAATAACCTGTAACCACAGAATGTAAAAGCAGGCACCACCATAAGTAGCACGCAAATTCAAAACCCATTTTTTTAAACCATCATAAAACAGCACCATGAATAACACATCGGGGACAATAGCTGGACAGTATTTACTCATCAGTATAGTATTTATGTAAATAGACAGCTCCAAATGGAAATCAACTTTTTCTGAATGTATGTCTTTCGTAGGCAACGTATAAGCTACATACCTGCGGCCGGGGATTCGTGGCACTCAAGTAAAATCATCCGGTAACAAAAATCGGATGAATCCATCAAGAAGCTCGGATGGAGCTTACTTTAGTGAAGCGCCTCCGAGTTGGCACGAAAGACCCCCTTGTTCCCTCATAGCTATTGTGAACTAATAGCTCTTTTATAAATATCAATTAGTTGGCAAGGGGCCATGATGTGGCTTTGGATGCTCTAAGCCTATTTTCTAACCTCCCATGAGTTGTCTCCAAGGCCATGATGTGGCTTTGGATTCCACGCGGTTATTTTGATAAATATCGCAAGTTGTCAACGTGTGCAATATGTGGTTATGACGTGTTGTCATAGCCATTTTTTTTGTTCACAACTCATTTATTTTGCATGAATGTGATTGCTCAAACATTTTTAATATGTCAAAATAATATATATCACCTTATGCTAAATTGGTAAACTAAAAGAATAAATTAAATGTAGTAAATATATAGAAATATAATAAGATTTATTTGAAAAGAACCAATATACAACATCTGATTATAGAGATAATATAATATGTGATGATGATAAAATATTACAATAACTTGGATAGCTTATAGTCAAAAACTTGAGATTTTCTGAGTATACCCTATCCATAACATTGTTCCACAAGTCTAATTCCAAGTAATATATCATTTATTTATAATCATATTTTATTATCTAAAACATAAAATTATTTATATTTATCATTTGTTTTTTATGTTTTATATTTATCTTCATTAGTTCATTTTGGTCATTTGATAAACACTTGCACTAATCTATCACTTTCATTTTTGATACATTATCTCAATGTTATTACATAAATTGTCTTCTCAACTCCTTTTATATGTAATTGATAACAAAATATATTGTTGGATTTTTAAGATACCTTATCTTATAAATTATAGAATTATAATTATATCTAAATCATGCATTACTTATCATTTTGAATATCTTGCTACCACCACAAATGAACTAATAATAAATATATTATAAAATAATTCGTGATGATTATATTTTAGAAATTTAAATATTATATTTAAAAAATTGAATTATATATTCCCTATCTTATAATTCATCATGCCTATCCAATTAAAAGTTCGATAAGTGATCTAGTACAAGGTGATTTAACTTTAAAAGATAGTCTATCTTGTGTTCATTGTCATGTATATCTTATATCATATAGAATACATATAATATTTATGCATTGCTATTAGAGTATTCTAATGAAATTAAATTTCGAATAATGTTAATATTATTATGTTTTTATATTTCATTAATTTATGTTAATTTTGAAGTTTATGATTACCTTTAATATTTTAAAATTTATTCCTAGATATGTTGACATTGTGATTATATATCTAAGTCTAAATAAATAATATCATATGATACCATCTTATAATATAATATAATATCCATTATATGTGATATTATATTATATAATGATATATTAAGGTTCAATTTTAAATATTATCATTTTCAAACCTTAGTAGTTTAGGCTTTAATTTTTTTCCAACATTTAACCTTAATGTTTTTGATGTTTTAGGATATAGAATTTAAGGTTAACCTTTACTTTATGTGGAATAATTTCTTGCCATTTCAAAACCTTATGTATTTAAAATTTAGGGTATTTTTAATGTTCAATTTTACATTTTTAAGATTTAGAATTTTATCAATATTTAATATTTAGTCAAAATTTTAAATCTAAATGAAATAAAATTAGCAATTCTAACTTGTGACCAAGACTACTTTCATATAATTGTATGTGAATATTTTTTTTGATCACCAGCTAAAAACACACCTAAATTAATACGAGTTAAATTAGAAAAGGTATTGAAAAATATCAAATTTTCTAATATTAGGGTCCAAAAGTGTTGGATTAGTTTTTAGCAAATCAATTGATGAATTGACAAACATGTGCTAGACTAACTATCTACCTATGGTATTACCAAAAACACATAAGTTTAAAAAATATTGGATTGTGTGCTCGAAATAACCATTCTAGGCTCAATATTGGGAAGGGACCTATTTGACCATTTGATGAACCACCATAATGAACTAATAATGGATACACGACCTGTGATTATTATATATTTTAAAATTAATATTATATTTTAAAGTTATTTATTATATATCTCCTATCTTATAACCCATCATGTCCATCCGATCAAAATCTAAATGAATTATCTTATACAAGGTAATATAACGTTGAAAAATAGTCTATTTTATGTTATTATCATGTATATCTTATATCATATATAATACATAAAATATTTATAAATTACTATTAGATTTTTGTAATAATCTCATATTTCTACATTATTATTATTACATTATCATTATATTTCATTGATCTATGATTCACTTCCAATATTTTAAAGGTATTTTTCTTGGTTTGTAAAATGATAAACATGGTAGTTATATGGTTAAGTTTAAATAAATAATATCATATCATATTATCGTATAATATAAATTTTTATATTAAATACACATTATGTGTGATATCTTATGATATAGTTGTAAAATAAGGTTCAACTTTACGTATTAACATTTTAAAACCTTATCCCTAAGTATGTTTTTAGAGTTTTATGAATTTTATATGTTTAATATTAGTCTTTATAAATTTATATTTTAACTAAGGTGAAATCTTAAATTGTAAGGTTTTTATAAATATTTTTAATCATATTTTAATAATCGTTATGATATATAATATATAGGTTTAGGATTTAGGGTTTAGGATAATGAATATCATGTTTCTAAATTTCATCCGTCGATTGTTTTTTCATTCTTCCAATGTCTCCACTACATAAACTTCATTTTAGGATTGTTAAGGTTTTTTTCGCTTGCACAAGTTTTAAGGTATGCCTTCTCTCCATATTTCATTTTTGTATTGGGATATGATGTTCTTTGATAAGGTATATTCATAATGTATTTTTTTAGGTATATAAATATTGGTTTTGAAGAGGTTTTATGATTTATTAACGATAAGCTATATGACAGTGATATATTTAGGAAATATTCAGTAAATAATTTTATTATTATTATTATTTAGGGACATATTTGTTAAGTTTGAATATGGATAAGTTGTTGGATAAGGTATCGTTACTTATGTAATCCATGGATAACATGTGTGATTTGTTTACGATAGGATATCGTCAACATTATGGCTAACTCTATGGTCATCCAATCACCTCTTGCAGGAACCTTCAATCATCGTCACTTGCAATGGACAAAATCTACTCGCGGAATGCGACCTTGTAGGATAGCTCGCATTCCATTAGATCGTTTGGATGACTTTCAAAAAGGAAAAATAATTGGTGATGGAGGCATGGAAATTTCTTGGTCTATTCACAAAATTCGGAAGGTTCCTCTACCATATGAAGATCCAATGCTTCAAAAGCCACTTCGATCCACAACAAGTCTTGGACATATAACGTACGCTATCTAACTTGGATATGTATTTAGATAAGGTATAGTCACTTTTATTTTTTACGGTGTTATAACATATTAATATTTACATGTATTGTATCAGATATCATTGTTCATATAGACTTGAAGATCATAGAGACAAGAAGGAGATGAGACAAAATCATAAACGAGGATGTCTTGCACGATATTCTATCAAAATTTTGGCTAAACCCGCGGATACGGTTGAAATAGCCTATTTTCATGAAGAGCACATTCGAATTGACGGAACACCGGCGCATGGTGTGTAAGACCCAAATTCTTCGGTACGTCCTTCCGCTCTTGCTATACGATGGTCGGATTCATTGAAGACCTACATTGACAATAGGTTGAAGAGTGGCCTTAATGCGCGGCAAATTTATGATGAGCATCATCAAGTGTATGCGGAACGATCACGGATGGGCTATCCAATGCGTAAAGATGATACTCTCCTTTTGAAGAACATTCGAAACATTGAGCGTACATTTTTACGAGGTAAGTGGAAACGACACACTAACGAGGCGAAAAACGTTGATTCGTGGATTACGGCAAATCGAAGTGATGTTTTTATTTTACAAGAATCGAGTTGTGTAGATGGAAAAATTATGGCATTTGTGTTGGGTTTGCAATCACCCGAACAATTCAATGTTATGTTAGAATATGGTGATAAATCCGCCATATCTATGGATGCTACATTTGGAACTAGCGCATGCAATTATTTTCTATACACACTTATGGTTTTCGACGCTTGCCGTAATGGGTTTTCCGGTGCGTGGATTATAACTAACAAACAAGATTCCGAGAGTCTCATTGTTTTTTTGAAGCCTTTGGCGGACAAGTTACGAACGGCCCGTCCGGAATAACACCCTAATGCTTTCATTGTTGATAATGATGAGGCCGAACATAACGCTTTGAGGTGGGTTTTCTTTTAATTCTAAACTTTTATATGAGTATAGC
The DNA here is from genome assembly GCA_964035585.1 of Polytrichum formosum. NCBI lineage: Eukaryota > Viridiplantae > Streptophyta > Polytrichopsida > Polytrichales > Polytrichaceae > Polytrichum > Polytrichum formosum. The sequence continues at coordinate 72,435,028 of OZ037935.1, read as the reverse complement.
CTATCCAAATTCACTATATTTTTTGTCTTGATATAGCTTATCCAATATCAATATTTTTTTTAAGTATACTATATCCAAATATATTATCCTAGGACAATTTTTTTACATATAGCCTATCCAAAAATATTATCATTCTTATTTTTGTTTGAATATAGCCTATCCAAGTTTTGTTATCTTTTTTATTTTTGCTATTTTTGTCATTTTGAAATTTTATTTTGTATATAGACGCATATTCGGAGAGGGGGTTCCCATATATTTGTGTCAATGACATGTATTGGAGTGTTGGAAAGCAAATGCTTTGGCGAAGATGAAACTGGACGAAAAATCTCGAGATTGGATTTACTATGGTTTGCGGGAGGTGATGTATATGGACATAATATGGAGAGAAACTGAAAGTGAATTCATTGATAGAGCAAAAACAAATGCAACTTTTGTATTTGATACGGCAAAAGATTATCGAAGAGCTCGGGTTGTATCATCGATCGATTCTCGGGGAGCACAACAAATAGCTTACGAATTAGAAAGAGATCTACACAACATTGACGTGTTTCAAGCATATTTTGAGGGATGGTATGGAGATTTTGGTAAGTATCAAAATTTTATGATAAAATTTCGTATAATGATAAGGTATTATAAACTGATAGTTTCATGGATAGTGATATTAGATAAGGTATTGTATAATTTATGACTATAGTAATGTGATGTGCAGAAATGTGGACAAAAGGAGTAAGAAGAGTTCCTCATGTAGGACAAGATACAAATTCATTTATAGAATCTTACCATGGAGCAATGAAGAGATGGTTAGGGTTTACTACCAAGGGATTGCGGGGTCGACGGCTCGATTGGCTTATCACAATGTTGACAACGACAATTCATAATCATTACACACATCGTTTGGCAATGAAGAAAGCGGGATTGATCAAAAATGAAATCATGACGCTTAAAGTTCGAGAAAGTGTGAATTTGTCTTACTCTATCGACGAAGAGTGGGTTCTTTAACCAATAAATGGACGTGAACATTGGATATGTCGAAGTGCAACGTATCCAGAGAATTGGTATTCTCTTACCTATCCGCATCGTGATTATGCGTATTGTAATTGTGAGTACGCAATCCGAGGGAATTTTTGCAAACATCAAGCCGCAATAATATTGAAAACGACGGATGTAGACCAAGATTGTATCGTTGAATATTGCGGCACGTACTACGGAACGGCTCGTGGAGGATTGATGGAGATGTTTAAGGCGAAAAGGGGATTTCGTGACGAAGATGGAGTGGATGACGATGTCATTATTGATTTGACCGACATGAGTCACGATGGGGCACCTAATCTAGATGACTTGGAGATTGGAATAGAGTTCTCACAAGGAAATGACGTAATTGAAGTGAACGAAGATATCATTCATGCGAGAGTGATAAAAAAACACGCAAAAGATTACAAAAAATTTGAGAGATTGATAGAAGGGCACGGATTGCGTATGGCGGAGTACGCTACTTCCGAGTTTCGTATTTTGTTGAATCGAATGTCGGAGTTGTGTCTTGCGGATTACCAAGGCACACTCCATCCCGAAACCCAATTCGCAAGATTGGATAAGGGTATGGATAATTCAATCCGTAGAAAATAAGGGTGGTATGAAAGAATGCTCTCAAAAATACCTCGTCAATTTCATACTTAGTAAAAATTACTATTAATATATCGGTTATATCTAGGATTGTTATTTTCATCTAGGATGTTTTATTTCTCTACATATTATTGTAAGTGTATATATTCACTATCATTTATAAATGATTTTTTTGAAGATATTGTATTGATATAGATATTCTATTCAATTATATGATATTTTATCTATATTTTTTTTTAAATATTGGAAAATGATGATAGTGTTGGACAAGGTATCGTTGCTTTATACTTAAAAAATAATTTCAAAATAAACAAAAATAAGGTATACTCAGAATATAACATAAGATTATTATGTATGATACCTTATCCATATATTTATCTCTAATATTACAAAATGATGACAGTATTGGATAAGGTATCGTTCCTTTACACTTTGGAAATAAGGTGAAAGCAACCAAAGATAAGGTATACTCAGAAAATGAATACTTTCTGACTATAGATTATCTTACAACCTAATTTATAAGATTATTATGTATGATGCCTTATCCATATATTTATCTCCAATATTATAAAATGATGACAGTATTGGATAAGGTATCGTTCCTTTACACTTTGGAAATAAGATGAAAGCAACCAAAGATAAGGTATATTCAGAAAATGAATATTTTCTGACTATAGATTATCTTACAACCTAATCTATAAGATTAATATGTATGATACCTTATCCATATATTTATCTCCAATATTACAAAATGACGATAATATTGGATAAGGTATCGTTCCTTTATACTTCAAAAATAAGATGAAAATAATTCATGATAAGGTATACTCATAAAATAATTAACATATAATTATAATTAATTTTATAATATAAATTATAAAATTATTATGGACAAGGTATCATGCTTTTCATTTTAAAGATAATAAGGTAAAAATGATAAAGCATACCAAAAAATGACTAAAAACTGACTATAGACTATCTTACAACCATAGGATAATTGTAAACGATACCTTATCTATATGCTTATCTTCGAAAATATAAAATGATGACAGTTATGGATAAGGTATCGTTACTTTATATTTTTAAAGATAATATCAAAGTAAAAGTGATAAGGTATACTCAGAAAATGAATAATATCTTATTATAGCCTATCTTACAACCTAAACTACATAATTATTATGCACGATACCTTATTCATATGTTTATCAAATACTTTGAAATAAAATTATTTCATTTATTTATATATTAAAAAATATACATATAAAAAAGTACTACGATTACTAAATTTCAAGTGTTTCTTCTTCTTCCTTTTCTTCGTCTACTGAGTCTGCTTCATCACTATTCTCGGGACTTGGCGCCCTCCAATCGATATCATCATCGCTTGCTCGAGATTGTGTTTCCCGAGCTAATGCCGCACCCCGCTCGGCTTTGAGGGCACGAATGCTCGAAGAAGATGCGCGAAGACGGACTCTCAATTTGACATAATGATCAAGGAAAGCTTCAAAATTTCCAAAAAACTCCATCTTTTTATGAACATGTGCTATGGTATTATATTCCGCAAGCTCACGAAAGCCAAGGTCGCGAATATTTGCGGATTCTTTCAATTCGTACCGTTCACGAAAAAATGCGGGTGCAAGCACAGACATATATGGCAACCTCGATTTTGCTATCCGGTTCCGAATTGGTTTGCTTCGTTTGAAGGCCGTCCAGGTGGCGGGATCAAAAATAGCATCACCCCACGCCGCGAAGTCAAAATTACTTTTGACTGACCGGATGAAGAACAAGGCGAGGGGGGGGGGGCAATTCGTCTGGCAAAGGATTTTTAGCCGTGTCACGAAGCATATTATCCCACTGTCGCGCGGCGGCGATGACCAACCTTGACTTCGCCTTCGCGTCTTGTCGTTTTAACCGCGCAACCGGATTGGACAAAGCGCGAAGATTATTCCTTCGGTTCTCCTCCACCGTGGTTGAACGCGTTCTCGTAGGGCCCGCCATCCGCGGTCTACCTCCTTTGCCACCTCCTTCGACATCAATAAAACAATGATCATTTATTAAATGTTTTTTAAATTTTTGTTTACTTACGTAATTTCGGTTACACTCAACCCAAAGACAATAAAATTTCTTGCGAGCGCCTTCTCCTCGAATAGCCCAATGCACATCCATTTGAGCGACCCCGTCGGCGGGAAGCTCACTTTCGCGTAAATGCGGTATACCTTCGGAGGCTTTGTCTTCGTCCATGGGGTTGTACTCTTCTTGTCCCTCTTCATCCATTGCGTTATTCTCCCCCGTTGCCTCAATAGGAGATGATGGTGAAGCCAAGCTCAAATGGATTGGTGCAACATCTACAAAAAAAAAATAACGTTTAGGATAAGATATCGGAAGTTTTTAATTTCATGGATTATATCAGACAATGAATGAGATAGGGCATCACAAAAAAAACACAAAAAAACCATCATTGCCACTCAAAGAGTAGCAAAGATGGTTAAAACATTACCTTGCGAATGACCTTCCACTGTGGTTGCAATAGTACAGTCCGAAAGGGCAATGTCCACCCTTTCTCAACGTCTACATGCTAACCCCAACCTTGCGTAATCTATCTCCCCCCCTCCCCCCCAAAAAACCAGTAGACGAACTTTGAACGAGGAGTGACAGATGAAATCACTTGACAAAATTGTTGACACTGAAGCTTGGGCAAGCTTGAACATGAAGGATGCCGAGGAAATTGTTGTCCTTCATGACTCACCACCACTTCAAATCATCACATGGTCCTTCGCAATGCCATTTACCAATCCCCTTTCATCAATATGCAAGATTCTTCCCCTGACACACATCTCCTCAACAATCCATCAGCTCCCCTCCTAAACAACCTATGGCCTATCACTGCAAAGTGCCTACTATTGACTCTAACCTTCCTTCTATCCTCCTTGGTCCACTCCACTGGCAACTGCTGAGTTGTCAAGAACTCCACAATGCCTGCATACCACTCGGGTCGGGCGGTAACCACAAAGAGATTGTCGTCCATCAACCTATCATCCACCGGACTCTCCCCCATCTCCTCCGACAATCTCGACAAGTGGTCGGCTTGTAAATGCATGCGACCAGGCTTGTGCTCAACGGTGTAATCAAACTCCTCCAACAACAAGACCCACCTAGCTAGCCTTCCGCTCAACTCCGCCTTGTTGACTAAATACTTGATAGCCATGTGATCCACAAAGAAGACAACCGGGTTGCACATGAGGTAATGGCGAAACTTCTTAACTGAAAACACCATGGCTAAGCACTCCCTCTCTGTGGTAGAATAGTTCCTCTCGGACAATGTCAATTGCTTGCTAGCATAAGCAATGGGCTGGTCCTTACCCTTTTCACCTGTTGACTGACACAAGGCACTACCAACTGCTACATTGCTAGCATCACAAAACACATGGAAAGGCTTATCCCAATCGGGTGGCCTCAACACCGGATAGGTGCTCAACTTGGACCTCAACTCCTCAAATGCCCTTTGGCAAGCCTCTGTCCACTCAAACTTACAATCTTTCCTAAGCAACTGAGTGATAGGGACCGCAATCTTTGCGTAATCGGGGATTAAGTCCCGATACCATCCCACATGTCCTAGCAACTTGGCTATCCCTCTTGCATTGGTTGGAGTGGCCAACCCATCTATCACTGCAATCTTATCGGGATCCGACTCCCTTCCTTTCTCACTGACCACATAACCAAGCAAAACTCCCTTCTGAACACCCAAGAACGTCTTGTCCGGGTTCAAGGCCAATTGCATTTTCCTACATCTAATCAAAGCCTCTCTCACACACTGTAAATGTTCGCTAGCACTAGACTGAGTACTAAAATCGTCTACGAACACGGTCATGGATTTGAACAACAAGTCAGTGAAGATATACATGACCAACCTCTGAAACGTCGCAGGAGCATTACACAACCCAAATGGCATGACAACCCACACAAAAGTGCCCCAAGGAGTGGTGAAGGCCGTCTTATGAATGTCTTGTAAAGCTATGGAAATTTGGTTGTAGCCCGCATACCCATCCATGAATGTATATCTCGCATATCCACCTACCTCCTCTAAAAGTAGCGTGATGAATGGTAATGGAAAGTGGTCCTTCTGTGTGCAAGCATTCAACTTCCTATAGTCCACACATACCCTCAACTTCCCATTCTTCTTCTTCACCAACACCATAGGAGAAACCCAATCTGTAATTTCTACCGGTTTTATAAACCCAGCCTTCAATAACCTCTCTAACTCTGCCTTCACTAACAACTGCAACTGTGGGTTCATCCTTCTCTCCTTCTGTCTAATCGGTTTAGCACCTGGAATCAAAGGAATTCGGTGCTCAACCATCTCGCGAGGTATCCCCCTAAGTTCCTCATACGACCATGCAAACGTGTCGCTAAACTCATCCACCAAATCACCATATTCCTTGATCTCTTTCTCTCCCAACTTAGAACCCATCTTCATTTGTCTAACCTTCCCATTCTTCATTCTCACATCCACATACTTCCAATCCGCCTCCGACACATGCGTTTGCTCATCCTTGTTTCTGTACCAATCCGGAGGTACCTTAGGATAATCCTTGACATCTTGACCAGCCACTATGCCTGTTGACGTGGTCTTGAAATGCAAAGGTTCCTCCAACCTTGTAGCCTCAATGACAACCTTCTCATCTTGAGTCCCATCCACATGTACTACATTCACGTCACTCTCATCCACACTGTCTATCCAAGGTGTCAGTCCTCCTCTAATCCACTCTTCCTCAGTAAGCACACACTAAAAATAAAACAGTAAAATTTAGTTCCATTTTAAGAACGACAGAGACCCTTTCAATGGCAAGTCACAAAATTATAACCTTAGTGTTAGTGAGGGTTTTGGACCTTGAAGGTGAAGTGCACTCAATATGGGATTTGTGGATAAGTGGCCTTCAAGAATGCAAGGGCAATGGTTTTTTCGAAGTTGGACGGGCGGGCAGCAATTTTCGGTCGGGTCCAGAAAATCTGGATTTTCTGGACGGGCGGCTGCCCCTGCCCGAATCTACCACCCCGTTCGTTGGGGGGCAGTTTAACGTCCTCCGTTAAGTAATACCTTGCTTATTGTCTTACTAGAAAGCAGCGCCCTGAATGCCTTCCATGCGAGGCACATGTACAGTCAAGACTCTATAAATGTTACAGGTCGGGAGTAGCAAAAAAATAACATATATAGAATTATAACAAGTAACACTTATAGAATTCATACCGATGATTAATAACATTTATAGAAATAACACTTAAAATTTCCGAAAATGAAGAACATAACGTTTTATACAAATAAAAAATGAAAGTACAAATGATAATATATAATTCAACTAAACTAATTGAAAGAACTAATCTACATAGTAGTAACTTGACGAGATTCTTCCAACTAAACTAACCGGAAGAAAGAGTCTATAGTAGTCTGACGAGAAGCTTCCAAATGATGAGATGAAACTTCCTTCTGGAGTCCTTGAATGCTCCTGATGTGTGATAGGGCATCATTTGGTCTTTGTTCAAAGTATTTCTTCGCATTTCTTCAATTTCTTGATGTTCTGAGGAATACATATCCAAAAACTCCTCATCAATAGGTTCATATGGGTTGTTTAAATCAAACTCTATCTCATAATCAAGGTATTCATGAGCATTCATCACGTCACCCACCTCACTATCAGATGACAACAACGTCAGTTGATGAAGTAGAGTAGCAACTTCATCAACCTCTATCAAGGTTTGACTTGTTCGCAAAGAATATGGGATAAATGTGATTACATGTTTAAAATGTATGCTCTCATATATTATTACCTTGATTTTCTCAAAATTAACACTTATAGAGGTGCAATTAACAAAGAAAGGAGTAGAGCATGTTATAACACTTAACACATAACACTCACTAGTCTTACCAATTGTGTTTTTGTAGGGGAGTAAAATTTTCTTAACATATATGAAATTATAACGCTTATAGGGGTAACACTTATAGAGTCTTGACTGTACTGAGATTCCACGTGTTGCGGTGAAAGCGAGGTCTCTTTCCAGGTGGATCATCCAATCACTTCCTAAATCGCATTGCAGATGATGTGGTAGTTTAGTGGAGCCACAGAGTTGGCAAGGCACAATTTGAAATTCAAGTGGTATCCTTAGACGGGTTGATGAATCCTCTACTGCAATCGTCTCCGAAGTATTTATGTTTTCACTGCAGGATATGTGAATGTGTCTGTGGGATTCTGTAAGTAGGGTGTGGGCGATCTCTTCATTTTTACATTGGCTTGTGGCTGTTCCTCTTCAAGTTCTTGGAAGCAATTTGCAACCCACTCCTCGACATTTGTTATTTTCGGAACCAATTCTCTGAATCATTCTCAACCTTGGATGCAAATCCCTAATCAAGGCTACAACAATCACCACCACCACCACTTTGCATCAAATGATCAAATGATCACTTGTTGCAGAGTCGTTTCTGGAGACCTAATTTACTTTCACAAGAAGAAAGTGACTGTTGCTCCAACACCCTTCCTACTTGGAGTTCTGCAACATCCAAGGAAGAATGAGTGTTGACAGGGCCTTTGAAAATTTATAGTTCACCTAATTGTCTCAACCGAGCTTTTTCAACCTTTTCGGGGGAGTTCAGGGTTAGCACGGCCGAGAGAGAGAGAGAGAGAGAGAGAGAGAGAGAGAGATCACTTCCACTTCAATTGGGTCAGGGTCAGGGTTTAGGGTAGGTGGCAATTTAGCTATGGCAAGCCTGTTAGATGCGCTACCGGACGTGGCAGCATTGCAATGTTTGGCCAGAGTTCCTCTCTCGCAACATCCCACCATGCAGCAGGTATGCAAAGCGTGGCGCTCCACAATGCGATCTCCGGAGCTTTTCCAGCTGCGAAAGGCACTTGGAACGCAAGAATGTTGGCTGTATGTGTGCACATACAGCCCTGACAAAATCTGGCAAGCGTATGATCCTCTAGGTGATAAGTGGTTTGTCCTACCTCAGTTGCCATCCAGCATCTTAGGGCTGTCGAGGTTTGAGTCCGTGGGGTATGAAGGGAAGTTGTATGTGATGGGGGGCGGCAGCGACTATGTGAATGTGTCGGGGGACAGGGATGGCCCTGCCGCAACGAATGAGGCATGGGTTTTTGATCCTGTGAGCAGAAGATGGAGCTCCATAGCTCCCATGCTTACACCTCGAGCGCATTTTGCTTGCATGGTGTATGAGGGGCAGATTGTGGTGGCTGGTGGCTTGGATAGCTCCGAAAAGCCAATTTTCACTGCCGAGGTGTACAATCCACATGTCGATGTGTGGCAGCCATTTGCGAGTTTGAAGGAATGGTCGTTGGCCAACCTAATCTCGACAGGAGTGGTGCTCGAGGGCAAGATGCGTGTCATTCACATGGTGGAGCGCATGACTCAGGGGTATGATCCTAAAACTAAAAGGTGCGTGGATTCGTTGCTCTTTAGTTGACGATGAGGAGGAAATTCTACAAAACCCAGCAGTCTGACTTGGTGGTTTTGTTTTGTGGTGGATGCACCGAGAACAAACAATTCCCTTCATTTCCTGCCACTAAGATCTCAATATGCAATTGTTTAGTTGTTTGATGTTGAGTGAGGACATTGCCTTCCAGCCGGAGAAGCCAATGTGTCCAAAGTAGGTTTATGGTTTAGATTTTACAAAACCCAGAGTCTGACTCGGTGGTTTTGTGGTGAATGCACCGAGAACATGCAGTTCCCTTCATTTTCTGATTACTAAGATCTCAAAATGCAAGTGATCAGTGTTTAATGTTGAGTCAGTGTTGATACATAGTTTTCAGGGCTTGATATCTCTTCATTGTTAACTCAACATCTAGCTAATGATTCATTCAACACATCATTCAGCTGATTCATTTTTATGGTTTGATGTCGTAGACTTGTGATATCCTCTGTACGCATCACCTCCTTAAAGATGACCTCACTTTGTGGTAGTTGCTATGCACAGAGTGAACCAACCCGCCAGTAAATTGGCAGTTAAAGTTGTAGTAGAATTGCTGTAGTTGACTTGTCTTTTTTCAGCAGTGTTTCCTAGGTCTTGCTTCCAACAGTAATGTACAAATTGGTGAATTTCTAGAGTTTGGCCAAGCTTGTAGACATTTGGAAATGGTATTGCAACGTTGTCTTTAGCATTTACTGCAAACCTTTCCATGGTACACCATATTTGGGCAGTTTTAGAGTTTTTCTTTCGTTCTTATTTTTCTTGGAAGATTGTTCTGACATGCATCTAGCAACTAGCTTAAGCCGGACCATCCTGGCCCATTGCATCCATGCATATGAATCACAAATTGGTAAGGTTTAAGGGCTAATTTGATGTGTGTTGCATTTAACAATATTGCAGTGTAGTCCTTACCTCTGCACGTGGGGTCATGTTTCCCCCACCCACCCTCCTGCCACAGTCGATGGCTAGCTGTTTTGGAACATTGGAATGGCAACTGCAGCAATGTTCATGCGTCCTCACTGTTCCAAAGTTCCAAATTTTATAATAGATAAATTGTTGGATAATAAAAAATTAGCCACATTACTACCAAAATACACATTTCTTGAGATTATCATTTTCCTGTGCCTGGCAGTCCTGTTCATTAATGTTGGACTAACATGCTAGAACAAAAGTTTATCCTGTAATAGTTGGCTTGCTAGCTTATTCACATTTGGCTTCAACTTATGATTACACTTCCAACCTATGGCCGGCTGTTTCGGCTATGAGTGCATACTGATTATCAAGCACTATTTTCTATCTCTTATCTGCAGTTGGGTAACTGAAGAATGCATGGCAGGCCTGTTCATTAACGTTGGACAAAATTCAGAACATGCTAGAACAAGTCTAGTTTGTAAATAGAAGTGGAGCTACATTTATATCTGTTGACTTGCTAGCTAACTCACATCTGACTTCAACCTATGGCCGGTCATTTTGGCTATGAGTGGATATCAATTAACAAGGATCAACCTATGGCTGTTTATCTCTTATCTGCAGTTGGGTAACTGAAGAATGCAACTGGGCAAGGGGCCAGATGGCCATTGTTAATGGACAGCTTTACGTGGTGCGCCATGGTGTCGTGAGTAGAGAGCAACAAGACCTGGTGCATCGATCTTCCCCCCTCTGTTCTTGGCCGGATCGTTTGAGCCGAATTTCATTTGGTGTTGCAGGTCTCGGACCCGATCTGTATGTGGTGGGAGGAATAATTGGGGCTCGTTCCAATGCCCAAGTCACTGTTTATTTAGATGACGTGGATATCTGTGCTGTCGAAGGTGGAGAAGAGAACCCCTGCTGGCGGAAGGGTGCCCCTATGCCTCTTTCAAAGGGTTCTGTTTTGGGCTGTACAGTCCTCACACTTTGAGCCAGACCCATTGGGATCATTGAGTGCCGGAAGCTTATGTCCACATTGGATTGAACATGGTCTTGACAAAATGTAGATACAACATGTGGTAAATTTCTACTACTAATTGTTTTGTGTCCAACCAGATCATTCTATGGCAGTGTAAGGTGCTTGTCCAGGGTACTATTCCCTTCAAAGGAAAACACACTTTTTCATGTGCAATTCTTCACAACCTTTGTGTCTGGGCTTGAGGGGTGCTGGCATATTATAGATGAGTTTCTGGCGTACTACTGGAGAATGTGACAGAACCTCACAATCGAATTTTACAATGATTGGGAGATTGTTCGACTTTAGCGGGAGACTGCAGTCACATGCAGTAAGAATAGGAGGTTGAATCAAGGATCAGTTGAATTAAGACTCAAATGAGAAAGGTGAACTCTATGACCTGGTTTAGGTTGAACAACACGACATGTATTTATGTCTCAATTGCCTTCAAGAGCTCTTTGGTTATATAATTCAGCACACATATGATTTAACTTAATTTCTTTTCTTTTCTGCATGATGCTAACACAGCTAGTCATGCTGGAAGTTCATAGCTAGATTACACATAACTAGATTATGGCTACTATGGTATTCCTACTATTGGCTACTAGGTTATAATTCTGTGACAGAACAGCTGGTCACACAGTTAGAACAGGTTTTGTTGAGGCAGGGATCTCAGCATTTACTTGCAAGTGTAGGAGCTTCCGGCTACTTTAGACCTTAACATCAAGAGTAAAATCATGAAGAATTGCTTTCTGTTTGTAGCATCACTACCTGCCTTCTTCACTCTAGATGTTCTGAAGGTGTGATTTTTTTCTCATATTCACTGAATTTGAATCACAACATCAGGTACATGTAATATCCTTCATGAGGATTCCAACAGCAGATTGTAGCAGGCACCGGGCTTATTTCACGACTTCAGTGATAAGAGCTTGGCTTGTCATATGCTTTGAATGCAAGTGTTGCCACTGGGAGTAAAATCTTTAAAGGCCAGGGGTACAGGTCTTGGAAGTTGGAGCTTTTGCTTGAAAGTTCTTGGCCGATGACCTAAAAGCAGGTGTATTTCAGCATCCAGTTTATGGGTCATTTATTTCTGACCTCGCATGGCTTTGGTACTTTTGAAGCACTTAAAACTACAGTAGTTCTTGTTTCAATCTTGCTTCTGCAGATTTATGTTTCATGTAATTGGAAGGATGATCTCTGCAGAATCATGTTTTAGAGGAAGCACCCTATGACCATTGAATCAGGGTATTTGTTTATATGGGGGAAGTAATTTAGGGGAAATTGGGTTCGCCTTTTTCCTATTCTTAGAGTTGAGTTCAGAGGAAGCACCTTGTAAAGACAGGTTGGTGAGTTCGGTGTTAAAAGGACAATGACTCATAAAGCAAGGTGTGCATTGTATACCAAGATTGAAATCCAGATCAAATTAATATGCTGCTCTGTTGTTGAAATGAGTAACTCTGGGTCTGACATTCTAATGAAACAGATGAATCTAGCGATGAAATAAACTCCAAGCTAGAAAGGTGCTACTTATACACTGACTTTTGCAATTTGATGAATCATACATCTGGGTTAGGTTGTAGTTCGAGTGTGTTGACTGTTCCTATTAAGGGCAGAGCATTTTATTGGGATTTCTAGGGAGCATCAATTTTGCTGCAATAAAATAGCCTGTAGACATTGTTTTCTTTTAGAATTGTGAAGGGCAACATTAACCCATGAAGTGCATATGTTCGAGAATAGGTGAATTGAAGTGCTCCAAGTTTTGGCTTTCATTAAATGATAATTGTTCTCAAATTTTGCCACATGGCAGTCTTGCATTGCTTGAGACCAATCCAATCCCCTGTGGAAGTAATGCTTTGTTTAGCATTACAAAAGTTGAACCAGGAAGCACCTTACGGTAGTCTACTGCTCAAGTGGCCAAACAGATGGTGTGTTTAGATAAGTATTAGACTTTTGAAATAGGGGCTGAAGTTACTTACATGCAAGTCCTTTGTTGGACTCCAAGGATAGTTTGTCACACTGGTGGCTAATGTGCAATCCTAAGTTTAGCTCTCTCAGCACATGAAATCGCATGCATATGCATGTAGTTTCGTTGGTCGGGCCCATGGATGTCAAAACCCAACTGGAGTCTGTTGGCACCAGGTTTCGTGGTTACTAATGACATCATTGTGTCAATGCTTAGTGATCCAATGTTTCATGACCATGGTAATGTGCGACATATCTATTATCATGCATGCCATGTGAGCACGGGCACATGAGGCATAATGTGTTCCATAATTTCAATCAAACTGCCACCTTGTCATTTTGAATTATGGTGTCTCTTCCCACCATAATTGGCACTCTACAAATCACATGCTTAGTGTAGGGTTTAGTGTGACGACCGGGACTAGGGTCTGGATTAGAGATGTATAATTAGGTTTTGTTCATGTGGATTATTTTTGATGTTGATTATTGTCAGGGATTTGTAGATGACTACCATGCCCCCAAAACATTGTGTGTTTTGGGTAGTACAAAAGGAACAGCTTGTTGCCAATGTGATATATTGTCATGTATGTGTCTATCATCATCCCTCATTCTCTAGTTGCCATAATATTATCTTGTATTGTTCCGAGCATGCATAACATTATTCAGATCCATAACAATGTTATGTGGGATTGACAATATTCCAAAGAATATTCCAGGATATTCTTCACATTAATCTAAATGTGAGGAATCTTTTGTGGAAAACCGTTAATCCCACATAACATTGTTATGGATCTGAATAATGTTATATGTGGCCAGTCATTTTTGAAACATTGGGCCGTTGTCATCAGTAGTGTTACATTCTCTCCTTTGCATTCATCATTTGGTGTAAGTGCTCAACACCACTCTTATGTTGGTGGTGTTTGATATAGGTCTTCTTCGTCTTTCTCTCACCATGCCCATCAGTACATTGGAAGTCATGTAGGATGCTACAATGCTTTGGGTTTTTACCAAAAGGGTCTCATTCGCCTTCTTCTCCCAAACAATGTTTGAAAGCAATGCCGACCATATCTTTCCCCTTCATTAGATTAAAGTTGTTTTTCTATATACATTTAATTGTGGAGTTCAAATCTAACCTTGTTGATCTTCATTATACCATTTGCATCGTTGTTCGCTTCATAAGCTCCCACACAAACCGTTTACTTGGAACACAAACAAAGAATGGTTGTGGGGGTTGTTGTTCATGTGGTACATCCTTCCGCTCTGAACTACCTTGAAATTGACGGGCATAATAATGAATCGCTTGCCAAGAATTGCACACAAATGGTAACACTAGTAGAGTATGGTGTCCTTAACATCAAATTGGAGAGTTTTGTTCTATGTTTTACCCTTTTTCATAATCATTGACCCAACTAGCTTGCAATGTCATTACATTGACGTTTAAACCCACCTCCTTTGGTTGCAAGCCTTTGTGATATATAATAGTTGCTACTACGGAGGTAGCTTTCTTTTTTGGAAAGTGCGGAGCACGGAAAGAAAGTTTTGACACATTTTCCACCTTGCAAATCCAACTACATGAACCATAAGAATCTGGCAACCATATTTACCACTACACTCGCTGCTAGCATGGACAGTTGTCATTGATGGGGTGGAGAGCATGAAGGTTTTCACCACATGACACAAGCTACATCATTTATGAAACCCAACAAGATCTCTCACACATGTTAAAAAAACTTAGAAAATTACTAACACAAAGTGTAAATGCCTTATTCTCTAGCCTCTACTTTCACCACAATAGTGGTTAGTCTTTAGCAGGGATCCAACTTCCTACTAATTGTTGTCTTATCCTCCCACCTTAGCCGATGTTGTCCACATCGAGTTCTCAACTAGAGTACAATATTTGTGCATAGAATCACATCTTCTTTGCACATCTATGTGCAATCGGCCTTTGATGATGGAGCCCTCCGATGTCTGTGGTATTGTGTGTTGCAAAGGTTGTCATCGAACCTTCTAAAGGAACACCATGTCTTCCTCAAGTTGCACCTCAAGTCATTGCTAAGAGGGCAAAAAAATCCAATATGAAGCCTTTGTAGGGGAGGGATAATTGCTTTGACAGGAGATGGGGAGGTGGAAGGTAAACCATGGAAGAAAATGAAAAAAAATAAATAGATACATGATGTTGGAATACGAACCTTTCCTTGGCATATGACTTGGAGGCATCAACCAAACCGATTGAAGATTGAGTTTTGAAAGCAAATGAGAGAGGATTTTTCTTTCACCTAGATAATTATGTGAGTTTTTAATTTAAAACCTGCAAAATCATCCCCCAATTTTCCTCATGTCAATGTATTTGACATTCTATGGAAGTAATAACAATAGTTGTTGGCCATGCGAATGAGCATTGCTATAAGAGGAGCAAAAGCATAGAGCTAGGAAGAAGCTTAGAGGGGGAGATAAGTAGAATAATCTATTGTATGGCGAGAAGCGATTTACCATGGAGGAACTAGAAAAACATGAAAATGACCCAACACACATAGCACGATTCAACAGAGCAAAGGAAAATGCTAGCATGAGGACCCATTTCCATAAATTTGGAAAAAGGGTGTACAATTGTTCCCAAAGTGATATGGGAGTGTTGAATTTATGTATTGGTATTGTTGCCCACATTATATTATTTGAAGGTTCCTGATTTGGTGCATGTTCGCAAGTGAATCTATCGTAATCTTCATATAGTCTTATCCTCATATTATGTGACCATGTTAAGGATCGTGTGTGCATGTTGGCTCGTAGTTGCATTCACGTGTGGTTGTTGAGATCAAAGGTTGTGGAGATGACACCATGTTGATTGAAGTTGACTACAGTGCTGAAATTTTAACAAAAATGGATGTTGGTTATTATGTGCAGTAGAAGAAGTTCAATGAAGAGCTCGTGAAGAGGCAAATGGAGATCGCAACATTTAAGGGGTTGGCAACAATGGTAATGATGACCATAATGGATACGAGGTGTGCCTCTGATTCTGCAGTGAAGGAGGTCAGAGCAACGGGGAGTCCCTTCATACGTGGCAACGCTTTCGTTTGTGCCAAAGTTGGCAACGAGGATGGCAGGTCCAAGCAGGAAATTACCCGAGCACAATTTTTTGGAGGTCACAAACAAGCCACAAATTTGCACCAAGTTGACGAGTTTCGTAGTGCACCTAGTCATCCCATATCAAGGCGTGGCTATGTGTTGGTTTGAGTGTAGATAGTGTAGATATTGGGGAGTGGTTAGATTTGTGATCCAACTACAGTAATCTCCCGCTTAAGTACGCATCCCAGTTAAGTGTGCAAATTTTTTGACAGAAATCAAGGTTCATACTTTATTGTTATCACTGTATTTGTTAATTTGAGACTTTCTCTTGTCTCAAATTAATATATGGACCACAACAACATGGTCTAATGTTTGGGTCGTTCTACCTAAATCATCTTGATATGAATTCTTAATTGGGTTCTTGATATGAACATCCGCTTCAAAGTATTTGCATCTTACAACATTCTCCAATATCGGTGTGATTTTATCCATGTTCTTATATTTGTAATTGTCTCAAAATGCCGAAAAAGTCCCAAATTAACGAATATAGTGATTGTTTGAACATGTCATGCAGAGTCATTTGCCATGAATGCATGAATTTTTTATGCTGACATTCATTGTCAATTTGTTAACATTTCGCTGAAACTTCTCAAACGATCGTCACAATTCATCATACACCTGTCCAACTTCCGTTTGAACATCGGAGCAAAGCAATTGGTCGTCGATGTCAAGGACATTAGAGCTTCAAAGCCTTTGAAGTCGGTAGCACTTTCATATTCAACAAATGTCTCGATAGGTTGGATTTTGTCATCGATAGGTGGTTCTTCTTCAATTCGCATCGTTTCCATAACTTTTCAGATAGTACCTTCACTGACTTCATACTCCCGCCCCAATGCCTGCTTGCTCGGCGCATTCGGCTTGCTCAACTTTGCAATGATTTCACATCATTGGGCTTCGGTCAAGCGAGTTGCCTCGAGTTTCATCCATTTCCCGTTGTGATTCATCAAATCAGAGGGTCTAGAAAGAGATATGAGTAAAGTATGCACCTACCAACTAAGTGCGCACCAACGGCTCCGGTTCAAAGTGCGTACTTTAGCAGGAGATTACTATATAGTGTGTTCACTTCCTAGTTTTTAGAGATTATGATGCCATGAGGAGGGATTTGCATGTGTAGACTAAAGATGTAGCTTGGATGTTGCAATGTAAACATACTAAGTTTAGTTTGCATTTCTAGATGGAATGTAAATATTGTGCTACATGTAAATTTTTTCTCTATAAAATCATGGAATGTGAATGTGAATGTAGCCACATGTTTCTAAGAACTACAAGTTAAAAAAGATGTTATATATATGTTGTTACGCATTTTAATCATGCGAGAATGCCCAATGGTTAGGAGGCAAGTGCCACATTGCAGTTGGTTGGTGTATTGCACTTGCATGCAAAGCATCGTCAGATGTCTCCACATATATACTCCATCTACATACCCACATCCTACCAGTAATTCTTCCATAGAATATTTTTCAACAATTACTAGCACATTTCACAGGCTACAATAGTAATAGTAATCATCCGTAAAAGATGAAGCCACTCCAAAGGAGATGGTTCCACGACATGTCATTTTGTGGCAGTCACTAACACGAGGCCCACCATCTTTGTCTCATCCAAAGTCACCACAACATTGGTGCGAATGTCAACCATGCAACGCCATAAGAGCCACCCGAGATTCCAATAGTGTAAGCAACACCAAAAATGACATTGTTGTTTTTTCCCTCAAAAATCATTGTAAGCCTCTATATTGTTGTGGAAGCTAATGGTAAATGTTGACGAGCCCACTAGTGTAAGGCTTCAATTCAAGGATGTTACATGCAACTCCATGTAATTGAGTTGTCCAATATTGAAATGAAGGTGTAGCTCCCCCCTCCCCCCTGATGACCCCTTCAACCACCATGGAGGGGAGATTAAGGTTCACTTCATTCTATAGTGTTTCATTATGGTGGATAGAGTTGTTGTTGATGTGGTGAAAGGCAAAGAAGGTTGGGAAGGCTCTAAATGCCACTTTGTTCATACAAGGGTTTTTGACTGTACCAAGACTGCTTTGCAATCCCCACACAATGACAATGCGTACTCCATCAATTAGTAAACGTCCTCCTTCCATGTAACATTTACAATGCATCCAATGCTACATTGTATATTTCACTCATGAGTCATGTACTAATCTCATCACACTTACATGTCACACCATTGACTCCTCTATGTGGCAATCATGCAAATGGCATGTACCAGTATCAATTTGGACTAGAGGGAAAATATACCTCTATCACTTCAAGATTATCAAATCTTTGACCCCAATTATGTTGTTGAAGGAGGAAAACAACAAAAAATTGGGGAAGAAGATCCATGATAACAAGGGAGTCTTTAATGACAAGGGGCACAATGGCACTAGGGACTCATGTGTTTAATGAGGGACTCCATGGAAGCAGGCTATAAGTGTGATTTTGCTGCAAAAATGTTGCACCTCAAACGACACACCAAGGGGGGGGGGGTTTGTTAAGGAATATTAGGAATGGGGTTAGGGGACAACGTGAGTTAAAGCATAGGGTCTTAGGAAAGAAATGTTAGAAAACATATAGGGGTAACACAACGTCTCTCACTAAGTATTTAAAAAACGGTGCATAAAATCCATAAGCATGTACTTATTACTACCCATTATGTGGGCATTGGAGAAAAATAACATACCATTAAGGTGACATATATTTTATTTATGTAGGATAACATTAATTTTATTGTCTACTTTAACTTTCATGGAATTATCAACTTTAGTACGGGGTATGGTATGAAGTTTGAATGTCATGTGTAACATAGTGTGCATGTTTAATTAACTTTTGAGGTTCTAAGGTTCAGTTTGCAATGTCCAAGTGAACTTCCCAAGCCTCTAGATTGGAGTCAAGTGTATGTCAATCTTTTTTTAACATAAAAAAGATCTTTTTGTAGGAAACAAAGCTTGCTATACTTTATGTGTTCCATAATGTCTAAATAATGATACGGTCAATGAAAATCGATAAAAAAATGATTTTTAGCAACAAAATGGTGCATTCAAAATAGGGTCCTCTTCATAATACCTCTTCGTGATATTAATTTTGTTTTCTACTTGAACTTTGATGAAAAATTGTCAACTTTAGTGTGGGGTATGGGATGAAGTTTGAATGACATGTGTAACATAGCATGCTAGGGGCGGGCATTGACGAAAATGTAGAAAACCGTGTGCGAGAAAATTTAGGGTGGATTTTATTCAAGACACATAATTTTTACATTCTTCTTAGATATACAATAGCATCTTCTAAATGTGAATTTAGGAATTATATAGAATATACGGTGTGGTTTAAGTTGTGGTATTTTTAAAAAAATTAGATGTAAAGTAGCATAAATAGAATTAAGTTTAGATTTTTTATTTATAGGTTCAACATAAATCATATGCTATTAGTGGCATTGGATGAGAAATAGGCAAAATGTATGTGGACATGTGGGTGGATTTGTTGAAATGGTTGCTTTTGGATGAAAAATACCATCATCCGGCGATGGAAGGGTTGGCTAGCTTATTCAGGGTTTCCTAGGGAATTCAGGAACCATAAGCAATATGCTAAAGTTTATAGTATGATGGTTGTATATGTGTAATGTGCAGAGTAATATATACGCAGTGTAATGTATGCATAGTGTATTGTATGCGTAATGTATGTGCAAATTGTTCACACGAAATTTCTACTACTTATAAAAATAAGATAGGGTGATTATAATTATGCGACTCTAAAATTTATACATAATGATAGGGTGTTAGAAAATACCATCTAGAAGAACTTTAGCTACTTATAGGGTGGAAAATATTCATAAATGCCTCCCCCCCATTATATAGGGGTTTCTTGCACGTGTATACATAAATCAAGTGTAGGTGCACCCCCCGTGATAGCATGCAAGTTTAATTAACTTCTGAGGTCTTAAGGTTCAATTTGCAACAGTGAAAATGAAATCCCCAAGCCTCGAGATTGGATTCAAGTTTATGCCAATCCTTTTCTTTGGCTCCATTGGAAGATATGAACAACAACACCAATGAGAAGAGTAGAAGGCTGGGTGATGAGATTGGACTTTGGTGGAAGTGGGCGTCCACATGCCAATCTTGTGTGGGCCATGGCGTTGGACCATCTATTGTGTTGCAATAGGTACTTAGTGTGAACCTCTATGGGGTTTTCAAAAGGGTTGTTTTACGGTAGCCATCCAATCCTCCAATCGTACGTAAAGACTCATGCCAAATTTCCATTTGTAGTTTGAGGTACCCTTACTTTGCGTAGTACAATGCACCCCACGTATTTCAAAGTGCATTACGTTTCTCCAGCCAATCACAAACGATGAAATCCGTCCTTGGACTTTTACATTCGGTAATGCATTTGGGAAAGTGCATTATGAAAAAGACGGCGTCCTTATTCCCCATAATGCACGCCCGTCACGCATCGCCTATTACATTCATCCTTCACGGATGAAAGGAGAGGCGCAACCGAAGAGAAAAACGACATTGGCCGCAGTCTGCGGCAGTCCTGCGGTAGGGTAGGCAGTTACCCTCTACCCCGGCCCCACTAGACCGTCAGTTGGCTAGCGGATTCCTAGGCCAATAAGCACGCCCCGTTGCCTTCGTCGGGCACACAAGGGCGTGTGCCAAGAGCACTCGCAAGTGCGCGTGATGAAAGCCTCTGCTCCTGAGACACGGCACAGCTTGCCATGAGAGTCGCTCTTCTTATTGCTCCCTCGAGCATGACTCCGAGCTCATTCTGCACTACAGATTCCTCGAATTTTTTTGTGACTTAGAAAGAATTGTAGAAGCTCTCGCTGATTCTTTACGTGAAGTTTTGAGCATTTGCGACAAGGTTTGGGCGCGATGGAGGCTGTGAGAGCTGCTGCGGTTGTGTCGAATAGTTTTGGTTGTGTGCAAAATTCCGCAGAGGGATGTGGTTTCCGGAGTGGAAGAGAGGGCGGGGAGGTGAAGAGAGTCGCGGTGAGAGCTTCAGGGTTCGTAGATCGCAGCCATGAGGCCTTCTACTCGCTCCGTGTGCAGTGTGGGAAGAAGGAGAAGGCGGGGAAGGTGGCCAAGGTGCGAGAGATGGTGAAGTCCGTGCGACGCGATCTGCGGCCTTTGCAGAGCGCGTCGGTGCAGCAAGCTGCTGTGTCGGCTGTGGAGTTGGAATGGGAATCTCCTTCGCAATTTATCGTCTGCAATCCTGTAAGTTTTCTGGGCTTTCTCGCTTCGCATTGGATTTGGTTGACATGGATAAGAGTTGTTGACGGTCCAATTGATTAACCTAAGTTGCGGAAAGTGCTCTTTCCATTATTGAGCCTTTTAGTCTGGACGAGCGTTGTAATATCTAATTAACAGGGTTGTGGATGTTTGTACTTACTGCTTGTTAGAGGAGGAAGGGAATTGCGAAGTCTGTCGAATTCAGCCCGCTGTTCGTCATTCTTGTCATAATACCTGGAATTGAGTGATTGACACACAAATCGTGCACGCTTCTCGAGATTCGCTACCGTGCCCACCAAATCCTTACTGATTGTCGTGAGGCACGGATTGTGGTGCGGAGGAGAAACGCTTTAACTCCTTCTGCTAGGGGTACATAGTTGATGGCTTGTACGTGACAGATTCTGCGAAAGAGATAGGTCGACTTACGTTTGGCTTTGTTTTATCTGCAGAATGTGATTGAGGACGCACTAAACCAGCTCGCCGAGATTGAGGCAGAACTGGAATCTTTGAAGGTAAAGTCAAAGAAGAAGGGCAGCTCATCCTCCTCTTCCAGCTCATCCTCGTCTTCCTCATCGGAGTCCAGTGACAGTGACATGGGCCTGGCAATGGACATGCGGGCGTTACGTAAATCCAAGAAAAATGTTAAGCAATTGGTAGTGTCTCCTGACGCCCTTCTCCAGGTCCAGACTGTACCAGAGACGACTAGTGCCTTGATGTTGCCATCGGTTCAAGTTACAGAGAGATCTGTTGGTGGCAATGCGCCACAAGCAAGCACAAGCAGCGTCACAGATGACGAGGAAGAACCTGCAATCATTGCACAAATAAGAGCTCTCTGCAATTCTGCAAACCTTAGCACTGCTACACCAAGGGGCATCTCTACGAATGGACCGCTCACCCTAAAAGATACACCAACTGGAAGAGTGATTGTAGAAACCTTCACATCCTCATGGACTCCAGTCATGCCCACTGTTCCTGTTGAAGTCAGCACGAGCGGACAAGTTGAGGTTTGCATGGGAGGCAAGTGCAAGAAGGGAGGTGCACAGCAGATTTTGGCTTCTCTACAGGGAAGTATCTCCGAATCCTCAAACATCTCAGTCACGTCGTGCAAATGTATGGGGAAGTGCAAGGGCGCTGCAAATGTCCGGGTCACAAAAGACGATGGTGCGTCGCAGCTACATAGCCATGTCGTGCCCGATGATGTGGACACTCTCCTAGAGTTCCACTTTGGTCTGGGCGCTTCTGTGGGAAGCCAAAGTGGAGATGTGAGGCTTCCGGTATATGCAAGAATAGATTCTGGTCTTGCCATTGCCTGAACAGCACATCCGTAAGTCCATCCTGTATTTGTAAAGCTCGGTTTGGTTTTGGCGGGTTTGCGGGTGTCGACACCTTTAGGATGTGCATCTAGACTTGATTACTGACCAGCAACCCAACTATGTACAATTATAGCTTAAACAGGTAGTTTGCGGATCAAATATTTTCTACTTCTCTTGGTATCCGAAACAAGTGGGTGTCAGAGTTAAGTATCGATTGAGTGAAGTAGGTCAAAATACTATAATTATTGCATGCATCCGATGCAGAACAGATGTTTCCTTCAGTTTTTGGCTGAAGGTTCATACAATTTGAAACTGAATGCGTAATTCCTCTTGCAGCCTCGCCTGCTTTATTTATGATGTAAGGGTCAGTTCATTTGATGTTTGTGACATTGCATTTTGATTGTATAGATTTCATCTGAATGAGAATGGAATTTACATATCCAATTGCATAAGTGGGGAAAATTGTGCATGCTTGTAAAGCTTGATTCTTTGAGTCTCTTATGAGCAATCAGTAAGGTGCTATGGATGGAGATTGAGCTTGAAGGCTTCAATTATGTGTTTCTTTACCCCACCGTGTAACAGATGCTTAGGAAAGAGATCGGAATTGGTTGCAATTGCATGGAAATGATTTAAGACTTTCATCTCATAATTGCTCATGTATGGATTTAAGCATTTTGCCGAAGGACATCATCCATTCAAAAGTTGGATTTCTGTTCATTAATGTTTGATGCGGTCGTAGCAATGATTGCACACATATGGTGTGGTGGTGGTTTGAAGCTGTATGGGAAATCCATTTTACCACATAATCAAAACAACCATTTACTTTTTTAATGGTGGTGACTTATAAGAAGGTACCTGCTGGCTAGATAACATCTTCGAGACCTTGCCTCCAAGGTAGAAGTGCTTAATGGGGACAATGACTCAATGCATGTTGATTTTATTGTCATTATTGCAGGCCTCATAAAATTAGGCGTTCGCATAAATTAAATAAATTAGCTTAATTTATGCACGCCATCCATCTGAGGCGCATAAAATAATAATTTTTCAAGAAATGACTGGAAAATTCTTGGAATTGGACAACTGGAGTGTGTTTCGTATGGCGTTGTGTGTGGCATGTTTTATTGTGTTGACACGCTCCCATCTATATGGCGGGATAGAAGGTTGTGATCAACGTAGACGACCAACCCTAAACCCTAAATTGCACGTCGGACTACACAACCTCTAGGCATCTTTGAATTTTTTTCTTAATTTATGCGTGTCGCTCAAATTATTTTATGCGTTTTAGGCGTCTATTTATAGAACGCATAATTTTATGAGGCCTGCATTATTGTGTCATGCTGGCACCTATTTTTTTGGCCCAGAGAACTTCAAAATGCATGCTGATGATATTATTCATGGTCCAAAAAGCTCACTGGTTGAGGATTGAAATAGATGTGAGGGAGAAGCTCTGGAACCAATTTCATGAACTCTATTGTGTTAGTAGCCTTCTCAAGAATTTGCTAATTTTTTATGTTCATTAAAGGCCTCAACTTTCAAGTTTTCAATGTGTCTGTCATCTGTGTTTCTACCTTCACATTGATGTGTGATATCATGTAATGATCTTATGAGCCAATAGCTCTACCTATTATTTGAGTGTAAACACTTGGATGACATTGTCCATTCAAGTATGTACATATATGAACTTATTCATGAACAAGAAAAGAAATACATAGTGCAAAGACCTGTGGTTTCCATGCCTGACACTTGTCTCTTCCGTGCATGCACTTTGAGATCTTCCAAGTATTTGGTTGATCACCTGCATTCAGAAAGCTACAAAAAGGTCAAGGAAGCAACCCAAGATTCATGCAAGCACTGCATGAGAAGCAAAGAAGAAATGAATTTAAGTCCAGTTTTATAGTTTAATGGAGTTATTTGTAAAGTTTTGGCATCAAACTCCCGTTGACATGACTAAAACGTGAGTTTGAGCATTGTGTATAAAGTCACCCAAGTTTTCTTAATGCTTATATTATCATATTCAAAGAGGGATCGTGGGCTAATAAAAATAAGTTTTCTAGGTTGTTCTACTAGGATGGGTGGGCCAAGCTAGCCTTGCACATGACGATCTAGAATTTATGATAGTGAGTCTCATGGGGCACACCATGTTTTAGATCCTAAAGTTCTCTCAAAGTTTTGGGATGCTAAGAGGAGGTCCAAGGAGTTCCACCCAACTTTCAAATAGGCTCCACTGCATGAAAAGCAAACAAGCTCTTAATAGAAAGTTCTCTTAAAGAATGATTAAAACCATGGTTTTGTCCCTCTTTGAGAGACTTTACAGATAATGCTAATGTTCAGGGCATTTAGTGATATTGACCAGCCAAGGATTTGTGCCCCTCAACTAAGTCAAGGTGAAAACATTAAGAACCCCCTTATATCTCAAAGATTTATTTTCTTAACAGATTTGACCCTGGAATTAAAAGCAAAGACGCCAAATTAGTCTAATCATAGTTAGTTTGGATGAGTCAACCATGATATAGAGGGGGTAGGTTTTCACTAGACCCCTTACATGAGTGGCACAAATCCTAAACCTTGTTGGCCACAAACAATGTCATTCACCCTTACTCATTGAAGCCTATACTAACTTTCAAGAGGATTTCAAAATATCACACAAGGGTTAAAATAAACCGGGTTAAAAATGATTTCTTTATTGCATATGGAACTTAGTTGTACCATGAAGCCACTGATAAAAATTGTATATCTTGGCTATAATATTGCTAATATAAATAAATGTTTTAGTGCATGGTTTGAAATAGAAGGTATATTCAATGACTATATATATAACACCACATATTTAACTAAAAGTAGACTTTTGAATTTAAAATGGTCTAAATTAACAATAAATTACTAATACATAGGGTTTCAAATAGTAAATAATTACCCTTAATTCATCATTAAATGTAATTAGCAAACAATATATGAGCATACCCCCTCTTGACCACTTGCCCATCCGAAAGTAAAGTCCCAAGTGGTTGGTGATCCCCTTTTAGGGGTAAGTTCAACGTTAGAGGGTACGAGCGCAAGGTCAGCACGTGGCAACATGAAGGACAAGACACAAAAGTTTGTTGAATCTATTGTTGTAAAGGCAACAATTTTACATAAAATGCGAGCCACACACATGTCTCTAAGAGGTGTGTTTTATAGTTCTTTTTGTAATTTAATTCTTAGTTATATTGGTATGTTTGAGGACCGGGAGGCCTCATGATTCTCGGCTATTCGCAGCAGTACATTAAGTAGGAGAGGTTCATATATATCCATTTTATGAAATTTTGTTCTATTGTCTTGCAACATCAATTGACTTGCCTCCCTAGTCCATCAATGTACCATTGGTAAGATGTTCACTAGTGTTTGATTGGAGTGGGCTTTTGTGCTCCAAACAATTTATAAAATAAACAAGGTTTTATTGCAACCAGGTGTCCGTGAGCTTCTAGACTGGTGCCACAATAAAGTTGACGTTTTGTTCTAGACTTCTACTTGAAAGCTGAAAGCCATGTAGATGATTGATGCATTTCCAGGCACTGTGATAAACAAGAACTACCAATTTTGATGAAAAAATTGCAACTTAGGGTTTGTAAGAAGTTGAAAAATGCCACGTTGCATAATGTTTTAATTATAGATGATTCTCCAAATAAGAACTGTCCCAATCATTGGAGTCAAGCTATCCATCCTCCCACATTTAAACCTAGTCCAAATATATAAGACAAATACCACCTTGGTTCATTGCTTGAGTGGTTGAAACGCCTTGTGGACTCAAACAAAGCTATCGTGAAGTTTGTAGAAAAGAACCCCCTCCCATTCGGGATATCTCAACTTTGTAAGTTCGACGCTCGTTGAGTTTTACTAATGGACCACTATTCAAAGAGGCATTGCCCTCCAAATGTGAATAGAGCAAAGGGGTCCCAACTAAAGTAATAACATCGGGAGATCTCCAGGTGCATTCCCCAAGGTCTCATTGTCCTATGTAATTTTTTTCAAGGGGAAGAAGTACACTAAAAAGAAAGGAAAGAAGGGATTATCCTTTCTCCCATGTGGTGTCGTGGAAACTTTCCCAGATTCTTGATCCACGTCCAGAGGACATTGTAAACTTAACTCAACAAATTCATGGGAATCTTGGGGTACTCTAGGAGTATCCACATGGGCCGATTACTTTTGAAATATAGTTTGCCACATCTCATCAAATGCCCATGTCCTCATGTTTTAGAGAGTGTCACGGAGGTGAACTTGGGTTTACACATTTTTAGTTTTCTTCATGTTCTTATACTTTTTATTTTGGGAAGAGAATTTTTGATTATGACTTTGACATCTCATAATGTTTTGATATTCATCCTGGCACCAGAGACTGTGAGTTGTATTTGTAAATACTTTCCAATCCCTATAGATGTTTCTTTGTATATTACCAACGGTGTTCTAAGCTTCCATGAGTGAATATGTATAATATATTTGTTGTTTGTTCCACATTTTCCCAACACATGTGTTTTTTGATATTGGGATTAGGAGCTAGCCCAATGCATCTTCTCCGCATGATTTTGAAGTTTCTATCACCCCTGTGCAATCTAAGTACCAACCCCAACCAAGGCCCTTCAAGTTGATCATTATCTTTGTCAATGGTCTACTTTGTTGTTGCTCTTCATTGAGGGTAAGACAGAAGACCATTATGCATGAACACCAATGTCACCAAAAATCCTCCACCCTTCGATTTCGTCCTAGCCCGAGTGGAAAAGTTTATAATGACATGTAGAGACTTCTCTCTTTGTAACCCAATATATAATTCCAATCTACCCTTGGAATATACACAACTTGATTAACACCACACTATGTAGTTTTACATTCCTTAATGTCGGGCAAGGTTATATCCTTAGCCTTTTCTAATGTCCACCCGGCCGCTTTGGCCACGCATGCCTTCAAAGATATCCCTCTTGTGAATCGAGTCCTTGCCGTCGACTCCACACTACTACATGAGTTCTCGCTTATTGATTCCGTGCTATCACATGTCATCGTGGTTGATTCCGTATTGGTACATGACACTTCGCTTGTGGATTCCATGAGCACATAGGCTTTAAATACAAGTATTAAAAAATACTTATATACTTATCATTGCCCTTCCTTCTCTAAGTTCTTCTTGATGTAAATCTCTATCAATGTCTTCCTACTAAACTTCAGAATAGTATAACTCCCACCCAACTTATGTTCTTCAAGTGAAATTTGGTACACTTGTTAAGTACCTTATCAAAAATCTCCACACCAAATTTTGGCACAAACAGAGTTCATATGCAAAAGTTATGCATGAAATTCTAACTCTAACTACTTAGTATGAATGTTGTGATAAAGCATCCGGTCATTAAAACTCTAATAACTTCCAACTCCTACGTCCAATCAATCTAAAATTTTGACACAAGATAGATATATAAGTTCAGAAGGTAGTGTCAAATTTTGGTATCCATATCTATAACCCTCTAAGAGATACATATTTTCAAACCTTGCTGCTTTGTTCCTAGACACCCTCCCCTTCAACTTTTAATAACTTTTTCATCCCAATGACTGAAGCTCTCAAATTTTTACCACAACTCCCATACTTTATAATAAACAATCCCTCAAATTTTCATACCCATTGAACACTCTGATCATCCATAATTAACAAATCTCTCACTATAAAGTTCTGCTCAAGTTCATAACTAATAAAACACTACAAGTAATGCACCTAGTACAATTTAGTCACTCTAAATGCCACAAGTTTAAACAAGTTTGAACTCTCTCACTTCAATATGAATCTCAATGCAACAAGTTGAAGTTTACAATCAAACTCCAAATTCCTTAAACCCAATCTACTTCTAACAAGAGGTCAATCCCTCTTCAAGGCTAAATAGCCTTGGCTCTTCACCTAAGAACTAAGCACACACATGTGCTCCTATCTTGCTTCCCACACACCCACACTTATAACCCGTGGGGTGCTTAAGGAGCACGAAGGAAAGAGAGGATGAGTGAGGGAAGAATGAGGGATTATATAGTGAGTTGAGAGGGAGAGAGGGCATGAGGTAAGGATAGGGTGAGAGGATTAGAGCCTCCAATCACAACCCCTTAACCTTCTCCTTCTAAGTAGGGACTCATCCCATCCACAAGGCTCACGATAAGCCCTCGAACTCTCCTCCTACTTTGTAGGCTCTCATCTTATCTCCTAAGCCTTCCTCCCTCAATTGATCAACAAAGATCCTAATTCAAACATTTAACTAACCTTGGCTTTCTACCTACCACACTTTACCAAGGTATGTCCTCATACTACTTAAATCCACTCCACACAAGCCTAATGCTTCAAACTTAGCTTTCTTCAAGCTTCACTCTTTTTATATTTTTGTGAATAATCATAAATCAACAAAACACCACTTGTAATGTTTTACAAGTGTTAACAACACATGTGAGCATCAATTTGGGCTCACATTATTGGCGACCATCTGGGACCGGCTCCTAGAATGTCTTGCTTGAAGTCAAGTGTCTTCATGTGTGGAATTGCTTGCACCTACTTCCGGCCGTTCGTGTCGGGAAGCTTTGTCCATTGAGTGTCTCCAATTGTACCGAGTTGTTAGGAAAGGTATTCGCCACAATGTAAGGACCTAACCAAACCGCATCAAATTTGCCCGGAAAATCCTTTTTCTTCCCATCTTGGAGCATAACCAACATTCCTCATTCTAATGCCCTCTTCTTGTGACGCTTGTCAAAGATAACCTTCCTTCGCCTTTGAATTGCTTCCATGTGTTGAGCGGCCCTCTGCCTCTTCTCATCCAACTCCTCTAGATCCCCGAGCCTATTTCTCAAAGACTCATTGTCGTTGAGGCATGTCCCTATTGCAACCCTCAATGACTCCACCTCAAATTCAATAGGGAGTGTAGCCTCAATACCGTAAACCAAAGAAAACGGAGTAGCTTATGTTGTCACTTTGTAAGTCGTCCGATAAGCCCACAAAACCGCGTTTAACTTGACGTCCCAATCTCTCTGAGTCGATGACCGTCTTGCGTAAAATGCCCACTAGAATCCCGTTCACCCGCTCCGTTTGACCATTAGTTTGAGGGTGATAGGGAGTAATCTTCCTATGGTCGATCTTAAACCTCTGAGTCATCTCTGAAATGAGGTCATTAAGAAAATGTGTACCTCTATCACTAACTAGAATCTTTGGGACTCCAAACCTAATAATGATATTTTCATACATAAATGTGGCGGCATGTGCGGCCGTGTCGGTTTTTACCGCCTTGGCTTCCGTCCATTTAGTCAAGTACTCGGTAGCTACAACAATGTATGCCATCCCTCTCGAAGAGTGGGGATGGACCTCCCCTACATAATTTATTCCCCATTTCTCAAAGGGAACTAGTGGTAATGAAATGTGCAATGGCATCTCCATCCTAAGGTCATTTCGAGCGTATCTTTGGCAAGCATCACACCTTCTAACATAGTCGTGTGAATCCTGAAACAATGTAGGCCAAAAGTAACCTGCTCTAAGGATTTTCTGGCCGGTAAGTTGACCAGAAAAATGCCCTCCACAAACACTATCATGACAAGCCTCTAGAATATCCGGAACCTCTACTTGCGATACACATCTTCTCAAGATGGTGTCCGCTCCTCTCCTGAACAATCTATTGCCTATCACTACAAAGTGCCTACTATTGACTCTAACCTTTCTTTTCTCCTCTTTCGTCCATTCGGTTGGTAATTGTTGAGTGGTCAAGAACTCTACAATTCCGGCATACCAATCCGGTGTGGACGTGACTACAAACAATCTATCATCCATGAGGCTATCATCTATTGGCGTAGTGCCCATCTCCTCCGACAATCTAGACAAGTGGTCGGCTTGTAAATGCATGCGGCCCGGTTTATATTCCACCGTGTAATCAAACTCTTCGAGTAACAAGACCCACCTAGCCAACCTTCCACTCAACTCCGGCTTGTTGACCAAATATTTAATGGCCATGTGATCCACAAAAAACACTACCGGATTACAAATAAGATAGTGCCTAAACTTCTTGACCGAAAATACCATGGCTAGACACTCTCTCTCCGTAGTGGAGTAATTCCTCTCCGCGGAAGTCAATTGCTTACTAGCATAAGCTACGGGTAGATCCTTCCCCTTCTCTCCCGTGGATTGACACAAGGCACTACCCACCGCTACGTTGCTAGCATCACAATACACATGAAAAGGCTTTTTCCAATCCGGTGGCCTTAAGACGGGATAAGTGCTCAATTTTGATCTCAACTCTACAAAGGCTTTTTGGCACTCATCCGTCCAAACAAATCTGACATCCTTCTTGAGCAATTGAGTGATAGGGACCGCTATCTTTGCAAAATCCGGAATCAACTCTCTATACCACCCCACATGTCCTAACAACTTAGAGATTCCCTTGGCATTTTTCGGAGTTTCTAACCCATCAATGACCGCTATCTTGTCGGGATCCGGTTCTCTTCCATTTTGGCTCACAACATAACCCAACAAAACTCCCCTTTGTACCCCTAGGAATGTCTTGTCCGGATTTAATGCCAATCGCATTTGCCTACACCTAACTAAGGCCTCTCTCACACAATGCACATGCTCCTTAGTGCTAGATTGGGTACTAAAATCATCAATATAAACCGTCATGGATTTGAAGAGCACACTAGTAGAAAAAAACAGTGACTAATTTAACAAAACTCAACACAAAAGTGTTGATTTTTTTTGTTGATTAGGACGTGTTAATTTGGGTATTTTTTAACACAAAACTGTTAATTTTTTAACAAAAAACTGTCAAAGTTTAACAAAAAACTGTCAAAGTTTAACAAAACAGTGTTTCATTTTTTAACAAAAAAGTGCTGATTTCATCATCTAGGGCGGTGCCACGTGTCCAACAATCCAACTGCCACGTGGGTGGACACCCATGTGCCACGTCACAACGGCCACATGGAAAGTGAGGCCTCCCGGGTTCGAACCGGAGACCTTGTGGTTAGAGGCCAACGCTCTTGCCAACGCACCAACCACTCACAAGTGACATATATCGGATTTAGAATCTACTTAACTAGCTTTCCGGGTTTTTTCCTTTTTAAAAAAAAAACCAGTAGACTTCAGAGGCGATTCAGACCTAGTAAAATTTTTTTTTGGAAAAACTTCTAACTAGAAAAAATTGACAAATTTGATTTGTCAACTTTTTTTAGTTAGAAGTTTTTCCAAATTTTTTTTTTACTAGGTCTGAATCGCCTCTGAAGTCTGATGACTTTAATAAGCACCGAATTGTGTACTTATTCTTAAATCTACATTGTATATTGAAGATTTTTAAAGGTTTATAAATATTTTTAATAATTTAAAATTTTATTAAAAGATTCAAAAAGATTCCGGATATGGTAATTGCACTATCCAAATCAACAAAAAAGAATGACAAATTTTTGTTAATTTGGGTACAATTAACAAAAAATTGTAAAAATGGACGTTACAGTGTCCAAATTAACAAAAAATTATTAATATTTTGTTAATTTGGACTCTGTTTTTCTAGTAGTGGCAAGTCGTTGAAGATATACATGACTAGTCGTTGAAATGTAGCCGGTGCGTTGCATAAACCAAATGGCATCACCACCCATATGAAAGTCCCCCAAGGTGTTGTAAATGCCGTCTTGTGTAAATCCGCTAATGCTATGGCTACTTGGTTGTAGCCGGCGTATCCATCCATGAATGTATACCGCTCATGACCCCCTACCTCCTCTAACAACAAGGTAATGAATGGCAAAGGAAAGTGATCCTTTTGCGTACAATCATTGAGCTTCCTATAGTCTACACAAACTCTAAGCTTCCCATTTTTCTTTTTCACTAACACCATGGGAGAAACCCAATCCGTAATCTCTACCGGCTTTATAAACCCAGCCTGCAACAACCTCTCTAATTCTGCTTTGACTAATAATTGCAATCTAGGATTCATCCTTTTTTTTTGTCTCACCGGTTTAGAGCCCGGAACTAACGGAATACGATGCTCAACCATCTCTCTAGGAATCCCCTTGAGTTCATCGTATGACCATGCAAAGGTATCACTAAACTCATCTATCAAATCGCTATACTCTTTGATCTCCTCGTCATCGAGTTTAGAACTCATCTTCATTGGTCTAACCTTGCCATTCTTCATTTTGACATCCACAAACTTCCAATCTTCTTCGACCACTCGTGTTTGCTCCTCGGTATCTCTATACCAATCGTTGGGGACATTAGGATAATCCTTGATATCATGACCCGCTATAATGCCCGTAGAAGTAGTTTTAAAATGCAAAGCGGGCTCTAATTTTGAGAGTTCTAACATGGCCTCCTCATCTTGAGTCCCATCTACATGTACCAAACTCACATCACTCAACTCAATATCATCTAACCATGGAGTGAGTCCTCCCTTCACCCATTCCTCCTCCGTGAGAACCTCACATGGCTCTAAGGACAAATAATCTTCTCTAGACACATCATCTTGGAGGATACAACTATGAGTCATCATCATGACATCGCTAATGGACTCCGGGTATTGTCTTAGCCAATGTGTAAAATCTCCATCAACATCTTGATTGTAAAAGCTAGGACCTAAGAACCCGTTAGAGGAATACATTTTAGCCTTCTCCTTGTTTTGAACAACCCCCACCAATGTATCCTCAAATTTCTCATTACTTCCGCCATTCTCCTCTTCATCCGACATTGGATCAATCTCCTCCCTAACCCAACCACTTAAAGGTGCTATTGAGACCTTGACCCTATTATCTACGGGACCATAGGTGATAGAAGGTTTGTGTCCTCCCCAATCTACTACGGCGTGAGACATCCTTAACCAAGGTCGCCCTAACAAAATGGGGAATGCATCCTTATTGTCGTGCATTTTAATGACTTGGAAGGTCACAATGTATTCTTCACCTCCCGTGTTAAGCCGACAATCTTTGATAATCCCCACCGGAACCACCGGACTTTGATTGGCCATATTAATCACAAATGGCGACGGACCCGTCAAACTTAAGCCCAATTTCCGCATAGTGTGCTCGGGTAGAATATTGAGACTACTTCCACCATCCACCAATACATGAGGAACCACCTTGTCCACCATCGTTACTTCAATCTCCACCGCCTTGACTTCCCGAGTTCTCCCTTGCATTTGGACCCTCGCCGACACTCTAGTCTTTGGCCTCTTAGCCCTCCTATTCACATGCATTCCGTCCTTCAAAGTCTTCCTAGCTACCGGTGAAATTTCTAATAATTGACCAAATGTGATATCGGCCTTTAGTGAGCTTAAGTCGGCCCAAAGGTCGTATCCATCTACTCTATCGGCCTTAGGCCTTCTAACACTATCAAACTCCTCTACGGGAATGCCCGGACCTTCCCACTCTCCTACATCACTACCATCTAAATCATGGATGACATTAGATCTTTCCCTCTCATGGACAATTTCATTTTCTCTCTCTAATGCCTTAGTGGCCTTCCTAGCTTCTCTAGTTACATTCTCCAAATCCGAAAAATAAGGAATTTCTCCTAAGGGATTTTCCTCTTCTTCCTCCTCCTCTACTTCTAATGGTGCATTACCTCTCATTGCTCTAGTGGTAACGGCTAATGCCGGGGCCTTATGCACAACTTCCTCTTTAAGACCCCTCAACTCATATGATATAGAGTTAGCATGTGGAGGACATGGACCCTGGCCATTAGTAGGCACCTCTAAATTTACCGGAATGGTGGAGGCATTCATAAATCGGACATCTTGAGACGTGGATGGTCCCATTTGTCTAGGTGATTGTGTGACTTGACCTCCTTGCCCCGGAAGGTTTGTATATCCATCATAGTAGAGGTTGGAAGGTTTAAGGTTATTAGTACCTTCACTTTGTGGATGGAAACCTCTCATGACATCTTGACCCGATTGTTGTGTGTTGGTTGGAGGGTTTGGTGCTCCACCTACCTTATCCGGATGACGACATTGGTTAGACGGATGTGGACCTCCACAATTACTACACCCTTGACCTTGGTTTTCCGACCAACATTGTCCTACAACATGATACCTCCCGCAAAGATGGTGAAATTCTTTCTTCTCGGTATTTTGGTTATTTTGACCTCGAGGAGGCGGACCCCGGTTGTTTCCTTGGTTTTGATTTTGATTTGAACCTCTTTGGTTTTGTTGCGGACCGTTATTGTTCATTCTTTGATTGCGATTTGGCCCATTTCTACAAAACTGAGGCGTATGACCGTGTTGTTGACATTGAGTACACCAAAATCCCGATGAGTGATTACCCGACTCGATTTGAGGTGGAGGACCGGGTTGTTGATTTTTAATTAACAAGGCCATTTGATCCGTGAGATTTTGGAATTGTTTCAACATCGCCTCTTGAAACCCTAGTTGAGTAGCACCTAACCGTTGCTCTACTTCTTCAATTTGAGGGTCTGTTCTAGGGGCCGGCAATGCTAACATGGGTGGGGGAGCCTTCACCGCTAAGGGAAGCGAGACCGCTTCAATGGAGACATATGGAGGACAGTTAAATGGCCTAGTTGGATCCACTCCCGATTTAGGTAGGAGAGGGATGAATTGAGGGATTAACTCATCCTCTTTCCTCCATAACCGCTCATAATCTCTCTCGATATGTTCCATGTCTCTAGCGGCTACCTTAGCCTCGGCTAGGGTGCGAGGGTTTCTTTCTAACACACCCCTAATAGTATTTGCTTTGACAAACCCTCTCATAAAGAATTGCATTAGGGTATCATCGTTGAGCAAAGTACCTACGTATCTTGCGCACACTAAGTCAAATCTCCTAATATAGGCGGAAATCTCTTCATCCCTCCCTTGCCTCATAGTCATTAAGGCTCTAAAAGCCATACTTTGACCGACTTTGGGTCGAAATTCATTTAGAAACTCTCGTTGTAATTGATCCCAAGTTTGAAAGTGTCCCTCGTCGTGATCTCTATACCACTCGTAAGCTTCCCCGTCTAAGGTCGTAGGAAACCACACTAACCAATATTGTTGGTTGGTAATTAATGAACTAATTACCCTTTCAACGAATCTCTCCATGTGCCTAGACGGATCCTCATCCTTGGTCCCATAGAATTTTGGGAGGTTAGACGGTATATCTACCGAAACCAATCCTTGGGGTACGATTATTGGTAGGCCTCTCGGCCTTACCAATGGGTCGATGGGAGGAAATGGAGGCAAGGGAGGTATGGGAGGTGGAATTCCACCTCCCCCTAGAGGATCCATGGTGCTAGGTGACTCTCTCTCGCTAGATCCACTAGTACTCACAAAGTTTTCTTGTCTAATTCTATTAGACTTGTTAATTATTTTCTTACTCAATTCGGAAGGAAGATTACCTTCCTCACTTTGAATAGATATTGGTAATACTTCAACTAATGGACTAATTAATGGTTCAACATTTGAACTAACTTCTATACTATCATCTACTCCCTCTACTACTTCCTCAATATTAGACAACCTACGCTTAATAACATTCTTTTTTAACCCTAATGCTAACTTAGGCTTTTGAGATCTAGTATTTCCTTGCATCCATAATGTAGCGATCAACCCTTACTTTGACCAATCAAAATTCTCACAACTCTCACTCTTTAATGTTACCACTTAGCTTGTGTGATAAAGGGTTTTGGAAGTGAGGAAGAGAGACATGCAATTTCAATGAACGATCCCAAACAAGGGATGGCAAGCTCGTGTTAGCATCAAGTTTAATGAGAGAATCACCTCGTCATACCCCCTTTCCGCGTAACATTTGCAATAAGACCTCACGTGAGAGGCTGACCATTCTTATGTACCATGTTTGGAATCGAGGCTTCACCCTTCGATTCCTCACATTATACTATAAGTTCGGAATTACCCTCTCCATTAGTCAACGACAAAGACGTATACAAAAATCTTTTTTAATTATTTAATTTTTTTCACTTGGAAGAAGTTTGCTTACCTGAAGCAATTCGCTACCTCCTGCTTGTTAGTCTCTTCTCTCGACCGTGATTGCTAAACACAACGACACTTCAATAATTGCAATTGAAAAGCAATAAACCCCCTAGTTGAGAACTTTAAACGCTCACACCCAAGTGAGTGTTTAAAGTTGAAATTCCTAATTTTTAATTAACCCTCTACCTCTTAGTGTACTAGTGCGGATCCTATTAATGTGATCTTAATTTATGCCATCCCAAGGAAGGTTGAGTAGTCACACCTTTGCCGCGCTCCTTCCTTAATTGAAATTGCATAACTTTAAATAACTAAATGAAAACTAACCTTTCACGAGCGCTCCATCCTTAGTTGATCTTCACGCCTCGCTCTCCTACCGCCTTCCAAGACTTCTGTCGCCCGCTCTCCAAGCTCCAAGCTCCAAACTCAAAACTCCCGGCGGACGCACCATTTATGTCACCAAAAATCCTCCACCCTTCGATTTCGTCCTAGCCCGAGTGGAAAAGTTTATAATGACATGTAGAGACTTCTCTCTTTGTAACCCAATATATAATTCCAATCTACCCTTGGAATATACACAACTTGATTAACACCACACTATGTAGTTTTACATTCCTTAATGTCGGGCAAGGTTATATCCTTAGCCTTTTCTAATGTCCACCCGGCCGCTTTGGCCACGCATGCCTTCAAAGATATCCCTCTTGTGAATCGAGTCCTTGCCGTCGACTCCACACTACTACATGAGTTCTCGCTTATTGATTCCGTGCTATCACATGTCATCGTGGTTGATTCCGTATTGGTACATGACACTTCGCTTGTGGATTCCATGAGCACATAGGCTTTAAATACAAGTATTAAAAAATACTTATATACTTATCATTGCCCTTCCTTCTCTAAGTTCTTCTTGATGTAAATCTCTATCAATGTCTTCCTACTAAACTTCAGAATAGTATAACTCCCACCCAACTTATGTTCTTCAAGTGAAATTTGGTACACTTGTTAAGTACCTTATCAAAAATCTCCACACCAAATTTTGGCACAAACAGAGTTCATATGCAAAAGTTATGCATGAAATTCTAACTCTAACTACTTAGTATGAATGTTGTGATAAAGCATCCGGTCATTAAAACTCTAATAACTTCCAACTCCTACGTCCAATCAATCTAAAATTTTGACACAAGATAGATATATAAGTTCAGAAGGTAGTGTCAAATTTTGGTATCCATATCTATAACCCTCTAAGAGATACATATTTTCAAACCTTGCTGCTTTGTTCCTAGACACCCTCCCCTTCAACTTTTAATAACTTTTTCATCCCAATGACTGAAGCTCTCAAATTTTTACCACAACTCCCATACTTTATAATAAACAATCCCTCAAATTTTCATACCCATTGAACACTCTGATCATCCATAATTAACAAATCTCTCACTATAAAGTTCTGCTCAAGTTCATAACTAATAAAACACTACAAGTAATGCACCTAGTACAATTTAGTCACTCTAAATGCCACAAGTTTAAACAAGTTTGAACTCTCTCACTTCAATATGAATCTCAATGCAACAAGTTGAAGTTTACAATCAAACTCCAAATTCCTTAAACCCAATCTACTTCTAACAAGAGGTCAATCCCTCTTCAAGGCTAAATAGCCTTGGCTCTTCACCTAAGAACTAAGCACACACATGTGCTCCTATCTTGCTTCCCACACACCCACACTTATAACCCGTGGGGTGCTTAAGGAGCACGAAGGAAAGAGAGGATGAGTGAGGGAAGAATGAGGGATTATATAGTGAGTTGAGAGGGAGAGAGGGCATGAGGTAAGGATAGGGTGAGAGGATTAGAGCCTCCAATCACAACCCCTTAACCTTCTCCTTCTAAGTAGGGACTCATCCCATCCACAAGGCTCACGATAAGCCCTCGAACTCTCCTCCTACTTTGTAGGCTCTCATCTTATCTCCTAAGCCTTCCTCCCTCAATTGATCAACAAAGATCCTAATTCAAACATTTAACTAACCTTGGCTTTCTACCTACCACACTTTACCAAGGTATGTCCTCATACTACTTAAATCCACTCCACACAAGCCTAATGCTTCAAACTTAGCTTTCTTCAAGCTTCACTCTTTTTATATTTTTGTGAATAATCATAAATCAACAAAACACCACTTGTAATGTTTTACAAGTGTTAACAACACATGTGAGCATCAATTTGGGCTCACAACCATTAATGAACACGGTAATCTTGGAAGGGATAAGCCATGGCATCTGAAAGTTAGTCTAGTGTTACACGAATTTATGTCACTACTCTTACAAAATTTTCATGTCATTGTGTTATCATGCATAGAAGATGCCGTCCTTCACAATATGCTTCGACACCTATTTCTAGAGAATGTCATCCATAGACTGACATTTGTGTGGGGCAAATCGAAGTGCACGAATTTGAATGGGTTCATTAGTAGAAACATATTTTTCCTTCATAAAGAGAATGAAGTCCTCTTTAGGCATCACATAAATATGTTTGTTTACAAAGAAAGCAATATTTTGTTTGTCAATGATCAACCTATCAAAAAAATTAGGAGCAAAGCCTCGGAGTGTTGCTACCTCCCCCACACTTGGCCTAGTCCTAGAGTTATAGATAATATCACCACCGTTTGTTACCTCTACATTGAGAAACTTATACATGCACCAAATGTTCTTTTGTATTTGGGAAATCATATCACAAATGGACAACCCTCATTTCCACGATACCATAAATGGTTTGGGCCATTTGTAACCGGCAACTGCTTGCCAAACTCAACAAAAGTTTGGAATATGCTGAGTGAGCACTTCCCAATCTCTCTCTATTCATGTTTGATTTTTTTTGTTACTACCATGGACTAGGAGGTCTCCTTATCCATCATTTCTATGTTTTATTTTTCTTTATTTAGTTGCATTGACACACTCTAATCTTTGTTTTTTTATATATCAAGTGTTCATAAGTGTGGCATTGTTAGGCACCAAATTTTTTAAACCAGGAAATCTCAAGAAGCAAGCGGACTTGCGACCCACGAAGCTATCAAAGTGTAACTCCTATGTTTCTTACCGCCTAAGAAAATCATTTGTAGTTGATTCTTCCTTGCAACAATGTAGGAGGTTGCATGTCAAACGATGTCTACAACTTTTGGCAAGTAGTCTAACTTTTCATTATGTAAATCTATTCTTTCTAATTATCTATGCTTCATTGATATATTGATACAAGCTCACATCTTTTGTTTTCTCACTTTTGCATGTTCAACCAACTCCTCTCCTTTTGAGTTCTCATTTGCTTTCCACACCTCAAGCTTTCGCCAAGACATAAGTTAGTCAACTCCAAAGAGGAATCAATATTGACTACCTAGACACTCGGAGCTCTTCTGGTCCTTTACTTCTTCCGCAAAGAAAGTAGGAAACTCGTTAGGAGGCTTTAGAGATGGTGGCCAATTCATGATAACTTAGCCATCAAGAGCCTTTATGATCTTCTATTGATATAGTAAACATATGTAGTATAGGATTTTTGTATGTTTCTAGATTGTAGTATATTTTTTGGTTAATTGTACATTGCTTGATGCAATGCACAACTTGTATTTTAGATTTTATGAATAAAGATGGCCATCTTCATGGTCGGATTTGTATCCGTATGTGATGCCAGTGATGTTTTCTTCTCCGAAAAGTCATGTGAGGGCCTTGGTGATGATTGATTGGGATTCCCGTTGGGGGAGGTTGTTGGCGACTAAGGGGTGCTAATTCTAAGCTCCGAGAGGTTGCCCGTGTCCTTGTCTGTGGTGATGCTCACTTTGAGACGTTCGGAATGGTAGATGAGGTCACTCACTTGTAGTGGATCAACCTTAAGTTGCCACCTCGATCCTTACTTCACTCCTCATTTCTCACTCCTTGAATTAAATGTAGACACATATGAAATTACTCATATTGACAAATAATGTCATGTTGACATATGATGGATGGGTGCATTCACAATAACACGACCCACGGAAACTGTAACCAGTGGTTAATTTAACGGATTGTTAAGCAATAATCTTATCATATGAATTGATAATGCAATACAAATTAGTAACTGCATATAATATATGTCATAATACAATATACTAAAGTTTGACGATGTTTGGGAAGTTATTGGTACTCCAAAAGGACTAAAATATGGTCGTAACCAGTCCTTAATAACGACTAAAATGTGCTAAAATGTTCAAAATATGTCGCAAAATGTCCTTAAATTTTTCTAATATCTACATAAATTGAAGATTTTTTTTTCTAAGCACTCATCAAGAGTCGTTATAACTTGGCGGGGTTGGCTCGTGTTATTGTGAATTCACCCGGATGCAACATTTTTAAGGTTGTAAATTACAAAGTGTAACCCTCTGCAAATGTTTGTGACAATAATTTTCATAGACAATGTAGTCTCCCTCCTCCATGTAAAATTAATACCCATGGTCACCAACTTGTTCCCAGAGCACCCTCAATGTAATAGCATCTCCATTGCAATTCCATCACTTCGTCCTTCAAAGTGGCAATAGAGAAGCTTGTAGAATGCTAAGTGGAGCATGGGTCTTCAAAAGGATATCAAAATGGACACCACCGCTACAATGTCATTTGCTATATATTGAGAGTGTGTTAATAGCACACTTGTTGTTGTTTTATTGCATGTTTTTCGTACGATGTGTATTTACACGACAATATGTTCAATATCATAATTTTAACATCTACAAGAGAATAATGTGGATGTCACAGTGTTGACATCCCGTTGACATCGATAAATTTACTATGAAAAGGTCTATATGATGTTGAAGTGTTATGATATTGACAAAGGTTTGGGCGGGGTAGATGATCCTATAGATTGTTACATCAAAATAGAAGGCCATTTACATTTTGGTCCGCTAATTTACTTTGCCTTGTTCAGAGGGAGATGTACCGTAGCTCTCTAGCAGCTTGGGCAAAAAATAATTAATTTTAAAGGTGCCTAAATTTACGGGAAATTAATTTTGTTTAGTGTCCCAAAAAAAGAAATAACATTCAAAGAGTGCCTAAAATCACAATAATGTTGGTTAAGGAAAGTGTGTAGGTTAATCGTAGCCGCCATAGATGAAATTAGGAAAACCATCCATGAATTATAGAAATGACTTGGATGAATGTCTAACTTATTTAAAATTACTTTTTGAATATGCCCAATTTAGATTATTATTTTTGGGCTGCCTAACTTACTTTGGCACTTTCATTAATTATTAGGCAAAATGGCGCCCAAGCTGCTAGAGAGCTACGGTAGTGGGATGTAGTGACAATCATAATTTATGCATGTGCTCTTTCCAAAGTATTGCAGGTGCATTTCGATTAAGAAACCTAAACAAAACACCGGTGTCATCGAGAATGCGACACATAATGTTTATGACATGAATAACGGATGCGAATTTACTTTCAACTCCCTTCCAACCAGTGTAATACGGATTTTACAAAGTTGACAATTGAAGATTAAACCATGAACCTTGAAAAATATACACTACCTACTTGGAGAAGATGGTGCAAAGGTGATCACTTCAGGCCCACTTCACACATGAGCCAAGAGCCTTGACCATGAAGTTGTGAGAGTCCAAAAGAAGCGTCCAAAGGCCATCCCAAGATACTTCCATAATCATGTAGTGTGGTCACGGGGTCTCAAGTGTAGTGTGAAGCCATATGTGACCATCCATGACCTCAACCAATGCTATTTCAATGAATTTCTATTCATGCGGGGTCCCCACACATGATAAAATGTAATAAATCAACGGTTGTGAGATTTTGGAGTGCCATGGTCTGCCAGTTTTGTGTTAGGCCTACCTCCAAGAAGTGGTTTTTGAAAATAGTCCAAGTGACCATGATCCATTTAATGCCATGTAGGAATCCATGTAAACTTTACATCCATCTTGCATTCACTTACTATGTTGGTCAATAAAACGTAGTGTGAATCGAGCTCGGACGGGCCCCACCTTTTCCACCAATGAGGGTGCTTGAAGTGCAATGGTCACAGGCCCTCAGTCTCGTGTGTGAAGTGGCCCTCATAATCACGTGCCGAAACATTTATAATTTGCAAACAAGGTGCCTGAGTCAACAATGTCCCAAGAAATTAAATATTACTTAGGCAAATACCTACCCAATCTGATTTATTCTATTCTTGCTCAAGTTCACTAGTTCGTCTTTGTGTTTAAGGTCTTAAGTAGTTGTATTTTCCGACTATCTCA
Source organism: Polytrichum formosum (assembly GCA_964035585.1). Lineage (NCBI taxonomy): Eukaryota > Viridiplantae > Streptophyta > Polytrichopsida > Polytrichales > Polytrichaceae > Polytrichum > Polytrichum formosum. The sequence goes on along the minus strand of OZ037935.1, from coordinate 72,392,236 downwards.
CTTCTCTAGGATATGATACACACAATTAGTACAAAATAATTAGCAAATCCAATTTGAGGCCGTAGCCATTTTCCTCTTAAATTATGGAGCTCATATGAATATCGCATTCGTTGTGGTCCGAGACGACCCTAAACTACTAGATGATGGTGGAGAGATACCCAAATTTTAAGGAAGAGGTTGGCGATTCGATTCCCGGTTGTGAAATCTCCTCTCTACTTGACAAAAACTTGCCAGGTGGTTAGTTGCCTCCTGTGCTTTGGCGTTGGCTTGTCGGCCTTCTGTCTCAAAAATAAAATAAAAACAAAAACATCGCATTCGTTATCAAAGTGAAAATTCTTCCCCCCGTCCCCCTCCCCCCACGAATTGCTTGTATTGATTATTGAGCCAATAATGGTTATTGTGTTTTGAGCATGTAGTTTAATCTCTTTTAAACACATGTATTTTTGGTAGCCGTTCTCAGCACCACATTAAACCATGTACCACTCAAACATAAGGGTCATGATAAGAAAAACACACTCTAACCTCTCTAATATCATGCATGTGGCAACCAACATGTGATAGTAATGAACAATCTTCAATGTTAACATGGATGCATGATAATAGAGGATTAGTGTAGGATGTGACATTGTGGAATAATGCTAAGTCAACATTGCATTAATGACATTGACAATGATAACAACGTGATGCGTGTGAACATGTGGTTTGAATTCTTTGATGGATTATTTTAATGTCAAAATCTATGATACACAAGAGGGAAATGTGACAACAAGGAGGGAGATTTAAAAAAAGTGCATCCGTTCCCTAGGGTTTCAGGATATAAGAGAAGGAGTGACATTACGGAGGCTAGGGTGTAACCAGATGAGGATGGCTACCTTAGAGATGTAAGCTATAGTTCTCATTTGATTTGAGTCCAATTTACTCATATTCTTGAGCTTCCATTGGAGAAGGACAACTACAAACATTGAATTTGATGTCATTCAAGATGATTAACTTACCATCTCATTATTGCATAGCTCTCTCTCTCTCTCTCTCTCTCTCTCTCTCTCTCTCTCTCTCTCTCTCTCTCTCTCGATGCCTGGCTATCTTATAAAAGAACTATGACATTAATCTACTTAGCAATAGTCTTTTTGAAAACAAAAAAAACTTCAAGCTCATTAGAAATCTAGATGCACATGGAAAGGTATTACATTTATCATGAAAACAAATATACCACTATAATAGATAAATAGGTAAAATAACCAAGATTACATACGTAACTCACCTCACTAACCATTGGTTAGAATATAGGGTTTATGGGAACTTACCACGGTTAAGGTCTCCAATATAAACCCTTAACCCTAAATGGGCCTCCTTTTTTACCATTCACACAAGTACGAGGAAGTGCTCACATTTGTTCATACTTACCGAGGCAGTAGATACATGCTAAACGTGGGAAAAGTTAGGGTAAACCACAAGAGGAGTATCCTACTTGAAATCACTCAATCATGGCAAAGGAACATGTGTGAACACTCATTTGTCATCTTACAATGAGTGAAGTAGTTTGAAATACCACAATGCGTTTGAATTTTGTTAATGTTGTGTAACATGGATGACAATTGGGTCTCGTTGTTATTTACCTCGTGTACATGATTAATCCTCAAATATTTTATGGTTGGTGGCATGGCCACAAGTGAGGCATGCCCTTCACACTTTCAACACGTACAATGATGTATTGTGCTAACAATTTCTATACAATGTTACTGGATGAAATTACTAGGAACTTCACCCTAGTAAGTACTCCATAGTTGTCAAGGTAATGTTACGTGTGTTTTATAGTGAAGCAAAGGATGTTTGCTTGAACTTCCAAGGTACGAGATATTCATACTCAAAACCTTATTGTTGGATATCATTGAAAAATAGAAACCCCATGATGGTATATATTCTTGCAAAACAACTTAGCCCAATGCACAACTTGTGGATACCTCACCATGCACATACTTAGCTGTATCTGGAAACAAATATACTTTACCATGCAAACAAGTACTTTGTTACAAATGTGAATGGTGAAAAAGAAGCTGAAGGAGTCTAGGGAAAACTCCCACCCAACCACCTTTACATTGCAATTTCAAATAAGAGCTCAAAGGGTTTCGCCTCTAAAAAGAGGAATTTCAAGCTTTGAAAAAAGTTTTAAAATCTCTCTCTCTCTCTCTCTCTCTCTCGCTTTGCTCTTAATTTTTCCTTTAAATTAAAAAATAACATTATTGACAATCTAATATGAGCATTCCAATAGGGCTAAGACACCTAAAGGAAATCCACACCACAGTTAAGAGGTTGAACTGAGCTTAACCATGGGTTAAAATACTATGGTAAAGAATAGTTACCATGCTCCGCGTTTTTAGGGTTTCTGTGACCTAAAACAACCTCTTTACCTGACCACACCAATACTTAAGCTTCTCATTCTTCCATGTGAAAACTCTTTTACATGCGGGAAGGAAAACGCTTAACTTTAAGTGTGAGAGCAAGGTTGGAGGGGAGGTGAAGAGACTGACATTTGGTGTACTAAAGATTGTTACTATCAAGTTACACAACATGGCAAAAGAGCAGGTAAGTATACTCATTGATTTGTAATGAGTATTGATGTTGTAAAATATCAATGGACTTAACAGGTGAGGTTAATGTGTGACATGGATAGCAACTGAGCTTAGCTGAAGACACCTGACACACGCCTTTCTAACACACATTTGTATGTTTGGGTTGGCACGGGTGCAGGTGAGGCTAGCTCTTCACATTTTCTACACCAACAATAGTACATTGTTCAAGTTTGAATACTCTTTCACCTTATTATGTGATAAGTATGAAAGCTTATTTACTGCTTTGAAAAGAGTATTTTGATTAGCACACAAACACTACAAAGTAGTTGAGATAGTATGGATACATATATGTAAGCTTACATCTTACATACTCAACATATTACTTGATGATAACATTGGTAACATTAGTAACATTAGTTACATTGACTACCAAGCACAATGCATTGCATAGCTAGATTCTATTCCAGACTATGCTACTACATACAAAGTCATGTGATGAGCATATCATTACATTCTGGTCACTTATACCTCACAGCTAGGATTTCAAAATGATTTGAGTTGATTTGATTTGAGGAAAGCATGATGATGAGGATACATGTTCCTCCTTGAGAATGCAAGCTATTGCAAGTTGTTCCATGTTATACAAAACTTAGCAACACAAGCATAGTTACATTGATGAGTACTATGATTTGATAAGAAAACACATTTGTGTTGAATGAAAATCCCACCCACCCACCCTTGCTTTATTTTGATGAAGAATAGAAAGGAAAGGGCCTCTGAAAAGAGGAAGATCAAGCTTTGAAAAAAGCTTTGAAAAATACAACTCTCTGTGTGGCATGCACATTCATGTTCACATAGTGTCCGATGTGATAACCTGCACCATAAGGTATGTGGCCTTATTTTGGACACTTCTAACTCCACAAACATATTGGACAATTGGATTGGTTCTAGAATGATTGTCTTGTCTAGTTAGCAATGACTGTAAAGCATGTATTTGTAATTATAAGTTTCCAAATCGGAGTTGAGGTTCAAAATCTATACAAGGTTAGATTGAAGATTCATCCTCAATCTCTTTGACCCTTAAAGATTGAGAATGATGTTTTTATCCCGGCAACCACTTTTGTCAACCATTCCAACGTACATACATTCATGTTAATTTTTTTAAGATTTGGGATTTGCTATGAAAGTCCTATCTTTACAAAGATGTCATATGTATGGTCAAATCCATCATTAGGGGTACATGTTTTCTTCAATAAGTTGCTGAATCGGGATAAACTGTTATGGGTGATTCTAGGTATATTTTGTTTTGGCCTTGAGGAGGTTAAGTGATCACATAGACCCTCCCATTTGTGTCCATTATTAAATTAAGTACAATGTCCATATTTTGAATGCATAGCCCAATCTTGTTGTGACACAAGTATTTTTGGTGTCCAATATTCTTGACTACAAACCTTACTATGCCACACTCAAATATAAGAGTTTAATGAAAAAAAATGACCACATAAAATCCACACACTTTACTTGACAAATATTATAGGTTCCATTTCAGGGTTCAACATGTCAAAAATAGAAAGCATGCAAACATGGTTGAATAATGTCATTGATTTTAATCGCCAACGAGTTTATTGTGCACTTATTTTGATGTCTATTCTTAACTACAAGCCTTTGCCGTACACCACTCAAATACTTATAAGCGTCCGATTAAGAGGAGTGACTGTATAAGGCACATGTGCCTTATATTTTAAGTAGATCTCAAACCTAAATTCTTCCAATGGAGAAAGAGGAAAAATCAGCACACAAATCTACCAAACCCGTGTTAACTTAATCTGCGCATTGGATGACTGCTGCAGATCAGGAATCTACCAAACGTTGGAAAATCTAAGAACGCTCACAAATCTACGAAAATATATGAAATCTACTTCTCCTCCATGATCTCCATCTTCATCTCCATCTCCACGGACCATCATCATTCTCGAATGAATGTTGGAAACGGTCATATTTAGATGACACGCAACACACAAAGCCATCACTAGCGCCGAAATCTCACCAATTAGAGCTAGTAGGCTTGAGCCTTTTTTCGTCAATATAGTCATTTCTTATTACATTTGAAACTTCGAGTGAGGTAGGGGGGCCTGCATCCTGTCTTTAGTCATATTGTTGTACGATGATACCAACTTATACAAAGTACATGAGGCTTGCAATCGCAGTAATTCGATTTGACCACTTAGGGTACTAGCGCCGCAGACTCACGTTAGAGGCATCGCATTGTGATTCTGCAGCGATTGATCCAGTTTTTGTAGATTCTTGTTTGCTTAAGAAAATCGTGGAGGTTGGCCGAAGTGTGCAAGATGCTTCGATTCCTCTGTAGTCCGGTAAGTAAGTTAGCCATTGTGAGGAAGCTCAGGTGAGAGAGAGAGAAAGAGAGCAGTTGAAGTTATACCTCTTTCTTTGCTTTTTTTGAGGATGACATTTTTTTTGCGAAGCCAATGAAATTGCTCGAAATTGTCTAGCCTTTTATGGAATGTTGTTGGCGAGGAGTCCTTTGACTTTGGCAATGCATTAATTAAATACGTGACAAAATAGTTCACGTTACTTACTCGCAAGCTTGTTTGCGCCAAGAGATGAAAATAAGACCTCATTCGATTTATATTTATATTTTAAAAATTAAATATGCATTTAAAAAATTAGACTCAATTTTTAAGTGTGTCAATAAAAAAATAAAAATAAAAAACTAAAACTAAATTTTTTATCAAAAAAATAAATTTGTAAGTTTTAAAAATATCACCACAAAGTGATGCAAAATATTTTAGTTTTATTTTCATAAATTTTTATTATTATTTAAATAAGGTTTTCTATATGAATTTAATATTCTTATAGTAATATAAAATGATATTATCATATTTTGTATTAGAAAAATAATAAATTTTATTTAGATTAACTTTTATTTACATAAATATTCATATCAATGATTTAGTAATTTATTTTTGAACTTGCTTAAAATTAATTTTATAATTTTATCTCATTATATAGGTCTTATATAGCTTCAGAATCAAATGTTATGATGTTTTATTTTGTTGAATTTTTGTTGAATTTTTTTGTTCAAAGTCTATATTTATTATTTCAAGAACTATTTTTTAAATTTTAAACAGTAGGTAAATCTATTAAAAATGATTTCAGTAATTATTGTATTTTAATAATTATTCACATATAATATGTGTGTATCTTGGTGTAAGAAAATGAGTAGGCGTGAAGTCTTTTGAAAAAAAAATAGAAAGGGGGCCACTTGTCTATTTGCCGCCTTGCGAACTTGATGGCGAAAAATTAAATTTTTTAAAGACTCTTGTTGGAGCCACCTCGGTAGGAAGGTTGTAATTTCAACCGGAAAAAATTTCAAGTCTAAATTTTGGTTAGGGTTCGAAAGTATGGAATCGGTGACAGAGGGATCAAATATTTTTTAGAAAAAAAATTAAAATGCTTTATGTCATTATAAGCTCAAAATTGTTTCAACATAGATTGTTGACCTAAAAATTACACGATTTTGGTGTTTGACATGATTTCATTAATTTAATTAATACTAAAAGTTGGAGGGAACTTGAATTAAGTCAAAAATTAGGTTAGTGGAGTTAAGTCAAGTTAAAATTAAAGTTGGGATGTTGAATAGATAAAACGAACTAAAGTTACATTAATGCTAAGGAAAATTAAATGGTAAGATGAATTAAAGTGCACGTGGACGGGAGAAGACAAGAAGTCAAAAGGAGCTCGTTTCTTTTTGGGCCGTTTGAAGAAATGTCGGGCAGAGGGAAAAAAATAAAATTTGTCGGGCAGTGGGAGATTAATTACGTTGGTGAGGTGCATCCGCATTAGTCTAAGTGTAAGGCTTATATTGTAGTGGCGATAGAATATTTGACGAAGTGGACGGAGGTTAAGGCAGTTAGGACAAACACGGTTGCGAACACCGCGGTGTTTCTGTATGAGAATATTATTTCTAGGTTTGGGTGTCTGAAAATTAATATGATTCGGGAGATTACAGAAATTTTTTAAATTGACTACCGAAAAACTACACCTTTACACCCATAGACAAACAATCAAACTGAAAGGGTAAATCAAACATTGATGAGCATTTTGATAAAGACGGTGGAGGACTCTAAACGTGACTAGGATGTGAAGCTCACTGTAGAGCTGTGGACGTATAGGACCACATTTAAGGTAATCACGCAGGCCACACCATTTTTCTTGGTTTATGGCATCGAAGCCACCCTACTTATTGAATTCGAAGTCGAGTCACTGAGTGTAGCGATCGATTCGCGGTTGACGGACAACCAATCTTTAAAGGATAGGCTCGCCTCCTTAGAAGCACTGGACGAGATTGTAGGTTAAGCGCTCAGCATATCGAGGTCATCCAACGAAGGAGGAAAATCAGTTTTGATCAACGGCACAAGAAGCGTAGTTTGAGGGCCGAGATGTTTGTTTTGCTTCAAGATGTTAGAAAATTGGACTTTCAGGGGAAATTCGATGCGGTATGGTTGGGACTTTATCTCGTCAGTGAGGTATTCCCTAACAATTCAGTGCAACTTGAGACTTTGAATGGGGAGCGCTTCTTGATCCATATTTCAGGTAGCCGCTACAAGGAGTACATGACATGACGATAACCATCTTGTCTGCTATCAAAATATTCTGGATCACTTACTCGATGGTCACCAGTTATGTGAGCTCAAAATTATGCCCACATAGGTTGTTGACCTAAGAATTATGCGATTTTGGTGTTTGACATAATTTAAAGAACTTAACTAACACTAAAAGTTGGAGGGAACTTGAGTTAAGTTAAGAATTAGATTAGTGAAGTTAAATCAAGTTAAAATTAAAGTTGGGATGTTGAAGAGATAAAACGAACTAAAGTTACGTTAAAACTAAAGAAAACTAAATGATAAGATGAGTTAAAATGCAAGTGGACTAGAGAAGAGAAGAAGTAAAGAGGAGCTCGTTTTTTTTCGGGCCACCCGAAGAAATGTCGGGCAGCGGGAAAAGAACAATTCGAAAGGGATCTCAGGGATTCGGCAAGGGAGAGCTCATTATGCAAAGAGGAACCGAGAGGCTTCGAGCAGCACGCGGAAGCCCTGCCGCATTGAGGCATGAATGCGGCCACAGTAACACTGTGGTGTAGAAGTGGGAGACTTCGATAGATCAAGTGTGTTAGGAAGTAAAGAAGATGTATGCATGCTTAGAGAGAGAACCCATAGAGGTGCGCAGAATGCCGCGCGGGGAAGTTTTCTGTGCTCTAGGAGAGGTAGAATATTAATGCAAGGGAGGCTTGTTGATGTAGGAAGTGAACGCGCTATGACAACATAGAACGTTTTCTTTTCGGTTTTTTTTAGCATGCTAGTGCAACTTTAGGCAGCTCTGGTAGCTTGTAGCAGTTGCATACGGAGTGGGTGCACGGCGGTGGTGGAGCCTCACGGTTGGGATAATTAGAGAAATAATAGCAAAGAAGCAAGGCGATCGGAGAAGGAACATGAAATGGAAGGAGCTAAGCCGTTGAAATATTGATGTGCAGAGGAATCTCGTAGTGCTCACACTAGGAGTAAGAAGCGACAGACTGTGGGAGAGGTGCGGAAGGATGTAGCAGTGAGAGAGAGAGAAAGGAACCTCAGTTGGCATTAAGGGGGAGAAATTTCATTGAAGGTTAGAGGAGGAGTTTTGATGAAGGGGTAGAGGCATGTCACGCGGAATGCTATGTCAAGAATTGAGGCGAATTTGCTGTTGTAGTAGTCCGAACCACTTCGTGCGTTAAGAGTGGTGCAGTACTGGTTTGATTGAAGGGGGTAAGATCCCACGTACTTTTGCATGGTGCTAGGTTGGATTAGATCTAGTCATGAATAGATTACAATGATGTGGCTTTGAAGTTAAAGTGTAGTCTGGCAGTGTAGTACATTGGGAATAATTGTTGGGTACGGCGTGGAGTTCTATACGCACAGGGACTTGGAAATCGATGGGATGAATTAGGTTAAAAGGGATTGGATTGTGGACCGATAAATTAAAGGGCAAAGTACTATTGCCACTAAGAGATCGGGTGCACCAATTGTCAAACTTATCACGTGTAAGGTGCATTGAGGCTACAGGCTCTCGAAGTAGTTGGAGTTATATCCGGAAGGTGATAGAACAATGCAATAGTAGCGCTAGGACATGATCCATGATCTAGTTCCAGAGAGACCCGGAGTAACATGCTGCAGAGGTTGCCACAATTGCAGACCAAGAATCAAATTTAACTAAGGTGTGAGCGACTGTGAGCCCAAAAGGGTGCCCACATTTAGTCTTAGACCCTTGAAACGTTAGTTGATGCACTTTGAAGTAGCATGTTACTTCACAAAAATATAAAAAGAGTGAAATGTTAGTCTTAGAAGTACCATGTTGTAAGAGGCTAGGATGTGAGTTGTTATTGTGTTTTTACCTTCGGAAGGATTTGAGTGAATGAGGATAGGTAAGGAGAACTTGGATTGAGTAGTTAGTGAGTAGGCTAGTACAAATGGATGGAGACAACCAAAGTGACTCAAGAGGCAAGTGCATTCGAATTGGGATGAATGGAGGATCACATGGAGCGCACAAGTGGACCACCTCATCATGGCCACTTAATGGGGAAGGTCCAAGGAAGAATGCAAGGTGGAGGATAAGCAAATTCTCAAAGCACCAATCAAATCACGAGTTAAGCATCGTGGTTTGAATTAAGTGGTGAGCAACGATTTGGGAAAGTAAGGGGAGAAAGTTATGGCGGCGGAAAGCGAAGGAGGCTAAGTTTGGGTTGAAGCATCCCAAGTTTGGTAAAGTGTGGTAGGTAGAAAGCCAAGGCTAGTTAAATGTTCGAATTAGGATCCTTGTTGATCATTTGAGGGAGGAAGGCTTAGAAGATAGGATTGGCGCCTACTAAGTAGGAGGAAATCTCAAGGGCTTATCGTGAGCCTTGAGGGTGCTCACCCCCTCAAGCTTACTATATAATCCCTCATTCTTCCCTCACTCATCCTCTCTTTCCTTTGTGCTCCAAGGCACCCCACGAGTTATAAATGTGGGTGTGGGAAGCCATATTGGAGCACATGTGTGTGCTTAGTTTTTAGTTTGAGAGCCAAGGCTTGTTAGCCTTGAAGAGGGCTTGACCTCTTGGTAGAATTAGTGTTGACGTGAAGGATTTTAAAGTTAATTCATGATTCCAATTTGTGGTACTTAAAGTTCATGTTTTGAATACACGTGGTTGCAAGTTCCATGTTTAAGAGTTGAGCACTTGAGGTTGTGATGAGTGCAAAAATATACTTGTGTGGATTAGTTAGTCTTAGTGAAGTTAGGAAATTCTCTCTCCCCCTCTCCTCTCTAGGATTTTAGGATTAGAGAAGAATTGTGTGATTAGAAAGGGGTTGTTAGTAGAATTAGGAAAATTAGGTAGGAAGATTAGTTAAGGGCTTGAATAATTAGTGAGGTAGTTGGGGATTACAACTACAAAGTTGTGGGTTCATGAAGGAGCTGGGTTTATAAAGGAGCTGGGTTTGTTTAGTTAGAAGCTAAGAAGCTGGGTTTACGAAGGAGTTGGGTTTATGAAGGAGCTAGGTTTATGTAATTAGAAAGTAAAGAGATGGGTTCATGAAGGAGCTTAGTAGATAGCCTACTTAATTAGCTCATAGACAAGTAGTTAGTTACATTATGCTAGTTAGTGTTATGTGTGGCTTTCACAAGTAAATGTATTTGAGATTGACTATAGAGAATAGTGTTTTTTAACACTTGCATCCTCTCTTTAAAAATAAACCACGTGCACAAATTAATGGAGAATGTGGAGCACTCTCGCGATGGCAAGACAAAGGAAGCAAAGACCAAAGGTGCGAGGGAGAGATTGACATAAGTCACATAAGTATTTCTTAATACTTAAAGGCTTATGTACGGTATGGAGACACCAAGTGAGACCTCTTATAGTAGCGATACGGAATACACAAGTGATAGTTCAAGTGGTAGTATAGAGTCAACGGCACGGACTCCATTTAGGAGAGGGATATCCTTAAGGGCTTGTGTAGCTAAAGCGGCCGGATGGACGTTAGAAGCAAACAAAGACAAAATAGCACCCGAGCATAAGGAGGTTAAAATAACATAGTTAACTTGTGCATTCTCCACATACGTATTGAAATCGTACATTGAGTTGTTAAAAGTGAAATTCCAGTTAAATCCAAGACCACTTGAAGGGTGAACCTTGCACTATGGACTCATCCAAGTCCAAATCCAATACCGCGGAGGAATGTGAGCCCAAACCCACTACTCGGACTACGGACGCTTAAGGGTGGGGGGTTTGGCCTCACATAATTGGTGCGTCCGCCGGGAGCGAAGCGGAAGGTAGTTACAAGACTTGGAGGCGACTAGGAGACTTGGAGGCAACTAGAAAAAATTGGAGACACAAACTTGAGAGAAGGGAAGGAGCACCCGAAACTCGGTAAGTATTCTCTCTTTGGGTTACATTTGAATTCATTGTATTTCAACTATTCCTTGGAATGAATTGCATTGTCAATTACGCAAATTCATTTTTGAGGAAGGAGCGCGGCGAAGGTACGTCCTCAACCTTTTTGGGGATTTGCTAAGAACTTAAAAGGAACCTATAACCGAGTAGCTCATTAAAACATTAGAGGGTAAATTCACCTTAGGACATTGAACTTTGACACTCACCTCGGGGTGAGTCTCAAAGTTTTGGGAGTTGTCATTTCATGCTCTAGATTAAATTAATATTTCACAAAGTTATGGTGTTGTTACATTGAGTCACGATTGAGGGGAGTGCTAACTCACAGGGGGATGCGATTGCTCAAGGTATGTTTATTTCTTCAAAGTGAACTCATTAACTAATTAAGGAATGCCTTTTGTACTCGTGATTGTTGTTATCCGTTGTAGAGGGTAATTCCCGAATTGTGGATGGTGTGAGAAGTTGAAGGGTGAAGCCTCGACTTTTAACATAATCTACTCGGAAGGTCACCCCCTCACAATCGGTATTGTGGTGAGTGTTAATTTGCGGGAAGGTGCGGAGGTGATGCTCCGACTTAACCAAAAAATTAACATGAACATGCCTATCCCCTATTGGGATTCTTTCACCTAAGTGGGCTTGCAGGTTCTTTTTCTCACCTCCTAAAAAACTTATAACCACACCAAGACAAGTGAAAATATTAAGAGGGGAATTGCTAGGATTATGTGTGGTCAAGTGAGGGTCGATCGATTCTTATGGAATGCAAGGTAGGACTCGCTCACAAAAACCAAGTTTGATAGTAGGACTAGAGAAATCTACTCGAAAGAGGCGGTCCTCTAAAATCAGTGATAGATTAGAACAAGATAATGTTAGAATAGAGAGTTGTTTGAACGTCGAACCTAGGACTAGGTCAATTCTAGACACCTTATAACTTGGAGCTCAACTTGAAGAGGAGATCACTCCCTCCAAATTGAGTGGTGAAACTTCTTCGGAAAATTACACACTTAGAGAAGAATTCCCGGTAGAAGTTGATAGGGGATTGTTGAATAGTTCACCGGTCACCATGGCCGAGGAACGGGGGATGGATCCACCACCCATACCCCCAATTCCGCCCATACCTCCTATACCTCCAATAGACCCATTGGTTAGGCCAAGAGGCCTACCAATTGTGGTTCCACAAAATTTAGCGGCGATGGATATACCATCTCATCTCCCTAAATTTTATGGGACCAAGGATGAGGACCCCTCTCGGCACATGGAACGGTATATCGAACGGTTGGCTAGCTTCCTCATAACCGACCCGGGTTATTGGTTAGTGTGGTTTCCTACCACTCTAGAGGGGGAAGCCTATGAATGGTATCGGGATCATGCCGAGGGACATTTTAGGGGATGGGAACAATTACAAAGGGAGTTTCTTAACGAATTTAGGCCGGAAGTGGGTCAAAGTACCGCATTAAGGGCATTGTCGTCATTGAAGCAAGGAAGGGAGGAAGAAATTTCGGCTTACATTAGGAGGTTTGATTTAGTGTGCACTAGATTTGTGGGTACCATGCTCAACGACGACACGCTAAAGCAATTTTTCATTCAAGGGTTTTTTAAGTCCGGAACTATTAGGGGTGTTCTAGAAAGGAATCCCTTGACCTTGGCGGATGCCAAGCGTGCGGCTAGAGATATTGAAAACTTGGATAAAGATCACGAAAGGCTATGGAGAAGGGAGGATGAATTGATCCCACAATTCATCCCCATACGCCCTAGGGTGGTAGCGGTAGAACCCGCTAAGTATGAGAACCAAATTCCATATGCCATTGTGGACACCGGCCCCCGACCTTTAGCGGTTAGGGAACCGGCACCTCTTTTGGCACTACCGGCCCCTAGAACGGATCCACACTTGGAGGAGGTTGAGAGAAGACTAGGTGCTAGCCAACTAGGATTCCAAGAGGCTATGATAAAACAAATGCAAAGCCTCACGGATCAAATGTCATTAATGATCCGGAGTCAACAACCGGGGCCTCCACCCCCGGTTGAGTCGGGTAGGCATTCTTCCGGATTATGGTGTGTCCAATGTGGCCAACCGGGCCACACGCGTCAATTTTGTAGAAGTGGACAAAACCGTGACCAAAGAGGAAACGGTAACCCACCTCAACAAAATCAACGAGGTCAAGCGCCACCTCACTATGGAAATGGAAGCAATAGAGGACCACAACCTAGAGGGCAAGGTGGCCAAAATTTAGAGAAGAAGGAATTTCATCCCTTTTGTGGAAGGTGGCACGCTCAAGGACAATGTTGGTCCGAAGGTCAAGAGTTTAATTGTAGCAATTGTGGAGGAAGTCATCCCTCGGATACGTGTCGCCAACCGGACAAAATAATTAATGTCCCTTACCCGGTGGCTAATCCACAACAACAAGCAAGGGATAATATGCGAGGTGCTAGGCCACAAGGAGTACCGGCCAATGAACTTAGGCCACCTAACTTATACTATGACCATAGTAATGCTAGGCAAACTTTTCATCCACCGGCGGGCTTGCAAACTACAACCGGTTACATTCCAATACAAAATAGACAAGGAGTTCCACCTAATGGTAGTAACGGGAGACAAGCGCCTCCAACGGATCCGGGACCATCTAACTCCCAAGATGTTAGGTTCATGGATGGAGTGTTGGAGGCCACATGTGATGACATGCTTCCTCTCCCAACGAGAATTGGAGAGGAGCAAAGTCAATGGCCTCCTCACACCAATGCTATTACATATGAGTTAGTGAAGGGTAAGGGTGTGGTTGAAAAAGCACCTGCACTAGCGGTAACTACTAGGGCTAGGAGAGGGGATGCCCCGTTGGAGGTAGGAATAGGAGAGCAAGGAAATTACTCTTCGGATGAAGAGATTAATCTCTCCGAGTTGGATAGGGTAGCTAGAAGAGCTACTAAGGATGTGGAGAGGGAAAATATAATTTTACAAGATAGGGAGAGGACTAATGCGGTACATGACTTGGATAATAGCGATGTGGGTGAATGGGAAGGACCGGGGGTTCCCGTAGACGAATTCGACGTAGTGGGTAATTCTAAGGTGGAAAGATCTACCGGGTACGACTTGTGGGCGGACCTTAGTACACTCAAGGCGGATATTACTTTCGGCCAACTATTGGAAATTTCACCCACGGCAAGGAAAACATTAAAGGAGGGAATGCCGGTACACAAGAGGATGAGGAAGGTGAAAGCTAAAATAGCCGCTAGGATCCAATCACAAGGTGGAAGAGACGTGAAAGCTATAGAAATAGAAGTTGTTATAGTAGATAAGGTGGTTCCTAATGTGCTAGTCGACGGAGGGAGTAGTCTAAATATACTACCGGAGGATACTATGAAAAAATTGGGACTTGGACTCACGGGGCCTTCACCTTTGGTCATAAATATGGCAAATCAAAGTTCGACTACGCCTTTGGGGATGATCAAGGATTGTAGAATGACTACGGGAGGCGAGGAGTACTTGGTCACCTTCCATGTCATTAAAATGCACTCCAACAAGGACACCTTCCCCATTTTGCTAGGTAGGCCTTGGTTGCGGATGGCGAATGCTATGGTCAATTGGGGTGGACCTAAACCATCCATCACTTATGGTCCGGAGGGTAATAGGGTCATAGTGTCCATTGGTTCATTAGAAGGATGGATGAAGAAGGAGATGTATTTGCCATTGGAGAAGGAAATTGATGACTTAAACGAGAATGAGATTGGCAAGGCATTGGTGGGAGTCGTCCATCCCGAAGGTCAAAGGGTTGTTATAGATTCGGGCTCGGGAAGTCTAGGTCCTAATTTTTACAATTATGGGGATAATGGGGATTATGCCCAATGGCTAAGGGAGTACCCCGAGTCCGAGGTTGATGTAATGGTTACATTTCACCAAGTAGGCTTAGGGAGTGAATTTCCTAGTGTTAGTTTAGGAGAGGGCTCATTGTTGGAGCCATGTGAGGTGCTCACCGAGGAAGCGTGGGTTAGCGGTGGGTTAACACCTTGGGTAGATGACGTGGAAGAGGGTGAGGTTAGTTTAATTCATGTAGATGGGACTCAAGAGGAGGATGTGATTATTGAGTCATCGAAATTGGAGGAGCCTTTACATTTCAAGACCACGTCTACGGGGATAGTTGTAGGTCAAGATGTGAAAGATTACCCCAATGTGCCTTCCGATTGGTATCGGAACAAAGAGGAACAAACACATGTGTCGGAAGCGGATTGGCGGTACGTGGATGTGAAATTAAAGAATGGAAAAACCCGACAAATGAAGATGGGTTCCAAATTGGGGGAGAAAGAGGTTAGGGAGTATAGCAATTTGGTGGATGAGTTTAGTGATACTTTTGCATGGTCCTACGATGAGCTTAAGGGAATTCCTAGGGAAATGGTAGAGCACCGGATTCCTTTAATTCCGGGGGCGAGGCCAATTAGACAAAAGGAGAGGAGGATGAATCCTCAATTGCAATTGTTGGTGAAAGCGGAATTGGAAAGGTTATTGAAGGCCGGGTTTATCAAGCCGGTGGAAATCACGGATTGGGTTTCTCCTATGGTCTTAGTAAAGAAAAAAAATGGGAAATTAAGGGTTTGTGTCGACTATAGGAAATTGAATTCGTGCACACAAAAGGATCACTTCCCCTTACCTTTTATCACCTTGTTGCTTGAGGAGGTTGGAGGTCATTCGCGATATACCTTTATGGATGGGTATGCGGGTTATAATCAAATTTCCATAGCCCTCCAAGATATCCATAAAACGGCTTTTACTACACCTTGGGGTACTTTTGTGTGGGTAGTGATGCCATTTGGGTTATGTAATGCCCCGGCTACTTTCCAACGATTAGTAATGTATATCTTCACCGACTTGTTGTTCAAATCCATGACCGTCTTTGTGGACGATTTTAGCACACAAAGTAATGTGGACGATCACCTACATTGTGTTAGGGAGGCATTGGTTAGGTGTAGGAAGATGAGGTTAGCATTGAACCCGGATAAGACATTTTTGGGAGTGAATAAGGGAGTGTTGTTGGGTTATGTTGTTAGTGAGAAAGGTAGAGAACCCGATCCGGATAAGATTGCGGCCATAAGCGACTTGGCAACTCCAACCAATTCCAAGGGGATCTCTAAGTTGTTAGGACATGTGGGATGGTACCGGGAACTTATTCCTAATTTTTCAAAGATAGCGGTGCCCATTACCCATTTGCTCAAAAAGGATGTCAAATTCGAGTGGACGGATGCTTGTCAAAAAGCCTTTGAGGAATTGCGGATAGGTTGAGCACCTATCCGGTGTTGATACCACCCAATTGGGGTAAACCTTTTCACGTCTATTGTGATGCTAGTAATGTGGCAATAGGGAGTGCGCTTTGTCAAGCAACGGGAGAAAAAGAGAAGGATCAACCTATAGCTTATGCGAGTAAGCAATTGACCCCCGCCGAAAGAAACTACTCTACAACGGAGAGGGAGTGCCTAGCCATGGTGTTTTCCGTTAAAAAGTTTAGGCATTACCTCATGTGCAACCCGGTTGTATTTTTTGTTGACCACATGGCTATCAAGTATCTAGTTAACAAGGCGGAGTTAAGTGGTAGGTTAGCTAGGTGGGTTTTGTTATTAGAAGAATTCGACTACACGGTGGAATATAAACCGGGTCGTATGCATTTACAAGCGGACCACTTGTCTAGGTTGTCGGAGGAGATAGGAAAAAATCCGGTAAATGATATGTTAGTAGATGATAGCCTCTTTGTGGTCACTTCTACACCGGAGTGGTATGCGGGCATAGTGGAATTTCTAACAACCCACAAGTTGCCCAAAGAGTGGACAAAAGAAGAGAGAAGGAAGGTGAGGGTAAATAGTAGGCAATTTGTTGTAGTGGGCCATAGGTTGTTTAGAAGGGGGTCCGATGGTATTTTACGACGATGCGTGTCAAAAACGGAGGTTGAAGCGATTTTAATCGCTTGCCACGATAGCGCTTGCGGCGGTCACTTCTCGGGTCAACTCACCGGGCAAAAAATACTTAGAGCGGGCTACTTTTGGCCTACACTATTTAAGGACGCCCATGACTATGTAAGGAAATGCGACGCTTGCCAACGGTATGCCCGAAACGACCTTAGAATGGAGATGCCTTTACATGTATCATTACCCTTAATTCCTTTCGAAAAATGGGGCATCGACTATGTGGGTGAGGTCCATCCCCAATCTTCAAAAGGAATGAAATATATTGTGGTGGCAACCGAGTACCTCACCAAGTGGGCGGAAGCCAAAGCGGTGAAGACCGACACGGCGGAACACGCGGCAACATTTATGTACGAAAACATAATTTCGCGGTTCGGGGTGCCGAAGATCCTAGTAAGCGATAGGGGTACTCACTTTTTGAATGACTTGATTCGAGAGATGACAGAGAAATTTAAAATTGATCACCGGAAGACTACTCCCTACCACCCACAAACCAATGGACAAACGGAAAGGGTTAACGGAATTTTGGTGAGTATACTACGCAAGACGGTTATAGACTCGAAGCGGGATTGGGATACGAAACTAACGGCGGCACTTTGGGCATACCGTACAACCTATAAGGTAACTACGCGTGCTACACCATTTTCCTTAGTTTATGGTCTTGAAGCGACACTACCAATCGAATATGAAGTCGAGTCACTTAGGGTGGCCGTGAGTACGAGACTTACCGAAAGTCAATCCTTACGAAATCGACTAACCGATTTGGAAGCACTTGACGAAGGGAGGAGAATGGCGGCTCAACATATTGAGGCAATCCAAAGAAGGAGAAAGATTACTTTCGACAAACAACATAAGAGAAGGGCCCTAACACCGGGAATGATGGTCATGATTCAAGACGCACGAAAGCTTGAATTTCCGGCGAAATTCGATGCAATATGGTTAGGACCTTACCTTGTCTATGAGGTCTTTCCTAATAATTCAATTCAATTGGAAACGTTGAATGGTGAGCTCTTTCCTACCCGTACATCGGGAAGTAGATGTAAGGAGTACCGAGCTTGACTAGGCAACTTACCCTTGGAGCAAGAGATGTTTGGATTCATCCCCCGATGGTCGCCAATTATGTGAGCCCAAAAGGGTGCCCACATTTAGTCTTAGACCCTTGAAACGTTAGTTGATGCACTTTGAAGTAGCATGTTACTTCACAAAAATATAAAAAGAGTGAAATGTTAGTCTTAGAAGTACCATGTTGTAAGAGGCTAGGATGTGAGTTGTTATTGTGTTTTTACCTTCGGAAGGATTTGAGTGAATGAGGATAGGTAAGGAGAACTTGGATTGAGTAGTTAGTGAGTAGGCTAGTACAAATGGATGGAGACAACCAAAGTGACTCAAGAGGCAAGTGCATTCGAATTGGGATGAATGGAGGATCACATGGAGCGCACAAGTGGACCACCTCATCATGGCCACTTAATGGGGAAGGTCCAAGGAAGAATGCAAGGTGGAGGATAAGCAAATTCTCAAAGCACCAATCAAATCACGAGTTAAGCATCGTGGTTTGAATTAAGTGGTGAGCAACGATTTGGGAAAGTAAGGGGAGAAAGTTATGGCGGCGGAAAGCGAAGGAGGCTAAGTTTGGGTTGAAGCATCCCAAGTTTGGTAAAGTGTGGTAGGTAGAAAGCCAAGGCTAGTTAAATGTTCGAATTAGGATCCTTGTTGATCATTTGAGGGAGGAAGGCTTAGAAGATAGGATTGGCGCCTACTAAGTAGGAGGAAATCTCAAGGGCTTATCGTGAGCCTTGAGGGTGCTCACCCCCTCAAGCTTACTATATAATCCCTCATTCTTCCCTCACTCATCCTCTCTTTCCTTTGTGCTCCAAGGCACCCCACGAGTTATAAATGTGGGTGTGGGAAGCCATATTGGAGCACATGTGTGTGCTTAGTTTTTAGTTTGAGAGCCAAGGCTTGTTAGCCTTGAAGAGGGCTTGACCTCTTGGTAGAATTAGTGTTGACGTGAAGGATTTTAAAGTTAATTCATGATTCCAATTTGTGGTACTTAAAGTTCATGTTTTGAATACACGTGGTTGCAAGTTCCATGTTTAAGAGTTGAGCACTTGAGGTTGTGATGAGTGCAAAAATATACTTGTGTGGATTAGTTAGTCTTAGTGAAGTTAGGAAATTCTCTCTCCCCCTCTCCTCTCTAGGATTTTAGGATTAGAGAAGAATTGTGTGATTAGAAAGGGGTTGTTAGTAGAATTAGGAAAATTAGGTAGGAAGATTAGTTAAGGGCTTGAATAATTAGTGAGGTAGTTGGGGATTACAACTACAAAGTTGTGGGTTCATGAAGGAGCTGGGTTTATAAAGGAGCTGGGTTTGTTTAGTTAGAAGCTAAGAAGCTGGGTTTACGAAGGAGTTGGGTTTATGAAGGAGCTAGGTTTATGTAATTAGAAAGTAAAGAGATGGGTTCATGAAGGAGCTTAGTAGATAGCCTACTTAATTAGCTCATAGACAAGTAGTTAGTTACATTATGCTAGTTAGTGTTATGTGTGGCTTTCACAAGTAAATGTATTTGAGATTGACTATAGAGAATAGTGTTTTTTAACACTTGCATCCTCTCTTTAAAAATAAACCACGTGCACAAATTAATGGAGAATGTGGAGCACTCTCGCGATGGCAAGACAAAGGAAGCAAAGACCAAAGGTGCGAGGGAGAGATTGACATAAGTCACATAAGTATTTCTTAATACTTAAAGGCTTATGTACGGTATGGAGACACCAAGTGAGACCTCTTATAGTAGCGATACGGAATACACAAGTGATAGTTCAAGTGGTAGTATAGAGTCAACGGCACGGACTCCATTTAGGAGAGGGATATCCTTAAGGGCTTGTGTAGCTAAAGCGGCCGGATGGACGTTAGAAGCAAACAAAGACAAAATAGCACCCGAGCATAAGGAGGTTAAAATAACATAGTTAACTTGTGCATTCTCCACATACGTATTGAAATCGTACATTGAGTTGTTAAAAGTGAAATTCCAGTTAAATCCAAGACCACTTGAAGGGTGAACCTTGCACTATGGACTCATCCAAGTCCAAATCCAATACCGCGGAGGAATGTGAGCCCAAACCCACTACTCGGACTACGGACGCTTAAGGGTGGGGGGTTTGGCCTCACAGCGACGCCCCATAGTGAGATTGTCACATGAGACTCTAGGTACTCTAAGAAAAGGGAGAAAGTCTTGACCTGTAGGGAGTGGGTAACGGTCGAACTGGGTAAAAGCCTCCACCAAACTTTCAATCAATCTGCATCGTCGTAAGGTACAGAGTGATAGTCTGGTGCCAAGCTGACCTAAGTCGGTCACGCTAAAATTGAGGGTGGGTGCACTTTATTGGAGTGTGGGAAGCTCCTTATTCACGTGTTGCATAGGTCTGAGAATTCCGCGTTAACGGGAAGGAGTGTTGCGCAACGGGAAGCTCAGGTTCATGGAAAGTTAGGAGGAAATCGGGTTGGTAGTGTGTGTGTGCATGTGTGCAGGAGCACTGGTGGACAACCATCAACCGGTTGGACACAGCGAGGAGGTAGATGGAGGAAGAATTCGGTCACTGCCGTAGATTGAGGAGAAAAGGTAAGGGCCGGGGATGAAGCTCGAAGTCTAGAGAAGCTGCCGAAGTGATCATGTTGCTGTCACTACTAGAAAAACAGAGTCCAAATTAACAAAATATTAACAATTTTTTGTTAATTTGGACACTGTAACGTCCATTTTTACAAATTTTTGTTAATTGTACCCAAATTAACAAAAATTTATCATTCTTTTTTGTTGATTTGGATAGTGCAATTACCATATCGGGAATCTTTTTGAATCTTTTGATAAAGTTTTGAATTATTAAAAATATTTATAAACCTTTAAAAATCTTCAATATACAATGTAGATTTAAGAATAAGTACACAATTCGGTGCTTATTAAAGTCAGCAGACTTCAGAGGCGATTCAGACCTAGTAAAAAAAAATTTTGGAAAAACTTCTAACTAGAAAAAGTTGACAAATTTGATTTGTCAACTTTTTCTAGTTAAAAGTTTTTCCAAAAAAAATTTTTACTAGGTCTGAATCGCCTCTGAAGTCTGCTGACTTTAAAAAAAAAGGAAGAAACCCAAAAAGCTAGTTAAGTAGATTCTAAATTCCATATATATCACTTGTGAGTGGTTGGTGCGTTGGCAAGAGCGTTGGCCTCTAACCACGAGGTCTCTGGTTTGAACCCGGAAGGCCTCACTTTCCGTATGGCCATTGTGACGTGGCAAACGGGTGTCCCCCCACGTGGCAGTTGGATTGTTGGACACGTGGCACTGCCCTAGATGATGAAATCAATATTTTTTTGTTAAAAAATGAAACACTGTTTTGTTAAACTTTGACACTTTTTTGTTAAAAAATTAACAGTTTTGTGTTAAAAAATACCCAAATTAACACGTCCTAGTCAACAAAAAAAATCAACACTTTTGTGTTGAGTTTTGTTAAATTGGTCACTGTTTTTTTCTACCAGTGTATCAGGGTTTAAGAGATGGTAGGATGGACTATGAATTGAGCTTGTCACAGTGGGTGGCGATGAAACTCAGGTTGTTCAGTCTCGAGCATGGAGGAGAAATGTCCATCGAACCAAAAGATTGGTGACTCCCCCCCCCCATTGGCCTCTACACCCAACGTTGTGCTGAGAATAATTTGGCAATCTACAGAGGGAGGGAAGA
Source organism: Polytrichum formosum (assembly GCA_964035585.1). Classification (NCBI taxonomy): domain Eukaryota; kingdom Viridiplantae; phylum Streptophyta; class Polytrichopsida; order Polytrichales; family Polytrichaceae; genus Polytrichum; species Polytrichum formosum. The sequence continues at coordinate 72,370,526 of OZ037935.1, read as the reverse complement.
TTGTAAAGCCTATTGGAGGCAATGCCGCACCATGCTTGGCAAGTGACCGAGTGAAGGGGTGACATGAGAACCTTGAACAAGATTGTGAGGAAGCCATTGTGTAGATCATCTGCGAGTGGGGTGTCCAGTGCTTCAAAGCCATGAGGTGGGGAGAGGGACGAAGCATCGACAGGAGACGCTGCAAGCAGCAAGCTGCTGCCTCTCTCGAGTTGTTGTCTATTACTGTAGGGCTCTCAGGGTGCAGTGCCATATATGGAAGCAACTGGAGCTGGAAATGATCTGCACTGGGAGGAACTTCGAGGAAGGGGCAGAAGCAAGCAACAGCTTCATGTTCAGAGGGCAAGAAGGACAGTGCACATGTTTGTGGCATGAGAGTAGACAAGGTTGCACAGTCTAGCTAGGGTTGCATGAATAGTGTTGATTGAGATGGACGTGGTAATGGGATGTCAATAAGCTAACAGAGAGAAAGAATAATGTTGTGGCGTGATGGTAGGATGGACAAGTGTAGTGTGATCAAAATTGAGCTAGAAGGTGAAGTATTTAGACTTGTGTTTTTAGTGACTTAGAAGTAACTCAAGCATGTTGTAAGTGAACCATGCATTTGTAAATGCTTGGATGTCCTTAATAAAAATAATGGTATCTTGCACACCACTCCTCATTTGATTAAATCGAGTGTGTGCACATGTGATGGTCGATTAGTAAGAATTGTGGAAAAGAAACTCCTCACCCGGACTAGGACGCATTCAAAGATGGGGAGGAATCTTGCCTACACTCATCTTATAAATTTTTTTTCTCTCCCATAGTCAGGCGAAGCCTTACCTCAAAGTAGTTATGAAAAAATCCTTTCTTATCTTCTTATTTTGCCTAGTAGTATGGCTTGAAGAAGTCCTTTCCCTACCTTTCCCTAGTGAGAATGTATGTTTATTAACACACAATATTTTTTTTCTTTCCTAGAGGTAGGTTAGAGTGCATGTTTAAAAATTGAGGCATTGTAGACCCTGGCCGCTGATGGCATGAATGCTTAATTTACTATTTGGAAATTTTTTTTAATTTATTATTTATAAAAAAAATTATAGCTATCCAAAGTCATTTTTCAGTTGCGATTTAATTGAGATAGCAAGTAGTTATGAATTTCTAAATAAGATGTTCATTTGGGTAGCGGGTGGTGGATCAAATTTGCTGGCCTGATAAAAATGTCAATCTAAGATTTTTTTTCCATGTAGAATTTTTGTCTGGGTTTTCAGTGCCGTTTAAAACGTGTGATTTGAATGAATAATAAATTGGACATGAATTTCTAAAGATGAGATACATAATTTGAGCTTTTCTAATTGACTGTTACATTATAGGGAGGCTTACCTTGCTAATATCATATTTTTATCTAATAGATGTTTTTGATAACTTTCTAATGGTGTATAGCAAATCCAATCTGAGGAATAACGAATTAACTATGAATTTTTGAAGTTGGAGGTTAAATAAGTGGAGGTAGAATAATCGATTGAATAGACATCGTGCTTCCGAACTTTGTAATCTTAGGTCTCTAGAAAGCTAATGATGTATACTAAGTGGATTAATTATGGTGTGGCCAAAATTACAGTGTATTAAAATGATATTTTAACCATTGACTAACCTGAACTCTCAACTAAGTTAGCTACAAGGAAAGAGATAAAGGTCAACTCTCGGAAAGTGAAGTAAGATAAGGAGGTAGAAATTTGGCCTACATCGAGCCCAACCAAACGAGGAGCATTGACGTAAGCTAACTAACCTAGCCTTCCATTTAAAATTAGAGGGAATATGGCCAATGTATGCATTCCCAAATCCACTCACCTATCTTGTAAAGCCAAGTGATTTAACCACTTGATCGTCAAGAGGGTACCCAACTTCATTGTTCTCAAATATGTTTTATGATAGTAGCATGATTATTAAAAAAATCTGTATGTGGTGAAGTCGGATTAATCACCAACACGACTACTTTGAATGTTGTTGTTGGAAAGGTGAGGTTAATGACCTACGAATCTACTATTGAGTTGTTGGCCCCATAGGTTAGGAGTTATAGCCCAATCCATGAAAATTGTGCAACACGTTGAACCCATATGTTGTCTGTCACCCCAATTCCATTAAATTGCATTTTGTGGTCTATCTAGTGTAAACATACTTAACGATAAAAAAATATAAAAGCATATCGTAAATCCTTGTTGGTAAGAAACCCGAATCGAGAACTTAACTCGGTAGGGTGGCAACACCCTTCGGACCGTTGAAGTCCGAAGGGTTTAAGTTGTTACTCGACCTTCAAGAGACCTACACGAGGCTCTAGAAGGCTCCGAGCTAAGGGATAATATTTAATGCATAAATGTAATAAGGTAAAATGTGTGAAAAAAATTAACTAAGTAAGAAGGAAATTGTGTAAATGATGGGACTTAAGCCAAGTTCCCCCGTTCAAAAAATTTAAACATAACTAAATAAGAAAATAGGACCGGATTGAATAATCGATCAAGCCGTTGTTATTCCGTCCATTGAACTAGAGGTGGTATGAGCCACATCCGGTTGATAAATACCTTTTAAAATATTTCGTTGATGAATTTTAGTTTCACATTGAAGTCCTAGGAATTATAAAAATATGTTTTATTAAGGTTTTGGGACTCATTGAGAGGTGTGAGCCAAGAGAAATGTCATTAGGCATTACCAGTAACATTGCCATTTTATTACGTCTTGTTTAAAGTAAACAAAGTCTGTCTGTGGAAGAGGGATCTGTTTTTCAGTTGTCTTTTATGAGGTACCTTCTTACGCCTTTTTTTGGGTATTCTTCTCATATTTGTATTTGTTATAGGCACATTCATTTCTCTAGATATTTCGTGGTAATGAGGTCGGATTAATCATCGGCAAGACCATTTTTGTACGCTTGTAGACACACATTTAAGGTAAAAAACCATTCGTACTGTGTGTGACATTATTAAATCTTGTGGTGAGACTAGATTAATAACCAGTAGACCACAAGAGCTTATCTATCTACAAGTTGCCCTACAAGTTGTTATTTTTTCCTGGATAGATAGTTGCAGATGCAAGTGTAAGACTTAGTGCATAGTGAGGACCAGAAGACGATATTATCGCTCCCCTTCACCAGCTAACTTCGACAATGAGGAGGTTAAGGATGGAAAGCCTTCGGCGGACCCAACGAGGTTTTTCAACTTATTTCGACATTGGGGACTGCTCGTATGGCCCAATTCTGGGAGGACATGGATGACAGTCAGCGGAGTAGAGTCCGGGATTGGTTCTCTGGGCATATCACATATATTCTACTTACTAAGTGGAAGCTTTATTTTCGGACATGGACCTATGAGCGGAGATAGAAAGTGTCCAATTTCAATGAGTAGTACGCCTTCGAGTTTCTACCTCAAACACAATATTCAAAATTTTGAGAGAGTGGGATCCTCTCAAAGTAATATTGTCCATTTGTCAACCTAAAAGTCATGTTAGGTTGATAAATACTAGATTATACTTCAGATATGTAGTTTCCATTAAAATGAGAGTATGTTGAGCTGGGGAATCGACTCATTTAGGTTGAGTCGACCTAAATGAGGACAATATGTTAGTCGGTTTAGGTTGAGTCGACTTAAATGAGGAAATATGTTAGTCAATTTAGGTTGAGTGGACCTAAATGAGGACAATATGTTAATCAATTTAGGTTGAGTCGACCTAATTGAGGACAATATGTTAATCAGTTTAGGTTGAGTGGACCTAAATGAGGAAATATGTTAGTCAATTTAGGTTGAGTTGACCTAAATGGTCAATTTTAGGCAGCACATCACTCCGCACTTTACGGCGGGAAATCAAATGTTATTTTGTTTTCTTGAACTCTACAACTCTCCACTGGTTTTCACTTCATTCTTGGATTAATAGTTTGCTTTATGTACTCTCAATTCACTGGAAAACTCTCAAAATTTTGAATATTGTGTTCTCAACATTTGGAGCAAGAGGCACTCCAAAACTACGAGGAATAGACTGTAGGTCACGTGGCCGAGCTCCTTAGAATGAAAGATTATTGGGTTTACCAAGTCGAGTTGATCACGACGTTGAAGGAAGGTGTCATCATAAATATGCCTTCTGTCCAAGTTGATGATAGCTTGGACACAAAACCGGAATCGCCATTTGGCAAAGGTCCAGGCGATGGAAGGGTGGTTCTCACCCTATCAACACCTAAGACACTGATGCATTATTTATCGTTTATCAAGGTTGGCCCAAGCCATGCAAGCTGCTATAGACGTTATTTGAGCTCTTCCTCATTTTGACCTTTTACAGAAATTCTTTCAGTATCTCGAGTTGGAGTACGGAAGCATTCGTTGAGACCGGATGTAAAAAATCCAAGATTTCCGAAAAGAAAATGATGATACATTCAAAGTTATATATACAAGGTTGACATGGTTTGCACGAGAGACAAAAAATGTTTTTACATAACAACAATTTGTCCATTTTTTTGTCTCCAAACATGACAAAAAGGTGCAAGAGTTGGTCTACCCCAAATTTCTGACAAAGTATGGAGGAAGATTTACGTTACTACAAACATTTACGCTTGTGGAACGTATCGACAACGCAATTTTCATTGAAAAAGTAGGAAAACTCACCCTAATGATGGCTACGGAGCACACCAAGCTAAAATTAAAGCACGAGCCAAAATATACGCATGTGCAAGGAAGTTTGGCTAAGACGGAGGCATGTCCGACTCTTCATTGTTGGAAATGTTGGAAGGATGGCCACGACGAGAAGGATTGTCCTGATTCCAAACTGAAAAACGGCAAGGATAAGGCCAAAAATCTTTCTTAGGATAAGAAACTCCAAGAGAAGCCAAAGCGTAAGACATTGCAGTGCATCCACTGCAATCGAATCAACCACAATATTGATCATTGTTTTGAGCTTCATCCGGAATTGAGAGCGTCGTTATCTTTGAGTGGTTATTCTATAATTTAAAAGAAAAACTTGCTCTAAGCTCAAATGGTTGAGCTTCAAGAGCAAACGAAGCAACTAGTGGCTTCTTCAGCCCAAGTTGTTGAAAATCGCGCTTCTATGAGTGCGGGGGCAAGTACTTCTGCCTTCACAACACCCGATTACAACCATTTTCCTACAGAGCCTCAGGAGAATTGGTGGGAGCAATAGCCACCCGTTCATAGACTGTAGAGAATGTCGGTGTTTCCCCAGTTAATGTTATGGCTGGACCCCCTTGACTACGTCACCCGGGGCCAACATATTTTTTAGGCCAAACGCGACTTCCTATGTCATTTGGTGTGGATGAGGCTTCCCCCTCATTGGGAAGATGTGTTCTTTCTCCCTCAAAGACCGGAAATTCCAACTTGAAGGAGTTGGTTCACACCTTAGCCCAAAAGGTATTGTAGGTGCCTATCTTTTCACGCATGGATCTAATGGCCCCAAGTTTTCAACTTGCTGGTATTTTATGTATGGCTAGGGAAATTTTAGAAGGCACATAGACGATGCCTTCGCTCCACGTGACTTAAGTTGTGGCAGAGGTGGTTGCTTTTGAAGATTATCATGAACTGATAGCATTGCGAGCCAAACTAGCCGACGAGGCTATTATAGCTTTTGCAGAACGAGAATCAGAGGAGATGCATTCATCTCCTATTCTAAAAAGACACTTTAGATCGAAAGCACCTATGCTTTCTGAAGTTGCTCGTGAACGACAAAACCTCATTCCAGGGGTTGTCCGACTCACCAACAATTCAGGGATGTTTGTTGTTTCTCGTACGGATAGTTCTGCTATTCATGTTGTACCTAGACGAATTTTGATGAACACAGGGGCTCAACCTGTCATGATTGGCAAGCTACTCGCTGATACGTTGGGATTGACGACTTCAGACTTGGAGCCATGCCCATTTACCATCTTACCCTCGTTAGGGGGCACGAAATGGGCCACTGGACAAGCGAAGGAGCCTCTTCGTTTGATATTCCGTGTGGGGGCAGGGCCCATTTACTCACATTTTTTTGAAGTATGCGGTTACGGGCGCCACCAATTACGATATATTGGTTGGCCAACAAGCCCTTAATCCTTTTGGGTTTGGTTTGGATAACTGGATTAAAAAGGCGTGGATTCGACCAAGATGGTCTTCCAGAGATGGAAGAAAGGAGATGATTCCAGTTGCCTTCGGCGAATTGGCTATGTCCATGGCGGCTGAAGTAGTGTTTGACTGCACTGCAACCACGGATTATCTACTTTCCGAAACAACCTTGTTGGAGGAATATTTCGCCGCGGTTGGAGAATTGGGAATGGAGTTGAGAAATCTAGCTCCTCCACATTTGCCGATTCGACACCCAAAAGATCCGGTTCCACCTTGGAGGACCCCTGAGTTGTTATCTCAACAATGTCAAGAGATTGTGAATGGCTTGACTTCAACCTCCGTGGACCCTTATAGGGACCCAAGCACCATTTCCCGATCGATTCGATGGCAACCTCCTCATACGGGTATCACCGTCGTGGAGTTATTTGCCGGTATAGGAACTGGATTAGCAGCAATCTTGGAGGCGGGGCTCACAATGCAAAGGTACATCCACGTGGACAGTGTATTGGTACCTCGTAGAGCAGCAAGACATCACATCAACCAATTGATGGCTTGATTTCCCGAGCAATTACCTAGGTCTGTCGTGGAAAAACATTCTTAGCACTTCCCAATGATGTTTCTCTCATTGCAAAGGAAAATTTGAGACACCTAGGACATGTGGACTTGTTGATCACCGGTTGGCCTTGCCAAGGTCATTAACGTGCAGGAGCAGGGCATGGGCTTGATGACCTCCGATCCAACCTCTTTTGGGAGTTGATGTGGATCATGAATTGGTGGTTCAAACACCAATCTACTTCCCTTAGGTACATTCTAGAGAATGTACTGCCTCTAGGTGACACTAGAAGCAAGGTTGTGGAAGATGGGCAATATCTTTGCCAAATTCTTGGGTCCCCAATCTTTTTGGATGCCGAGGGAGTGGGTTCTTATGCTCATTGATCTCGATGGCTTTGGACCAATTTGGTTCTCCATCATCTACTCTCCACTACTTTTGCTCGGATCCCCATGCCAAAGGGATGCAAGGTGGATGACATATTGGATGACAACCGGTCCTCGCTACCGGTGCCACTACAACAAAACACGTCTTTTATTCCCACACCCACTTCACTACATGTCTTTTACTACTATAAACAGTAATTGGAGGAATTATAGAAATCCACCCTTGCTCATTTCATGTCCGAATTAACTTTGCGGAGTCATGGTAGTGAAGTGGGACAACAATTCAATTGGGAACGCATTTGTAAACGTGTTTGGGAACGTCTATTAGAACGTGCATGACTGTGGGTAGTGAAGTGGTCGATTTGGATTTGTCAAGTCCAATTGTCATATGTTTCAGGGGTTCAGACTGAACACTGTACTCACAAAAAATGACCCATCTTTTTTTGAATTCATAATGAAATGTACATATTTATACACAATAAAGCATTTCTACACACCCAACATATCCTAATTTAATCTATTTGAGCATTTTCATCTTCTTCAATTCCAAATTCATCCTCATCTTCGAAAGACGGTTCATGCTCATTTGTGTTCAAAGCTACAACCACTTCATCGCTGCTTAAAACCACAACCTCATCCAATATTGGATCAGTTGGTGTTACATCATTCTCTAATGATGGTGGTACCAATCCACAATGCTCTCCAATATTGCCTAAATATAGGCATCCTATGTCCGGCATAGAATCTTTGCTAGAAACAATTCTTTCCCCCCTTGACTTTTTCCATAGAACCACCTTCCATCCATGATTGTTCAAATCATCCGCAAAGAAAACTTGTTCAACATGAAATGGAAATGCGAAAGACTCGGCTGATAATGGTACCAATCTTTCAAAATTCACTAGGCTAAACCCATAATCATCTCGCTTCATAGTGGCATTATGCCCAACCATGTTTGCCACCACCCAATTACAATACAACACAACCAGTTCATATCGACCATAGTCCACGGCCAATATTTCCTCCACCCATCCCACATACTCCAAGTTTGCCGCCTTCAAGTTCCTGGCATGTACACTTGACCGACAGTTTTGGGAGAATGTGGCAACCACGCCAGAGTCGACTGTTGTCAATGTCTCTTCTGCACTATGCACACGGATATGGTTTCCGAAAGCATATATGGATCGGTATGATGTTGCTTGGCTAGAAGGTGGAAGAGACAAGACCAACACATCTTCGTCAATCTCCCATCCCGCTACTTTGGCACGTGAAGCCTCCGATTTGAACCAACTGTGGAAATGCTCATCTTGGAGATTTTTGGGATAAACAATCATGCCATTTCGTTTTTTTCTTCGATATTCCTCACGATCCAATTTGCGTTGTGTCATAGTTGCGGTGTGGCGCCTGTAGAATAACACAATTTTGTGATGCCTTTCATGTTTTTAAAGTACACAATCTCTAAGCATACATAAGTGGCATGTATTGGTGACATATGAAGTTTTTTTCATCATTGACCACATTCATTTCCAATATGCATAACAAAAAATATGGTTTTATTCTTTGGATGTGAACTTTCTTTTCACAAATATCAAAACATTGTGCATTAGTGATGAAGTAACTTACTCTCTCCACGACTCTAAGGGAGCCACATTATTCACCACAAATTCATGTATCCAATTGCGTCTCTTGGGTGTTAGTATCCTTGGTTGCCCAACACCTTCGAGTATTTCGTCGTTCATTGTAGGATCCTCTTTATTATCCCATACCCTGCGACTTGTAATGGTATATGTTTGCATGTACTCCGTGCAAAAGCCAATCGCTTCATCTATGGCATATCCTTCGGCCATACTAGCTTCGGGTCTTGCGCGATTTCGAACATAGCCCTTCAATGTCTTCAAGTACCTCTCCATAGGATACATCCAACGGGCATGTACGGGCCCACAAATATCTAATTCCTCAACCAAATGCACCAAAAGGTGCGTCATGACATCAAAAAATGCCGGTGGGAACTCTTTTTCGAGCATGCACAAGGTGATGGCCGTATCCTCTCGTAATTCACTCGTTTCCAATGGTTGTATCCTCTTGTAATTCACTCATTTGCCACCTTGTATATTTGTGAGGAATCCAGGGGGTTACATTTTTTTCACATATTCTCTTCTAGCCCTTTCAACTGCATTCAGTTGTTGTTCACTATGTCAAGTAATGCAAATTACTACATCAAGTAAAGCTGTCCAATACAACCTGCCTTATGGTTTTCTTTGCGACATGATACCTTGTGGTACTCTATGTAGCACAATAATTGTATGACACCCCATCACACCACTGTCCTATGTAGGTATTAGTACATGTCCACTAATTGGTACAAATTGCTTACGTGTGATTGTATTTTTGAAAAAACCATAATATCCTAGTGCAAGACATAGTTTTGAAATTGGCAATGAAGTAAGTACGCAACATATCTTGAGGAAATAACATGAGTTTAATTCACGGAGTAATGCGCATACAACTCTTCTCCTACTTCTATATCCCTTGATGCAATTATCATAACAAAACCCCATTCGTTCTTCTTCCAAGGTTTTGGAAGAATACTATACTCCCACACTACATTGCCGATTTCCTCTCGCCCTATGGAGCTGTTAATAAAACTTGCAACATTGCCCCTCTCCACACTCCCGTCTATGTAAATATCATCCTCAGCTTTAAGGACATAACTTTTGAAGCGGGGTACAAGACTTTTCATTTTTCGGTATTCTAACTTGGTGTATTGGGGACCCACAAATGGCAAAAGAATATCGCCTGCTTTTGCGGAATCCATGGCAAATAAACCCCAGCCCATGAACGAAAACTTTGAAATTTTCACTTCCCAATTTCTTTGGTGAAAGTTGAAAGTACTAAACTTTGGTATGGGACCATCACACCACTGCCCATCGAAGGCTTCAACCCTCCAATTCATCAATTTCAGCTCCTCATTAGTGTAATTTCTCTTTTGGGGGACAAGTTTTGGGGTTGTCATCTCTTTAAAAAAACAATTGAATAGCCACCTTAGCTGCTTCCTCAACAAAAGGTCGTCGTTGTGCCTACACGAATGGAATCAATATTAAATCAAAATTCAATTGCCTCAATTACAAAACAATATAATTCAATGAACGCAAATATATCACTTACCAATATGGATTTCGTAAATGCGGGATCTCGTTTGTAGCGACGAAGATGTTTTCGTATGGTTGCTCTTGACAATACCTTTCCCCCTATGCACATACTACAAGGGCATCGATACTTTACCAATCTTCTTTTGTCTGCTTCTTTTTCTTCCAAGTTCCATAGCTCCAAGTCCATCATTGCGCGCCTTGACGATCCATCCATTTTGAATCTATATTAAAGCAAATGAAATCTCGTTACTCCAAATGTGACCTTCAATTATGTGATCATAAATGTTGGCACAGTTGCAAAATCAAATTCCTAACAACATCAGGAGCCCCACATTTGTTGTAAGTAGTCCAGAGAACTTCTACTGTGCGTTCCTTTACCTTAAAGTGGACATCTTTGCTTAATGTAGTAATTTTCATTACTTGACATAGTGAACAACAATTGAATGCAGTTGAAAGGGCTAGAAGAGAACATGTGAAAAAAAAGACAAGGCTTGATATGTGGCCAACATGGTAATGTATACAATCTTCCGGCATGAACTAAGTGTTTGTTAGGTAATCCGGATACCCTAAGAATGGTTCCATTTGAGGCTCAAGATTTCAATTGGATCTTGGTAGATGGGAGAAGGCTTCATGAATACTTATGACCAACACATCAAATCTTAGTATATTGGACAAAAGTAGCACAAACAAAATAATCACCCACATTGACTTTGTAGGAAACATCTAATATGGCCAGCGTTAATTTTCTAGCAGAAATTTAGAACGGGTTACAAATAAATGTGGCCCACAATACTAGGTCTACTTGGTGTACATTGTATTATCTAATTAGTGTGGGCTACTACTTGGAATTCCGTGTTGCTATAGCTTTTACTGAGAGTATCCTTTCTGACTCAAATAAAATAAGTAGTTAGTAAGCACACTGAAGGGTATGATATAACTTAGTTGGTAAAAAAAATTCCCGGTAAGAAGTTTGAGCAACACATCACTCCAAATGGTAACCTACATTAATTAGAGAAAACGGTGTATACTAAATATGATATTTAGTGTTTGATTATATTTAGTGTTTTTACCACCCTATCCTGCTCAATACTAATTTTGAATTCTTTGATAATTAGTGTTGGACATAAATGCACCGCCACCTTCCCTATTGCCACCTCCTTTCTCCTTTTATCATTGTTAAATTTTTTTTCTATATCCTTACTAACACTAAATTCGTGCATGTAACTTCCACATATTACCATAGTTGATATTTAGTGTTTGAGTGTACATTTAATGTTACTTACTTTCATAGGGTTAGTGATATTTAGTGTATGCGTTCGTATTTAGTGTATCAAACACTAAATATCATATTTAGTGTAGTTATGGAAGGTGCAGAAAAGTGAAATTGACGCATATCCACCTCAACAACTTCCTCTTCTAGCTGTATTTGACTTGACAAACAAGGGACCAGAGTTACTATCACTAGTAGAATTGTGGGTACTTCCACACACTTGCATTTGAGCCAATGGTCCTTTGTGTCGTAGAAGCCATTTTCCAAATGGTCACTTTGACACCAAAGGACCATTGGCTCAAATGTAAGTGTGTGTTTGAACCCACAATTCTAGTTATTGAAATAGATGCCCACTCAGCTTGTAATAGTAGCTACCATATTACAACATGATCGTTGCAAGTTGCAACTACCTCATAATAGAATTATGCTGACACCCTACAGACAGGAGGGGAACGACGAGCAGTTTAGGGCAGATCCAAGGGAGTAGGGTTTTGCAATCGGACGGCGAGGATGGGCCTTGGGTTTCCTGTTAGGGTTTGCTCCACCTCTCTCTGCCTCTCTCTTTGAAGTGCCTCGCTCCAGGTGCCCTAGCGCTGGTCTTTTGCGTTGTCGCCAGCCATGGTGAGTGCCGTCCCTTACTTTTGCATGTTTGTTTCTCTCTCTCATTTGCTTTGTAAACACCTCTTCATCATCCTAGCTCATTGCTAAAAAACTTGCTATACGTGTTCTGTCTCAGGCTTTTGTGAAGCCCAACAAGACAAAGGCCTACTTCAAGAGGTTTCAGGTCAAGTACAAAAGAAGGAGAGGTGAGATAAATCATCATCATCATCTTTAAACTGTCGATGGTAAAGTCGAGCTTATCAGTTTTTAGGGTTTTATGGTCTTCGGGGTTTTATGTTTCTGCGCTATTGCTTTCAAGAATTCATGCGGCAAGACTCCTTTTGTTGTGTTTAGGTTTCCGTGTAGGAAATGGTCTGCATTAGGTTATGAAGAGTTTGCTTGCTTGAATTTTGGGATCTTTATGTGAGACACGTATTTGTGGAGTTTGGTCGTAGCACCTTGACTGTGTTATCAGACCAACAAGGATATCGTGGCACAAATCACCTATGCCACCCTCGCTGGTGTCATTGTTCTTACTTCTTTGTGGCACATTCGGGATTGAGTTTCTTGTGCCAGTGCCACTTTCTTGATGCTGCCAAAACATGATGTAAGGTCAAACTCTGACATACCGTAAGAAGGGACACATGTGGCATTCCATAACAGTGATTTTCGTGTAAATGAACCTGTAAACCTAAAGTAGAGAGAACACGAACTAGTCAGATCTGGCTAGAATGCCAAAAGCAATTTCCGACTTTCTGCAGAGTACTCTAGCTGCACGTTTCTCTCATAGTTCCCCACATCAGTCAGTGCAGTTCTCAAAGAAATTTTGGTAAACTAAGGAGCAGCTGTACATGCTAGTCGAGCCCCAATTGCTTGTGGACCAATTGCATTTTCTGCCTACTCAATGCTGGTTGTCTCGCCCATTCCCATTTGCTAGAATGTCATCTTCTTCGGTGGAATTTGGATCTTGCTTTGCAGGTGCCAGACTATGCTGTGACCTTCATCAGGGGTCGTTCTCTCAAGTACGTTCCATTATCTTAGTGCAAGAGTTGTCCTCATGACTGTATTTTTGCAATGTCAAGTCCTTAGAAGTGTGAAGTAAGACCATCTCAAGCTAGTAACCTATCATTTGGTTTGCAGGCCTTTTGGCAGGTTGTGGTGGGATGAGACAGTTGCGACTGTCGTCACTAGGGCAGAGCCCCACAATCAGGTAACTTATCTCGTCCTTGTTACTTGATTGTTACCAGGTTATCTTAACATGAATGTTACTAGCACTGTTTTTGTGAGTTCTTTTCTGACTGTACCTGTTTTTAGATCATCCTTCATCTAGAGCAAGATCGAGTGTTGACAATCAGGGAGAATGCACGGTTACAAGGCTTCCCAAACTACTACAAGCTTTTTGGTCCCATTAAGCAACGGTGAGGCTCCTGTCACTTTATAGTGAGAAGTCTATGTTGATGCATAGAGCATCATTTTACAAGTTTTTTTTCTTTCAAACTCCATTGTCCAGTTGAAAACCACGTGCATACAAAAAAAAATCTACTTTCTCAAAGTTGCATCACCAAAATGGGTCAAAATTTTATCAAATTTTTTTCATGAGTAGATATACATGGCATCTATTACATAGTAAAAAATAATAACCAAATTTGATGATCTTTTATTTTTATAAAACATACCGTTTCTAACTAGAATGACGTAGAATTGAACTAAAACAATTACTACAAAAATGAAGATGACTACAAATTTCAAAAAATATATAAAAAAGATATTATCAATGGTTATGTATATGTAGAAAAAATATCATAATTTTTAAAATTATCTATGGCATAAAATATAGGGGTAGCAAACTTTGTTTGCACGTGGTTTTCAACTTGACAATGGAGTGACCTCCCCGTGTATGCAACACATGCAAAATCTAGTTATGTATATCCAAAGTGGTTGGACAGTGGGGGGGGTCATGAAACCCTATTTATTTTTCCTTTATACATAAAGTATTCAATGTTACTAAGCAACCTCATAAAACCCTTAATCCCTCAAAATGATGCTCAACAAAGGATTAATAACTACTTCATCTTTTCATATATTGTCAATGGAAACAAAAATATTGACGATGAGTCTACATACATGAACTTGAACACAAACAAGTTATTGCCACTTGAATGTATTCATTGAGGTTGAATACCTCAACTCTAGCAACAAAACAAATTATATGACAAGAAATAATCAAATATCTTCTAGTTTGGCTTGTTAATGATGACGCGAGGCAAAAAAATTAATCATTTTGATCATTTAAGCATGCATGTATTGAATAGTTGTTGGGTGTAAACTTTAGAGTTCGGTAAGGCAAGAATCAATTCCTCTTCTATGACGTTGTCATTTAAGATTGCTCTTTGACTGTGGGAGTCTGAAAATCCACGGAAGTCCGGATTGGCTTCCGAACCGGATTAATACCCGGATAATACCCCTAGACTGTTGTTAAAGTAGGGTTTCCTAGGGTAGGTTAGTTGTTTTAGGAAATAAGGTTCTAGGCATCCGCCTTACGCATTAAAATGGTTAAAACGGATACTTTGGCCGGACCGGAAATTAGCCTGGGAAGACCGTTTGGGAACGGTCCGGTCCGGAGCGTCCAGACCGTTAAACGGTTACAACGAAATCCGAACGGTTGCGGGGAAACGGTTAAGGAACCAGACCCATTAGGAGAAAGAGAGAGAGTACTTGAGAGAAATTTTCCTCTTCTCCGGGCCATTTGCGCGAGCGGCATTGTTGAGAGAACGAGTGGTGAGTTGCTTTTTCGAGTCACCAGCAGTTGGCTTGCTGGGATTCTGTAGTGATTAGCGGACAAAATTCCGGAGGAGAAGAATCCGGGTGTTGTTGAGAGTTTTTGGCCGCGTAGAAAAATGCCGGAAGCAAGAGAGGGAGATGAGAGGGAGCAGGTCCCCATTCCAGTGAAACCCGTATCACCAGCCGTCCCAACAAAAGAATCTGAGTTAAACGAGCTGGTAGAGGATCTTAGCCGGATGGGTTGTGAGGGATTGTTCTCCAAGCCCTAGAATCTCCGGGCGGAGGCCACTTTACGAGAATTCTTATTCGAGAGAGGCAACCAGTGGTTTAGGACAATTCGGCAGGATCCGGAAAAATGGACATCAGAGGTATGGGCTGCAGTTTACGGATTTCCGCGAGGAAAGGGCGAGGGCTGGGCTAGCCGCAAGGATAACTTTTATGTAGGGAAATTCCGAACGGAGCCTGACCCGAAGGACGGATTCCATCCCGGGAACTGCTGGAACAACCGAGAGCGGAGGGTCATAGAATTCATCCTCCCCATCCTTAGTCTGGAAAAGCCTAAACGCCTTAGCATCACCATGGCCAATACCCTGTTCGGAGCAATGTCAGGGGTCCGAGCCGTCAATTGGGGTCGGTTAATTCAGGAATACATAGAGAAGTCTATCCCCCACATTGGCCGGAAACCCTCCTATCTCTCTCCCTACATCCTCCATCTCTACCAGCACCAGGGCTGCATCAATGAAGCGGAAGAGGATATGCTGACGATTGCGGAGGACGAGGTGGCGTACAGGATCGATCCGGAAGCAGGGGTTGCGGAAGCCGGAACAGAAGACTCGAGTGACACAGTGGTTCCGGAACCGCCTCCCGCTCCGTCCCCTCCGAAAGTCCGGAAGCCAGTCTCACCACCACCACGACCGGAAGCCAGAACCAGCCGGGAAGTACCCTGGAGAGACATCGACCTCTCCACGTTTGAGTTTCCGGAAACCCCCTTCAAGCGCGTCCGGGAGGAGCTGACGGCACTCCAAGACCAGTATTTCCAGATGGAGCACATCACTCGTGATGTGAACCGGGCCTTGGATCACTGCGGACCCGGAAATATCCTTCGGGAGTTGGCCAAACGGACGGACCAGAAATAGGTGGAGACCCTTGAGACGGAAAAGGCACAGCTTGCAGCACAGGTGGCTGCTATGACCCGAGAGCTCACTCAGAAGAGCGAGGAGATCCGGAAGTACCAGGCAGAGCAAGCAGTAGTCCTAAGCCGGGTCCGGGAGTTGGTGGGTCATCCGGGAGAGGTCGTCAATAAGGCGCACCTCTACGACCAGTTAATGGAATCAGCGGATCCGTCTTCTGCCCGTCAAACACTCCAAATCCTGGTGAAGTACTCCCGCTCGATGAAGGACCTACTCAAGGAAATCCAGAAGCTCCTACCCTCGAGTGGTACCCCCAGACGAGTACTTTATCCAGGCCCACCCGGATCCCCAACGGGCACCTTGTACGAAGTGGTAGGGGAGGTGGAGTTAGTTCAGGCCTCTCCGGCGGGTGCAGGGCCCAGCCAGGCAATAGGAACTCCCCAGCACTAGTAGAAAAAAACAGTGACCAATTTAACAAAACTCAACACAAAAGTGTTGATTTTTTTGTTGATTAGGACGTGTTAATTTGGGTATTTTTTAACACAAAACTGTTAATTTTTTAACAAAAAAGTGTCAAAGTTTAACAAAACAGTGTTTCATTTTTTAACAAAAAAATGTTGATTTCATCATCTAGGGCAGTGCCACGTGTCCAACAATCCAACTGCCACGTGGGGGTGCACCCGTTTGCCACGTCACAATGGCCATACGGAAAATGAGGCCTTTCGGGTTCGAACCGGAGACCTCGTGGTTAGAGGCCAACGCTCTTGCCAACGCACCAACCACTCACAAGTGATATATATGGAATTTAGAATCTAGTTAACTAGCTTTTCGGGTTTTTTTTTTTTTTAAAAAAATCAGCAGACTTCAGAGGCGATTCAGACCTAGTACAAAATTTGTCAACTGTTTCTAGTTAGAAGTTTTTCCAAATTTTTTTTTTACTAGGTCTGAATCGCCTCTGAAGTCTGCTGACTTTAATAAGCACCGAATTGTGTACTTATTCTTAAATCTACATTGTATATTGAAGATTTTTAAAGGTTTATAAATATTTTTAATAATTGAAAACTTTATCAAAAGATTCAAAAAGATTCCCGATATGGTAATTGCACTATCCAAATCAACAAAAAAGAATGACAAATTTTTGTTAATTTGGGTACAATTAACAAAAATTTGTAAAAATGAACGTTACAGTGTCCAAATTAACAAAAAATTGTTAATATTTTGTTAATTTGGACTCCGTTTTTCTAGTAGTGCAGCCACCAGAATCCGGAAGATTTCCGGATCGGGAGAAGACGCCTGTTCCGCAACGGACGCACTCATCCCAGGTTCGACGAAAGAGCACAGAACGGTCGGCCAGATCAGGACGAGGGCAATCACCAAATCCGGATCGGGGCAGGACATCAGAGCGGTCCAGAACACCGGAGAGGGCCAGGACTCCAGCACGGATGAGGACACCGGATCGGACAAAATCTCCGGATCGGGGTAAGGCACCAATGTCGCAGGCCGCGCCATCTCCTGCTCCGGAGTGTATGATCGTGGAGCAGTGGGCGCCCCCCCCCCCTCACGCGCAATGTCAGCAAGGGACCCTCGGGCGACCTCAGTTTCCACTGGCCGAAACGGGGAGCGGATCACTGGAGGCGACCCTTCAGCCGTCCAGCACCCTCAGAAGGTGAAGAAGGCTTCCAGACCAGCGCGATCCGGATCGGGTGACGGATCGGGAGACGATCCGTTCGAAGCAAGAGACTCCGAGGAAGAAATCGCCCCCTCCCCAAACGTGAGGAGGGCATTCACGAGGCTGCAAGAACGTCGACTCTTGACCCCCGGAGGAGGTTCCTCCGCCATCAGTGGGCCCGCGACTCACACCAAGGACGGGACGGCTTCGAAGAAGCATCGTACCACTTAGATTAGACTTAGGCATGCAGCTGTAGGTAGATCAGAATTAGGAAAGGCAGGAATAGGCAGATTTTGACTTTGGCAAACCTGTAATTCAAAATCCTGTCAGCGCAAAAAACGGATCGAGATCCGGAATTTCCGCAAAGGGCGAAGTTCTGGTTTTCTCGCAGTTAGGGATTTTCTGAGGGCGGCCAACGGCGTCGCCACCTTCAATTAGGGATTACAGTCTCTACTTAAGGCTGAATAAGGAGCTGGAGAAGGGTTCCTTTCTCCATTGTTATATTTTGTTGCTCCCCACTCAATAAAGCTCTAGTTCTCAATCTATTCTGACTTGTTTTGTGCACGGACTGTTAGGAGAATGTTGCAGATCTAGAGGGAATGAATGAGTAGGAAGTACGGATAGAACAAAGGAGAGGAAACCCGGATCGGATCCGACTGCAATACTATGGATCATTTCTGAGTGTAGTGGGAAGGAAACCTCATTATTCCGGATGTCTGGGTAACGCCCATGTGAGATAGCCGTCGTTAGGACTGGGTAAGATCAGGGAGGTGCCGGATTTATGCCATCCGTTCTTCTGAAGAGGTCTCACTGTCCTTGGGCGGGGCAATCCGGAAAGTGGTACGGATCGCCCAGTTATTTCAGATTTAGTAGAGCCTAAGTTCGTTGTAGCCGGATCGGTCTGTCGGAAGGAGGAGAGAAACCGGAATGGTTAGGATTCCGGTCTGGAGGATCTTTCTGGTGTGTAGTGGGAAGGAAACCTCATTATTCCGGATGCCTGGGTAACGTCCATGTGAGATAGCCGTCGTTAGGACTGGGTAAGATCAGGGAGGTGCCGGACTTACGCCATCTGATCTTCTGAAGAGGTCTCACTGCCCTTGGGCGGGGCAATCCGGAAAGTGGCACGGATCGCCCAGTTATCCCAGATTAACAGATCTTCGGAAGAATCTTGATCTTTCTATCGTTGTAGTTCCGGTTCACCATCCGGATCCTCTGTGTGACCTGCCAGGAAAGATTAGGCCAATCCGGACTGGTTGTGAGAGAATCCGGATTCTGGCCATACAGGGACGTCTTCACCGGATGAACCAAATCATCATTGGAGGTAGGATGTAGGTAGGTAGATATTGAGGAAAGAGGCATGTAGGAGTAAGACTAAATTAGAGAGGTTCAATCCGGAAGGCAAGTCCCGGGACAAGGACTTCCAAAGGACTATCTGGATCCGGAAAGCCGATCCGGCCGGTGGTCGATCTTCAAGCAGGAAAAGAGGGTCCTTGACATCCTGCACTTCACAGAATCCCTGGACGATACTCGGATCATCCGGACAGACCAGATTAGGCATTCAAAAACGCCTATCCGGAACTTTTGGTGTTCGTGTGCTCCCACATGACCTTAATTGGTTTTGATGCAGATACCTTATTTCCATGAAGATCATTTGTCGGAGGATAGCCAAGTCCTTGGTTGAGGCATAAATGCTAGCAAGGGAAGGAAGGCATAGAATCTCAACCGTCTAGTGGACTACGCATAGGATTTTGAATTTGGAAATACTTTTTGGTTGCCCGAAGGTTTGTTGCCTTGAAAGATTCTTTTAATATTATAATGTACTCCAAAATGAAATAAAATATGTAATTTATTATCATCATTGATAATTTAATTTTAATTTTTTTTAGTGCTACAAAGTAGGTCATAGAAAGCTGCTCATGCGACCATCTCCCTAGCTATTCCTCAATTTGGACGATTGTATGAACCTAAGATTAAGAATTTGAAAGACCAACACAAAGAAGTATTCATATGACACACTTTTGAAAAAAAAATAGCATGGTTTGACAAAACCTCAAAGAACAATGCATTGCAATTCCTATTGCTTCTTCGTTAGATGGTAGTTCCTTATAGATTGCATTGTGCATGCAAAAGATATCCTCTTCTATAACACCCTGTACATTGTAGTAGCTTTTGCCAACAATTTTTTTCAAAGCCAAGATGTGTTTGCACCTTGATTGAATATCGGCACAATCGTATTGTTTGGATCCCATAGACACTGTGTATCATAAATCCTCTTTAGTTTGAGATCATATTTTAAATAATAAATCAAATATGTCCACCTCACGAAAAACTTGAGAAGGATCTTCTAAATATTTAAAAAATATTTTGAGCTATTTGTAGTTTGTTGGTGTGGGATTTAGTAGATCCATGAAGAGAGTATTTTCCCAATTCACTTACCTTTGTCGTTCTTTATAATGTTCAATTAAAGTCATACCCCCGATTCATTCTTCATTCAAACTTGGGTCACCAATAATGGTTGAAACTAGCTCATCCAACCTACGATTGACTTTTCTTCGCAATAATGTGTATTTGATGAAATGCCACATTTTTCAATAAGGTTGGTGGTGTCAAAAACCCATGGGAAAACAACCTTCCAAATCTTGTTCACATGCTTCTATAATAATAATTTTGGCATGCCCAACCTACATCCACGTATCTCATAACAACTGCAATATGTCCATAACCTTCTTTCAATGTATTATAGTTTTCTTCAAATTCTAATTCAAACTCTACACTCATCAACGTACACATTGTTTTATATAATTCATCTCTTTCATTTTCACCAACTTTAGGCAGAAGATTTTCCACCTGTGTTTTTTCGTATGAAAATTGCACAACAAAAAATAACATTTTATTTATGTCCTTCCCACAACACCATACTCTCAACAATGTGGATCCTTTGGAATAACGGCTCTATAAGAATCATACTATGTTTTGTTTCTATCCAAAACAATCACATTAGGACAGACGTTTTCCAAAAACCTCAAATACTTTGTTCATTGTTAATTGTAAAGCAATTCTCTCATATCCACTATTTTTATCATTAAAACATAACATCAAGAACACATGCATTCCGATGCCTTCCTCGTTAGGACATACAACTCCAAATAGTGGCATGCTATATTGGTTGGTCTTGAATATTGAATCAATTGCCCACGCTGAATTTGGTGTCAACCCCTTTGCAAGTTGTAATATCCAATCATCCATCATAATAAGGATAAAAGATCTTTTGTAAGGATCCACATTGCATGGATCATATCTTTAAAAATATATAATTAATCTTTTTCTTTCCAATCAAGAATGTAAGCATATATGTTTGTCCAATCATCTCGTGATATTCCATTATGCACTTAGAAATTCCATACAATGTTTTCAACATCCTTTGATGTAAAAATTGTTTATGAGGAGGTGCAACTTCACTTGAAAACCTTGCTCTCTGTCTCGATGGCAAAAGAGCAGCTTGCACATCTTCAAGGATTGTCAAACTTTCTTCGCAATAATAGATGGCTTGAGGATGTATTAGAAGGAAAAAAATAGTCAGCATCAGATCTTAGATTATGTCCGGTGTGGTTTCTTAAGTATAGTTTAGCTTGAGATACTTTGATTTCCTCCACATCTAACGACAAGCTCGCATCCTTCTCTATTGCATATGGTTTTATTACCTTTAAAACAAACTCACACCCGCAATGCTTTGAAACAAATTATTCACGTGTGGTTACACTTTGTAAATTAGATTTTTGTTGACCTCGACGGTACACTGCATTTCAATGACATCGGTACAAAGTCACAATTGCCTTTAATGGTCTTCCATTTACTTTCCAAGTTTTGAACTTAACAAAGTTCACCTCGTAGTCTAATATGATCTTTTGAATGGCACTCCCTAAGTCTTTGCTCGGGGAGATCACTCCATTGTCAAGTTGAACACCACGTGCGAACAAAGTTTGCTACCCCTATATTAATGCCATAGATAATTTTAAAATTTATGATATTTTTTCTGCATATACATAACCATTGATAGTATCTTTTGTATATTTTTTTGAAATTTTTAGTCATCCTCATTTTTTGTAGTAATTTTTTTAGCTCAATTCTGCGTCATTCTAGTTAGAAACGGTATGTTTTATAAAAAAAACAAATCATCAAATTTAGTTACCATTTTTTACTATATAATAGATACCGTGTATATCTACTCACGAAAAAAAATTGATAAAATTTTGACCCATTTTGGTGATGCTTTATGTAAAAAGTAGGATTTTTTAGATGTAAAAAGTTCGCACGTGGTTGTTCAACTTTACAAGGGAGTGATCTCCCCGAGAGTCTTTGTGAGCCCAATTCTGTGTTCACATTTTTATTTGACTCAAAATCACATGAGGAACTTAGAATTAACATTGGATTACGGTAGCTAAAAAGCTAGAAGGGATTTGAGTGGCATCAAATTAATTATTGTGTGATTGGAGTTAGGTGTTTAGTTTAAGAAAAGGAGAAAAACCAAAAAGACATTTGAGTTGTGTTAATTAGATGGAGGGTGACGTTAGGTAGGGGGTGGCTTGAGCTTTCATCATGCTTTTACTTTTGGGTGCATGGGTGTTTGTTTTAGGCTTAGAGTAGGTTCATGAAGGGAGTAAGGCCGTTACCCACAGTTGGGTAAAGCACTGGATTTTCGGATTTGGGTAAGGGGAGTTGTCAGCCATAAACCCCCACCCTTGTGCGTCTGTGGTCCGGGTAGAAGTCGATGACCCACATGTTCTTGTCGACCATTAGCCTTGAATACATCACACTCATGCTCCAATGAATTCACACACAAGCACACGCTTTTTATTTAAACACACAGGGCATTAGTATTGAAAAATACTTGTGCACCTATGATGATAATCACACCACCACTACAATAACATCCACCTACCACTCTAATACATCACACCCTCCATGTGTTGTCCTACTAATTAACCTAACCCCTAAGGCACCCCCATTCACATTGGAGATTTATCAACATCCATCTAATCTACTAACTCCTAATCTACCTCACCCTCTGCCAAATTCTTGAAACCAAATCCCAAGTCCCCTTAAGCAATCAGGAGCCCAGCTCCAACTTACACCTGGACCTCAGTGCTTAGCCCCGAATTCTGCACCTCCTTTCCTACCAGCTCGGCACTCACTCCTGGTTTCAGAGCCCTTGTCTGGACTCGCTACTGGGTTCAAAGCTCAGCTCCGAATTCGCCCTTGGTTTTAGAGCTCCCGCTCCAAACTCACCCCTGATTTCGGAGACTCCTCCGAACTCGCTCCTGGTTTCGGAGCCCCTGTTCTGAACTAGCTCCTGGTTGCAGAGCCTCTGTGTCGAAATTCAAGCTAAATCCCCTGTTGCTGGTTTCAGTTCAAAATTTGAATCTACTTTTCAATGTCAAAGTCTGAAATCTGAATCTACCGTGTGGCTGGTCTGAGTTCAAAATTTGATTCTATTTTTCTATGTCAAAGTCTGAAATCTGAATCTACTGTGCAGCTGGTTTAAGTTCAAAATCTGATTCAAGGCTTGAGATTCCTTCTTCGGTTGCAACCTCCACGACTTCCCTAGCTGCTGCTTCCCTTGTTTTCTCCATTTTTTTTCACCGTCTTCCCACGTCCAGCTCCCAGTCCTCTACCCTTCTCATCCATTACTGAGCTTGGACAAGGCATCCCCCTCGATCCCCTGCCTTCCTCGGAGTCTTTTTTTTTCTGCCGAGAGTCTGTACTCCCAAGAACCCGAGCCCAGACAGCCGAGAGGTCCAGGCCCCCTCGCCTTCCTCTCCTGAAAATCCGGACCTTACCCACCGTTGGGCAACTGCCTTCCGCCCACAATGAACCAGCCCTAAGCCTAAACTAAACACACATGCAACCTAAGCACGAGCTTGATTAAAGCTCAAAACCACACCCTAGGCATTCCAGACCAAATCATTAACCCGGCTAAAACCACAACACAACTAACTCCTTATCAAAATTCTAACCTAGCTAACTCCAATCTTGATTCAACCCTTAACTTAACCACTCCACTAATCCCTTCACCCCAATCCCAACACAACACCCGCTCAATGCTTCAAACTAAAGTCCAAATTAAAACACAAAGCTTCACTCTTTTTATAATTTTGAGTAATTGGA
Organism: Polytrichum formosum; assembly: GCA_964035585.1. Taxonomy (NCBI): domain Eukaryota; kingdom Viridiplantae; phylum Streptophyta; class Polytrichopsida; order Polytrichales; family Polytrichaceae; genus Polytrichum; species Polytrichum formosum. The sequence goes on along the minus strand of OZ037935.1, from coordinate 72,346,770 downwards.
GAAATGTCAAGGTCAAGTTTTAATGAACTTTTGAGGTTAAAACCACATGTGGGCACCTTATTGGGCTCACAGGAGTCCCCTGTTTCGGCTGGGGGGTGAGCTTCAGTCGATGGCTCTTGCACTCTGGGTTTTTTCTTTCTCTCCTCTCTCTCGGATCAGAACTTGTTGGCAGATGGTGGAGAAAACAAGGATGTGGATAAGGGGAGCTTGCTGGTACGATGAAAGACGGGGTCGGTACATGAGGAGCGGCCAACGAGGTCACTGAGACCAACCCTTCTTATGGCCGAATTCGAGGCGTCAAGCATCGAGGATTCAGTTCAGGCGTCAAGCATCGAGGATTCAGTCGAGGCGTCAAGCATCGAGGATTCAGTTCAGGCATCAAGCATCGAGGATTCAGTTCAGGCGTCAACAATCGAGGAAGAACAAATCCGAACTCTCTCCGAAAAGGGAGGAAGGTGGTTTTGAATTTTTTTGTCTATAGCTCCAAGTTGCTCCCGCAAGGCGGAGGGGGTGTCTTAGGTAGACACAAACCCAGTCCGGTGGGAGAGTGTGGCGGCTTTGAACTGTTTTTTGGCTTTAGTATTGTGTCCTCTCTTTCACCCCTCTCTCCTCAACTCTTTGGAAGTTAACCAACGGAAAAAATTTAAGAAAAAAAGAAAGAAAAAATATGTGTAAGTGGTTGTGTGCATGCAGGTGACCGTGTACCTAGGATTGGCGTGCGAGCAAGAGCTGGTGTTCGTAGCGCTCGAACGAGCAGCTCCCCTGATGGCCGACATATGTGAACCCTTGGAGTGGTCCACCACTCTGCGGGATCACTTTTAGTTAGAATGTTAGTATTAAAAGTTAGAATTGATAGGGAATTTAGAGAAAATTAGTTCATTTAGCATTTAGCCTAGAAGAAGGAAGGTCAAAATGAAACGAAGTAGTGCTAGAAGATAGTGAAGTAGAAAAAATATGCTAGCTAGTAAAAATAACTAGCTAGTAAAAGCAACTAGCTAAGATTTAAGTTAGTAAATGCTAGCTAAGCAAATGTTAGTAGATGCTAGCTAAGAAAATGTTAGTAGATGCTAGCTAAGCAAATGTTAGTAGATGCTAGCTAAACAAATGTTAGTAAAAGCTAGCTAAGCAAATATTAGTTTATTAGTTAATAAGGGCCACACAAGACTATTGGAGGTGTTTTGCGTAAGAAGACAAAATCGGCTTGAAGACTTTTGAAGAAAAAAAGAAAGAGAGCAAGGGGGCTACTTGCCCACTTGTCCCCTTGCCAACTCGAGGACGAAAAATTAGAAAGATTTCTAAGGTTTCCCGTTGGAGCCACCTCGGCGAGTGGGTGGCAATCTCAACCGGGAAAAAACCACGAGCCGAAATTTCGGGAAAGGGTTCGAAAAATGGAGCCGGTGGCGGAGGGGTCCAACCCTTTTTTGAGAGGGTTTAAAAACCCCTCCTTCCACCTTGTAGTCCCTCTCTCTTCTTCTAATGTTTGGGCGAAGCCCTGCTTCAAGGTAGTTAGGGAAAAATCCTTTAGCATATATTCTCAATGGCCTAAGAGAAAGGCTTGAGAAACTCCTCTACTCTCTCTCCTAGTTAGAATGTGTGTTTATTAACACACCAACAAAATTCTTCCTTCCTTTTGTAGAGGTAGGTTGGATTATAGAATTTCGAGTGAAGGCATTGTAGACCTCAGCTGCCAATGCCCTGAAGGCTTAGTTCAAAAGCTAGAACAAAATACTTATCATTTTTTTTATAGAGATTTCCTATAGCTATCTATAGCCGTTTCCCATTTGTGATTTGGTCAAGATGACAACTAGTTATGGATTTTCAAAGATGGAGTAGAAAAACTGGGTGGTCCTGTGGGTAGCGGCTGCTAGATCAGACCTGCCAGCCCAATTAGGATTTTTAATTCAACAAGTTAAGCCAAAGTGAATTCAGCAGACCCTCTGTAATGCAGCAGTCAACCAAGAATTCTCACACTATGTATCCCGTCTTCAAAAATTCATATCTAATTCAAATCATACTCAAATCAAATGTTCTATATAACCATGGAAAGATATTGAAAATATTTATTTGATAAAAATATGAAATTAGTTCCATCAACATATTTTCGCATTACTTTCATCAAGATTTTGAAGAAACATTCCCTTGATTTTTCATTCAAAACATTCCATTCAAAACACCATGAAAGATTGTCGTGACTCTTTTTCTTAGCATGCAATAATGTGTCACATTCATGTAGCATCAACACCATCATGTGTTGGACAAGGTTTTGGCATTTTTCATCATGTTGTTTAAATTTCTAACAATTTTAGCATTATTGTATATCATTCCTTTAAACTGCGTGATATTCAAACATCAATATATACTCTTTTCAAGTTACTTTGTGTTTGGTTGAGTCAAGAATAATGACTTTGTAAGACCATAAGTATCTATCAAAAAGTCACACCACAGTATACATTCACATTGTAGGTTCTTGAAATTTTGTATGTACTGAAAGGCCCAAATCAAGATCCAAAAACATATAGGGGTTAAGGTTTTTGCACACCTTAACTAGAGGGCTAGAGGCTTAGTGCCCTCGAACATTTTTGATACTACGTTTTTTTTGTTGGGGGGGGGGTTTGGGGGATCTTTGACATACATGTGGCCTTTTTTCTTTGGATTTTTTTGTTTTTTTTTGTTTTTAGGCAAGAATGGTTGGGAACACCATGACCATGACCACCAAGTCTTCCAATGTACCCATATATTTTAGTTTTGAAAACAAATGTGACAGCCCACAAAAGAAATGATCAATTTTTTTTATAGATAGATGTTCTTGGACTCTTCTATACAATGAGTATAAGAATTTCTCAAACTAGAACAGATTATAACACTTCATGTTGCATTAGAGTGCATTACAAACTTTAAATGTAACATGCACCGTATAATTAGGGTGTTGCATAAATGGGACCATGAGAATCAATTTCTTGAATTTGTAAGGTGTATGTATGAGGTATGTGGGTCTTATGTGGTCACTCTTCTTGATTGGACACCTAGGTGCCCACATTTGTCATTTGGGTGGGATTTGAGTGGTACCCTTAGCCCTACATGGCAAGGCTTGTAGTGAAAATGGACACCAAAATAACATATGTTATGATGTGATCAACACCATTCTAGGTTCAACAATTAACACAACTGGGAGGGTTTATATGATCATCACTTAAAAGTGAAAGAGAATTTTCACTAACCTCTTATAAACTCTTACATCTTAACTTTGATTTTGAAACTTGTCAACACAATCTTTGTGCTTAGCAATTGTTAACTAGATGAGGCCATTCCTAGCTTAATCCAACAGCTAAAATTATATGTGGAGTTGAAAATGCCCACAATAGAATTATCTATCATTATTTAGCTCACATTGCAATTTTTCAAATGTGTAATTATCATGTCAAAAAATAACTACTAGTGATGTATAATATAATTTTTTAATTTAAAGAGAAGTTTAGTGTGATATATAATGGATGATAAAAGATATATAACTCTAATGACATTAATTGGAGAATTCTGATGTGGATTCAGCATCTGATCATTTTAACATAATCATTTTGCAAGTAGAAACTAGTGATGAATGGACTCCAATGTTTTGGTGCAGGTGTATGAGTCATTGTTGTATTCATCGTGGTTACGCTTGTCTTGTGAGATTCATAGTGCAACACATCAAGCCTTCGTGGAAGAGGTGATGGAGTTAGTGGAATTGCAAACCCTACACAACGGCCTTGTTGGCCTCCCCGGGAGCAAAGGAAACGTCTCACAATAGCCGTTGAGCTTGTGGCCAACCCTTCAATAATCTTCATGGACAAGCCAACTTCGGGCCGGATTGGATGCTCGAGCAGCCGACATAAGTTATGCACACGGTTCGCAACATTGTGGACAGGAGGAGAATGGTTGTGTGCACGATTCACCAACCTAGCATCGACATCTTTGAGTCTTTCGAATGAGCTTCTCCTCCTCAAACGCGGCGGTGAAGTTATATATGCGGGTGCCTCGGAGAATACTCACGGGACCTCATTTCGTATTTTGCCAACATTGAAGGCGTGCCTTTGATAACCCATGGATACAACCCGCGGCATGGATGTTGGAGGTCACGGTCCCCACCTCGGAAATGAAGTTCAAAGTGAACTTCGCACAGATTTTTGCCGACCCGGAGTTGAACTAAAGGAAGCGAATCATGATCAAGGAGTTGACGGTTCCGAATCCTGGCTCCCAAGATTTGAACTTCCTGACACGGTTCTCGCAACCTACGATGGTGCAATTCAAGGCTTAATTGTGGAAACAAAACCTCACGTATTGGCAGCCTGTATTACAACGCCGAGCGGTTTTTCTTCACAACTATCACCACGATCTTGTTTGGATCCATTTTTTGGAATATGGAATGAAACGAGCGACCCAACAAAATGTATAAAATGTGATGGGTGTATTAATGCTTCCGTATTGTTTTTGGGCGTCAACCATGCTTCGAGTGTGCAACCTATAGTTTGTGTGGAAATATCGGCATTCTATCAAAAACAAGCCGCCGGGATGTACTCGCATCTACCATATGCACTCGCGCAAGTGTTAATTGAAATCTCTTATACTGTATTTTCATGCAAACAATAGTGTATGGTGTCATCACCTATGCCATGATCCATTTCGAATGGAAAGCCATCAAATTCTTTGTGGTATCTCCTTTTCATGTTCCTCACTTTCATGTATTTCACGTTTTGAGGCATGATGGCTGTAGGGTTAACCCCCAACGAGCAGCTCACGGCCGTGACTTCATCGGGTTTTTATTCTCTTTGGAACCTTTTCTCAAGCTTCTTGATATCGAACGCAAAAATGCCCAAGTGGTGGGTTTAGTTTTAATGGATTTGTCCCGTGGATGCTCTATGGCTTAATTTCATCGCAATTGGGTGACGTCGATACACCCTCTTACACTGCCGGTTTTGGTGCCCAAATCATGGTGAAGGACTTCATCACAAGCTACTTGGGATACCATTACGATTGGTTGAGTTACGTGGTGGCAGTTTGCATCTCCTTTGTCGGGATTTTTTGGCTCGCATTTGCTTATGCAATCAAGTTCTTGAACTTCCAAAATCGGTGATCGTGGTACTTTATAACCTAGCAAGTGGAGAGTGGATGTCAGGTTGTGATGCCTTACAACGAGACATCCACCTACTCCAGCCATTTATGGAGTAAAACCGATCTACTCTTGGGCAAAACCAGAAGAATTTATGGACGAAGTGCTCTATGCGTGGCTAGACGAGCACATAAGGGAAGTCATTGGAAGTGTTTTCCACTTAAATGAGCGACGGTTATGTACATTCATCGACTGTCACCAAATTTGTTAACAATGAACTGATGAAGGATACATCGGACTCCAGTGATCCTCTCCTTGATTTGAGGATCACTCTATGTCACGATTTGGTGTGTCAACTTACACATTTTGCTTCATACAACCCCTTCGTAAGTCCCCTGTGAGTTGCATATTAACTCTACCAAAGTTTCTTGTCAATGTTTTATGTCTTGTTAAGAAAGACATCCACATCCAGTTTTGTTTCAATGTGATTACACGTTTAAAATATATATAGTTTTGTGGTTGTCGAGTTTCAAATTCTCAACGTCAAAAATAAAATGATTTTTGTCCTAAAGAGTATAGCATGCACAATGATTGTGCAAATTCATATCACAATTCTTGTTGCAAAGTTTTTTGGATTTGATCCTAGGCAGTCAGCGTTGTGAAGTTTTATATGAACTTGCAATCTTTGCACATTTCAACTAATTGCAAATTTCGGGAAAAGGTTTGAATGAATGGACTATCTGCAGGGCTGGAGTCTCAAGATTTCTCGAGTTGCATCTTGAATACTTACTAGGACACGAGACTAACTGCAAAATGTGCCATGTTTGTATTGTAAAGCAAGTTGGTCCAGAATGATGAATTTGTATGGCACCCTCAGTTAAAAAGATAGAATTTTTGTGTTTAATACATTGATGAAAATGGAGGAAATTGAGCGAGAAATTGGGTCGAACATTCGCCAAAATGAAAATGATCCACACAGGTAGTCGATATCCGCATGATAGGTAGACGTGGGCCAATTAGAGAAACAACTGGGAATTTTATGAATGTGCCAAACTAGAATGATTCATTTAGCAACAAATGATACACGGTTGAGTCTTCACTTCACTTACACCCTAAAGACTCACATATAAGTTGTGTTTAGGGTCTTAGATGAAACTTTGAGAGATGGTGTGAATAAACATTTTGCCAAATATTGTATTCGATGCATGATTGCAAGGTTAGTGGAGCATCCATGTGTGTCAACTATTAATTTGTACGAGGGTGCCAACTCTTAGTTGAACATCCATGTGTGGTAATATTTGAATATAGTATAATATTTTTAATTATCTAGATAAACATGGATCTAGTCTACTCAACATGTATGAAGAAAAAGAAAAATAGAAATTGCATGGGTGGAACCACTGATAGAATGGAGAGTCCAGATGGGGTTTAAATTTCAAAAAGAATTGTGCAATATATATTGTTCAATGTAAGTTACATTTACGGTGACGTTCACAAGGCATAGTTTGTGTTCACTTCACTATGCTTGGACATCACATTTGTGATTTGAAATAATAATTCCACACTTTAAATGATTAAAAAAGCATCACTCAAATATGACATACATGAGCACACATAAATATGAAGCAAAATGACTTTATGTACATTTTCTCCAAGCTTTCAAAACTTTGCATTGGGACAACAACAATATCTGAAGCATTTAGGAGTTAAGTATATGTTAATTGGAGAAACAATGAAATAGATCTACATAATATTTGAAACCTCGTAATTGCATAGTTAGGATGTAAGTTTCTCATTAGTTTCAATCAAGTTATCAAATGAGCATTTTTGTTTTCCTTCTTTTGATAGCTTATTTAGGGGCTTCATGGGGTTTTGACCGGACCTTCATTGACTTGAATACTAACCAAATGGCCCACACTGCTATTAAGTGCTCTATCTTTGTCCCTTCCCCTTCTTATTAACCCCATCCAACCCTCTACTATGTGGATCCTTGGTTTTATTCCTCTTTGGTTATTGGTGCCGAAGGTATACAGTGCACCTATAAAATAGGACAATAGCACTTGGGCAAAGACACTCCTTATGCATGCTTAATGATCCCCAGGAGCTGGTGTCTATTTCTATCAAAATTAGCTAAAACTCGCCATGATCGCAACAAGAACTATGCTCATTCTTGTCAACCAACCCTAGAATATCAATCAAACACATTTAGCGTCCTTGAATGCTGAGTATCATCATTTAAAATAATCAATAATCTAAAATAATCAATAATCCAAAACAATAAATAATGTTTATCTTTGAATCTATAAAGACATGAATCGCTCACATAAAAACCATAAGAATCACAAACTCTTGCATGTGGTGTACAATTTTCTTTAGGGACAAATAATTAACAAAGTGAGGATCATCAAAGAAACAACAACCGGAAGATTCAAGGGTTTCAAATTGACCCCTCAAGGCCAAAAATCATAAATTTAAATTTAGATATATCCTACACAATATGAAACAAGTGCATATTTTGGGTTCATTGTTTGAGGGGGAAAAAACCCCATGAAATTCCTATACGATGTAGCAAACTCATTGTAGAGGTTTAAATTTTGGGTTGCATTTAGCAAAAATCTTTCAAAAACAACAATTTGTCTATGCATATAGATGATTTGTTGAATGTATAATTCTTCCAAAGGAGTTGTTGAAAAGACGCGTCCCATCATTCTCACAATTCTTCATTCAAGAGTTCATCATCGTTTTTCTTTGATTCCAAATCACGTAATCCAACCATCCTACAACCATTTCGATGTCAAGATCAACCAATTCATTACTTTAAGAATTTGATGTTAGTGGAAAATTGCAATCAGCAAAGCTTGTGTGCAGGGAGGAATTTCATGTGGTTGATGGTAGTGACACGAAATAGATTTTGTAGCACTGAAAGCAAATTGCAAGGTGATTACACTCAGAAAGATGGTCATATAAGTTACATATTATTGGCACGAAGAAAACAAAGAACATTTATTTAGTTTTTTCTAACACGTGTGTTCATTGCTTTATCAAGGATTATGAGTAACTTAACATAGAATATATATTGACTACTTTGAGCATTTGCAAGGTCACCCAAGGGTTCCATATTCAACACCGTAACTTCGAATAAGGTAGAACATTAGAAAGTGCAAACATCATCATACCACAATTCTTTCTTCATCTTTCCAATGTTTTAAAAGCACAAAAAAATGGTAGACTTTTATCATAATCTAGTGTATTTTTCATAACATGCTTTGTTCTTCCCTCAACTAATTTTGAATCCTCCTTTATTTCAAGTTTGAAAGCTAGTCATGGAACCCACTGAGGAAAAGGTTGAAGAGTCTCCTCCACCTCCAAGTAGTGGCGAAAAGGCAGTAGAATGTTCCCCATGCGATGACCTCACCATTGAAGATTTAAGGAAGTTTGAAAAAAAGATTGAGATTGCACTCCGCATCTTTGTTGCGGGCAAGGATCAAAGACCGATTCCAAAGTTGTACTTGATGGGCACACGGGTTGCAGCGAGTATGAGGAGGAATATGAAGGCCAACAGGTGGTTGCTAGCATATGCAATAAGACGACACGGTCAACAAAAATGGTTGGAGTGATGAGTGAGGTGCAAAAGGGAAATGAGCATGGTCACGATTTAGGGTTTTTTCCCATGCAAACAATGGATCCATAGCAACATGGCACGGAAAAGTACAACCCAAACCACCCAACAAGGTTTCACACATGCACCCGATTTTCAATTTAAATCGAACTTAGTCATTATCGACATAGGTTATTGAAAAAGCTATGATATGGTCAACGCCAAGTTGGAAAGGTATAAGCACGATGGGTTCGGGAACTTTGGGTGAAGGAAAGAACACATCGAGATGCCAAATTATGCCATATTATGATGGTTATCACATGGATTCTTACCCTTGGTTAGTAATAGCATTCACATTTCAATACATATAAATGGGTGCTTAGTAGTTGTTGGAACCCCATTGACCTATACTTAGGTTCACTTCATGTCTAGTATCATTTGCAAGTGTTCAACCACTTAGTAAAATTTTAAGAGAACATTTTGGTTATAATTTAGGTTCTTAAAGAAACTCCCCATACCACGGGGAGGTCACTCCTTCTTTAATTAATGCATACACGTGCGCTCAGGGCCTATTTATTGGGGGGCTATTTACCTTGCAGAAAAGATTATGAGGTATGGTATTTTTCAAAATAAAGGTAAATGCTTGTATTTTGATACACCCTATCAATAATTATATTTTTTGGGGGAATCATTTAAAAATACCCTATTTTACTTATACTGCATTTTTTTCCCTTCCTAGCACGTGGGTAGAGACCATTAACTCCACATTGGAACCGTTGGTTCAGTAATGTTCAAGCAAGCCAACCTACGAAGTCATCCATCCAAGCATTTTCAACAGAAAATTACCTCTTTTCATCCACTAGCACAGACCCTACCCTAGACCCGCTACCCCTAGTAATTGTTTCCACGCTATTTTTCATGTACTGACTAGATAAAAAAGGCCATTATATGTGATGGTACTTTACATGTAAACATGTTTCACTATTTAAAAACCCCCTATATTATATGTACGTTTTTTGCAAATTTACCTACAATGAATATATTAGACCCTGTTTTTTATCGCACGTTGTTTCTACGATTTTCGCCAATGACCTCCCCGTGCCCCATACACATGGGCCCACCTTAGCACTAGATGCCCTCTTTGGGATACATCGGTTTCTTACATCTTAGTCGAAACATGATAATATTCTTGCAAAGAAATGGACGGACATTTTCACAAATGAAATTGTTTGTTATCAATGTCACAAAAAGTCAAAATTATAGCAACCCTACACCCAATATTAACATTGTCCCAGACCTAGCCTAAAACTCCAAAGTAGAATAATTTGGCCAAGACAACAAACTATACCTTGGTTGAGGTAGCCCATGAAATACCACTCTTCAAGCACTATGTTTGACAAAGCTATATTAGAGAGCCTTGTTGTTGGCCATAATTTGTGGGTTATTTGTTCCCAATTCCAACATAAAAAACTTTTCATTTCTCGTCCAAAAAATCATGCATTGTTACCACATTGATTAGGACCTTAAAGAAGACAATGTGAGTATGACATTGGAACAACTTTAACCTTGTAAACAATTTTGCAAAGGCTGCAGCATACCATAGCTCTCTAGCAGCTTGGGCAGAAACTAATTAATTTAAAAGGTGCCTAAATTTCTAGGAAATTAATTTCGTTGAGTGTCCAAAAAAAAGAAATAACATGCAAAGAGTGCCTAATCACCATAATGCCTAAAACCTTGACATACAAGTAAAAGACAAGCTTTAGGATAAGGAATGTTGGTTGAAGGAAGTGTTTAGGTTAATCGTAGTCGCCATAGATGAAATCAGGAAAACCATCCATGAATTATAGAAATGACTTGGATGAATGTCTAACTTACTTTAAATTACTTTTTGAATCTGCCCAATTTTAGAATATTTTGTTATGGGCTACCTAACTTACTTTTTCACTTTAATTAATTATTAGGTAGAAAGGTGCCCATTAATTATTAGGTAGAAAGGTAGCAAGCTGCTAGAGAGCTATGGTATCCTTTCAAAGCTTGAGTTGATCTAATAGGAGAACTCTTGTTCATCACAACCATTTGTTTGTCTTGTCCAATGTGACTTCCGGCGATTCCAAGAACAAATAGAACTCATGTTTTGTTGCTAATCATTCCCACATCTTCATAAATAGGCAAGTAGAATGTTTGTTGACAACCACGCGGGGGCGGGGGTGGGGCGGTTTGCTTATAAAAGTTATGATAACGTGCAATAGTCATCATATGAAATTAACACATAATCAATACACCTACTTCCTTGGGGAGGCACTGGCAAAAAAACGTAGGAGTTACATGTAATAAAATATATGGTAAAATGTGTAAAATAATTACATATAGTATAGGGTGCCCTAGGTGCGTGAAAATTGATTACATGTATTATTGAATTTGACATAACGTCATAAAGTTGCCTAAGTGGTACATATAAAATACCAGGAAATGAGGGGCTAGATTTGTAAAATCATATACCTTTCAATTCAATTATGGAGAGAATGTATGGAAAGTATTGATTTTTATGTGAAAAATCAATGGATGGATGAAATCACTTGTGGAATCATCGTCCCAACGTCTCCTAGACCAGGGTTTCATTATTCACTGACTTCAAAAGAGCTTTGGCCTCATGAACAGGGCTTATAGTTGATCATACACTTTAAGATTTTTTATATATAAGTAATATAGGTTACCATTAAATTAATCATTCATTAATTTAGAAATACCCATAAGGTGCTAATAATCATAATAATTTCCCTTATTTTGATGCCCTAAAAATTAGCATGCCCTATAATCCATTCTACTAGGTAAAGCCCCCCACAAAATACTACGTTATTGCATGTGTATACTTCTAAGAGAGAGTGGACCCCCCTCCGAGCCTACTTCAAATAATATACTTAAAATTATATAATATAAATACTAATGTAGGTCCAAGGATGTATTTCATCAAATGTATCAATGTTATTAAGGGAAATCATTTACAAACTTTGTTTCACTTAAGAAATTGTCTACAATAATTTTATTCACTCACCATGATTTTTTTTCATATTTTATTATAAGTAATGTGGACAATTGAGTAAGTAGACCAAATCAATTTGAAAGTTTCTTGGAGTTAAGATGGATCAAATAAAATGGTCACTTGTCACTAGACATGGTTATCGTCAACAACTTACCACTCACAAATCAATAGACATAAGTACAATGTTTATGATAGTTATGTCTATTGATATTTAGTGGACTGCTTACTTATCAAGGTTATATGGTGCTTCAATAAAAGTTTAGTTCTTGCCAAGTAAATTTTTGTGTTTTATGATTCCCAAATGCCCTCTTTGTATTACATTTGTACAATCTAAAATCCAATTTTATATATATATATAGATAGATAGATAGAGAGAGAGAGAGAGAGAGAGATTATAATTTTAGATTCACAAAATCCAAATAGATTGGGACACCAATTACCGCAATTTAAGAACGTATCATTGACATCTCACCATTATCAAGTCGATGGTCCATGAAGTTGAATCTATTCTTTTCCCACCAAATCTTGGGGATGCACTCTATGTTGTAATACCTACCCACGTGGGTGCCCAGGAGCCTAGGTCTCAATTAGGTCTCAATTGAACAGGTTCCGTACACTATACACACATGAGGGCTATTATTGAAGGTAAGGTTTGTATGTTTATTTCAGGTTATAATGTGAATTGTTTGAATGCAAGTTGGTAATGTCATGTGTTATTTAACATGTACCTAGATGCCAAATATTGCCTAGTACATGTATATTACACATTTATTGAATAAATGTTTACTTAAAATATTTCCTCAATGTTGGGCAAGTTCGTTGTAAATTTTTACATCAATTTTTTTCTAAATAAGATAACCATTAATCAAGCTATACTTGTATATTAATTGCACCAAATGCAACCTACATGTAGGGTACATACTTAGAAGTCAATAGCTATGTGATATCACATTGCTTCACAATACACATTATTTTGTATACACAATAATAATTGTAGTGGACATCATCTATACACCATAATTGCATGGAGCTCATTATTGTTTGGAGCCCTACTATGGGGGGGGGGTGGCAGTATATTGCAAACAAGAGACTCTTCATTCATGCTCGCTACCTCATGAAAACGACAATTATATCTATCTACCACGTTAATATTCCAACTATCATAATTGACATTGACTTGAAATGAACGTGGACCACACCGATTTTTTAAATGAAGATGATCCATAATCAATCACATTATACACGCCATGTGCAATAATTGGTGTAGTAGGACACATAAGATATGTGAAAGTCCTCCTTCCTTATGCAAAGGCAAAGTCTAAATATTCCTCACAAAGCAACCAAAACGTTCAAATCTCACATGTATGTACACAACATTATTCCAAATTAACAACACTTAGCACCTAAAATCAAATTGTCAATTGCATCTTTATGCACCCTCGCTAAATTCTTGTCATTTACTATAACACGACACTCAATAACTTTTTGTAGGTGTGGTTTTGAGGGATTGCAATATCATGTCAAAATAAGGATTTAATCCCTAACCCTAAATTTGAACACCACAATACTTGTACGTATTGATGAAGCGAGCAGTTGAAAGGGGGTCGACCAATAGACCCCAAGCCTAGGAATATTTAGTACTTCTATTATCAATGAGACACACCTCACTAGAAGAAAACTTGTTCATTAACTTACAACCATCCGTTGCGACTTGGCCATTGTGACTCATGGCAAGAAAATGCATAAACAAATCATATTGGTTGTCAGCCAGAGGGTTTTGATTGTCGATTATTCAAAAAACGCAACCATACTGATTTATTTATGCAGGATTCACACAAAATATTGTCTGGGTGGCTGCTGCTGCTGCAAACTTGGTAATATGAAGAAACCAGTTGATGTGATGAACATAAAGATTCACAAAGTTGTATGTATTTCTATATATCCTGTAGGATACTACTGCAGGCAGATTTGGAAAAGAGAAAGAAACGAAAAGAAAAAGAAAAAAAGGAAAAAGAAGTCAGTCCATTTGATGCTTAGAGAGCTTGAGAAACCAATGTGGTTTACACAAAATATTTTCTGGGCTCCCACTACTGCGAAATTTTGTACAAAGAAACCATTTGATGTGATGAAATGAAAGAAGCTCAGAGTTGTGTGATCTTCCATATATTTTGTACACTGCCACTGCAGTTTGAAATGCAAGAACAGTTGATGTAATTAAAAGAAGACATGGAAGACTCACGGGAATCATATGGAATATTTTCTGAGTTGCCACTGCAGGCTGATTTGAAAACGGCTGATCATGAAGAAAGAAAACTGGGTTTACATGAATTTACATTTTCTGGCCTGCCACTGCAAAATTGAGTATTATGAGGAAGACAGTTGATTTGGTAAGAAGAAAACTTGTTGATTTGTAAAACGGTTGGTAGTGATGAAAAGAAAGCTCGAGCAAGTTATGATTTTTACATAAAAATATTTATTATTATTATTATTATTATTATAACCTTCTGGGCTGTCACAGTGCCACTGCAGATTTGGTTTGATGTAGGAAAGCAGTTGATGTGATGAAAAGAAAGATCACAGAGTTCTATGATTTTCCATATATTTTGTCAGCTGCCACTGCAGGCTGATTTCGAAAACAAGTTGATGTGATGAAACATAAACTTGAAAGAGTTACATGATTTGAGTGGAATATTCTCTGAGTGGCCACAGCAGGCTGACATGAAATACAGTTGATTGTGATAAAATAGAATGCTTGAGCAAGTCACATGGTTTACATGAAATATATTCTGGGCTGCCTCTGCAGATTTGGTACAATGAACGAAACCAGCCTGTGTACGTGGTGCAAAGAAAGATTTACAAAATTATGTGATTTTCTGTATAATTCAACTTATAGGCTGCCGCTGTAATGTGGACATCAGAAAAGAGCTGATCTGATGAAAAGAAAACTTGAGACTCGAGAATCACTCTGGCGACACTAAATATTATAAGGATTCCCCACGTGAGATATGGGTTTTTTCTTGAATGGGGGCATTGCATGACATTATACACCAAGGTTTGCCTGCTCTGTGGCCCCTGGAATATATAACCAGTACGCCGAAATCACACCGTAGGTATGCTTGATAATTGTTGATTGCAGTTTGAATACATGAGAGATTAAAGCACTGCCCAGATAGATCTAATAACTTCGTGAAATGGGGAGTGATCCATGAAAGTTCTTGACCGAATACTATAGCCTCCAGTATCACGGAGTAGGTTGTGTACAGCATTAGAAAAGAGGATAACTACATAGTGCATAGTATTGCTAGGTGTGTAGAAGCATAGGGAATATATATAAAAATCTCCTATCAGTCCTCTCTTCATTACACCATGTGAATTATGCAGAGGAGGCACCACTTCACCACTTGCACGTTAACTTGATCCGACATGTAAGATAGCACATGGGTGCACCCATTGGGTACTGATTGTGATATGGATTACATAATATGCATAGGCCTAAGATATTGTTTTTTCCTGACAATGTAGATTAATAATCATACCCTATGTAACATTGAAATCCATACATTAAATTACAACAAGAGTATACATATACATGAGACCATAGAAAGTTAGCTTAGCTTTACCCAATTTTTAGTGCAAAGGGCTCCATCAATGTAACCATGGACCTGATGATACAAATTTCAGTTCTGGACAACTAAAATTGGGGTGATTTTATATCAGCTGCTCGGGGAGGTCACTTCCCCTTATATTTTGTAACCACGTGCGTTAACCGGGTATTTGTTTGGGGGCTATTTACCTAGTAATTATGATTTTAAGAGACCCTTTTAGTAGAAAAAACTACTTGGTCTTAATTTCCAGCACCCTATAGGTAATCCTAAGTCCAAATGTAGCCTAATTCTTGGCACGCTATAATACTTATAAAACTTAGGCATTTGCGCAGATGAACATTACAGGTTTTAGGGTAAGTGTTTGGCGTGGACATATGCAATGTACATGAGCATATTTGAACCAAACTAGAAAGCAACATAAAACAAACGAGCATAGCAATTGAGTAACCATTCAAATCACACAAATAAAAAAAATCACAGCAGAACAAAAAACTAGTGCCTCAAAATGCATTACAACTATGGTGAGTGTTCAAAAACACTAAACATTAATTACAAATGTGGTGAGTGTTCAAGAACACTAAAGATACTATCAAACGATCATTGCCCACCCTTCGTTTACTTCTTTGTGCATAAAAGAAAGCTCATCACTATATTGTATTATTTTCATCTGTCTACTAGAAGGACTAGGGATTATACTCATCCTAATATTAAATTTTTTTCTCCCATGATTTTATTCATACTAATTTATATCTACTACTGGAAAAAAATGAGGGTTTTTTTCCAATGCCCTATTTTACATATAATGGCATTTCAAACATTAATTGAAGGCTATGGTAGATCCAAGTCTTATATAAATTTTTCCTCCAATGAATAAAATGAACCCTATAGTTTAACTCACGCGGTTTACTACTTTTCGGAGGGTGACCTCCCCGAGATCAGCTGCCCAAATTGTGATGAATTCCACAATACCTCCACTGCCTCAATTTGGGTCAAGAGATCGTATGTCAATGTTTGTAGAAGTTTAAGTTGAACCAAATCTGCATTGAAGTGTGTTTACTAAATGGTTGACTAGCTCACTCCAGGAAGAGCAACTTGTAATTCACTCCACAATCCAATCTTGACATCTAATAACTTTGCAATCTTGATATATGAGATGGAGACACAGAGATTTGCTCACAACATTTCTTAATGAAAGACCATTGCCTTTTCTTTCATTCATGAAGCTGTGAGCAAAAGAAGAAGCAAAGAATAATATGAAAGTATGGAAAACTGTGATGGGCATAATTGTTCCTATCAGCCTTCACCTTGAAAAGCTTGCAGAAATCATCGTATAACTTTGTCAAAGGCTTCAGAAAGAGGCCATTGTTGAGAACTGATTTTGCATTTGACAAGACAATGAAGCTTTTAAAATATAAGACATCAAGGACATAACATTATTCAGATCTATAACAGTGTTTTGTGGGACTGACAATATTTCATAGAATATTCCCCACATTCAAATTGAATGTGGGGAATATTTTGTGAAATATTGTCAATCCCACATAACATTGTTATGGATCTGAATAATGTTTCAGACCTTTCATGCTACTCTAGATTTTCTTGTCAATTACTGTTAATTTGGGTTGTTGTGACACCCTCCAACATTTCTATTCTTAAATATGATCCCCCCTTACAATTACACTAATGACCGATGAAAGTAGTAGCTAAGTCCTTTGTTAGGGTGCATTGCTAGAATAAGGACATCACCACACGTAAAGACCAAGCAATGGTGCAGCAGGCATTGTGACTTTTAGGGCATGCAATTTTGTCTAGAAATTGCTACCCTTTGGCCCCCTTATTACAGGCTGGGCGAACCAACCCGTATATTGGTACCCTACCGGGGAGGGCGAACGGCTGGGGATTCGTGGCACTCACTTAAAATCATCCATCCTAGATATCGTGGATGAAGTGGCTTCAATAAAAAAAAAGCCCCCCTATGGGGTTGAGGGCCGATTCATTCGAATGTGACATCACTAGACGTCCGGTAAGGTACCAATGTACGGGTTGGTTCGCCCTGGCCCTTATTACATTACACAAAAGTTGTCATGTCTTTATGCAAATGTAATGATTCCCAAGTGAAGTTTCATAGCACTTACTAGAGGGGAAGGTAAAAACAATGATTCTTGTGTAGAGTCTAGGGATTGCTATTTTGATCAAGTTAAGATTTAAATTGGGGTCATACTTCCCAAATTAGTCTACCAAAGTTAAATTAAGATGAATTAGCAATAAACTTACATAGGCATGTTTTTACCACACAACCCATGGTAGATGATGGTTAATGAAATTCATAATTGAGCGCTCATCCAAGTGCAAAGAGTTAATCAAACTTGTCATGTTTTTTTTTCATTCATGGAAGTGCAATACCATCCATTATTCCCAAACTTTGTTCATGTGTTAATTGGTTGTAATTGATAACAAGCTTGTTACTCTAGCGATCTAAGGTAGATGTGCTTAATTTAGTTATTTATCGTAATCGGACACCTATATTTGAGTGGTATGTGGTCAAGTGTGACTCTAAGAACGGATGCCAAATAGACATGTGTTTAAAAGAGATTGGACTGCGTGCTCCAAATATGACAACCATTCTAGACTTAATATTCAACATAATGGGGGGGGGGAGGGGGAAGAGGGGGGCTCTATGACCACTTAGTGAACATGAGAACCTTAACTTTGATAATGAACTAGAAATTCATACGATCTCCAAAAATTATGAGGAAAGTGGCTATGAACTTGATTTGGATTCACTAACCATCTCGTGCTAATCGTGTGTTTTGTATCCTAGGAGAAATGGGCTAGTTGAAAAAGTTAACTATTTAAGGACCGGTTCACATTCTAGGAGTGGGGAAAGGTGGGGAAAAATATCCCGAACCCCTTTCTTTTCTCCGTTTCACACTGAACATGGGGTTGGGCATTTGTTTAACTGCTTTAATGCTTTAGTGTTTTACTAGTTTACCGATTCTGTTTTTTTTTCACTGTAATGGGATCACCTACAATTGCGATAACCCAAGCCACACACAAAACTTTACAATTAAATTTCCCTACACTAATTTACCAACATTCCACACTATTTAGGCATTATATTACCACAGTAATAAAATACAAAGATGATGTTTTATTGTGGTTGATATATGTATGAACAAACAAAGTTATAGGTTCAAGTGATTTGATTTTGACCCTAGGTAATTTGCATTGGTAAAGATGCAACCTAATTGTACATAGCAGTATAGATTGGCCACCAAACTAAGGGCCACTTTAAACACAACCAAGAGATGTGACCATGAAAATCAATGGGTTCTTGAAAATCAATCAAGGTCGTACTATGGGAAATAGAAATCCAATTTTGCAATTGATGGGCCCTCAAGCATTGTGTAAAGTGTGAGAGGACCACATTGAGGGACCACAACATATGTTTGGGTTTGGGTACCCACCACGGAAATATAGTATTTATAGGAGCTAATGGCAATTTAATTGGTATTGGGTCCCCCTAGTTTTTGTATTAGACACACCTCTTTTTAATGGGTCCAATGCAATATCCAGTAGACCATAAAACATTATTCACTTGATGCCATGTAGGATGCCATGTCGCTTTTTCATCCTTGCAAAAAAATTGGTCCCTTGGGCCTTCAAGGTCAAGTGTAAAGTGAACTTGAATTGTCTCTAGCTGCTTGACCAATCACATGATGTATGCATTACAGGGCAAGGGCCCTCAAGCTATAGTGTAAAGTGGCCCTAAAATCATCACATTTTGTACAATTTTACATAAAAACAAATTGTTGCTATAATCAAAATTCCACAAATTGGTTGAGTTTCTTGATTTCTACATATCCAATTATCATGGAAGCTTGGTGTGAGTCTCAATCACATCGTTCTTCCATTCAACTTCATTTGGTATATTAAGTGTTGTGTGGTGTGGATTTAGACTAGACATCAATTAGAACCGTGTTAAAAAAGATTGGATTATATGCTCAAAAAGTCTTACCAATTCCAGGTTCAATAGTCCACATAATTGGGGACAACCTATGTGATCATTGAGAAGAAAGCAATTCTTTACTTCGATGATGAATATACCATTCATATGAGCTCCAAAATTATACAAAAGTAGCTATGCCTTTATGTGGTGTCCATTGTAATCTCATACTAATCGCACGTTAGATATTTTAGAGACATTATGAGAGAAGTGGGTGCAAATCTAATTTTTGGTGTTTTGCCCACTTACAATAGTGAGAAGCAATTGAAATGAAATGACAACAAAGTTATGAGGGGCAATCTTTTAATTTTGATAGTTACACCCCCCTGGCAACAATTTTCTTTCGTGTCCAAATGAGTGTACTAGTTTCAGAGCACCCAAATGAACATGGACATATTAAACCTAAACGCAACACCATTTATTGGGAGGCTTTTGGAAGGAGATGGGAGATCATTGTAGAGTTGAAAGAAGCCGTGGAAATTTGGACTACTTTATCTGCACAAAGTGTCAACTTCAACAACAACAAAAAGAAAAAAAGAAGATGAAATAAGTAGACAAAAAACCTCAATAGAAATGACGTTGATTAGATAAATACTAGTGTAATATTTATTGCATGATTGAGTGACTAGCGCTTTATAACTTCTTCAAGTATATGTTTCATATACTGCACATAGATCATTTTTTTAATTAGTTTTATGTTAACGCATGTGAATCATAAATCATGTTAGCCATATATATAATTTAAACCAATTAACATTTTGTTTAATAATATGTTGTGATGGTTGAAAATTTATGCTCTAATAGAATATTTTTAGCAAGAATACATGAATATGATAAATTTGGTTCAAAAAGTGTTACATTCTAAAAACATGTTGATTTTAGTACAATATGTTAATTTGGTGATAAAGTATGCAAGTGCTATTCGGTTTATTTTTTCAATTGGACACCTATTTGAATGATGTGTGGTTAGGTGTGGATCCAAGAACATACAATATAATAAAACACATGTTTAAAGGAAAATAGACTACAACTTCAAATTGTATTAACTACTCTAGTATACTCAATACTCAACACAATTAGAGGGACCTACCTATTCATTTGAGAAGGAAGTAACTCATATGAATCTAGTGTGTAAGCTTTAATGAGTAGCCAAAAATATAATAGAAACTTCACGGACCTTACGCATGGCCAACAAAATAGCAAGACGGCATAACACACACTTACATTTGAGCCAATGGTCCTTTGGTGTCAAAGTGACCATTTGGCAAATGGCTACTACGACACAAAGGACCA
Organism: Polytrichum formosum; assembly: GCA_964035585.1. Taxonomy (NCBI): domain Eukaryota; kingdom Viridiplantae; phylum Streptophyta; class Polytrichopsida; order Polytrichales; family Polytrichaceae; genus Polytrichum; species Polytrichum formosum. The sequence goes on along the minus strand of OZ037935.1, from coordinate 72,326,142 downwards.
TTGGCTCAAATGCAAGTGTGTGGAAGTACCCACAATTCTACTAGTGTACTAACCTCCTCCTTCAGGTTAAAACCTCCTCCTCCTCCTTCTAAAACCGGTCTTCAATCCTTCGGTGACCAGCACTTGTAGGTCAAAGATTGTTTAGTGGATGCATGGAAGTCTAGTCACATGTGTCCACGGCCCTCCACATTCTAGTGGAACGCCAAAATCTGGATGGATGATAGCTTGTGTTGAACTACATGCGAACATACTATTTTATAGCATCTAATGGGCAAGCGGCCTACATGGAAACTCACCCTTAACCTTAGACCTTCCATAATTTCCTGGGTTCATGGCACTGACAAAGGCCTATTATTGATTGATGCCAATATTATTGTAGACAGAATATAGATGGAAAACCATGAGTCTGCTCTCATCACTCTGACGCAAATGGCGGTGAAGTCATCGCTAGACGTCATGAGCAATAGGTGGTGTGAGCAGGGCATCACAGCCCGCGCAGCTAATCAGGAAGGAAGGAAGCTGGAAGGATTCACCATGACCAGAGGTATGACTCCGGAATCACAGGATTCCTGCAGCTCTGCTGCCAAAAATTCCCCGATTAGCAACAGCAGCAGCATCGCAAGCAGCTCGCAGATCTAGATACACCCTCCCTGGAACCCGCTTCGCAAGATGGATGGGATCGCCAGAACCAACCTTCCTTGTCCTCACCGACTCCCGCCCCGCCCCACCCCACCGCACCGCTCTCTCGCCTCTCTATCTATCTATATATATAGAAATCTAGAGTTTATATAGTTATTATTATGAATGGGTTCTTCCGAAAGCACCTCGCAACAGTTGCCATGAATCAGGTTGTATCTGTACCGACCCTACCCACTCACCACCGACTCCCACGAATCACCAGATCTCACAACATCCAAGAATAGGCGAATTGCTAAAGCTGTGCATAGACGCCACCTGACCCCATGCGTGGCGCCAGGAACAACACATAGTCCAAGGCATGGGACACTCACCGACTCTATCAGGGCTAGGCTAGGCACCTCACCTCAGTAGTAGGAGGTAGGTTGCAAATGTGGTTGGGGTAAAATGCAGTCTGCGTTTTTACTGCATTCTGGAGCATGCGCGGTGGCTTTGCCTTGGCTGTAGTCATTTTTTTTGCTGTGGTTGTACAGCCGCTCATTCAGTTGCCTCCCCAGCAGCTAAAAACAACTGCAGAGCAACAAAGTTGGGTCACGTGCCCGACCCTTCAGGGGATTATCCTATACAAGCGCACCTCTCATTCGTCCAACATAAAAGCCCTGAAATAGCATGCAGCCCGGAGGTTACTTATTTATAGTTGATTTGTGAACAATGATCGGGGATAACTGACCGTTAGAGTAGAGGCGTCCATAACCGATCACTTAAGAGATTGTGCGCCAAATGTGGAGAACATAACATTACTAAGCAACTATGGGCCTTGGGAATATAACCATGTGATGTCGGGACCTCAATCTAAATCTTAGTCTCCTTGCGCAAGGTTTGTGTATCTCATGGTTATATTGTCAGGGCCCACAGAACGAACGCACACTAGTTAGTAATGTTAAGAGGTATAAGGCAGTGCAGATTTTTCCCGTGTAGGAAGATAGAAATCATGAGCCTACATGTTTTTCGGCAATTGTATTCTTTATGTTGAAAATACTGTGAATTTTTCAAGCCAAAAGTTGGCCCGAACATATTCCCAATGTCTAGTATGCCATAATCGCTCAATCCTCCTCACTTTAGCACTCTAACTACGGATATGTGTCATGGCAATATTGGTTCCAGCCTAATCAAAATTTAGTCCCATCCTGATCAAATTATGGCACCCTATAGGTTCCCAATGGGGGTCATGATTGGGATAGGTGGTTCGACTATAGTTACAAATGAACCGGTTGAGTTTGAGAAATAATCGGTTGAAGTTCAAGACTTCAAGAAAATTACCCATCATTTTAGAGGAAACTATCAAATGTACCTCAAATCAATGAAGAAGAATTGAACGATCACAACATGTAACTGGTTGGAGTTGGAAACACTAGGATTTTGATTGATTATGCCCAAAAATCTCCTCGGACATTATTTGTGATAGATAACGCCCAAGGACTACAACATTTTGTGAATAATGGCCCTCCCGCGGATATGGTCATCTTTCACGAAGTGCCATGTTCTGAGGGTGTTATTGAGTGTAAAGTCCTAGAACAGATTTCAGCCATTGGATACGTGCCAAGATCTACAATTCATGTACCGTTTTACTTGAAGTCCCACCGTGATCCACAACGGGAAATCACATTGTGTGGGGCGCCAACTCTTACCAAAAGAGAATTTGAGCCCCCAAATCAGTATACCCTAAGGTCATTTGAGATGAATTTGCAACAAACCTATAGGGAGTCAAGTTTTTATGTTGGATGAATGGATGAAATATGCTCGTATATGATAATTCCCTCTTTCCTTAATAATGCTAGGTGGCCCCAATAAGACGAGAGGATATCACTACTAGGAAACGTGGTCCTAGAACACAAATCTTCTCATTTCACATGGATGGTCATTAGCACATGATAGCCCCATTGACAAGTGTCGAGTCTAATTCACAATTTCGTATGTTGCATTTGGTTCTTGTTAGTGGGATCATGTGCCAATGACCATCCGTGACATGACCATATTTCTCATTCATCCTATATAAAAAGCCCCGCAATAGTGCATTGCCTGGGGCTACTTTATTCGTTGATTGACACCATAGTACTTATCTTCAAAGGCACGATCTTGGGTGTTACATATGCTAGGCGACCCCAAAATGGGCAAGAGAGGATTATTGTGTATGAGCATATAACCTCGACTCATTCATTCAACATAAAAGCCCTTAAATAGTATGCCATCTGGAGATGAATCTTTTTAGTTTATTTGACACGGAAATATCTTCAAAGGGCCCAAATTAGGGCGAGAGGGAATTATCGCATATGAGCATGCTTTTCAATCATCCAATACAAAAGCTCCAAAACAGTGGGCAACCCGGTGGTGAATTTATTTGGTTGATTTGAAATCGGAATTATTTTTCAAAGACCCCAAATTGGTATGATATAGGTTATTTGAGGTGAAATGGTCACAAGCTTGTAGAGGTCGAGTTTCTATATTGGATGGATGAGAGGTACATTCATATGCGATAATTCCCTCTTGGCCTGAATAAGTCTAGTTGAAGCCATTCGAGGTGAAACAATCTCAAACCTATTGGGGGTCAAGTTTTCATATTGGATAGATGGGAGATACACTCATATGCAACAATAACCACTAAGCCTAAATTAGTCTAGTGGAAGTCATGTGAGGTGAAACAGTCGCAAACCTATAGGGGGTCGAGTTTTTTTTATTGCTGATTGGATGGATGAGAGGTACGCTAGTATGCAATAATTCCCGCTTGGCCCCCAACATATTGTCATTTCACAACACCTATTGACAAGGGGTAATACTCCATTGGTAAGATGAATTCACAGAAGTGCAAACTCAATTTCATGATTTTACATACCAACTTAGCAATAGGTTCTACCAATTTCATTGGAATCATGAACTAAGCTCACTACATAGACAACCAATTTAACTTGAATATTTAGCCAACTTCACTACATGTTGTGAACAATTTCATGATTTGGTACACATATCCACAACTTCACAAAATCAATTTCATGAACTATATAATTTCATTTCATAAATAACGGTACATCGTTTATAAGATTCTCCTAATCACTCCTCACCACAAGTTCTACCAAAACTTTGATTGACCTCTCTTATCCAACCGCAAAACTAGACACTGCACTCCAAACACGTTTTGCGCCTGCTCACGTAACCAACACTCTTCCCACAATCAAATCCACAACCACACTTTTCTCTCAAATCTATGAGATTGAACACTCCAACTACATTGGGTTCATGTTGCTTGCTTCAATGCATAGTAATCAAAGACCAAAGAAGAAACAACACTGCTTGCTTCCAGTTTTGAAGTATTGTAATGAAAGACCAAAGAAAAACCGACATCAAGGCTAGAGGCTTCCAGGTAAACACAAAACAAAGAGGAACCAATGAACAACAAGAAGGCAAAGAATGCAAAACGAGGAGGTGAGAGGTTGAGAATACGAAAACCACAAAGTGCGAAAAGATTTATGAAATTGCTTTGGAAGATTCATTAAGTTGCTAAAGGTAAAAGTCCACTATCATGAAATTGAGGTGTGCCACATGTCCAGTCAGTTAGAAGAATCATGATCTAATTTAGAAGGTTCATGAAATTGGTAGAACACTCCGGTAACATTGGTTGGAAGGTTCATGAACTAGCTTGGAACCTTCATGAAATTGAGTTTGCACTTATGTGAAGTCATCTTACCAAAGGAGTAAGAACTTGCCCCCTTATAGTTGTGTTGCTAATTTAAGCTCAATTTAAACTCACTACATTGAATATTGTATTAAGTATCAAATGATATTTTATGTCATTGCGGTAACTTTTCTAGATTCTTTCCATGAATAAGTTTACAAATATTGTCATCCCAACTTACTTTTAGTTCATCCAAATGCCAATTATTGAAACAAATTTTGGTATAATTTGCATCTCAACAAATATATGATGAATTATTGTCATGGATGACTAAAATTAGATGAAAAGTCACTTCGTTATTGCAACAACGTAAATCCATAATGTCCAAAATAATTTACAAATAATGTTAGGCTAGTTCATATAGTGTTGGTGACACTACACCGGGGATTACAATCAGTATTGAGCAAGACAGTCAGAATTGGTGACACTAAATACAATATTTAGTGTAGATCAATGCAGGGTCTTTGACCTTGTTTTGAAGGGGTGTTTGGATAGAGATAGAAATCCCCATGCTTTTACAACACTAATATGAGTTTTAACCCTCCCCTTGGTGGGTGTCACAAAACATCACCCATCCCAATATAACTTTAATTGACTCAATAGTTACACCACTCGACCTATCATCTTCATTAAATAGGCTCCTTGATATCACCTGTTCGACTAGTTTTGCATATTATGTTCACTTGCAGTTTCAATTATTGAAATATATATATATATATATATTCACACACACACACAAACAAGAGCCCACCCACCGCAAGGTAGGCAGTAAACCTCACCTTGCATCAAGGGCATTCTTGAACAGGGTAGAGCCAATGGGCTCAAATTTACGTCGGATTGTCCGATGTTAGTTCTTCTTCATTTTATTGAAATAAAATCATTTTTACTTATTGCGTTTGCTACTCATAAACCACTCATGCATGAGAGCTTGCAACTTGAATTGGCAACCAACACATAATTAATGTTTGTTGGTGGCCAATTTGAGTTGGTGACCATTGAGTGAGCGTCTTCAAATACATGGGTGACCAACTTGACATGGTCACTATTGGCTCAAACAAGAAGAGACACACGTCATTTATATGTGGGTCGACTTTTGAGTTAACAAATCTTCATGTGTGAGTGATGTGTTAGCAATGGCAAGTATCTTCCTTTTGAATTATAGTGATTTATTTAGTATTTTAAGAATTGTCAAGTATTGCATTGAATATCAATTGTAATATTTTTATGCTTATGAAATGTCATGAAATTAGTCTAAGTCACACTAATAAGCCTTTAAAGTGTGTAAAAGCTATATTAATACGTGCACTTAGGTCTCCCCACACTAATTTATCGACATTCCATGCTATTTTGGATAATTGTTATCATAGTAACATTATTATACATGAATTTATTTATTGTGGTTGTTATACGGATTGATAAAAGAAAAAGTAATAAGTAATTGTGATATAATTTTGATCCAAGGTGATTTGTACATGTAAAGAGGCAACCAATTCGATGCACATATTAGTGTAGTGAATAAGTAATGCAGTATTAGGCCACATGTGATGGTAATAAATAGTGTGTTGAGATGAGCATTGGTTGAAAATGCCTATGTGGATATTGTGGGTGAAGCAATGTTGAGATTGGTCAGGGCGGGAGGGAGGGGGGTCACTTTTCCTACATTGTTAATTTGGGTGTTGCCGAGTGGCAATATCTTACAATTCCCGTATTTGGAAGGCGGCGAGGGCAACCACCAGTTTAAGGATTGCCATTATCTCAATAGGGATTGATTGCCTCTTCCCTTGCCATTGCCTCAAAGAAGGTTGGTAGAGACTAAGGCGTCAAAATCAAAGAAATTGAAGAAAGAAAGGCAATGATCATTGAGATTGTTGTAGGCACAGTGGAATATGTCCAAGGAATCGAGGGAGAGTTGTCTTTTTTCAAAGATTTTCAAACTCAAAGCTTTATCTTCCTCTTTTTGGGAGGCCTTTTCCTTTCTATACTTCATCGAAATGAATCAAGGGTAGGTGGGTGGGATTTTTCTTCATCACAAGTCTATTGCATCCCTAGTCATAACATCCGGTATCGTAATCATGGGTTAAATGCAATGTTTCAGATATCCAACAAGATAATTGAAAAACAAGTAAGGATTATGTATGTTCATCAAAGTAACTAGAGATCCATCTTTATTTCTTGCTTTCAAGTCAAAGTTAACAACAAGGGTTGGAATAAATGTATAAAATCAAGTACTAGGATACTATGATACATACCTTGGTATCAAATATTCATTACCTATGGTAATTGAGTCCAACATATTATTCATCACAACAACCACATTATGTTTGATGATTCTCTAGTACTAAATCAATAAAGTTACAACATAATGACATGATATGTAGGTTTACATACCTCATTTGTTGTTTGCTAGAAGTACTCAAAATATCTCACTTTTATATATATATATATATATATATATATACACACTTACTACCACCTCCTATAATTTTTCCCATCTCAACTCCTATTGCAAGCTTGATATGACAATTTTTGTGACTTGTAATTGCTTGCTTGATGAAACATTTCACCCATTGAAATTTCATGGGATGCTAAGTACCCGATGCGACACTAATTATCCCAATTAATGAGTGTTATTATTCAAAGTTACACAATGCAATAATGTCTTGCTCAAGAGTTCTATAGGTTGTTTGGATATCATAGAACATAAATGACTTTTGCTTGGTAAAATATTACAATCTCATTAAATAGTTATGGCATTGTGTAACTCCGAATAGTAACACACACTAATCGGGGTATTCAGTGTAGAGCTCAAATGAGAATGTAACATGAGAAACAATAATATCGTGCGCCAAAATTTCATATCAACTCATGCGGCACAAATAGCACATAACAAACACTATACCTCAATCATAGCTACGGAACTCATGAAGTAGGTCACTCAGGGGCTGATCACACCGGCCAGTTCTGACACCATCCGTCGGCATCTCCGGCTGTAATAGTGTGAAAAGTGGTGGGCCAACATCTAATTCTCAACATAATCCCCAGCAATTTCACGGCTGGAACCGGACGGAAAGTTTGGTGTGATCAGGGCATCAACCTCTTGTGGCAATCCAAACCTATTACTATTGTATAACCAATGCAAACTACCCCAATGGACCTCCCGAAACGCTGTCAAAATGTTTCCACTCAAAACGGAAGCTATCAGATGGTGCTGTCATGAAAGTACCTTGTTTCTGGTAATGGGAAGATAGAATCAGGGATGGAAATTAGTATTATATTGAAGGTGAGCTCATCTGCGTCAGTGCCCGGGAAGATTTTGGGCATAGTCGGTCAAGATCCTAGTGATTCTAAATCCAACCGGTTACATGTAGACATCTTCCGGTTTTGCTTTATTCATTTGAGGTATATTCTATAGATTCCTCTACAATGATCGGTAATTCTCCTGAGGTCTCGAACTTCAACCGGTTATTTCTCAAACTCAACCGGTTCATCTGTAACTAACCGCCGGTTCTTCCCGAACAGTGATCTGCGTGGCATAGTGCCAGGGATTTTTTGGGCATAGTCGGTCAACATCCTAGTGATTCTAAATCCAACCGGTTGCATGTTGACATCTTCTGGTTTTGCTTTCATTCATTTGAGGTAGATTCTATAGATTCCTCTAAAATGATCGCTAATTCTTCTGAAGTCTCCAACTTCAACCGGTTATTTCTCAAACTCAACCGGTTTATCTGTAACTAACCGCCGGTTCTCCCTGGACAGTGGCGTGGTACATAGGTACTACATGTGTCAGATGAGGGGTTTGTTTGACCTTCGTTGATGAATGATTTGTAAGTTTGTGGATAAGTTAGTGAATACCAGAGTCAATGAGTTCCGTGTAAACTTGCACTGGGGCCTGGGCAAGGCTTTTGGTACCAAAAATCTTACCATGCCACATAACATTATTCAGATCCATAACAATGTTCTATGGGATAGAATATTCCACCATTCAGGTTGAATGTGAGGAATATTCCACATAATATTGTCAGTCCCACAGAACATTGTTATGGATCTGAATAATGTTATGCATATGCACCATAAGTAGAAATAATTGTTAATTAGATGCCCAAATTTAAGTTTACAATATACCTAGAAACGTGATGACTCAGAGTTGAGCATTTCCCAATGAGAAAGAGGATAGATTCACTTTATGAATTCTGTGATTGGAAACTGGAATGTGCCAAATTTCTTCCTCTCTTTATGGTCCTTGGAAAGACACGGCTCAAGGTCATGATACTCCTTTGGTAAGATGACTTTACAATAGTGCAAATTCATAATCCTTCCTGCCATACTGGGGCTGGTTGGGCCAGCTAGCCAGTGGCCCCGGCTAGGGAGGCAGCAGGCAGGGCTGGCTCGGTGTGGTAGGCCACCAGCCACTGCTGCAGTCAAGGTCTAGATGGGGTTGTGGTTGGGAGTTGGTTGCCTGCCCGCTTGCAAAAACTTTGATATAAAAACTAACTCCCAAATTCAAATTCACTTGCCTTTTATGTACCTACAAATCCAATAATTGCCCGACATGCCCGACCGGAGGCAGCGAGCATGTACTCCGACTGATTGGCTGCAAGGGGGGTGCCTTGCAGCTAGCCAACCGGAGCACTTGCAGAGCTTCGTCCCCAACTCCCGCCGCCTGCTCCGAGGGGCTCTGAACCGGGGGGGACTGGCTAGTTGGGACACTGCGCCCCCCCGCGGTGTGGCAGGGCTTTCAATATCATGAAGGTTCCTTTCAAGCTAGTTCATGAACCTTCCAACCAATGCTACCAAAATGTTCTACCAATTTCATGAACCTTCTAAATTAGTTCATGATTCTTCGTATCCGATTTGACATGTGGTACATCTCAAATTCATGGTAGTGGACCTTTACCTCTAGGAACTTCATGGCTCTTCCAAACCAATTTCGTATATCTTTTCGCTTTGTATGATTTTCGTATTCTCAACTTTTCAACTTCTCGTCCCCTTGTTTCGCATTATGTGCCTTCTCGTTGTTCACTAGTTCCTCCTTGTTTTGTGTTAACCTGGAAGCCTCTAGCCTTGATGTCGATATTTCTTTGGTCTTTCATTATAGTACCTCAAAGTCAGAAGCTAGCAATGTTGGTTCTTCTATGGTTTTTGATTACTGTACATTGAAGCAAGCAACACAAACCCAATGTAGTTGGAGCACGCAATCTCGTGGATTTGACAGAGTAGTGTGGTTGTGGATTTGATTGTGGGAAGAGTGTTGGCCGCATGAGCAAAGTGCAAAACATGTTTGGAAGTGCATTGGAGACATGGTCCAAGGTTGGATAAAAGAGGTTAACCGAAATTTTGGTAGAGCTGGTTGTGGGGAGCGATTAGGAGAATCTTATACATGATGTATCATTCTTTGTGAAATAAAGCTATACAATTCATGAAATAAATTTTGTGAAGTTGTGAATATGGGTACCAAATCATGAAATTATTCACAACATATGGTGAAATTGATTGAAAGTTCAAGTTAAATTGATTATCTATATAATGAACTTGGTTCATGATGAAATTGGTAAAATCTATTCTTAAATTTGTAAAATCATGAAAATTGAGTTCACACTTATGTGAATTGATCTTACCAAAGGTGTAATTGTCAAACTCCAAAGCTGCAACACTTAGTCCTGGAATTCTACCTATCAGTTGCACATTTTGTCAACTTCAAGCATTATTACATGAAACAAATAAAGTCTAGCACTTTAAAATAACCATAAGGAGGGGATAACCTCAGACTCAAGGCAAAAATTTGCTTGTTGACTTTGGAGCATTATACGATTGATGGAAGTGGAGTTATTTCCTCACTTGGAGTAAAGAGCTTACAAATGACCTAGCACTCAGCAATAAGGATGGGGATGATGTCATAGAGCTGAATATCACTTTATGACTTCGTTGATTGTCCCATTTTTATTTCCATATAATTTGGTCAAAATCCTAGTGTTTCCAAGTCCAACCAGTTACATGTTGTGATCTTTCAGTTCTTCTTTATTAAGTTGACGTATATTCCATAGATTCCTCTAAAATGATGGGTAGTTTTCTTGAAGTCTTGAACTTCAACCGGTTCATTTGTAACTAGTGGTCGGTTCTCCCCATTCATCGTTACCCCCTTCTTGCATGGGATTATTGTGTCAAAAACTCTCCAATGGACATAGTTCATAGTTGTTTGGGTCTCTCTCTTTATTCCTCTCCTAAGCAGGTCCGAGATGACCCTAAACTACCGGATGATAGTGGAGAGGTACCCATTTCCGAATGGAGTGGTTGGCAGTTCGATTCCCGTTGTGAAATCTTCTCTCTACTTGACGGAGAAAAAAACTAGCTAGGTAGGTAGGAAGCCAAGAGCCCACCCACCGCAAGGTAGGCAGTAAACCCCACCCTACATTCTTGAGCAGGGTAGGGCCAACAGGCTCAAATTCACGTTGTATTGCCTGACATTGGTTATTTATTCATTTATTTCCTCTCCTGAACCTGGGTTGGGATGGAGAGATGAAATTATTGCATACGAGTGTACCTCTCAATCATCCAACATAAAAGCCAAAAATGGTGTACAACCCAAATGCTATTATTTCTAGTTTATTTGACACCAGATTTAGCTTTAAAGACCCCAAATTAGTCTAGTTCAAGTCATGAAGACAAATTGACCACAAATTTATAGGGGTTCATGTTTTTATGTTGGATGGATGAGAGGTATGCTCATACACGATGATTCCCTCTCTTTGCTTGGGTGGTCTCTGAGATTGATTTTATCGCCTATCAATGGAAAATCAAATTTTATCAGGACCATCAAAAAATTATTTGGTGCCACCATATCCATGCTTCCGTAATTGGTCACAATCCTAGTGTCTCCAAGTCCATCCAGTTACATGTTCTGATCTTTCGGTTATTCTGGTCCGAGACAACCCTAAACTACCGGATGATGGTGGAGAGATACCCAAATCTCAAGGAAGAGGTTGGCGGTTCGAATCCCGGCTGTGAAATCTCCTCTCTACCTGACAGAAAACTTGCCAAGTGGTCAACTGCCTCTTGTGCTTTGGTGCTGGCATGTCGGCCTTTTCTCCAAAAAAAAATTTTTAAAAAACTTTTGGTTATTCTTTATTAATTGGAGGTATATTCTAGAGATTCCTGTAAAATGATGGGTAATTTTCATGAAGCCTTGAACTTCAATCTGTTCATCTGTAACTAAGCAGTTGGTGCTCCCCATTCATTGCTTGTGCAGTTGATTGCATACGCTAAAAAAACAAGATGCGGTTATCAAATTGAGGAAAAGAATAACATTCACATGGGCTCAAGGCTAGGCCCACAAGTAAATAACTTATGCACAGACTCAGGGGCGGTGATCAGGCTTGCACTTTGGCTGTGGCCAAGCTTTTTGTGTTGTTGCTCTATATGTAGGCTCGTACACATGTTCGTTTTCATATTGCGTGTTTTTATTCCATGGGCCCAGAGGCCCGGGCGAGGAGTATAGTACTTATGTACTAGCTAAGCTAACTGCCATTTTTGGGGGGAAAGAAAAGAGAACAATAATAAAATACAAAAAAAACCAAGTATAATGGAACAAGTTGGGTTCATGACATTATTAAGCCATGTGTGTTCGTTCATGTGGGCCCTGAGAATATAACCATGGGATGCTCTGACCTAGTGCAAGGAGACTCAAATCAAGTCTAAATGTGCACTAGGCTAGGGCATCCCATGGTTGTTTTCACAGGGCCCACATGAACGGATGCATATTGCTTCATATTGTTATGTTTTCTATTCTCCACAAAGTTAATGGAATTTTTCCATGACAAAACTATTCAACCTTTGTCCAAACGATAAGACCGCTCCTTGATTGATTTGAGTAATAAAGATTCTCAAGTGTTTGGTAATATATATGACAATGTGGCAATAATATTAATGTATATGTTGATTAGAGTGACCCCCATAATTGCTTATGTAGCAACAAGTCTCGGGCAAGTGTCCCATTTCACCTTCTTTTGTTGTCACCCAATGATTACAAGGCATTTAAATGGGTTGATGATAAATAGTGTGGACCACACTAAAACTCAATATTGCCTATGCAAGCACTAGAGTTTATTGGATACTTCACTCTTTGACGTGTTTTAACCCTTCAAATGGCACACCTTGATTTCACAATGAGATAAATGTTATGGCTAAAGCTTCATGGTTTCTCGGTGAAGTCATCAGTTTGGGAAATGAGAACATAATGAACTATTCTGTAATATGCAAACTTCCCATTTTAGCTGCAACGACATTGAAAAATGGCACTAGAAACCCCAAATTGGTTCTACGCATTCTCTACGCATTGGCATATGTAAAGGGACTTCATTCATTCCATGATGGATGAGTTTACATAGATGTCACGAAGCCCGAGCCAAGCCCTATTGGCATCTACTTATTACAACAAGATTATATATGCTTGCATGGATTTTGGTTCAAACATGAACAGGCACCGAGCCATTCAGAACAAACTTGGCGGCCACATCATTGTGAACTCGTCAAATATACTGCCAAAACATTTTCCACCATTGGAGGTCCTTTATGACTCGCTTTGTGTGTTTGATTCCTTCAACGGAAGTTGATTGGAGTCAAGTTCCTTCTTTGAATTGTGGGAACCACTTTGAAAGAGTTGTAGAGTTTGAAGAGTCAAACGAAAGAAGCCAGAAATTGCAACTTTGATTTTGTTGCTTTCTGCTCTGACCTCTCCAGATTTTTGTGCACTGTAGGCACTGTCGGTGCGGATGTTGCTGCGGGTGCTTCTGGTTCACCCGATATTCAAACTGCACAGCAATTTCAGGCGACCAAACTTAGTTGTCGCTTGGTATATTGTATTCATGGTATATTGATGATGAAGTTTCTTTTATGAGTGTCCCAGTTAGCAGACCTTGAGCAGAGTCTCGGGAGATTTTTTGGCCATAACCAGTCAAAATCCTAGTGTTTCCAAGTCCAATCAGTTACATGTTGTGATCTTTTGGTTTTTCTTTCTTCATGTGAAGTATATTCCATAGATTCTTCCAATGGATTGGTAATCTTCTTGAAGTCTTGAACTTTAACCAATTGTTTGTCAAACTCAACCAATTCATTCGTAATTACCAGTCGGTTCTCCCCATTCACTGAGGGGCTGATCACACTAGTCACTTATGGCACCATCCGTCAGCATCTCCAGCTATAATAGTCTAAAAAGTGGTGGGCCAACATCTATTTCTCAACATAATCCCTAGCAATTTCATGGCTAGAACCGGACATAAAGTTTTGTGTGATCGGGGCATGACCATGAGGTTGAAATCACAGTTGGGTTGGGTCACCTAGTGCTAAGGTAGAGGGTGCTTAAACCAACCTTTTGGCTGATTTAGACTAGTTTGGAGTCCATTTGAATTAGTGGTAGCTTAGGCCTTGGTTAAGCCAAATCTTTGGCGGGCGTCCAAAGATTACCTAAACATGTCATCAACACACTAAATTGGAGGTGGTGGTGGAGGACACAGACGCAAACTCTATGATTTTATCGGTTACAGATGCCTCAACCTTATGCATGGTTGGCTTAGCAAATTGGCTTAGATATGGTAGATACAAAAACAAAAATCAATCACAAATCATTTGAAAATACTATAGATTTCTGAAGTCACTTACAGTGAGGTGGGATGAGCCCATGGATTGTTGGAGATTGAGATCAAGGATAGTATTAAGAATGCTAAGTTTTTTTTGGCTTCCTAAGGGGGTTTAATAGACTTAGTAGGCATATATCATTGACATGAACTTGTTTGTAAAAAACATTTTGTATATTATCAACCCTTTGTTATTCCACAACAATTTTTTTTCTTGAATACAAACAATTGTTGGCTCTTCTCCCCTTTTCCATTTGATGCCCCCTAAATCCATGTGCCAATCCACATATGGAGTCGACTACTAAGTAAACAATCGACTCTCTAATCGACTGCTATGTGAGCCGTCAATGACTTGATTGATTGCTATGGGAGTAGTCAACTCCATAATCAACTGCTAATAAAAGAAGTCGTTTGGAGAAGGTAAACTACTACTATGAAAGCCGACTAAGGAGACAATTGCTCCCGATAGCAATTGATTACTCAAATAAGCAATCAACTAGAAGGCCAACTACTCATGTGTAGTGAACTGCTAATGGGAGCAGTCAACTAGAGAGCCGACTACTTACGTGCAGTCGACTACTCCCATTAGCAGTCAAGTGGAGGCCAACTGTTGATGTGGAGTTGCCTGATGTGTCAAGTGGCAAAAGTAGCAGTTGACTTTTGTGATGACGTTGTAAAAAAATACCATGTGGTAAATAAAATTGTTAGCACAGTGTCGTCCTATGGGCATCACACCCAAGCGTGATATAATGGGATGATGTCACGTCATTTGTGATGTGACGTGATGGCAAGCGGCCACGTCACATTCATTTTCACATCCATGTCCCAAGTCCAGTTGCCGATGGTAGGTAGCGAAGGGTGGCAATGCTAGACTAAGGTTGGGCAGGGATTCGCAACTCACCCATTTGTGCTAGCATATTATTGTTCATTATCTATAATATGACATGTTTGGTCGCGCAAGAAAGTGTTGTATTTTCTAAATGTCGTATAATCAAAGTTTTTCAAGAAAATGGCCTATTTCAATGTAAAATGTCATTTTGTATACACAATGAATATATATATATATATATATATATATATATGAAAGAACATTTTTATCGAAGAAATATGCTCAAATTGTCACACAATATGGAGACAGAAAAAATATAGTCCTATGATGATCACCATACCACACACTACAAATGTACGAATCTATTGTATTCTAATGATGTTTGTTGATGTTGGAAATTGACATCTTGTTCAATTTATCCATAAAAGATTGCATGTTTGTCACATTTACAACTGAAAACTGTGAAGGATGCTCAGATTAATAGTAATTGGGCATACTCATGGGCTCGAGGAAGCTTGACTATTGGTGTTGGCTGGTCATTCACATCGTTACCCTTCATTGGTTGTTCATTCAAATCTAAATCAAAATGGGATTTCTCTACCCCATGCCAAATCCACCAACTCAACCATGTTGTACTTTGCATCAACAATTTCCTCTCCTACCAATTGCACATATTCTTCGATAGGCAATTCTTCAATTCCAAGATTCAAAGATGAAACAAGGCTTGCTATTTCATATGTTGCTTCTTTCATTCTCAATTTCTCATGTTCATCATCCATTCTCAATTTTGCAGGTAAAATCTTGGACATCCTTCAGCTATTTCGTATGATTTGGGGATTCATCTCTCTCCACACTTGACAACACCAACATAGTATTTGTGAAAATGTCCCATTCACATGTGACATTTTTTCAAGGCCGATGCAGTTTCTAGTCATATGCAATGCACTTGAACTTTAGAAAAAGTTGCAGTTGGCAAAATTGCCTCCAAAGACCAATTCAAGCCGGCCTTCCTTGTATTTGCAAAAATGTCATATGTGACGTTTTACGTACCAAGTGACGTTTTCAAGAATACCATGTTCACCATATAATAGCATGCTTTACATTAGGCACTATTTTCCTCAAGTCCTAGTGAGTAGTAGAAAAATCGAATTGAGAGAGAACACATTCCAAAAGTTTTTTCTTATTGTAAATTTTTAATGAAGCAATTATCCCATGATGCAAGGGTTGTACCACACTTGTAACATTAGGTGGCAAGAAAACAATATTAATACTACTCAACTGCAAGGTTGGAAAACCAAATGATTCACCCCTACCAACATGCTCAAGAGAATTAGTAGCAAAATTGTCCATAATTAAAGGTACCTTCCACTTTTGAGATTTGAAATGTACATTGAGGCTCATCATCCAACTCTCAAATACATCTGATGTCATCCAAGCCGTTTGGTTTGCAAACCACCACACATAATTTGTTGGCAACCACCTTCCAAATCATCTTGGAAATAGAGATTTGTAAATCATCACAGGTTTCAACTTGTCAGTGCATGTCGTGTTTACATCAAGAGCAAGACTAAGACGGTCCTTCTAAATTTTGCGCCCACAAATTTTTCTTTGCACTTAATGTCTTGTTTGGTTGGGCTTGAAAAATAAACCAATCTCATCCATATTGTAAACATCTTCTAGTGCCATAACCAATGCGGAGGAGGTCAACGCTTACCGAATTGTGTGCAAGTTGTTTTGTGTACAAACATGATCATCAACACCAATATTGTTGAAATTATAACTGAAATGAAAAACATCCACCACTCAAGATTGCGGTCACCTTCGGAGCCAAGAAATTGAAGAGAGGCATGGGCAAATCTAGGAGTATAAGCTGATGAGAATTGAAATTTCCAATCTAAAGAAATGTGAGATTCAGGTGTGAGGACAAATTTAGAATTACGAAGAGAAATCAACAACTTTACAATTCTAGCATGGAGATCCAACAATCCCTAAACCTTTCGACCTCCGCCCAAACCCAAAGACTCAAAAGTGCAACATTTGTTTTGAAACCAAGGTTTAAAACAATCAACATAAATTAACTTAAGTTAACTTATTGATGAATTCACCATGTACTCCCTGATCCCAATGCAAATCCTAGTGTGGGTCCCACCACCTCCACTCATTAATTACCTCTATTATATGACAAATCAGGCTTGGCAAATGTCATATTACAAATGTTGTAGTCGTAATATCGAGGTATATTCTACATCCTAACATTTTTGTAATAAAATATTGTCATGATTGATTGAGATTTGGATGTAAAAACACTTAGTAAATGACAGTGTTTCAGACCTTGGACAACTAACCAACTAATTCAATTATTAGTTAACTAGTTGCCTTTTGTAACTATAGTTGTTCGCAATTTGACCTACCAAAAAATGTAATTAACTATAGATGTTCTAATTTTGGTCTACCACAAAATCTAGTGCAACATTTAGTTTGCACTTTAGATATAATTATATAGTTATATCTAGTTAACTAAAGTTGAGTGCAATTTGCAGTGTAACACCAGGATAGATCAAAGCATCTATATCTTCTTCTTTTTATTCAGAATTTTAAATTTGGGACCTGATTCCATTTGTGACTCGGACTCAATCAACACCCAACGAGCACGACCTCATTCTCTATAAGTAACTTAGAGTATAATGGGTTCAACTGCCGCAAGGAACGGTGGGTACTATTCCTTCTTGGGATGGGCCAGCATGGGTGGCAAACACTGATTCTTACATAATGTCTCTTAAAAAAGTTATTGTAAAATATTTCATTTCATTTTTCAAATAAATGAAAGAACTTGTCAGCTGGTTCCTTATAGATTTTGCGACTCTCAAGTTATAGATGTCTAAAAAATTCTATTTAATTATAGTTGTCCTTGAATCTACTCTTAAATTTTCCTAGTTAACTATAGTTGTTCCCTAAAGTGTATTGAAAAAAATCTAGTTAACTATAGTTATTTTGGTAGTTGTCCAAGGTCTGCAGTGTTTGCAACATTATAAATCTAGAATGCTCAATTTATTTTAGAGGGATGATAAATAATGTTAGATTTATATTGAGTGTTGGTGACACTACACATGCAGTTTACAATTAATATTGAGCAAGACAAATTGAATTGGCGACACTAAATACAATGTTTAGTGTAGTATAGATAAGAGCGAGGTCATTTTTTTCTCTGGTGTGTATATTTAAGAAGGCTATCAAGAATTTTGAAGTAAAGGTAGATGTACAAATGGGAGGCCTAAGGTTTAGAGAAAGTGGCCATGCTAGTTTCATCCAATTTACATTTTTCTCATCCAAATGATGTGTGTTTTAGGTCATATTATTACTAGTTATATCCTATGGATGAAAACATGTTTAATGAACTTTTCATTGGAAAGTGAAAGTGGAATGTATATGTAGTAATTGCCTAATTATTTCATGATTTATATTTTGTGTATATAGTGGAGACATTTATCACAGTAAATTGAATAGCTTAGTATGATTAAATGAGTCCATTTTCTAGCCTATTGTTCATACATACATATTTGTTCTTTTCTATAAAGTCTTGTATTTTAAATGCTTTGTTTCATAGCTATGCATGCACATCATTTAATAGGTTTCCAATGAAGAGCCCCACCCCTAAAATGGGGACTAACCAGGGATTACACGTCACGTCGCGTCACGTCCTGTGACAGCGACGTGACGGCAGACCTGAAAACGTCACGTCCGTTTGGGGGGGGGGTAAAACAGTTTACCCTGTCGTCACACAGGGTAAACTGTCGTCAACAGTGTCGACTGCTAGTGGGCAGTCGACGAGTTACAGCGACTGCTACTAGGCAGTCGACACACTGAATCGACTGCTAAAGGGCAGTCGTATAGGTGTGTCGACTGCTGACGGCAGTCGAATTCCATGTCGACTGCTCAAGAGCAGTCGACTACCATAACTAGTCGACTGCTATTAGCAGTCGACTTGGGTTGTCGACGGCTTTTGGGCAGTCGACATGGAAATTCGACTGCTATTAGCAGTCGACGACAGGCGGGCGACTGCTTATGAGCAGTCGTCTGCCCTTCAAGTCGACTGCTATTAGTAGTCGACTTGGACTGTCGACTGCCCAACTGCAGTCGACAACCCAAGTCGACTACTAATAGCAGTCGACAAAGTCCGGAGGACTGCTGGTGGGCAGTCGCACCCCTTCGTCGACTGCTATTAGCAGTCGACTTGGACAATCGACTGCCCAACTGCAGTCGACAACCCAAGTCGACTGCTAATAGCAGTCGACAAAGTACGGACGACTGCTGGTGGGCAGTCGCACCCTATGGTCGACTGCTATCAGCAGTCGACTTGAATGGGTTGCGACTGCTCGTGAGCAGTCGCACCCCATGGTCGATTGCTAATAACAGTCGACGAAGGGGTGCGACTGCTCACGAGCAGTCGCGTAGAGACACCCATGGGCACGTGGCGTCCATGGGTTGGTCCAGGGGGCGTCTAATCGAAAGGACGCCTCCTTGGGGTATATATGGACCCCACTTCCCTCATTCCCTCACTCCCACCTCCCTCCATTTGGGCCTAGGTTGTTAATCAGCCCTTGCCATTTGGAGATAGAGGTGAGCTGGAGGGCTACAGGTGGACATACGTACTGAAATACGTATACGGGACAAACGGTATACTATATCTGCCTACTATCTGTATTGTACTGCAACCCACCTACATACGGTATACATTGTACCCCATTGCGGTTAGTTTGAACCATACCGGAAATTGTTATATGTGAACACTTATTTTGAAAGTGGTTTACATCTAATTATGTAGTTTGAACTTTGAACGGCCTTAATTTGGATTTAGTGGATTGGAAAAAAAATTGTGGGTGGTGGCGCTTATTTTGGAAGTGCTACCATATTAGGTTTAATTTATAGTAGGCATACAAAGCTAGGGGTTAGGGTCAACGATGGCAGACGAAGATAACTTGCCGCCGGAACCTCCACGTGGCGGGGATTTGGATCCGGGGGGGACTCCGCAAGCGACACCGGGGTCGGCAAGCGCTAGAAGACGCGGCAATGCGCCGAGGGGCAGGCCGCAACCAATCAATTTGGAGGTGGCGCGGGACCCGAACATTCTCGCCAATCCCGGCTGGCAAAATGAGAGGGGCATGTGGTTGTATAGCACGGTCCGAAGGTACGTAGAGTGGACCCATTTGACGAGGATGTTCGTTCCTAGCGCGAATGCTGAACGGATGTCTAGACAACGCTATGGCATATGGAGGGAGGTGAGCCATCAAATATTTGGAGAACGGTGCAAGGAGGTGTGGGATTTCTTGTGGGGTGCACCGAGGGAATTTGATCGCGGGCATATGCTAATGTGGTTATGCCAAATGGTCTACGCGGAGGTAATTTTGGGAGTGGATATCGACTGGTCCACCATACCCCGCACGAGCCCGGACTTGAGGCAGGCATGCCGGGTCACGGTCATACCAAGTGCCGTGCTAGGACGGAACGCTGGCCGTCCGATTCCATTGGCATGGCAAACTCCAATGAATCCTTTGAGGGTCCGATCTTATTTTGATTTCCTTGCGGGACCAGATCATCAAATTGTGGGGACTCCACCGGCCGCCGAGTCAAACATGGACGAGCACAACATTGCCATAGGGTTGCCGGTTGAACCACCTAGCCGGCGACAAAGGGTCCACGTGACACCGCCACATGGTTCCCGGTTGGTTTGTCCTCCATCTTCGCCCGTTGATGTGGAGATGGCATCGGCGGTGCCATCCCCACCACTGGTAGTTGCCGACAACGACGTTGTGGAGGCGTTGAGGGCGGAGTTGGCAAAATGCAAATCTGACCACGAACGGGAATTGGAGATGGTCCGACGTGCACACGCCGAGGAG
Organism: Polytrichum formosum; assembly: GCA_964035585.1. Taxonomy (NCBI): domain Eukaryota; kingdom Viridiplantae; phylum Streptophyta; class Polytrichopsida; order Polytrichales; family Polytrichaceae; genus Polytrichum; species Polytrichum formosum. The sequence goes on along the minus strand of OZ037935.1, from coordinate 72,305,430 downwards.
GTCCAAGGGTTGAAGGCCGAGATTGCACGTTTGACCAACCTTGAACTTGCGAGGGCTGATGCGCCACAACTGCCGCAAGCAATGTCTGGTAGTGATGGACAAGGGCGGGAGCCGTCGCCCACAACAAACTTGGAGGCAATGAGGGTTGATTACGACCGGGTCATTAGGAGGAACCGGTTGTTGGAGGACGACTACATGGGCATGGTCACAGCCACTATCATGTTCGCCACGCGTGAGAGGGCATTGATGGACGAGCTGACACACTATAGGGACCACGGCGAACAGTGGCCCGAACGACGGCTTCTTTTTACCTCGTGGCCGCCATTGGATTTCATGTATCCTGAGAACCTCCCGGTCGATGACGACCATTACCCCAGTATTGCGTGGACCAAGAGGCCCGAGGATGAATTCCAATGGGATACCGTAGTATCATCCCGCATCGTGATACCCCCGGCCAGACCAGCCTTGTTGTGGCCATGCGTCCCCGATTGGATCAAGGACGGGAGCATGTGCCCCATTTGTTCCAATCCTTGGGGACCCGAAGGCGCATGGATCGTTGGGTCGTGCGGTCACATGGTCCACCCGAATTGTTTGTTGCCACACATGTTGCAAACACGCCGTTGTCCTACGTGCCAAGCCCCTCTGCATCGAAGGTTGTACGAGCAATTCGGAGTGCAATGGGGAATGCCTCCCGATTTGAATACACAATAATCCATGGTGTGCCGCCCGCAGAATACGGCGATCCTCCTGCTTATAGCTGGCGTGCACGGAGGTATTTGAAGGACCTGCGAGGCTACCCGACAAACTTCACGCCTGAAATGTACACAAGGGTTGCTCATGAGTTTTACCCCGGCTCCTCTCCTCAGGCCGTAGGTTTGAGGGCATTTTTGTACCGTGTTGTGGGTGGGCATGCCGGAGAGACGGGTGAATACGTCCCAGGTCCTCACCCCCACGGATACGTGTATGACTCCAACGGCAATGTGACAGTAGGGGTATTACCACGGGAACCGGTCCCGGGCGAGGAAACAACTTGGGATGTGGAACACGTGTTGGACACAACAAGTTTTGAGGCCGATCTGGAGAGGCAGGAGGCCGTTACACAAGAGGGTAGCTTCAATGAGGTGGACGTCCAAATCCGGATGAATGAGTGGAAATACGTCAACGGCCTTTTGGACATCCGTGACGGGGCCTCTAGCCCCACCATGCAAGACGTCCTGCGCCATCCGAATGCCGCGAGGGGGTTGCACATTGGAGACCGCGCGCGCGCTCGTGCACAAGCTGACCGGGAGACTGCGGCGCAAGAACTATGGGCCATCACCGAGAGCAGGCGTGAGGCGAGGCGCCGAACACTACGGCCACCAAATCTGAACGGTGCAAGCTCAAGCCGCGGACCCCCCATTGCATTGGGTAGTGATTCGGAGCCGGATTAGGAATGTTGGCTAGTGTTTGTGAGATAGGCGTTGGACTAGGAGGCATTATTTGATACTCAATTGTACACAATGCGGGAAAAACCATGATTTTGGAAATGTTTATAAGTGAATTATTGTTCACTATCAATTTTGGGAGTAATGTACAAGTGTCGCACAATGATCATTTCTTATGTTTGCCCACACAATCGGTTGCCACAAACATCCAATTAAACCATGGACTTTGCATCTACATGCATTTGCACTTGAATCAAACACGTATCGATGCAAATAACTGTGACAATGATTCCATGTGGCATGATTATAAGTTCACACCAAGCGGAAAACATCACCGCAATATTGCTGGGAATTCATATATTGCGCATTTCCAACTTAACAACATACGTAAGTATACGTGCAAGTACAAACTTGATACTACGCTCTCACCATATTCGTGGGCAAATCTTACATTGACGATCTAAGTGTGTACTCTCTATACACCCGGTATTCCTTTTGGTGCGCGGTGCACCGGTTGAACCCCCAATGAATTGCGTCATGCACCGAGTGTTTTATGGTTTGGTAGAACCTCCACAAGGTCCCATAGTTTTTTCGAAAATACAATTGATTTTTCCCCTTCGTGAGAACGTCGCTAAGGTCCTGAAACAAGTGCCATGGGAAAAGTTTTTCCTTGTAACCGATGCGGCATGCGGGCCTTTCTTGGGCGTCCAAGTATCCGCGGTGGTGACGATCAACTTGTCTCCTAGGCAGTCGAACCCAATAGAATTCAGTGAACCCTTGAATCGGACGTAAAACACTGCGCAAATCGTCCTCATTTCGAGTGTTCTCTGCAACCACCTCGGGTGTAAATTCGTCCGGTTCGTCCGGCAAGCCCCATGCGTGTCGGGGACTGTAATACATACTTCTTGACGAACCACCCGCATCCCGTATCTTGCCACTCCCAGCCATCGCAATCCTATGGATTGCCCACACCGTAGTTGATCTTGGGCAATGTATGCGACGCATACAAGGTCCTCAAAATCACTACGAGGCAAGGTGGCCTCATGGTGGGTACCACACTTGATTTTATAGGGATATCGCAGTGTGGGCCCTCGGGTGGCATCCAATGAGTTGGCAGGTTGATTTACAGGTGTGTCTAATTAGTTATCTAAATTAAGCTGCAAGGCAGTCGACTGCTGTGTAGCAGTCGACCATCCACAGTCGACTGCCTTGTAGCAGTCGATTTGCATAGTCGACTGCTGCATAGCAGTCGACTGTGGATGGTCGACTGCTACACAGCTGCCGACTATGCAAATCGACTGCTTCATAGCAGTCGACTATGTAAATCGACTGCTGGGCAGCAGTCGATTGATAAATGCCCAGCAGTCGACTGTGGCTGGTCGACTGCTACACAGCAGTCGACTGATAAAATCGACTGCTTCCTAGCAGTCGACTAAGATGGTCGACTGCTGGAAGGCAGTCATTCATCCACAGTCGACTGCCTTCCAGCAGTCGATTTTATCAATCGACTGCTGTGTAGCAGTCGACCATCCACAGTCGACTGCTGCCCAGCAGTCGAATATGCGAATCGACTGCTGCCCAACAATCGAAATTAGGCGTTAGGATTTGGGAAGAGCGTTAGCTTAGTCAAATCATGCATTAAATGCATACAATCATGACAAAGGATGCATATATATAGCAATCCAACCTCCCATTTCCCTCATTCCCAAGTTCTCCATTGGCCATAGCCTGTTTTATCAAACTTTGCAAACGGAGAACAAAGGGAGAAGGAGCGGAGAAGCTGCTATTTCAGGGTTGTGCCAAACATAGCACCGTCGACCATTTTACCCGGATTGACCGCGGAAATTGTGGGGGAGCACATATTGCTGAAGGTCGTAGAGCCTATTTTGGAGCCATAGCACCGAGGAGAGTATGGGCGGGGGTGTGAAGTGAGGGCGAATTTTTTAACTCTCATATGTATTTTTAAATACATGGGAGTTAACAAAGCTTGGCGGGAACATTTTGGTATGGGAGAAGTCTACAATGCGTTGCGTATGTCGATTTGGGACGTAGACATACCAATGGGGCATCGATTTAGGGGCGTGAGAGGGACTTCGGAGCTCGCCGAATTGTTGCGAGCGTTCCGACTGAACCTCTTCATGTTCAGCCATACGCAACGCATTGCCATCCCAATTCGATGGCAAGTTCAGCATGCTCGGCTCAACGATATTTTCATAATGGAACTTGAATACTTGCGGGATATGCTTGTGGAGAATGGAGAATATTGGCTTCAAGTCGACAAACGTTCTGCCGAATATCGTCGATGCACCAACTTTTGGATTTGTCCTTCGGAGCGACTATTGCCATTATAATTTTTCTATGTAGATGTAGCGGTTCATGTTCTATATAGTTCGCCGATTTAATCCTAGCAAACACCGTGTATATGTGTTTAGGCCTAGTGGATATAATCGCACTATGTAAAAGATATGATCCGTAATGTGAAATAAAAGTGGATCGCTATTTAAACAAATGATAACTTCCTTATTAGCTACACCCGTGTGCAATATGTATGTCTAACATGTATGGGTGTACGTGCAAATTGCAATATGTATGTGTATGTGCAATATATATGTGGGTTCCCGGTATACCGTATGTTCTATACGTATGCGCTATATATATGGATGTATGTGCAATATATATATATATATATTTGGGGGTATTTGCAATATATATATATGTGTGTGTGTGTGGACATTAATTCCATCCTCGCCCATGACATAGGGCCTATTGGCATTACAAATCAATTCCATATGTCCTACTCCTAACCTTAGTGCACATTGGACATTCATTTCATCCTCCCACATGACATAGGGCTAGAGGTGCATTTATTTTTACTTTATCTTAAAATACACATTTAAAATGCATTTTAAAATCCTCGACAAATTTCTACGGCATTTTTAAATGTTTTTTATTATAAGTTCACGACTATAGCCAATCCATGGCAATAGGGCAAATATAGACACGCTCAACTTTGACAATTGTTCCATATTACCATATAGCATTAGTACATTCAAACTCAATGGCAATGTTTGAGCCTTGAGCATTGCCACACAAATTGGCAAATATTGGAATACATAACGCCCCACATGGCACATCGGACAAGTCGTGAATGGTGGTCTGCATTTACAATGTCATCATTCTTGGATCAATATTTGGGCGGAGAAGAGCTCGATGACCTAATCCTAGAAGAGGGGAATGTTTTCGACAATGATTTGCCATAAAGGACCTCACGGATTGATGTCTTGGATGATTTTCAATAAAAAAAACATAAAAATAGTCTTAAATATTCTTAAAACTATTTTATAATGCCGCCTCCGACCTATAGAATAAAAAATGCAACACTACATAGGGCCTATTGGCATTACAAATCAATTCCATGTGTCCTACTCCTGAGTCCTAACCTTAGTGCACATTGGACATTCATTTCCTAAACCCTACATCATACATGTAGGCTCAATTTCTAGTCAACATCCAACATACAAATTTGAAATTCACATTACTTTTTCAACAAACATACCCAAAAATAGTTATTACAAAAACTGATCACCAATACAACTAAACCCATTGAACACCATAGGACATTTGACATTACTATAAATATTCATTCATGAAGGGGCATTATCGTTGTCTTGAGGAATAGAATTCCTTGTCCTGCGTGGCCTTCCCACAGCTACCCTTGGGGGCGGTGCTTGGTAATCACTATCATCGGGAGCTTCGCCTACGCCGGATTTATCGTCCGTGCTGGCATTGTCATCTGTTCGGGCGTCGGACTCGTGGCCATCAATTGCCGGGCCGGGAATTCGACTAAGCCGTGTGCCAGCCCTTGGCATTCTAATCGATACCATTGGTCTTGAACCCGTTGCATCCATAACGCCGTCAGTTTGTGGACGTGCAAGTGGGGTGGCCCCGGTAGTCCTCCATTCTCGCACATCCCTTTGTCGTTTTCTTTTTTGACCTCTCGTGGTCCAACCAAAGTTTGTCAATGCAATATTAGGGGGTGGCCTAGCCGGTGTGGGGCATGGGGCGCGCATGCCGATGGTGGCACCAACCAACCGGGAGCCCATGCGTGGTATTGTTGGGGCCCGACGCGTAATGTGTTGCGCCAATGTGTCATCCGAGTCGGATTCCGGTGCTCGCGCAACGGCCGGGCATTACCCAATATCTCGCAATGGACTAGTGTTAAGGACAACATTGGACGTGCCCTCTCCGTGGGGCTCGGGAAAGGGTGGTGTAGTTTACATGGGTTGTGCATATGTTGTCGGCACAATAGGAGTGGGCACAACATCCGTCGGTGGATGAATGGGGGAAGCATATGGTGGGACTTCGTCCATGTCCATCCGGTTCGGAGCCGCTTCAAAAGCTTCATCCACATGTGGTTCGGCCACTACATCTTCATCCACTACGGGTTGAATGTCTACCGGTACATAGGGTATTGTAGTTGTCGGCGTAGCGGGACGCACATGCGTAGTGGAGAAAAACTCCCGACCGGCTATGTTGGCCCACATGTGAAGATCACCATCGTCCTCGGCGTCAAGTCCATCGTATGCAAACGGATCATTGTGGTTGTCAAGGCCCAAATTCCCTCCACCATGTTCCCCATCGCTCTCGTTGTCCGAAGGCCCGAGGAATCCCCGCCGGGTCCCGCAGGGGGTCACCATTTATATCCTCGTCGGCCGAATAGTCGGAGTCTTCGGACATCATGTTCACTAGATACCATGCGGCCGAGTCCCGATCAACCCTCTTCCGTGCCAACCGTGAATTGGTATAAATGTACACCAAATTTTTGGCCCTCGCCGAACTCAACCGGTTCCTAGTCTTGTTGTGCACAAACGAATAACTACTCCAATTCCTTTCGCAAGACGAAGAGGAGCACACTTGGGCCAATATTCGCTTTGCCAAAGGGGCCAAGTGAGTGCCACCTTCGCCCACGAGGTCCCACCACTCGTGGGGTGGGATGTTGGCTTCCATGGCTAGGGGCATATTGGCGAACGCGCCCCTACGCTCTTTGAATGCTTGAAATTCGGCCACAACCCGACCGTAATGACCGTCCTTGCCCGTGGTCAACCTCCTCATGGCGTCCAAGAATCCGGATTTAACGGCCGCGTCTTCGTGGACGATGTTGTCGTCCAATAAATAAGGATTCAAGATTGCACTGGCATGGTGTAGATCCGTGGTCATCATACGCCACCGGCTGTAGAAATCTTCTTCGGCCAAGGTAGCGAAGTTGTGTGCTAGGTTGGAAGGAGGATTCCTTAGGCTAAGCACATGTTTCTCCAAGTTCTTCATGGTCAACCAAGCCTTGCCCATTGCCGGTTCAACGCCATCAAACACTCTCAATGCTTTCAACACCTCCTCCGACATGTGGCGGTAATTATCGCAACTTGTCCAAAAACTGTCGTCATTAACCGTTGTCTTGATTTGACGTGCCTCCATTGCACTTCTCCTTCGATCATCGCCTCCTCTATTTAATTTGTTCACGTAGGCGGTCCAATCGGGATGAATAACCGTTTGTTCCAAAGCATGTCTCACCTTTAGAAGCCGGTCAATCATGAGGAAGTTGGTGGCGAATCGTGTGGACCCGGACATCTTCAAGCCCAAATTGGACGAGTAGGTGAGGAAGACCGCCGTCGGACATTGGTGGGCCCGGATGTATTTGACAATGTCCTTCGCCTTGTCTACGACGTCCTTCGCCCATCGTTGTTTACCCCAATCCTTCAACAACAAGTTCAAACAATGCGCCGCACACCCTTGCCAATATATGTGTGGCCATTCCCGGCTAATATTGCTCGCCGCGGTTTTCATGGCCGCCGCATTATCGAAGCAAACTTGAACAACCTTTATGGGGTCCACTCCAACGATGTAGCGTTTGACCTCGGTGGCCACGTAGGCGGCATCCTTTGTGCTACCGGTGGTGTCGATGGAACCAAGGAACACGTCGCCCGCCGGACAAATTTGCATGACGTTCATCAAAGGGCGGTGGACAACATTCTCCCATCCGTCCGAACAAATAGTGCACCCATATTTGTGGATGGATGATGTTGTCTTCAACTCCACGATTTTTTGTGTATTGAACTGTGCATCGTCAAGTAAACTCTTGCGCATTGCATGGTATGTTGGGGGTTTGTACATAATTCTAGCCTCGGCAGTTGCCTTAACGGCCTGAATGAACGCGGGATGGCGGACAATACTAATGGGGATATTAGCCTCATAAAAGGCTTGCGACAATTTTGTATCCAAGTCTCGTTTTGTCGAATTTTGCAACCCTTCCTTTAGTCTCATTTGCCGTTGGGAACGTCGGTGGGGTTCGGGAGTCGTCCCGGACACCAACTCCCTTGCCACTGACGGTGCGGGAGATGGTGGAGCGGTTTGGCTTCCGTTCGAGTTCGAAAATGCACCGCATGACGTTTGTTGTTGGGACCCGACCACAGCTTCTCCCCCGTCCTCAACGCACTCGTCCACAAAGTCATCCGGAATTGACGGCCACGCTCCGCCGCACCTCGAAAATAAAGACTTTACAATCGGCCCTTGACGTTGAAACAATGCCACCCCCCGCATCTTGCCGTCATTTTTTTGGTATCCCAAATGGGCAACCATGCGGTCCTTCCTATAAACTAATTCCAACGCGCAAAATTTGCACTCGACCTTCTTGGACGTTGGAGTCCACTCCTTGGGCACAAACCAAGGCTTCCATTCGTTTCGCGTGCCCATCCCAATATAACCTACTACCTCTCTCCACTTGCAACGAATGCCAAAAGGCAATCAAGGCCAACTAGAGCGAGGGGGAATGATGAATGCTAATGAGCGGTGAACCCTTTATAGTCCCAACGCTTGAACGTGCACTAAATATAAAAGATGCTATGATATTAAAAGTGTTTAGAATAATCTGCTATAGGATCCATTGCAAAAGCAATTTGTTTATGTTTGGAGGGGGGGAGGTCCAATGTCTGCCATTCGCAGCGGACTTCGGGGGTCGACTGCGAATGGCAGTCGACGTGGCAGTCGACTGCGATGTCGACTGCCACGTCGACTGCCATTCGCAGTTGGCATCGAGGGTCGACTGCTGCTTGGCAGTCGACTTGGCAGTTGACTTCCTGGGTCGACTGCAAACTAGCAGTCGACTCCCGCAGTCGACCGCTAGTTTGCAGTCGATGTGGCGGTCGACTGCCACGTCGACTGCCATTCGCAGTCGACATCGGCAGTCGACATAGCAGTCGACATGGCAGTCGACCCCCGCAGTCGACTGCTAAATGCAGTCGGCCCACACGTCGACTGCCACATAGCAGTCGACGCCGCGGTCGACTGCTAATTGTCGACTGCCTTATCCAGAGGCGACTGCTATCTGGCAGTCGACTGCCGTATAGCAGTCGACCAATCGTCGCATCCATCCCGGCCGTTGGATGATGCACGGTCCAACGGTCAGGATCCAGGGGCGCGGCGTCCGGTCGTACCGTCGGTGTGAGGCCCACCCAACCGATATATATAAGTGGGGAGGCCTCATTGACATCATTTTTCAACCACCCCTCCTCAAGCGGGACATTGGGACTAAGCATGCCTAGCATCCTTTGCCTAATGTTTTGAGAGGGCCTAGGGGGCGGTTGGAAGATTGGTTTAGGGTGCAAACTCTTGCCAATTTTGGATCCGATTTTTTGCGGTGGAGCGGTGTGAATACGGCCGTGTTTGTGAACACATTTGAGTTGTGTTTGTGAACACAATAATAGCGTGTTTTTAAACACAATGGAGGATCGAAGTTGGAGGATGCCGGAGGACGAGCCGGATGCACCCGGCAGGGTGCACAAACGGCCCCCTAAGCGGCAACGACATTCCGATGTGGGATCAAGAAGTGCTTCGGGAACGGGAGCCAATATTACCCCCCGTTCAGATACTACCGTTCCCGTCCGCCCAAATGCCGGTGCCCCTACGAGCAGCCAAGGGGGGGCTTCCGCGGCCTCAGGGTCGTCGAGTAGGAGCGGGAAACCAAGGGTAAAATTCTCGGATGCGATAACGGCAAAGGTCCACCAAGCCATAGTTGACTGGTATTTGAGGAATGGGGAGGCCGGCATCAAATTCCGTTTTTTGGAGCAGCCGAAACACAAAAGGGTTGAGATAATTAAAAGGGACATGGAGGTTGCTATTCGACAGGAAGTGGATGGCCCCGAGTTTAGCGGTGATAGGAATCTTGCGGGGTTCGATTCATGGGTGAAGAATAAGGCCCAAAATGGTATTTTCAACCTCAAGCAATTGGTTGAGAACATGTTCCCGGAGGGCGAAACAGGCGAGGTGTTGAGCCCTCGAGCTGTAAGAATCCGGGAAATATTTTTGTGGTGGGATCCCGTGGCCAAAGGATTGTCCAAGACGGCCTCCAAAATAATTCCTTGGAAGGCGGAGAAATTGGAGAAGTGGCTAAGGGTGTCGGGCCCATGCCAACTATTGTGGATTCCCGATACGGCAAATGTCGTGAGTTTGAAGAGCATTAAGAAGGTGGGGGGTTACGGGGAGGTGAGGAAGGTGAGGATCGAGGGCGACGATCGTCTCCCACCGGAGATTACGTGGGCTGAAAAGACCCTAAAGACGTCGGATAGGCAAAAAGCTCGTATCCAAGTAAGTGCGGAGGCATGCGTTTTAAAGAGCACGCATCCAGGTTTCATCAAGTTTTGGTTAATCAACAGTGTGTCCAATGCGGGCTATACACTATGGTGGAACGGGGGCACTCTACGAGAGATGTTCATCCGGGATAGAGCCCACCGCCCAAATGCCAACATTTTGACAATGGAGGCAACCGAATGGCAACTCTATGACCAAGTCCAAAAGTTCCGGGCGAAGAGGGTAAAGTTGGCTTGGGCATTGTTATGGATCATGGAGGCTTTGCACGCTGCAAATGTGCAACACAACGATCTATCCATTGACAACATTATGTTGCATTGGGAATCGGACGGGAGCCTCAAGATTGGGGTGTGCGATTGGGGATGTGCAACGCATTCGGGTGAGGATGTCCTATCGCTATGGCATGCGGAAACCGTAGAAGCGAAGGAAAAATTGAGGAAGAAGAAGTTTTGGGTGGCGCCGGAACTGTTTTACATCCAAAACAGGAGACACCAGGATCCCGATGTATATTACACCGCGGAGGCTGAGTGTTATGCGGTCGGCATGATTGCTCGACAACTTTGCAACGATGGTGATGACCGAATTCTCTTTGCCAATGAAAGAAGGAAAATTTGGGATGTCACTTTGAATGCATTGACATGCGAGAACGTGTCCAACCGCATTTCATTGACCATCGTCAAACTACGGATGCAGATGCCGTTTGTGGGGTGGGATGAGCCTATAGACTGCTGGAGAACTGTGGTTAAGGATAGTGTTTAGTCTGTTTAGTTCTTTAGGCAACATCGTAGGGGTTAAGGTAGTATGCGTGTATCATTGATATGGACAACCTTGTATATTTTTATATCTTTACGATATACTTGTTTTAATACAACGCGGTTTTTTTTCTTCTACATATCATTGTTGGTTTTAATCACATTTTTCCTAAACTACTTCCATCCATCCATATTCCACTATACCCAAACCATTAAAATTTAACCCAACAAACATATGATGTTGACTGCATTTGTCTGTTAATAGTATCAGTCGACGGCAATGGTCGACTGCTACAACTGCAGTCAACTATCTTCGTCGACGGCCAACATAGCAGTCGACTACCAACCATGGTCGACTGCCAATGTAGCAGTCGACTACCATGGTCGACTGCTATGTTGGCCGTCGACGAAGATAGTCGACTGCTACATTGGCAGTCGACTATCATGGTCGACTGCTATACAGGCAGTCGACGGTGGTAGTCGACTGCTACATTGGCAGTCGACCAAGGTAATCGACTGCCTATATGGCAGTCGACCATGGTAATCGACTGCCTATATAGCAGTCGACGGTGGTAGTCGACTGCTACATTGGCAGTCGACCATTGTAGTCGACTGCTAAGTTAGCAGTCGATTAAGTGGTCGACTGCCTATATAGCAGTCGACCACTTAGTCGACTGCTACATTAGCAGTCGACCATTGTAGTCGACTGCTGAGTTAGCAGTCGACCATTGTAGTCGACTGCTGAGTTAGCAGTCGATTAAGTGGTCGACTGCCTATATAGCAGTCGACCACTTAGTCGACTGCTACATTAGCAGTCGACCATTGTAGTCGACTGCTGAGTTAGCAGTCGATTAAGTGGTCGACTGCCTATATAGCAGTCGACCACTTAGTCGACTGCTACATTAGCAGTCGACCATTGTAGTCGACTGCTGAGTTAGCAGTCGATTAAGTGGTCGACTGCCTATATAGCAGTCGACCACTTAGTCGACTGCTACATTAGCAGTCGACCATTGTAGTCGACTGCTGAGTTAGCAGTCGATTAAGTGGTCGACTGCCTATATAGCAGTCGACCATGGTAGACGACTGCCTGTATTGATGTCGAAATAATTACTTATCTGAAGAAAAAAAATCCCATTAGTAATTTTTTTTACTACAGTAACGTCCGTTTGGCGTCACACCCTGGACGTGACGCGACGTGACGCGACGTGACGCGTTTAGGCCGCGTCACGTCCATTTGTACATCCCTGGGACTAACAACAAACTTGGGAGGGGTAAGTTTTAATGCACCGCATGATAAACCATTTATGGTGTCTAGTGTCACTTACAATCAGGAGTTATCAATGTAATATTTTTTACTACAAGCGTCATTCTAATTTTTAAAATAAAATAATTATTTTAAACATTATAGAACATTATAGACTCCCATTCTAATTTTTTTTAGATTTACATTTTACATAAGAAGCTATAACACTTATAAAAACATAACCCCAAATAGTAAGTGACACTAAATATCATACACAACGTAGAACTTTGTCATGAACAAAATCCTCACACTATAGGGTTGCCTTGGGTAAGTCATCCCATACAAATTCACACTATTTACTAAAATCAATGTACATCGCTCATACATCATTTACGATATCTAGTGTCACTTACTATTTATGCTTACGCATTGTTACATGTTCCAATCTTTTAGTTAGAAGGTAATTTTTATCAACTACAATTTCTAATGTTATAGAATGTTAAAAGAAATTCAACATTTGTTGATTTATCATAATATTATTTAGCTGCACGGTTGTGTTTCATTCTATATTTAGTATCCGACATGGGCCTCCACTATCTTCATGGGAAGAAATGTAGAAAATAGGAAGAAATTGGTGCCGGTACGAATAATGAATAGTGCCGGTCTGTATGGTAGAATATTGTGAATAATGTCGGTATGTTTAATGATAATGTAGTTATTAATAATAATTTAAGGGAATAATGCTAGGATGAACAATATTCCCTACGAATATTCCTGGGATGAACAATAATTCATGTGCATAGTGTTGGGAGTATGACTTCACCCAAATTTCCAAGTCCAGCATGAATGTATGAATAGTCAACGAATATTCCTTGTCTGCTCGAGGGGTCCACAAAATATAATTGACATATTCCAAAGGTCATGGAACCTACCCACATGGGTTGAATAATGCCCACCAATAAGTGTGGGAATGGCTTTAGAAGTACTCTAATGGGCTTCCTATTTCATCTTTACATGTGCCAGAATGTAGTTTCCATATGGGATATAAATGGGTCGTGGCAAATGTGAGCATGACACAACGCAAATTTTGATGGGAAAGCGTTATTTTGTGTCGGAATAGAGAGCCCTCTACGGGAGAAAATTAGAATATTGGGCAATTTCAAATAGTAAGTGAAACTAAATGCCGTAAATAGTGTAGTTCCAACTAATTATTAGAATGTTAGGGGGGAATCGGCGCCATAGCCACGCAGAAATGCGAGTGGAGGGGTGTGTGCATCGGGATGTCCACCTACCTCTTGAGCACCGACAATCCGCCGCATGTCCCGACACAACAACAGTGATCCTACTGCATGCAGTCTGTGAACTATGCAATTCACCCATTTAAGGAATAATTTCATAGGTAGCCTTGTCGAAGCAGCTACTTGCAATGCTTAGTGAACAATTCTTCTTCCACCAGCTACCGACATCTCTCTCGCTCTTTCTCTCTGTGAGAATTATTCTGCTTTTGGAGTGAATGATTGATGCATACTAGGTATTCGTGACAGGTGAGTCGGAACCGGGACAAACAAATTACTGCGGCACGGGATAAGGTAATCCGTAAGGTAAGGTAAGTTAGTTTGCACGATCTCCAATCTCAGCCAAGCAACATCTGCAGCTCATTTTGTCGGTGACCATCTGAGCTTTTTGAGATTCCTCCGTTCTTGGAGCGACACGCATGTCGAACTCGCCCAACGTTGCAACTTGCTGCTCATCAATCTTTGTGCAATCGGATACAAAAAAGCAACAACTTGGCTGGAGTGTCGCTCCCCTCGCTCCATCCATTCTCATCCAAAGCATTATTGCATGCTCCGGGTAAACCCCAAGTAAACCATCACCACCACGAAACATGCTCTATGCAGCACGACCCAAAATGACCAGTCCCGACCATCATTTTGACACAAAATGTATGTAGTCTGGGCTCGGGTCATTTTAGGTCGCGCTGCGAAGCGCAGCATTGCCTAAGCCCGGGGTGGCAACTCAAACAAATAATTACAGGGGGCTCGTCCAAAAATTTCACAAAGGCATAGATTATGTACACATAATCGTACATATAATCTAGATTATGTTTCAAATAATCTACAACTTTCAATTATTGAAGAGGGGTTGAAGAGACACGGGAGAGAAGCCACCGAGAGAAGTCGAGAAGGGAGTTAGGGTTAGGGCTTACAAGCCAAAATAATCTATATTATCTTCAAATTTTTGTAGATTACCTAAATTATAATTAGGTATGATGGAGACTAGATTATGGACTAGCCACCCTGTCCAAGAGAAAGTCCACATTATTTTTATATTCTTCATGTATTATAACACATAGACATGTTCAAATCAAAAAATTATTACGTATTATGGACGGTCTCAATGTGCACTACATCTCTCCATTCTAAATTCTGTAAAATTGTTCTTTCGTATGAATGTACAAGGACAATATGGATGGATTATCTGTTACAAATTATTTGCACTAGTTGCCACCCCGGGTGCCTAAGCCTAATATTTGGAATTTTTACTCCTCAACTCTCCCCCACTGTGATGATCCGATCAGTTGAAACGTAGCCTACACTCTGCTCTCTTTACGTGAACTGCGAGCTCCGCAAACCAGCATCATAAAATAATGCCTTAACCTCCACTTGCATCAGAGACAAATAAGTCAAGTTTCCTAAAATCTTCCACACGCTAAACGACATGGGAGACACAGCCACTCTAGTGCTGATACTACTCCCTGGAGGCCCATGCATATAGAGGCCTCCATCAGTGCTGAGGCTCTCTACAACACATCATCTTCGACACGATGCGACGATGATACATGGGATTTTGTCGGTGCCTGACTGCACTCATCAACGTCTCATTAGTGAGTCCCATGCACATTATTCGGTTTAGTTTCTACCTCTGGAAAGGGCAGCTACAGACACTGAAGCTTATCGATCAGATTCAATACTTTGCACCGACACAGCTTGCTGAGGATTGGTCGACGGACACGACTTCCTGGCCCAGGGTTGATCACAAGATGCGCCGGACTGCCTTCAATCACAGAAGATCTAACAATTACAGGTTATGGGTTGCAGAGTGATTATTTGCAATGATTTGAACCTACCTACCATTCACGTGCAGATGTGTTATCTGAACTTTAATTTGGATGGTCATTTACCACACAACTATGAGGGTAGTTGGGTTTGTGGTTGTGGCCCACTTTCAGCAATAACTACTGCTTTTTTTAATAATTTACACACAAGGTGTACGGTAGATGGGCCTTATTTGGTTATTTTGCTTGTTTGTTGCATTGTACTACTCGCATCCGCAAGGTTGAAATTTTTGTGCATCTGCAAATCTATCTAAAGAAGCCAAATGTATCTATCTATTCATAGTCTTAAATCTATCTGAACAAATGTAAGGCAAAAAGTTTGGAGTTAAGATTCTCAAATTGTTATGTTTAGATCCAACTCCAAAACTTTTTGCCTAACATTTGTTCAGATAGATTTGAGACTATGAAAAGAAAATGGGCTATAGAAAGGCCACATGTATAGGTAACACCCCCTCGCCCTCCCCCAACCAAGTTGACTATTGAGTCTAGAATGTGCAACGCCTCGTATGAAGAGGCCGAAGGCTCAAGTTCTTTTGGTGTTTGGTTTTAGATGCATCCTTAGCACCTAAATGAAATAGAGGTGTCATGTTCATCATAATGACTGGAAATAGTCTTGATAATACTTGTAGAGTGGAGTTGAAGAGTGGATTTGAACTCATTGTCGGTATTTCCCTCCTACTAGTGCAATTTGTGAAGTGAAGACAATATTTTATGGATTTTAGTGGGAAGATTGTGTAAGCGTAATTGCCTCCTATGATTCCTCTCGCATGCTTTGGCCTTGGAGTCTTCTCCCGGTGCCACATAGTGACTACAAATAAATCAAAATCAAATGCACTAACTAGTACAACCTTCGCAACCACCCTCACCTAGTAAACCTTGTGTTGTAGTTGGGCAAGTAAGAGTAGTTGTGGTTGTGGTTGTCATGAATGCACGTTATCCCCACCTTACCTCTAAACAATATAATAGTCAAAGAAAACAAAGCATAACTATCAACCACCAGAATGGGGGTTGTGTCTACAATGTACGCTAATTATGGATTGGTACATACAAATGAATGCTTGAAACCAATACACCATATCAATAATGGTGTTAAACAACCTACCTAATCAATATCAAATTGCAACACCAACCAGATATTTATACTTGATGGGTATCACAAGGTGGGAGAATCTTTGTATGCCCAAGACTCATTATTTGGGTCAATATCATCTACATATCATATTGAAAATAGGTGAATTTACCCATGCATGAAGCTTCTAGCTAGCTATACAGACCATGTACAAACCCAAAGAGTAACATAAACAATGGAATTTATTCAAATACCCTTAACTTATTATTGTCACAAAAATGAAAATCTTTATTATGTATACTTGAATAGTATTTTGAAAGGGTGATACTAGTCCAACACCAAGGTAAAACCCCCTTGAAGGGTTTTTTACACTATGAAGGTGGTTGTGGTTGTGGTTGTAGTTAACCTCCACAGTCAACCACAACTATGTGCAAGCACAGTAAAGTGGACAACTCCTGATCCCTACATATGTTTAAGTGAAAGTGATTCAAAACCATATACTAAGTTTGAATTTTGTGAAGAAAAAACATTGTGAACATTTCAAAAAACATATTGTGTTTACAAAGCCAAGCAATTCAAGTTGACAAAAACAATTTAAAGAAAAGTCTCATATTTTAGAAGATGGTGCAAGTGATGTGCAAATGGGTGATATTGAACAAGTAATTGTCCGAAATCTATTTAAAATATAATAAAAATGAATGAAATTGATGGTTTTTGACAAAGTTTTGTGTTGATATCCTCAAGTTTATAACTAATCCAAGAAATTCATGAAATAAACTCAACTTCAAATATTTAACTGTAAAGTGATTGCTGTGAAAAGGATGTTGGAATATTTCCAAGTATCAAATTTCTAAGGACAAACTATATCATGGAATGATTTAAGGAATGGTTTGCATAAGGGGAAAGCCCTTAGGGGAGGGATTTATGAAAATTGAGTTTGAGAGTGCAACCTGATAGCATGGCCACACCGAGGGTCCAACCAGGGCCTAGCCAGCCCGACCAGCGCGGGGGACCCCTTGCAGTTGGGGCCGCGCATCCAGGACGGATGGGACAAGTTCCCAAAGAGGGGTCAACCAACCAGGGCTCTTTGGGAGCTTGTCCCATCTGCCCTGGATGGGCAGCCCTAGTTGCAGGGGGGGCACCGGCCGGGCTGGCTAGGCCCCGGCTGGACCTTGCGATGTGGCTAGGGTATGAGGGACATGGCCGAATTTTTTTTGTGAATTTTGACCGGAAGGGCTTTCCCTTACTTGAAAATTTGGTCCCAGTTTTCTCTTTATTTTCGTCTATATACGTCACCAAAATGCCCCGGCTACCAATGTAATGCCTTAGTGGTGTGTGTAATGCCCTACCCATGTGAATTTCTTTTCCCTCCATTTCAAGCAAGGAAAATAAGAAACAAAAACAGGGACAAGTGTTTTTTTGAGTTCCTTCTAAGCCCATAGAATTGTTGTAGGCATCATCTGCCCAAAGCTTTGAGACCTTTCGTGAACAATCTTTGATCCTTTTTGAACCGTCCTTATCAAGAATATGTCACAAAACATCTATAATCCTAACATGAAGGGTTGGTATTTGCTATCAAATTTAACATCATGCTAACCTAAATATAGAAGGGGGAAATGCCTAGATGAAGTTGTAAATTTGGGTCAATTTGGATGTGTAGAAATTGTTTGATCAATGTAGCAAGCATGAATGAAGAACCTCTTTGCCCGCATACTATTGCCTCATGTTGGTGATGATTTCATTGTAAGAACCATTAATCATTCAAGTAAACTCATATTTGTAGGAGGAATCTAATGGCTCTATCAAGCATTTGAAGGATTGTATGATGCCTCAAGGTTTATGGGTTAGTTGGTGAGGACATTATTGTGCAGTTTGATTAAAGGTTTGAGGTTGCAACCCCAAGTGGCCCTTTGGAGCTCGCTAGTGTATGCAAGATAATAATTGAACCCCCTACTCTCATTGAGAAAATGGAGAGCCTTGGTAGCTACCTATGTTCCTTCAAAGTTTTGTTGGGATGGGGGATTTTGTGAGTGGTGTGTTTTAAATTCCATATTTGTATTTTTGAGGTTGATGTGGAGCGGGATTGGATGGCTATAGTATGGAGTCATGGTTTGTAGTTTTTGAGATTATATCATGGGAGGATTTGTTGGACGGTTTACTATTGACTGTGTATGGAGTTTCCTCCTCTTTAGCATGTAGTCAAGACCATTACTAATTAGACCTTTCATCCATCTATTGCAGTGATGTTCCGGGGAGGTGTGGAGTGTTTGGTCATCATTCTTTGGATCGTTGTAAATAAACTAGTATGTATATTTTGAGAATGTCCATCCAATATTTGGAGTATCCTATGATTGTGCACAAACAAAGGAGTGACACCCCCTTCCCAAGTGCAAGCATGCCAGTGGAAAGACTAGTGATTAGAGACCATGATATGTAATTTTTTGCAATTTCCCGTGTATTTGATATTTTGTACTTTAATGCTTTCATGAATGTCAGGAGTTGGAATTGATGGGTTGGCCCAAAAGACATTTGAGAGGGGGGGTTCATTCCTCAATGGAATTCCATATGATGTGCATGGTGGACTATGAAATACAACCCCCTATATACGAGAAAGTTTATAGAGTAAATCAAATGTATATGTATTAACGATATGCTAGACATTAGACTCATGTATTTTAAACTAAGGTTTTCAATATGATACACAACATATAAATGTGATGATTTAGGTCTTTATTATATATATGAACTACTTTCATTTTCCAATGAGAATGAGATAATTTGACCTTGCAACATATGTCATGTAGGTCAGGGCAATAATAGCATCTAGATTTACCATCATATGGTTAATTAAGTCATACGGTGAGCACATCTACAATCATTTTCTCCCTCTTTAACTTTAGGACCTTCTCTTGTACATCAACCTCCATTGCAAAATTCTCAATATTCTTTTTATTTGTACATAGTAAAGGAAAACAATACCCTCCCCATCCCCTTGTATATATATGTATATTAATGTCTCAAATAATACTCTTTGTAACACTGACATTAGCTTGTACATGGTATATGAAGAGTTTACTCCCCGTATTTGAGGGGGTGGCAGGTGAATGTTGGTTATCCATTTGTGGATGGGGGAGTGGTTTGGGATTTGATGTCTTGGCTTTGGTTATGGTATAGAGCAAGGTGTGTGTCAAGGTTGCATACATTGTACAAATCTTGTTTGAAAGACTTTGTTGTGTATGATTCAAGGTGAATATGTTTACTAGTAGGTCTAGTAAAAATGGGGATACAAATGAGTGGAGTTGGGCTTGGATTAGTTTGGCGGGGAATGGGGATTTTTGCGGGGTTGTCGATAGGTATCTTTCCAAGAGCCATGTGAGTTTTGTGTTGAAGGCTTGTTTACAGGGTTGTCTATCCCGCCGTTGTGACGGTGTCGTGCCGTCACGACGTGTCGTGTCGTGACGGACCCCTCCGTCACGACACAATAGGGTCCACGTAGGGTCAACATAGGGGGAGCCGACTAGGGTGGGTAAAATACTTACCTTCTTGCCAAGGTGGCGTCCTATGTGGCAGAAAACGTCGACGTGGATGTGCATATTTCCCCTGCCACGTAGACCATTTTGCCATTGTGTTTATCATTGTGTTAAAATCAAAGTAATAAAATATTACTAAGGAGGGTGTGGGGCGGACGGGGGCGGACGGGTGGGGCGGACGGGGAAGGGGGGTGGAGCGGACGGACGGGGGGGTGGTGCGGACGGTGGATGGGGGTGGAGCGGACGGACGGGGGTGTGGAGCGGACGGACGGGGGTGTGGAGCGGACGGACGGGGGTGTGGAGCGGAGCGGACGGACGGGGGTGTGGAGCGGACGGGGGAGGGGGGGGTGGGGCGGACGGACGGGGGTGGAGCGGACGGGAGAGGGGGGGGTGGGGCGTCCCACCCGTCCCACCCGTCCGCCCCGCGTTCCCTCCCGTCCGCTACCCTCCGTCCGCCACACGTTCCCCACCGTCCGCTCCTCGTTCCCTCCCGTCCGCCCCACGTGCCTCTCCCGTCCGCACGCGTTCCCTCACGTCCGCTCCACGTTCCCTCCGTCCGCCACACGTTCCCCGTCGTCCGTACCCCGTTCCCATCCTGTCCGCACCCGTTCCCTCCCGTCCGCCCCGCGTTCCCCCCGTCCGCCCCGCGTTCCCCCCGTCCGCCCCGCGTTCCCTCCGTCCGCTCGGAGTTCCCCTACGTCCGCTCCGCGTTCCCTCCCGTCCGCTTTCCGATCCCTTCCGTCCGCCCGCGTTCCCTATCGAGTTCCCTTCACGTCCGCTCCACGTTCCCTCCGTCCGCCACATTCCCTCCGTCCGCCCGTTCCCCTCCTGTCCGCGCCTCGTTCCCTCCCGTCCGCCCGAGTTCCCTATCGCGTTCCCCACCCGTCTGCTCCTCGTTCCCTCCGTCCGCCCCCACGTTCCCTCCGTCCACCCCCTAGTTCCCGCCCGTCCGCCCCTAGTTCCCACGTTCCCCATACGTCGTTTTCGTACCCTAAACCCTAATTCCGACCGGGATCCCATAATGATTGGGCTCCTCGTTGCCTATATAAAGCCGTGAGGCTTTAGTTCCTACCACTTTCCTCTCCTCCCACCACATAGGGACCCGAGACCTTGTTGCGTCCCAAAGGACAGCATCACCGCGCGGGTCTCAAGGGGTTTGGGAGGGCAGGGCAAATTGTGGGGGAACCCTCGCAATTTTTTTTTCAGATTCACTCGCTCCCGTGATTTTTATCACGAGAGATTTTCACACTCACTTATTCACGTGATTTTTATCACGACTCATTTTCAGATTCACTCACTCACGTGATTTTTATCACGATGGAGGGGGAGGGCATTGTTCCTTACGAGAACGAGGATTTGAGGGTGCACCGTGCTTGGCTCGTAGGCAATGCATCGGCGAATACTGCCGAGGGTACGGGAAGCGATCCTGGAAGTGGAAGTACTGCAGCACGTCCACCACGTCCAGATCCCTTTCAGTTTGACGAAGAGTTCTTGGCTGTTGGTCATTCGGGAGGCAACCAAACATGGGGAAGCCGTGGAACACGTGGGAGTCGGGGAAACAGTGGACATAGAGGGAGAACTGGAAGGGGACCAAGCTCAGGCAGTTCCACAAAAATACATGCACCGGCTCGTTCGGAGAACGTGCCACCACAATCTCCGACACGGCGGACATCAAGACCGGAGAGCCCTGCACGTGATGTATCTCAGGGTTCGGAGCAGACTGAAAGACGGGGATTAAAACGCCCAGCAGTTTCGGAAGGGACGGAGGACGGGTCCGCGGCATCGGGTTCGCAATCAAAGAAAAGGAAACATAGAGGCAAACGCGACCCGCGGACCGATGAGGCTCGAAATCATTGCAGGATCGTGTTGTTGGATTGGTTTAGAAGTAACATCATGGTTTATTTGGAGAAAAAAATACCTCAATGATGGTACAAAGGGTTTAGAGTTGGCGAGGAACGAGTTGATGCTTATTCTCACGGAAGCCACGTCTGGACCGGAGTTTGAGGAAGCTAGGGGCATGAGCGATTGGAACACATGGATTGAAAAACAAGCTGTGGAAGCAATCTACAATCCAACGATGTCATATGAGGCTATGCATCCTGGAGAGGGAAGTAGTGGTGGGAGGAGGTCCGAGCTGTACATTAAGCTAGAGAATTGGAAAAGAGGCGTAATAGCAGCAAAAGGCACATCCGCCCGCAACCTTCCCGTTTTTATTGACAGGCAGCTGGCAGACAACATTGCCACTCAGGGCCGGCAGGGTGTCATATGGTTGCCTAGGAATGTGGAGATCAAACCCTTGGATAGGGAAATCTTCCAAGGGACCTTCGGAGTGGTGCGGAGAGTCACAATTCATGGAGCATCATTCATCCCTAACTGGATAGAGTGGGCTGGGAAGACCATGAAGGCCACGAATAGTCTGGAGAACCGAAAGGAGCGTTCGGTTGAAGCATTGGCATGCCCAGTAGATCATCCTGGGATAATCAAGCTACAATACCTCCACCCGAAAACATACGAATCCTATTCGATGTGGTGGAATGGAGGCTCCTTGAAGAACATGAGGGTCTATGACCACCAAGTTCCGGAAACCCACGAGCGCACAATCCTTCAAATGCCTGGGGCAGACTTTGAAGCACGGAAACGGTTGGTTGTATATCGAAGGCATCGAGCTTATTTGGCATGGGCTCTAATGTGCATTGTGGATGTAGTGCACAAGCATGACGTGTTGCACAATGACCTTAATCCCAACAATGTCATGCTGCATTTCCCACAAGACCGTGAGAACACGGTTTTCATTGGTGTGTGTGATTGGGGGATGGCATCATGGGGAGATGAAGACGCACCCTCCAACTATGGAAAAGAATCAGTGGATGAGATGAACAAGCACCGCATAAAATACAACTGTGCTGGTCCAGAATTATTCCATGTACGAGGGCAGCGTGGAACATCTACCTCTCCGGTGAGGATGGCTCGGAAACATAGGCACACGTTTCTCTCGGAGTCCTTCTCAGTGGGTGCTTTGGCAAAGAAGATTTATGCCAGGGATTCGACTTCCTCGTTGTTTCAGCTAAACAGTGATCCAAATGGCTTGAAGATGCGGTTTGAGATAGCATTGGATGCATTGACGAAGCCCAATCCAGCGGAAAGGTCAACCATCACACACGTAGTGAACATGTTGAAGTCGCCTCCATACAACATGGTTAACCCGACAATGTGCTTCCGTGACACTGTAAAATAGTTTTTTTTTGTTTTCTTTGCAGCAATTTTGGATCATACCAATTTTGTAACCGTTGGAGATGTAAATAAAGCCATCATTTTTTCATACACAACTTGTATATTGTATGAGATTTATGGATCTTAGTGCAATGTTCGTACTCCATGAGGATTTTTGCTTCATAATCGAGAAGAAGTCTATGGGAGACTAACCAAGGTTCTCGCCTCTCGTGAGGCCACATCATTCTTTCACATCGTTGTTATCACATCCATGTGCTAAGTTCAAGTTAACTATAGTTGTTCGTGATATGTCTTGCCAAAATGCAATTACCTATATTTATTCTAATTTTGGTATGCCACAAAATGTAGTCAACTATAGTTATATCTAGTTAACTAAAGTTGAGCACAATGTTGCAATAGTTATATCGGTTGTACACGTGATCCTAAACATCTCTAAATGTTCTTTCTTGTACTCCACACATATTGCACACATACTTCACAATTGCTTATATTTATATTTATATAATTCACAATCACTTTTTTTTGGAAGTTTGGACATAGTCTCGGTTTTTTGGCTCTCAAAAATTCATATGAAGTCCAAAAAATGAGTTCTTGGTATCTATGGATAGGTAATGAAGTCCTCTACAAGAATATGCAATAAAAGTCCTCTACATAATAGTCCCCCCATCCACATAATAAAGTACACTAAAATAGCAATAATCAACTAAGGGTGAACGTAAAGTGGTTAAAAAAATTTCTCTTGGAACTGAGAAGTGGATGCATAGTTTCATATTGCTTTGTGCTTGTTTATCTCAACAGAAACTGTTCGGTTGGTGAATTAAAAATAAATAAATAAATCATAGAAGTGGTACAACATATTATACAAGTCATAACTTTATTATTGCGACAACGTTACAAATGCCCTTTATTAATCATATACATGAACAAACCATGCAAACTATAATATTCCACTTCATTCCGTCATCCCAACCTCGTAGATGCTCCTGGCTTCCGGCGAGGCTCCATTTTTGGAAGAGGATTCGGCTGAAGTAAATCAAAATAGCTAATCGTTCGGTCTTTCATCCGTTCCTTCAATGGTAGCCGATGAGGCGACAATCCTCTCCTCTTCTTACGAATAGACATAGTCTTTGAAGATTCCCCCGCTACCTTGACTATTTCAATGTCGATTGAAGTCTCCTCCACATCCACATCCACATCCACATCCACATCCCCGGGCTTCTCCAAAATATCCGCACACAAATCAATTAGATCAATTAGATCTCCACCCACGCATTGTGTGTGGTCCTTCTCCACCGCATCGATCTCAAAGTTGTCTGCATATCGTCGTTGTTCCTCCGCCGCCCTCATCCTCCAAGCTTGTGTAGATTGTGAGAAGGGAGTCATGACATACTCATCACGAAATCGATCCCTAGCACTTCTCTCATCTCTCTCACGCTCGGGTGTTGCATTGAATGGAATATGGGGATCGTCTAAATTGTGTATCTCCTCATCGCATTCTACACCCTCAAACATGACTCTCCCCTTTCCCATCCTATCCATGATACTCTACCTTCGTTATATGTATGAGTCTCAATGATCTACTTATATATTGACCTCTAAGGACTTGATGACCATGACCAATAATTGATATAATCCAATATGTAGAGGATCCAATTCTCGTTAGTAAGATAAAGTCAACGCAATCGGAATAAAAATAAAGTTGGTTAGGTTAAAAATGTACACTTTTGAAAAAATCTTCCGACATCCGCATTGGAAACCTCTTTGATACCTCTTTGAACTTTCCATATTTGATTAGTTATCCACTCATTCAACAAATCACCAATTTGTGCTTCAATCATAGTGGTTCATATGGTTTCATAACCGATGTCACCCATCCGAATGCACTTTCCTTCAATAAATCATTAATTTGTGCTTCAACCTTAGTGGTTCATATGGTTTCATAACCGATGTCACCCATCCGAATGCACTTTCCTTCAATAAATCATTAATTTGTGCTTCAACCTTAGTGGTTCATATGGTTTCATAACCGATGTCACCCATCCGAATGCACTTTCCTTCAATAAATCATTAATTTGTGCTTCAACCTTAGTGGTTCATATGGTTTCATAACCGATGTCACCCATCCGAATGCACTTTCCTTCAATAAATCATTAATTTGTGCTTCAACCTTAGTGGTTCATAAACCCTAAACCCTAAACCCCTAAACCCTAAACCCTACGTCATTCCAAATTACTACCACATATGTGCCATTGATTTGTTCTCACACTCATGTAGAAGTGTTTCCATACATGGTTTGAGGGTTTAGGTTCCTAGCTTTCCAACGAACCCACCTGCTTTTTTTTTCGATGCCTACATTTTTTTCATTATAATAATCAATCATTGACAAGATCTTGGCCGTTAGATTGGAGGGGTTATTTTGAGCAAGTAATAAAGTGGCATGCTCCTTTGAGTTTGGACTTTTGGGCTTGGCCTTTGGAGGCTTCACACTATGCCCAACTAAGGCTACCCTTACTATATTTTATTGGCTATTTAGGGTTCATTTCTTTGGACTCTCAACAAAGTTGGGCCGCTCAATCGCACTTTGATCCACTCCCGAGGGTTAACATTTATAGATGGTGACTATAGTGTCCGTTTTTTGGCTCTAAAAAATTCATATGAAGTCCAATTCATATGTGGTCGCAATTCTACGCTGTTCCCCTGCCGCCCCGTTCCCTCCCGTCCGCTCCGCGTTCCCCACCCGTCCGCTAATCGTTCCATCTTTCATCCGTTCCCCCCCGTCCGGTCCACGTTCCCCACCCGTCCGCCCCGTTCCCCTCCCGTCCGCGCCACGTTCCCTCCGTCCGCTCCTCGTTCCCCACCGTCCGCTCCTCGTTCCCACCCGTCCGCTCCTCGTTCCCACCCGTCCGCTCAGCGTTCCCCACCCGTCCGCCCCGCGTTCCCTCCGTCCGCTCCTCGTTCCCCACCGTCCGCTCCTCGTTCCCCACCCGTCCGCCCCGCGTTCCCCACCCGTCCGCCCCGCGTTCCCTCCCGTCCGCGAACATGGAGCGGACGGGAGGGGAACAGGGGGCGGACGGGGGGAACTGACGGCAGGGGAACGCGGAGCGGACGTAGGGAACGCAGAGCGGACGGCAGGGGAACGCAGATCGGACGGCAGGGGAACGCAGAGCGGACGGCAGGGGAACGCGGAGCGGACGGAAGGGGAACGTGGAGCGGACGGCAGGGGAACGCGGAGCGGACGGAAGGGGAACGGTGGCGCGGACGGGAGGGAATGCGGGGCGGACGGGTGGGGAACAAGGAGCGGATGGGTGGGAACGAGGAGCGGACGGGATGGGAACGAGGAGCGGACGGGTGGGAACGAGGAGCGGACGGGATGGGAACGAGGAGCGGACGGGATGGGAACGCTGGAGCGGACGGGATGGGAACGCTGGAGCGTATGGAGAGGAGCGTACGGAGGGGAGCGTGGGAGCGGACGGGGGGGAACGCTGGGGGCGGACGGGAGGGAACGGGTGCGGACGGGGGGGGAACGCTGGGGGCGGACGGGAGGGAACGGGTGCGGACGGGGGGGGGGACTCTGGGGCGGACGGGCGGGAACGGGTGCGGACGGGTGCGAACGGGTGCGAACGGGTGCGAACGGGTGGGGACGCGGGAGCGGATGGAGGGGCGGACGGGGGTATATAAGTGGAGGGGACCACTTACATACCTTACTCCACTCCTTCTGGGCGCCCAGACAACCCTCCTCTAACACAGAGTGCGGGGTAGCGGGGCTCTCGGAGGAGTTAAGGATCCCTTTTTTGGGATCCTTTTACACTACTTTTGGCAGGTTGTGGCCGGTTTTGGCAGATCCACGTGGCCGTTATTTGGCATATTCCTTGTGACGCGCCCAGTCAACTGGCCTCTGCGTGAGCGCCGGTAGCGGGGTGCTCGAAGGGTGTGCCGAATAGTTGAACTTTAATTTTTAGGGACATTTTTGAACTAATTCCACAGCAACACTATTTTGAAGTGTATGCTTGGATATTTTGTAGCACTATTATGAAGTGCAATTAGTATTTTAAAAAGTAGAGTTCTAGATTAGAATTAGAAACTCCAATTTGGGTGGAATTAGAATTAGAAACTCCAATTTTTAGACATGGCAAGTGGAGGAACTGGAGACATGGCAAGTGCAAGTGGAGGATTTAGTTCTGGGTGTTCCAGAGGACATGGACGCAAGGCCGCTGATTTGGAGTGGAATGTTTACGATGATCCCTCCCAAAAAGCCAGGGTAGGTTGGGAGAATGTACCACAACCGTGGTCAGCGAAGACTGCAATGCAGTACGTGGGCTTCCCTCACTTTGATCGGTTGTGGCCAAGACATTGTCACGAGCGACATTGCAAGGCCGTCAATGCGAGCTATACGCAGCTTGAAGACGTGGAGGCAAAATGGAGATTCCTAACGATACTTAGAAGTATCTCCAATTTGGATAGATGGCCCAAGAGTGCAATTCCAAAGTCGGTGGCGTGTATGATGTATGCGGAGCACGTGTTGCGAGTTAGGGTGGATTGGTCAAGTTTGGGTGCTCTGCATGATC
This sequence comes from Polytrichum formosum, assembly GCA_964035585.1. Lineage (NCBI taxonomy): Eukaryota > Viridiplantae > Streptophyta > Polytrichopsida > Polytrichales > Polytrichaceae > Polytrichum > Polytrichum formosum. The sequence continues at coordinate 72,277,861 of OZ037935.1, read as the reverse complement.
AAAAATTTGGGGGTATTGGAATTGCATTCACTAAATGCACAGTTCCGGATATTCCATACACTCCCGTTCCGGAGTGGTTCAGGAAGAATCCTAAACTAGTGGATGAGCCTGGGGCACCAATTCCAGAAGGTCGGGAACCAAAAAAACCACATACTCGCAAACGACCAGCCAATGACGTGGAGATGGCCATCGAGGAGGCGTTTGAGCATATGGATGAGGAGGGCATGGAGGTAAATGTCGATGTGGTTAACGAGTTGGTTAACCAGGTGGTTAACGAGGCCCTAAACGAGGTAAACCCTGGTCAACTTGGTGCGGACATGATGGAGAGCAGAATGGAGGCATTGCGCCAGCAACATGCCGAGGAAATTCGTGAGTATAAAGCAAGGATTCTCGAGCTGGAAAATCGACTTGCAACACTTACGATGGGGGAGGCTGGCAGTTCAAGTAGTACACCAATTAACATCCAGTCTTTGGAAGCAGAGAGGGATACAGCTTTACAGGAGGCCATGATTGCAAAGTCACAAGCAGCGGACGTATGTACGAGGAATGAAGTAATGCAAGGAAAGATGGAGGCTTTGCAAAAGGAGGTGGTGGACATGCAACAACAACTTCAAGTGGTCAATGAAGTGGTTGTCGATCACGAATCCAAGATTGGCACACTGGAGGAGTAGAATGCAAGGTTGAGGAAATTTCTATCGGATGCGATCGTGGAGTGAACCAATATGAGGACAGGGACATTGCTTTCTATGGCCAAGGCTCGTCAATATGAAGCTGAATTTGAGAGCATCCAGCGAGAATGGAACCGCAATCATAGATTGCGGAACTTGATGCTCACGTCATGGCCAGATCAGGAACATATGTACCCTAGTAGGTGGGATGATGAGGATGACTTGAAATTGCCTAACGGGAGCTTGGATTGGCGGCAACTGATCGACTCCGATCACCATTGGGATGTGACCCAAGTGCATGAATATCCATACAGCATGAGGGGTGAGTTGTTATGGCCGGGTCCACATCCAATGGTCTTCGACGGATCCGTGTGTGGGATTTGCAGCAGTCCATTTGGCCCAGAGGGATGCTTTCAAGTTGGATCGTGTGGGGGCCAATTCCATCCACAATGTCTGATAGTGGCAATGATCAGGAGACGGCAATGTCCCCATTGCAGATCACCCTTCCACCCTCGTTTGTACCTCCAATTTGGCCTTCGGGATTACATGCCTAAGGACTGGGTGGTAAGGCCAACGGACTATCCCTTCAACCTTTGCGAGTTTGATGGGACTTCTGTTGAGTGGAATTGGTTATTCAATTGTGCAACGGTTGAACTTTGGAACGATAACAAAGATGGCGAATGGACACAAAATCCACGTCAAATTTTGTATGTTGCAGACGAGTTGTTTCCCAACAAGCCCCCAAACCATGGCATGAAAAGATTTTTGTACCAAACTTTTGGTTGGCATTGGGATGCGACAACCATGCAATTACAGAGAGGCATTCAACCTCTTTTTTACAATGCAAGTGGTGAACCATCAATATCGGAGCATGAGTTGGAAGAAGATGCACATGAGATGCCCATGGAACGGGATTCCCATTTTGAAGCGCACTTAGAGCAGTCGTACCACAAACACAGAACGCAGTTGGAGGCAGTTGAAGCACTCTTGAATAGAGTTACGGATGATGCGGTATTGAGATGGCTAAATGGGGGGCCTAGACCACGTAATGCCACTCCACTGTCTCCTGGAAGTCGTCCATATCTCACCCGTGAAACCACGCGAATGATGGAAGCCGGGGAATCATCACGAGCACGACGAGGATCTACTTCAGCTGCAATAGACCTCGATTCAGATTCGGATTAGGCATTTTTGTAGCATGTTTAGAAAGTTGTATAGGAACGGAGGAAGACTTTGTACACATTGAACATATTTCATGTTCAAAGAATATGTAATATAAAGAGGAGTTACCGACAAGTTGTCATTTCTAAGATCGTGTAAAAGATAGCATATGGATGTCACATGTTTTAATGTTATTCGAAACTTTTAAAAACTCACTTGAATATTTGTAATTCATATGATAGTCTAACCAAAAGTACTATTGACTACATAGTCAATATTGAATACCATATAAATATATAATTATATAAATATGCAATAAATAATTTTAAAAAACATGCAATAAATAATTTTAAAAAACATGCAATAAATAATTTTATTACTATAATAAAATGATACAACTTCGAACGTAACGTTCGCTTTGTGGTCTAAATGTCTTACCGAAGGCCCTAAGGTTGTAACTTGTATCAATTTTGACGGAAGTAATAAATTATGGGAGTACGTGGGAGCACCGAAAGAACACATTTGTGCAAAACCATTACGTTCGAATCCGTACTGTAGGATCATTTGCTTCGACACATCTTGGGTCCTCTTCAGACTCGTCTGTGCTGAAATCATCATCCGTTTGGGGAGTCGCGCTTCGAAGATGCAACTCTCGGTCACGTTGTGAGAAAATTATCCTCTTGGTCGGCCGGGAGCCATCTGCATCCTGTATGCCATTTTCATCTAAATGTGGTCTACCCTCATCTTCATTGTAGTCTTCAGCAGTAAACGGAAGCGATCGTCCCTGATACCTCTTCCTAGTACGTTTGACACCTCTCGTAGTTCTCTGGCGCCCTCCACCCGTACCACGACTTGAGTGCACTTCATCTCTACTTCCATCTATAAAAGCATCCCCCGTTGTACTTCCGCCTCCAACTCCAAGACCACCTCTTCCATTGGATTGACTGTGTGGAAGTGAAACAGACGCGGGTGGAATTGCAATTGGTATGTTCTCAACAACATGTCGACGTACAGAAGGACGACGTGGCGCCTCTATAGTAATATTTCTTGAAACATTGTGCATAGCAACCAAAGTAGCACCCACCGCAGTTGCACGTGAAACACCCAATCTAGAAGTATTGGCAATACTTCGAGTGAGAGGACGATGTTGACCTTGTGCATGCAATTGCACCGTAGAGGTGGATGCAATCCTTTGAAGAGCACGGAATCGAGTTGTAGGCATTTCAGGAACATTGGGCGTTGGATCTTCTATACGATGGTTGGATATGAGGGAGGCATCCATGGATTCAGAATGTACTCGGGTTGGAAGTGGATCATGTTGAACGTGCGTTGGCTCATTTACGGGTAGTACATTGTCGCCTTCACCAAATGAAAGAGAATCGCTCCGATGTTGCAAGGAATCTACTTCAATTCCCACATTCTCACTTGCCCCCATAGCAACATTATGGTCAGATGGAAACCCTTCTCCAGTGTGGAGAGTTTCAACATGCGGTCTTCCAATGGACCCCTCATGATCGTCATGCATTCCGTCGTTATGTTGGGGGACATCCGGTTCATCAAACTCAAACACCCCAAGGTTTCCATCACTACCATTGCCATCCTCATCTTCTGAACCATGATTCTCGGAATCGAGGTCATCCAAATCAAAGTCGATGTCATCAACATTGTTGTCTTCATCATTTCCAGCCCTACCAGTTGGATCCACGTCATCTTTGTTGTCATCTTCTTCGTCAAGGTCATCGTCAGAATGGACCTCATTCAATTCGTACCATTGAGCAGGTCTTGGGCCCCTCCGATGTCGAATGAGCCTACTATTGGTATATATGTAGACGAGGTCCTCAGCACGACTATGCTTCAAGCGATTGCGACTCTTGTTGTGAACGTATGAGTACATGCTCCAATTGCGTTCACATGCGGATGCGGAACATACTTGTGCAAGGATACGTCTTGCTATTGTTTGGAGGGCTTTAGCTCCACCTCCCATTGCATCCCACCATTCATGGAGAGGTGCGGCATGCACGCTCGGGTCAGTAGAATCAGCAAAAGGCCCTCGATTTTCAAGAAAATCTTGGTACTGGTGGAGGATTTGGACATAAGTGTCCTCATCTTGAGCAAGCCTGCGAAGAACTCGATTTAGGATTGTCCTCGAATTGTCATCCTCATGGAGTGGGGCCCAACCACGTAGAAGCGGATTTAACATCGCTCCAGCCCAGTGTAGATCATTCAACATCAACCTCCATCTATTTTGAAACGTTACCATAGCATTTGCAGCAAGCTCAGGGCTTAAGCGAAATGGAGGTTTACTGAATCCACGAATATGGGTTTGTAAATCATGCATGACCCTCCAAGCCATTCCCATTGCAGGCGCCTTGCCGTCAAATACACGAAGAGCTTTAACAACCGGGATCACCATATACAAGAAATTTTCGCACGTGTTCCAGAATCCATCAGAACGTATAAAGCTTCGCACAGCAGAGCCCTTCATGTAAGAGGTGCCAGATCTCCTCCTCATATCACGCATTAGAGTGATCCAATCCTCATCAACCACCATTCTTTCCAAAGCATTGCGTACTTGGAGAAGACGTTCAATCATGATGAAGTTCGTAGCAAAACGGGTCTCTACAGGTAGGCGGAGTGAGAGATTTGGTGACAACCTCCGGAATATAGCTTGAGAAGCATGATGGTTTTTAACAAATACACAAATATGGCGGGATTTTTTTACCAATTTTTTCACCCATTCCTCCTTCCCTCAATCTTCTAAGAGGAGATCTAGGCAATGTGCAGCACATCCTTGAAAATATAGATCGGGATTTGCTCGAATCAAGTCGCGAGCAGCGGAGGCCATAACTGGGGCATTGTCGGTGCAAACTTGGACCACATTATGTCGACCAACCTTTTCCACAAATGGTTGAATTTGAGCAGCAACGTAGACATGATCCTTGTGATTTCCCGTGGTGTCAATGGTACCCAAGAAAACGTCTCCCTTTGTGCCACATTGAAGAACGTTTAGGAGAGGTCGGTTTTGCACGTTGTCCCATCCATCACAACATATTGTAACACCGTATTTTTCAACGGAATTCCCCAGCTTCTCCTTCACTTGCCTATCTAGGTCAACCTTTATATCAGTTAACAACTTCGTACGGATGGCATTGTACGATGGTGGTGTGTAGGCTGGCATTCGATGACGGGCAGTTTCACGCACAGCATGAACAAATGCAGGATGTCTCACAATGTTGAAAGGAATGTTAGCTTCATAAAAAGCCGTTGCCCATGCTCTATCGAGGAGTTGTTTTGTTGACACATTGAACCCCTCCGTTATGTTGAGTTGACGTAGTTCACGAGGAGGAGTGCCATATATCACAACATCAGAATGTTGAGTGGTTTGGGACATAAGCAAAGGCTCTGTTTCACTAATTACGGAGTCCGCTATAATAGGCTCCAAAGGTACAATATCTGCCACCAGAGAGTCCTCATTTACAATGCCTACATGTAAGGGCACAATGCCTCCGCAATGTTCAAACAAGGCCCTAATATGCGGGGGTACCATCTTACATGTGGAAACATCAGAAGCACCCCCTACATGAGATCTATAACCAAGGTGGGCCAACATTCTATCTCCTCGGTAAGATATGACGAACGGGCAAAACCTACATTTAACCTGCCTTTGTGATTTACCGGGAACCCTCCCCTTATCCTCGTACCAATGATCCCATGCATCGTTTCGGCGTGGCATGACTTCAACAAAACCTGCAAATACAAACAAGTTAGAGCAAGTCACTTTGATCGCATACTAGGTCCTGTTCAAGAGTGCCACGAGGGCAACCCTAATTCACAGACACTAGATTGGACAAAGTATACTCTGCATTCGGGTCTCACACATTCAATCCTCACTCCTCAAAGGAGAATCAAAAGACTTGAGACACACTATGTCAGTGGAGGCAAAAATGGCACCTTGCACCCACAATTTATAGTGTTCGAATCGGACGGGGGAGCGGACGGAAGGGGTGGGAGCGGACGGGGGTGCGGACGGGGGAGCGGACGGGGGGGGGGGGGGGGGGGGGGGGGGCGGACGGTGGAGCGGACGGGTGAGCGGACGGAGGTGGGGGGAGCGGACGGGGGGGCGGACGGGGGGGCGGACGGGGGGGCGGACGGGGGAGCGGACGGAGGGGGGGGGGAGCGGACGGGTTGGGAACGGGGCGGGGGACGTGGGCAGACGGAGGTTGGGAACGGGAGCGGACGGGGTTTGGGTACGGGAGCGGACGGGGGGGAACGGGAGCGGACGGGGTGGAACGGGGATTGGGAACGAGGGCGGACGGGTGGGAACGGGGATTGGGAACGGGGGCGGACGGGGGGGCGGACGGGGGGGCGGACGGGCGCTAGTAGAATTTTCCCCACTTTCCCTTTACTTTGCTGACATGTCGTCACACGTGGACAATGTAAATCCTACGTGTCCGAAATTGGGTAATGTAATTACACAAAAAAATCGGTAAAATTCAAGTCCGGCAGGATAAAGACAGCATCCGGCATAATCCGGCATAATGTCGTGACGGATACGTGTCGTGACGGCACGACATTATGCCGGGATAAGCCTCCGTCACGACACAATAGACAACCCTGCTTGTTTAAGAGTTTGTATATCACTTTTAGAGTGGACATGTGGTATTGAGACCCCTAGGTAGGCTACTCCAATCATTCAAGAAACCTACATGGAACACAACGTAGGATGCCTAGTATTTTCATTGCATGTCAAAATCCATGAAAGTCCAAAACCAAAGGTATTATGATACCATAGGGTTTAGGGAACGAGGTAGTGTATTTTCATAATAAAATAATATGGGGCTATGATTAGGGGGGTGGAACTTAAAATGTATAACAAACATAGGATGTCTTAAGAATCAAGATGTGTTAGTAGCCAATGATAGCTTGGAGGACTATGGCTTGAGACTAGGGCATCCTCATCAAATACACATTCATCTCAACAAGGGAAAAACCAACACACCTCCCCCCTTGGGGCCCGTGCCCACAAACACACAAATTTACCAAATTTAAGGTTCATTAGCACAAAAAATTACATGTGCGGGGGGGGGGTAAAGTTTGTAATAGAATTTACAAGGGTTAAGTAATTTTCTTTGAACTGTGTATTGCCAATTGTTTGGAGTGTTGTAGTTGATCTTTACATGAATCTTGTTCATTGAGCATCATAACATGTTAAGGTAGGATATAAAAACGTAGCCTTAGTTTTAGAATCACTTATAGGATACTCAAAAACTCGGGTATTGGAGGATTACATAATAATGGCCCCAAAAAAACTCCTTAGACATAAAATATCACCCCCCCCTCTTTGCGGTGTGAATTACTCTTTTGATCGCAATTGATACCTTATATTTACAAAGAGTAACCTACCAAGTTCATGCCATAGCCATTGTGGGAGCATCTAAATTTGAATAAATCCGGATTAGAGGCTAAACCGGAACTAAGGTAGATTAGAACTTGTTTTTTCGGTTAAGACAGGAAAACTAGAGGTAGTTTAGCGGATTTAGAGGATAGACCTTTGGGCATCCATCTAGGACAATAAAGCAGTTAGTCCGGATCCTCGTCGGGGGCCGGAACCGGATTGGAATAACCGTTAAATAACCGTTATTATAGCAACCGTTAGAGTAAACCGCTAGACTCCCGGAACGGTAGTACAATCTACGGCAGGGATGATGGCAGTTGTTCGGCAGGAGAAACGGAACCACCAATGGCTACCGGGTCGGACCGAGAGGGGAGGGGTATTTGAAGGAATCAAAACCCTTGAGAGCCATTTCCGCCTGGACGGCAGTGAGGAGAGAAAGAGTGGTGAGGTGTTTTTTTTGGTTGTTGAATCATCAGCAGTTGGATTGTTGAGATTCCGGAGTAGGAGAGGACCATGGAGACGCTCGGTATCCGGAGTTCTGATCTATCACCAAGGCAGAGCGCGCGAAAGAAGAAAAAGGAGCCGACACCGGAACGATCTACCTCAACCGGATTAGAGGCGGAAGATGAGTCATGGGAACGGACATGACCTTTAGCTGCCGGAGAATCGGACGAAGAGGTCACTCCCTCTCCCAACATGCGCAAGATTTTTACTCGGCTCCAGGAGAGGAAGCTTCTCACCCCGAGCAGAAAGGCATCTGGTTCCGGTAGGCTAGTAGGCAAACAGAAGTCCGGGAAGGCAAAGAAGAAGCATCTTACAACTTAGGTAGAGTTAGGTAGGACTCGGCGCTGCTGTAGTTGAACTAGAGTGGTAGCGTAAAAATAGGATCTGAGATCCGGAAAATCCGCAAGGACAAGATTCCGGGATTTTCTCTCACATTTAGGGTTTTTTGTGCGGCAGCCAGCGGCGCCATTTTGATTAGGGTTACAGACACTACTTAGGGGTTTTGAGGAATTCTGAATGGGTCTTCTCCCCTTATGTTTATTGTTGAAGTTTTTTTCTATTCAGTAAACTACATCTTTCTCAACTCTGGTGTGATCATGCATGAGTAGTCCGGAGTGTGTTAATGTACGGATAGGAGGCATTACTATTAGAAATGTTGGGACGGAACTGAAGGGAGAAACCCGGACCGAATGACGGATTGGGAAAAGCCTTGTCCAGGGTGTAGTGGGAGGGAAGCCTCGCTGTTCTGTTTAGCCGGAAACCTCTGTGGAATAGCCGCTGTTAGGATTGGGTAAGATTCTGAGGGGTACTCAGGACTTACGCCGTCCGACCTTCTAATGAGGTTCCACAATATCTGGAGGGGATAGTTCAGAAAGCGGCACGGGTCGCCCAGTTATCCCAGGTTTGTCGGCCATAGCCTTCCGGATTGGTTTGTCGTTGTAGTTCCAATAGTGTGTTGCGTTGGGGGTTCTCTGTGTGACCTGCTAGCCCGGATTCCGTCCGTCCTAGTTGTGAGTGGATGCCGGAACGCAGCCGGATTGGAATACCTTTCTTGAATAAGATAAATTACCGTTGGATGAAATAATTGTGAAAGTGTTAGGAACACGAAGTTTAAGCCTTAATAGCCAGTCCGGGATATAAGTTCCGGAAGAGAGAATTCAAGGATAGATAGACGGAAAAAGAAGGACATTCTGAGAGATGGTTGTTTTACAAACCGGAACGGAACGTAGCTACTCTCCAACACTTCACAGAGTCCTTGGAACGATACTCGGATCATCCGGAAGAGCGGATTAAGCACTAAAAACGCTTATCCATAACGTCTTCTTGATCCCATGTTCCGACAGCCACAAGGGCCAAGAGAGGAGAATGAGCTTGTGTGTTTACCATCTTTAAATCTTGAAATTAGATCTTAGATTGATTCACCCTATCAATATTTTAAGCTTACACTCAAAATGAAGTTAAAAGTGATAATTTCTTTTGTTGGCCTTGGACTATAATGTTAAAGTGGTCCCTCATAACTTTCTTCATGGGCCCAATTAGCATTGAGGCTCCAATATGTTGTGTACCCATTATGTACCATGCCACATATTTAGATGAAGTTCACAATAGGGTGTATTGTGAAGTCAATCATTGTAACAATTATGACATTGATACATGTAGAAATGTCCTTATTCATACTAAGCCACTTGTCTTGAAATATGTTATTATTTAGTCAATCAATAAAAGTAATCTTTGTCTATATATCATGTGGCACCACCATATTTAGTGGAATGCATTGCACTATGCTTTTGTTATGGTCACACATTCAACTATATATGAATCACAACAAGCCATATCACACATTATGCCATATATGTTCCACTATGCTTCCAAGGCACTTGAAGATAATGTAGCCCACTCTATTTATAATTTACATTGTTGAGTATTGGGTGTAGAAGTCTAAGATTCCTATGGGTATTGGAGATTGGGAGCCATTTTACACATGTGACCAAGGGCCATGAGTAAAATTGCTTTAGGGTTTCTAGTGGTCATGTTCGGTTGTGACCAAGAGAAGTCCACATTATTTTTTTAAAGCCTTGGTCATGGGATATAGTGAGGATATAGTGTAAAGTGCACTTAGACAAGGACCTACTGTTTTTAATGAAAACATAAAATATGATAAATAAATTTATGAATAAACTCTACTATAATTAAACTTGTCAAAAATGCAAATTTGTATAAAGTAAATGTTTTTGACATGGTTGCCTTGTTTCCCGTGAGGCAATCTATTTGGGTTTCTCATCACAAAATCTGAGTGACCACCATTAATTATTCATTTCTAGACATGTGGGATTCCATGTCACTTCCATGTCAATTTCTCATTCATTTTTTGACATGCTCACTCATGGTCACTTTTATTTTGGTGACCTTGTTTAAAATGGAGTGGGGTTGCCACTCATTTCTCAACCAATGAGATTAGAAAGTCATGGCCATGATCACTATTCACTAGAGTAAATAGGCCATGGAGGCCAACTTAGAAAGAAATAGTCTATGATAGGTTTAAGATCCAACGTTTCCATCACTGGATTACAATATCCATGTGCGTTGGCATTTGAATTGTGATCTTTCAATTATATATAGATAACCTACTCACAAACACCCTACACAAATTTCGTCATTCATGGCTATGAGCAAACTATAAGCGTTTTCACCCTCAACATCAAAAAAATACACTAAGCTCGGAAATTTCCTATCACTTCAAGCCTGAAAATTCTTACTTGTTAGTTCAGTATGGCAAAGTGAACACCACTTAGGCTAAACACTATTCATTTTGTAAGGGAGCTTCAACATAAAAGGGGCATTATGTGCAAAAATATTCCTAGCCCCATGAAGCGGGAGCCCATTGCTAAGCAATGTTTATATCTTGTCTAAAGAAAGTATTAAAATTTAACTTAGATATAATAAAATAAAACCTTGGCTTTACTAGATGAGAAAGAACAATACACATGATAAGGTTTAGTGTGGAGATCCATTCTCATTGTAGTACTTAGAACCACTTCACACACGAGCCAAGGATCATGGCCATGTATTGTGAGGGGCCTTGACCCTCATCCAACGGCCGTACTAGCTGTCTAAGGCCCTTGACTTTGACATGGTAGGCCGGAATTTTCGTTAAGCCTAACTCCTAGAGGTGGGCTTGACATGAATTCCGGCAGACCACGAAACATTATCCATAGTTAGCAACGTAGGAATCCATGTAGACTTTTTCATCCGTGGTAATTTCTTTGGGTCCTTTAGCCTTCGCCTTCAAGTGTGAAGTGAACTTGGGACGGTCTTGGCCTTTTCAACCAATCAAAGGTCTTAGAATGCAGTGGTGACGAGCCTTCAGTTTCGTGTGTGAAGTGGCCCTGACCCCTTCCTACATACTTGCAGTGTGTATGTTGGACAAATTTCATTTGACGTTCAACTCCAATTCCAAACTGTCACGTGCCATTTTCAAAAACATAAAAATGGATGTTAATCAACGTATACATTTCAGAAGAAAACGTCACCTCAATATCACAGGCCTTGTAGTACATGTCATTTTCAATTTCTACATGTCAAAGTGACGTGCAAATGTCAAAAACTTTGTCACAAATACACGCTGCATACTGTGCTGCACCATGCATGATGAGGTGAGAAGGTACACTATAGTATTCGCAACAGCCGAATGAGTCTCGAAAGACCCTACAATTTCTCTCCTAGCTAGCTAGGGAGTGAGGAGGCGCAGCATGCAGCAGCAGCATAGCCTAGCCTGGCCTGCCCCACCACTGAATGCTTTTTCCGCACAATATTAAAGCCCCTCCGCAGGACACTTCGGTGACTGTCAGAAGAGGCTGTAACGCCGCTCCAGCGCCACGTCCCTCACGCCCCGCGTGAAGCTAATACCTCACCTGCACAAGCCACTTGTTAGGTGAGTCCCGCTAGCAACCACTAGCACCCTTAGACTCCTAAGGTTCTACCACTCGTGGAGACCTCACTAGTCAACCCACGGACGACCCTGGTTCCTTTTAGCTCCCCAAGGTTCGGGCCTTTCCCACACGCCCCGCGTGTGCTCTGAGTCCCTACGTCCTCACCCGTTAGGCCGCATGCCTAAGTCCTTTGTGCACCCAGCACGGGTCACCCTACCATACTCTAAGTCCGCCCGCCTTAGAGTACTTTCCCAACCGGGTTCAACCCTTTACACTCTAAGGGGTGCGATGCTAATCGCACACCCAACCCCCTTAGGTGTTCCTCCGCCCAATGGAGGGCTCGCTCTAAGGGGGCCTTACATCCTCCCCCACTTAGAACACTTAATGTCCTCATTAAGTCCATTGGTACGGCTCCCCTCGTTCTCACGAGGTTGAGTCTCAACGCCTTCGGCTTGGACCAATTCCGGTTCGCGTTGGCTCCTGAGATGAAGGCTTTAATGCGCATTGCCCTCACTCACTTCGCGCCAGTCCTTTACGACTTCGTGTCGTTTCTCTTAAGGCAATTTCTTAAGTCCTTCGCTCTTTAGACCTTGCCTGGCCACAGCAAGTGGTGGGTATTTATTGCCGGCTGGTAATAGAATGCGTTCGAGGCTAGCTACGCCTTTCCCCCGTTTACCCATTAGGACACGAATGGCCGCTCGTGCGCTTTCGCTCCGGGATACGCCTTGTGGGTGATCCACCTCACGCTCGGCGTCCGCACCTTGGTCTCGCCACAACCAAGCCCTCTTACTTTGCTTCGAGAGTCCCCTCGGCGGCGCCCATCCTCCAAGTTCGACTTGAGTCATTCCTTCGTGTACTCGTGCTCTCGCCGTCTTACATTTTTGCTTTTCTTACTTGTGCTTGGGTCGCACCTTATTACTCCTCTTGCTTGTCTTGGGGTTCACTCTCCCCCACTTAGAGGTGTTGGCGACCTCGTCAACTATCAATGCCTCACGTGGATGGAGCTAGTCATCCTACGCTTATTCTTAGTGGGCTTTGTGTATCGCGGCACATCTAGTGGGTTGGTTGGATCTTGGTTTCGTCGCGTGACTAGTTCGTCGTCCATCTCAATATCATTGTCGTCAATGAGAGGTGGCAACTTCTTACTAGTCGTGGTTCGCCTCCGTGCCGGCTTGTTAGCTTTAGCGTGCGCCGCGGCTTGTGCCTCGGCCACTTTTCTAGCTTCAAAGGCTTTGATAAGAGTTCTGGCATGCGGCAAGTTAACTCCATTGATCCACTCGTATTCATAAGGCGAATACCCGTGCATCAAACACTTGTATTGTTTTCCCCGCCCTTGAATACTTCTTGAGTCTAGGATCGCCATAACCTTGCCCACCGCTCCGTCCCAAAGCTCGTATTCGGGTGGCGGCCTAGGATCCTCTTGCCACAAATGCAAGTCCTTTTCGTCCCGGTGGTATTTCTTAAGTAAAGACACGTGAAACACCGGGTGCCAACTCTTACCAACTCTTTTGCCCAAGTCTAACACGTACACGTCCGGATGAAGAATCTTCTTCACTGGAAACGGGCCTATCCACCTCGCGGACCACTTGATAGATAATTCCGTAGGAATTCCCAAGTTCCTAGAGTCCAACCAAACTTTCTCACCCACTTTGAATGTGATTTCCCTCCGCTTTTTATTCACCGCACTAGCGTAGCGATCTTGCGCTTTAGCCATCATGGCCTTAGCATTTCGAAGGATCATTTGCCTTCGCGCGACCCACTGGGCCGCATCAAGCGAGTAATATCCCGAGAGACGTTCTTGGTCACGCGTGAATTCGCTTTGACCAACGGACAAGTCACTAGCCAAAACTGCCTCTTGCCCATAACACAAGTAAAACGGTGTTTTTCCCGTCGTTCGGGAAACCGTTGTGTTATAGCACAATTCGGCAAGAGGTACTAACGTTGGCCACTCTTGTTGGTCCTTTTCACAAAAGGCCCTCATATACATGTTAAGGATCGAATTGATCCTTTCGGTTTGGCCATCGCCTTGCGGATGCCAAGCCGTCGTCATAGAAAGTCGCACTCCGGTGCGCCGCATCATGTGTTGCCAGAATTGAGTCTGGAATAACAACCCGCGGTCGCTCACAATGTCCCACGGAAAGCCTCTATGCCTAACCCAATTGTCTAAGAACAGTTGGGCCACCTCTTCGGCCGTGGCTTGTTTCGAACAAGGCACGAAAGCCGACCATTTACTTAACCGACACACGATAACCATTATCGCGTCCATTCCCGTCACATTCGGGATACCGGTCATAAAATCCATAGAAATGGAATAGAAATTTTGTTTCGGTATTGGCAAGGGTCTAAGTTTTCCGATCTTGGGTTGTGTCGAGTGCTTCGACATTTGGCACTTGACGCACGTTTTGACGTACTCTTCGACGTCCGCGCCCATACACGGCCAAAAGTATCTCTTTTGGAGTTCGGCCATCGTGGCGCGAACTCCCTTATGCCCCGCCAACGGCGTATCGTGGAATTCATGAAGCAAGCGTTTTCTTAGTTCCCCCTCCGGAATATAAAGCCGCGTCTGCTTGAAATAGTGAAGGCCATTCTTCCTTCGCAAGTTTTTCATACGCCGGCCCCCGGGAGGATTCTTCTTCGAGCCCCGCTCGTCGAAGAAACGATTATTCATAATCGCATCCTCGTCTTGTTTCATGGCTTCTCGCACGTCGTCAAGAAAATCCTTCTCCACTTCGTCGAGCTCGTTCTCGACTAGCATAAGTATCCGAGGAGTGATGAGCTCCTCGCGACGACTCAGCGCGTCCGGCACTAAGTTGTCCCGCCCTGGTTTGTGGATTAACTCGACATCCATCGAAATGATGGTGTCGTACCACCGCAACTCCTTAGGTGTTGCTTGGGCTTTAGTATCTAGGTACTTGAGGGAGATATTGTCCGTAAAGACTTTGGTCTTTCGTCCCCCAACGTAGTGACGCCAACTCTTGAGGCAGTGCACTACGGCGTACAACTCCTTTTCGTGAGTTGGCCACCTAAGTTGACTCCCAGTCAACTTACGACTTTCATACGCCACGGGGTGCCCGTCTTGCATCAAAACGCCCCCAATGGCGAAGCCACTCGCGTCGGTGTGCACCTCGAATTCCTTATCGAATTCGGGGTATTTCAACACACTCGCTGTAGACAACAAGGTCTTAAGCTCCGAGAATGCTTTGTCGCATTCTACGTCCCACCTTAAGACTTGCCCTTCTTTGCATAGCAAATTCGAGAGGGGCGACGCCACCTTAGAAAAGTTCTTGATGAACTTTCTATAGTAGTTGGCCAAGCCTAGGAAGGATCTAACTCCTTTCTGCGTTCGCGGGACCTCCCACTCGCGAATGGCTTGGATCTTTTTCGGGTCGGGGCGAATACCTTCGTCACTTAAGACGTGACCCAGAAATTCCAACTCTTTTAGCGAGAACTCGCTTTTCCCGGCGTTGGCGTAGAGCTTATGTTGCCTCAATTTTTCTAGGACCCGCCTTAGGTCCCGTGCGTGATCTAACTCACTTCGCGAGTAGATTAATATATCGTCAATATATACTACAACGCACTCGTCCATTTCCTCATGAAAAATGCCATTCATGATGGACATAAAGGTAGCGGGGGCGTTACACAGCCCAAACGGCATCACGAGAAACTCGTACGAGCCGTAGCGAGTCCTCATTGCCGTCTTAAACACATCTTCGGTTGCTACCCTTATTTGGTAGTAACCCGACTTCAAGTCTATACGACTGAAGTGGGTTGCTCCCGCTAATCTATCCAACAAGTCGTCGACTCGCGGCAATGGATAGTTGTTCTTAACCGTAATTCGGTTCAACGCACGATAATCCACACACATGCGGAGTTGGCCACCCTTCTTGCTCACAAAGAGCACCGGTGCGCCGAACGGCGACTTGCTAGGCCGAATGTAGCCTCGCGCTAACAGCTCGGTTAGTTGCCGTTTCAACTCACCCAACTCATTTTGGTTGAGTCGGTACGGAGCCTTGTTTTGGGGCTCCGCCCCGGGAACTAACTCGATTTTGTGATCTACCTCCCGTTCGGGAGGTAGCTCGTTTGGTAGTTCATTAGTTAGGACGTCACCAAACTCTTTAAGGACTTTAGAAATGCAATCCGAGTAAGAAAGTGGTGGGGTTTCACCCTTTGTATTATAATCGAGGACATCCTCTTTCAAAACTAATACAAATTGCTCCTCAAAGAGGTCTCGTTGCGAGACTAAGTTGATTCCCAATCCACTTAGCCCCGCTACTCTAGTGTGAGGCAGCGGTTTCGGCTTTCCGTCCGCGCCAACCATCACTATTTGAAGGCTAGGCCTTTGCCTAACTTCCACCCCATAGTAGCGTAGGAAGGTATTTCCTAACACTATGTCCACGCCACCTAACTCGCAAACGGTGAAGTCCTCTTCGAACTTCGCCGTTCCCGCCTTAAACTTCACGCTTCGCGCAACTTGCCGCACTTGACACGAACCTTGGGCGAAGTTCACCTTCACCGGCAAGGCCGTGTCCTCCACCACAACCTTCACCCTCCTCGCGCACTCCGGCGTCATGAAGGAGTTGGTTGCCCCTGTGTCAATCAACATCGAGACGTTAGTTCCGTTTACTTGCGCTTTCAAGTAAACCAACCCTTTATTACTCGGGTTTATCAAAGACAACTTAGCTTCGAAGCCGCCTTCGGCGACTAAGTTTTTGAGACTTAGACTTTCTAAGACTTTATGTCCTCTCTTGAAGGTCGGCTCTTTGTCTTTAATCACGGAGTTTAGCTCCTCATCTTGCCTTGGCGAGATCGAGGTAGAGTTTAACTCTACCTTTCCGGACCCGCCCTCGCGGCACTCTCTTGCAAGGTGTCCTGCCTTGCCACATTTAAAACAAAGGCCTTTCTTCGTCGCGTCCTTGGCGTCAACACGCTTTGGTCGCTTGACGAAAGCCTTTGGCGTAGTCGGCTTGCCGCTAGATCCTTCGGGATCCTCCTTAGGCTCCCATTTCCGCTTTGGAAACTTGGGTTTGTTGCCCCCGGGAAACCTCTCATAAGGTTTCTTCACGGTCGGAGTCTCGGCACGCCCCACCTCTCGCGCGTCGCCTAACCTTATCACGACGTCGAGTAGTTCTAGCATTGTAGTGGGGAGGTTCTCTCTTTCCCACACTTTCCGCCTTATCGACTCGTCTAGGCTAGCTAAGAATGCGCCCATCATGCCGAGTTGAGGATTTTTCTCACAATCATATTGCAAGTACTTCGACTTGTACTCCTCGGCATATCTCGACAAGTTCATGTCATTTCTCCACCGCATTGAACCTAGCGAGGTCACATCAAGAAGGTGTTGGTGCGGCTTGCGCCAAGCCTCCAACGCCCATACCTTCAACTCCTCCCAAGTCACGGTTTCGCCACGCGAGCTCCGCCACGCGGCGAAGGAGACCGCCGCTCCTTCCTTAAGGAACGACCCAAAGCTTCGCACTCTTACCTCGTCGCCAATGTAGCCCGAGGCGTCGCAATACGTCTCGTACTCGGTAAGAAATGCCTCAATATTCCTACGATCCTTCGTGTCCCAATTGGGAGGCTTAGGAACATTCTTCATGTAAGTTGGTTTGGACCCGTCCGAAGACGAGCCCTTACCAAGCTTACCTTGTGCCAACTCCATCAACATCTGATTTTGTTGCACGAGAGACGCGATGGTGGCTTGCATCTCGCGAAACTCGGTTTTGAGTCTCACCACCGCCGTCTCGCCATGTCGGGGTCCTTCCCGATCCGAATCCTTCTCGGATTCTTCCGAGTCAACCTCCTCGCTTGCGACAAGCGGTACGTTAGGTTGCTCCGCCACAGTTGCGGCTTGATCCACCACCTCTTGCTCCACTTGGGGCTCGGTGGTGATCGGTTCCAAGTTCAATTCTTCACGAATTTGACTTGCGGTCTTTGAAGGCACGGAGGCCTTCTTCCGCGGCGCCCGCTTCTTGCTCGGCCCGCCTTCATCGCCTTGAGTTGTCGTAGTCGCAACCCCCAGCGCTAACTCCTCTCGAGTTTCGTCTTCCTCTCGTCGTGGCTCGCCCTCGCCTTTCTTTGAGCGTTTCTCGGGTGCCATTGTCGCTCCCCCTCTTAGGTTGCTAGGCTCCCCTTGCTCCGTCGGCTTCGAGTCACGATACCGAGCTTAGACGCTCTGATACCACTTGTAACGCCGCTCCAGCGCCACGTCCCTCACGCCCCGCGTGAAGCTAATACCTCACCTGCACAAGCCACTTGTTAGGTGAGTCCCGCTAGCAACCACTAGCACCCTTAGACTCCTAAGGTTCTACCACTCGTGGAGACCTCACTAGTCAACCCACGGACGACCCTGGTTCCTTTTAGCTCCCCAAGGTTCGGGCCTTTCCCACACGCCCCGCGTGTGCTCTGAGTCCCTACGTCCTCACCCGTTAGGCCGCATGCCTAAGTCCTTTGTGCACCCAGCACGGGTCACCCTACCATACTCTAAGTCCGCCCGCCTTAGAGTACTTTCCCAACCGGGTTCAACCCTTTACACTCTAAGGGGTGCGATGCTAATCGCACACCCAACCCCCTTAGGTGTTCCTCCGCCCAATGGAGGGCTCGCTCTAAGGGGGCCTTACAGAGGCTGCAAGCAACCTGGAGGCGCCTATGTACAGTCTATCCTCTATAAATGTTAACCCTCGGGAGTGGATCAAAGTTAACATTTATAGAGGTGTGAACAGTTAACAATTATAAAATTACTTTTTTGAGCAATATACAAATCTTAACATTTATAAATATAAGCAATTGTGAAGAGTCCTTGTGAGAGGATACCATTCATAAAATTGCAAACCCAATCAAAACTTTATTCAATATCAAGTTTGCAAATCACGGGTGAAGTATGAATCAATGGTTCTTTGGTGAGATTCATCTGCATGCACAACTTGCAAATATTCCTCAATTTGCACCAACAAACCCACATACTTGGACACATCACATGAACGTGATTCCATGTACCTTCTAATGGTACCAAAACTAGATTGCAAGTCACTATAAGATGGAATGGGTTCCACCTCACACTCCTCTCCCTCACAATCATCATCTGAGACATTAGAAGTCCCACCAATAGAGCCTAAAACATCCCATACATCCTCTTCGGTGACCTCATATGAATGTAACTGGATGTGTAGTTTTTATCATCCATATTATGGTTGTATTTCATTCGTTAACATTTATAGAGTCAAGTTTACAAAGAAGGGAGTACCATTTGGTTAACAGTTAACACGTTTAACATTTATAGTGTGCAATATGTGGGGAGTAGAAGAAAGTTAACATTTAGAGAGGGTTAACACTTATAGGTGTAACATTTATAGAGGGTGGACTGTAACATACACATGAGTAACTTAATAGAGTAGACTCCTCATGAAGCCCCCTCCAACCCTACACAAAGTCCCCCTACACATAGGCTGCAACTAATGAGCTCTGCCAAGCTCCAGTCATGTCGGTATGCACATTTTACATATGTATTCAATTCATAGCAAAGGCAGGCATTACTACCCACCGAGCCAGCCATAGCTAGCATGCGCCTGCAGATCAGATCGGATCATACTACCGACAGGTGTTTATTGCCCTGCCCCTGCCCTGCCCTGCCCTGCCGCGCCTCGAATTTACACAGCGTAAATGACTGCGAAACTTTCAGAGGGGGCAGCCGGGGCAGGGCAGGGCAGGGCAGCAGGGGCAGGGAAAGGACTTTGATAGCCTCCCTTGGGACTTTGAGGCTGGGGCATGGGCGCTGAGATTCCTTGGGACTGGAGAGGCGTAGACTTGCTTTATCAGAGATGTGTGAAGGACCACATGTGTGAAAGGAACACATTCTGCCGTTGGGTATCTGGTGATGAGAGAGTGGGGAATGTTCAAGAAATCGCTTTGTAAGTAAACTTCAGACTAGCTAGAGCATTTGGACGGGGAGAGCCGATCGATAGGGGCAGTTGAACTGGATGTGTTTGAGAAAGAATCAGTTGAAGTTCAAGACTTCAGGAAAATTACCAATCGTTTTAGAGGAATCTATAGAATATGCCTCAAACTAAACAAAGAGAAACCGAAAGATCACAACGTGTAACCGGGTTGGACTTGCAAAAACTATAGGATCTTGACCGATTATGCCCAAAAATATCCCTAGACACTGCTTTTCACACTTAGAAGTGTTGAGGGCCTTTGACCGTGGTACAAATTGCGTGATTGGTTGAGAAGCTAGAGACGGTCCCAAGTTCATTTTACACTAGATCTTAAGGGCCTAAGAAACCAAAGAAAATTCAATCGGATGAAAAATATATGTGGCACCATGTGGATAATATTTCATGGTCTTATCATATATTGTGTTAGGCCCATCATATATTGCGTTTCAAGAAACTTGTTTCAACTTGTTATTTAGCTCGGGTTTGCTATGTCTTCACCCCCTCCCCCAATTGATTGTTTCGTGCCCAATTCACAACTCTTAAAATCATTATTTCTGAAGTATGTCAAGAGAGGAGTCTTACTTTCAAAAAAACCAAAACAATCTAAATAATCTTGTTGACTGAAATAGACTTGAAAATCCAATGCACAATATGGAAAATATGATATCCTACATAAGTATTTTGACGACGACAACAACTATAAATATATATAAGACGCAACATTGGATGTCATGTTTTGGTCTTTGTTCTTCATTTATTGACCGCCACAACTTTGTGCTAGATTAACCACATAAATGTCACCTCTTTCCCAGCTTCCCTTGAATCCCAAGTCCTAACCCAACGAAACTTGTAGGTAGGAAGAAGCTCATATCAATTGATGGGGTTTCTACTCCACCATGTAAGAGCGGCCTCTTTTGGTGGTATACTCGAGGAATTCCGTATTATCCTTCTATGATCTTCATTTAACAATATCCCACTCAAGGGTGGCAAGTTTACCATAGTATTCACCGCCCACCCACCCACCCACCCACACACACACACACACACACTTGTGTTTCACTAAAGCATTCAGATTGGGGTGCCAACTTTGAAGCAGGTAAAAGAGACAAGGCATTGAACTATGATTCCTAAAAGCAACGAGGCTCAAAGGACTTGTTGCTCCTAGTAACCATGGCAATTTTTCATTGGTGAATGTAATACAATGTGCTTCACATACTCCTCAGTGACCCCAAGCCCAAAGCCATGCTTCATGATAAAAGTTAGGTTCGCTTCCCATTTTTTATTTCTCCACATGACTCTATGGATAAATGAAATTATAAAGGTACCGGGGAAAAAATCAAAAATATTCTAGTCATTTCCTGGAAAGAAAGAAAAAAGGGGGTGTTTTGGCCTTCGGAGTTAAGTGACCAGTACGTAAATATACAAAAAGGTGAATAAGGTAAAGGTCCTCAATTCCAACACTTATTATATGTCTCAAAGTGGACAAGTACTTACTTCAAAATGAATACTATTGATATTATTTTGAGGATAAAAAATACAATTCCTTGGTTGAAAGAAACAAAAATTAATGCTCAACAATGCCAACTTTGAAATGGGGGTTGTGTAACCACTTTAAAGCACACAAAAATCTTGACTTTCATTGATCATAATATCTCAAACAATCACAAAATGTTGAAAGTTCTATAAAGATCTTGGACTGAATAACCGTGAGATTGGGAATGGATGAGTACAAATATTGGACATAAGGGACAAGCACATAAAAGTGGACAATTTTTAATCTTTGCACTCAATCGTTGTAAGTGAATTCATCACTTGTTAATATCACAAGAACATGGGAAAGAATATGTGAGAACAAGAAGGGAACCATATGGAACATGGACCTTTCTTCCACTCTATGTCACAGAAAGTATCCATAGGTTTATTATAAGCGTACTTGATATGTTTTCTAGACCCAATGATTCCAAAATTGAAAGGATCCTAAGTTTATTAATGGCCGTGTGAAGCTTTATAATCAATAATGATAAAAAGTTGGATGTTTTTCTATGATTCCCACGTTAATCTCGCTTGCATTTCTAGTGTTCATTGCATTAGAACTAGTGGATCAAGCACTTTGTTCCAGAAAACATCAAATTTTGACTATGTAATGTTTTAAAAAAATTACAATATCTTAGAAATTAATTTATCATGACCTCTGTGTATATGATACAATAATAACTCCAAAAAAATGAACAAAAAATATTTAATTTACCCTTCAAATAGTACGTATAAGTAAAGTTGTCAAATTTATGTTTCATGCAAGTGTTTCTTACACTGGAATGAATGGTTTTTTTTCCAACAAATATGTGCATATAAGTATGTTCTAGATCATCATACAGAAATTCTAATTTAATATGTTGTTATGAGACTACTTATATGTCATTTTCAACCACTTGCAAATCCTGACAGGTTTGCGTAGGTGTTGAAAAATGACATGTAGATATTCTAAAACACATGTTTTCTTCACTTTTTTTTCATTCACTTGATTTGTATACTAATGTACTATAAGAACAACATTTCCATATTTATAGAAGAATCACACTTATATTTAATAGTGCTCACTTTCTAATAGCACATCCAAATTTACATTGACCGGAACACTTTCTTGGTCCACTTTACCATACTTGCACCCATAACCATTTGGACGCCTTCCCATTTGAAGCCATTTGATCATGGAGATCAACATCCTAGATTGAGAACAAGGGAGGGCAAGGGTTACATTGTGGAGAATTCATCCTCTACCCCAATCTTGGAACACCACCTCAACCCAAAATGATTACATGAGGTTAATGATTCTTTCACTTTGGTCACTTGGGATTAATGTTGGTCACTCTCTTTAGAGTTTAATATCTTTTAATGTTAACTCAACAGTTAGCTAACAATTCACTCAACATCGATTCAACTCATAGATCAACTTTAGGTCTTGCAATGATCCAATATAGAATCAAAAGACTAACATGGCAAGCCTATATCTGGTAAGCATTCATTCAGTGTTGCAGTCTGATGTGATGTGATTAAGCTTGTGAAAGTTGTGCTGATGATATATGAAGTTAAAGGTTTATGATGGAGTAAAATCTTTGCTGAACCTGTATACAGAAGAGATACATAATTCTGTTCATCGCTCCAGCGCATCCAAAAAGCTCTTTACAGATCTGATATCTCGATCAAACGAAAGTTTGGATCACAGATCTACATTGTAGCATCAATCTCATTCAACCTGTTGCTTTGGCATGCGTCTGCATAATTGTTTGCGAATGAATTCAACCTACTCAGATGCATAGCCAATCATTCTGTGAGCGCAGAAGCAACTGTTGCACTAATGAAGTTTTCCTTTTGGAGCTTCAAATCTTGTCCATGGAACTACTCAGGTAATAAGCGAATAACCTTTTCCCCGAAGCCAAGAACCTGGATCGAACTTTCGACGAGGTAACCGTATCTGGGCATCTAGGATCGCTTGGGTGGTGGCAATGAGCACATCTCCAAATGGTGCCAATACTTACATTCGGACGTCTGGATTGGGATAATGCTGATCACTGCAAATGCATGTCCAACTTGTTGAAGAGATATGCATAAATTTCGAGGGAGACCTTATAATCTGATGGTAATGATTTTCATGTGAGTATCACGGTAGACCCCATTCATATGATATTACGTACTTCTAAAACACTGCACACTACTAAACTCAAGTTACTGTAGCTTTTTGGTTCTTTTCTCTTTTTGGTTCGTACAAAAAGTCGATGAAATGACAATCGCAAAGAGTAAAATACACCCACAAGACAAGCAAACCCCAAGCACCGGGCAAAGTAATAGCACCTAACATCGATCCAAAATCAAACTTTTAGGTCTGCAAGAAACCACGAGATTACTCCTAGCTATGATCTCTCCACAATGCCAGTTCGAATCAAAACACCTCAAACGCTCCCAACATTTTAAACACTCCAACGGTTAGCAATTGGAGGGAGTCAAGCCTAATTACATTCCCACCATGAATTTCTGCCAGAAATCTTACTTTTAGCCTGTCATAGTCAAGGAAACCTTCCTTCCACGGCTGGTGGACTTACTATCTTCTTTCAGTTTTCGGTTCCAAATCGACAAGCCTGCTTGGCTCACATGGTCATTGGTAAGCTGTCGATTCACTTTCGAAGTACAAATCACACTCCGTGAGTGGTGCGAAACTTTAGCCGCTTCTGTATGATCGATCACATTCGGAGATTCGGTGATCACGCTGCCTCCACGTAAGCTAGAGTGATCATGGTCGACCGATGGAGCACTTTGTTGCTCGGCTAGCTGCACTTTTGCTGCAGAGGTTTTTTTTTTTGGGGGGGGGGTGGTTTGTCAGCTGCTACCTGCCAATAACCCAAAAGCCTTACAAAATGTTGAGGCTGAGCTCCCGTCGGTGGCTGCTGGCAGGCAGGCAAGGCAGCAAGCTGCAAGCATGATGAAGCTTGCCAAAGGCACCCAATGACGGTGAGGCCAGCATAGGGACAAACTGGGAAGGTCACCTTGATGACAAAAACAAAAGAGATTGTTGCAGTAAGCCGCTCCCAGCTGGGCCCACGTCTACATGTGCAGTCAACAAGTTTCCAGAACAGATTCTACGGGATTGAGGACTCTTGCCAATCTGGCTTTCAATTTTGGCGGTGCCTGATTGACGGACGGAGGGATGAAATCCCATCGTGATGAGTAATAACTTTATAAACAGGGTATTGGATTCAACCGCACGCGACTGCCTGCGACTTCGATCTCAAGTTCATCAACAAATTTACTAATCTTCGTCGATTCCCCATCGTGATACATGCCTTCCCTGATACGCAGATCCAGACTTGACCTATACATCCACAGAAATAAAACCAAAAATTGAAACTGTGGAGTCATGATACCCGTACCGGCACTCAAAAACAAAATAAAAACTGACTCTCTCTCTTGCCACGTTTCGCTTTTTCATTGCTTGAGACCACTTGAGTATATTCTGTGTAGATGGAGTATTATACGGTAGTAAGTTGTTTGAGGGTTTTTCAAGCTGCGAAGGCAAAGAAAGCATGTTTGCGGGGGAATCTGTGGGGGCCGCCCACGTGGGTCGGCTGAGTTGTCGGCAAAAGGCATGACGGCATTGCCATGATACGTAGCTAGGTTACTTCGCAGCAACCGATTCGCTTCTTCCTTCTTCAAAAGAAGGAAAAGCACTTTCACATCGGCTATTGATCCTCATCATCATCATCATCAGCTGGTATCTCATCACCTTTGCTTCTACGGCCTTCCATTCCCTTCAACCACTTTGTTGAACAGGAAACCTTGCTTCTTTTGGGGAAGAGGAGGGGGAAAAAGGACTTTTGGTCGTGCAGCAGCACTAGGTCAATGGACTTCTACTAGAATATATGTGCGAGTGCTGCACTGGATGACAACATTTGCTCTCCTTTAAATTTTCCGTGTTTCTGAAGCAATTTTCGCCAAAAACACCTTTGATATGAAACTATTGTGTTTTGTCAATCTTGAAACATTTGATCATCTACATAATAATCCGTTCTAAGAAATTATGGTGGAAAGCTTGATGATGTGCAACGAGTTTGTTGAACACGTCCTTAGTGTGAAGATTAATATGATTATCATATTTGAGGGAGTTTTGTAGGGTTGTCTCCGGAGAGATGCCTACTGTGCAGCTGGAATTGTTGAAAGGTCCAACGGCGGTCCAAAAATTATAGGTATAGACTAATGTTATTGATGGAGGTAGAAGAACAAGTGGATGTCAGTTATGAAGCCGATTTGCATGAATATGCCACGTGGCTGTGAGGTGGCGGGCAGGTAGGTGGCGGTGGAAGTAATTACATGTGATTTTGTAAAAGTACAATGATTCTGGGAACGCCACAAATTGTACACAACAGGGAATTGGGGTCACAGGAGCTTGTAGGAGAGAGATCAGAAAAGCGTTCGAATTGCAGGCACGTCTGATGTTAAATATACCTCCCTCCTAATTAACCAAGCCTGGGTTTAACGTGGCTACCCTTAGAGTCGATGCACCTCCGAAGCTACTGATTCGGCAGGTTAAACCCTCAGTAATGTGAAAGTCAACAGTTTTGCAAGTTATTTCGGCAGTTTTGCCGCTGTGGTCTAATTTTACTCATGTTCGTGATTTGCAGTGTGAGCTGACCTTGTCTTACCAGAATTAGAAAACGTCAGTCAGCTCAAAGCGCAAACACATCCTCCTATACTGCATCTATCTGTCTGGATCCAGACTCCGAGGTACCTATTGCACACCAAGAACCTGCCGCCGAGCATTTCACATGGGTTGACAGGCTTTTTAGATCTCTGTCAAATGACCGTTCAGACGTTCAGACCAAGCTACTTTGTGCCTTTCACATTACCAAGCGGTATGTCTTTTTTCTATGCTGTTTATTTGGGGGTACAGAAGGCCAACAAGCCAAAAATCACCAATTGATCCGACTCTGTACGAGATACTAGGTTCGCTGCAAGGCACACATACATCCAATTCATTTATCCCTCCAAAGATGTATATAATGATATCCGGACCACAACTATTTATTCCTACTAATAAAAATTCAACCCATAATGCTCGAAGTCAAGAAACAAATTCATATAAAGATATATATGTATACGTATCATTCATGTCACAACACCATAAAGTGCAGTGCATCACCGTAAGAGCAAAATGTGTAGGTACACTATGTATGATTCTTGAATCTGGTGCCGGAAAATTTCAGTGTCTTGAAATGTAGGGCTTACAATTCATAAGGGAAACTTTAAAAAGGGGAGCAGCTGCGAGTAAAAATACCACATCCTCCTCCCACATAATATACACGTTCCTCACTGGAGGACTCTCTTCTACTGCACATCATCATGGCCCAACTAAATCCTTGCGTCGGTTTATGTAAGTGTAACTTTTAGGGGAGGGGACTTGAGAGCAGAAGGAACTCCACATGAAAGAATTTCATCAGCATCAAAAGTTAAGTAACGTGGAACTGGGGGGTTTGAGGAGGATTTACATGGGCGAATTCTTGCACACATTGCATTCTTTCTTCCCGGGTGCACACCCATGGCTCAAAAAACACCTACCCTAACTTGACTCACTTGTGGGCTTCCGCCTCATGTCCTCATGGGTTGGGTCTCATATCACAATCTTCAAGCCACTCATACGAACATGAACATCATGGCCCACATAGAGACGGCATCAACTTCCTTTTCTCTCTGTCAGTCAGCCAGCCGACGATCATCATAATCATCATCAAACCTACTTGAAAAAAATGTAAAACCCAAATTTGTTGTTGATGTGTATAATAATCTTCATCTCAGCTAGAGGAGGGACCCCTAGCGCGTTTGGCTGCCGATGTAGCTTTCTGCTTCACAAGTGCGGCGAAACTCTCCCATGGCAGCTCGGGTGGGATAGGCTGCAGTTTGAGTTGCTCCGGTGAATCCTTAAAATTGTAAGGTATTTTCTTCTTGGTGTAGAAGATGCCCACATCGTAGGCACGGGCTGCCTCCTCCGGTGTTTCATAAGTTCCCAACCATATCTTTCGTTTCTGCGATGTGGGACGAATCTCAGTGACCCATTTATTAAGCTCCGGGCGATGGCGGACTCCCCTAAACGGTGGTGAATCGCCAGTGCCAATACCACAACTGCCGTCGTCCGTGTCCCATGACGGCGGTGCTTTGTTCAAGTCTATGTTCCGATACTTAAATGCATTACGACTGCTCGAGTCTTTGCAGCTCCCCGTTGATAAACGCATTCCCGAATTTCCCTCCTCAAAACTGCTCTCCTCCCCCTCCCGCTTTACCACCTGGCCTTCTATTTTTACTGACTCGATACAACCACCCTTGAGTTTCTCAATCTCTGATGCAATGATTCCCTTTCCTTGCCTGCCTGCCCGCCCGCCCCCCACACACAACAAATTCCAACAAACTAACTTTGCCAAAACGACCACCAGAGGGAATATCTCCGGTTACCAAAAATCAACTCTCGCTTCTTTTTAACTAAGCTGCGGTCACCACCATGTTCTCAATCAAGCCTGCATACAACATAACCAAAAACGGAACGTCAGAATACGGATGATGTGGCTGCAGGCCCAAAAAAACAACTCCTTCAAATACATCTTCCCCGAAAACAGCAAAACCTGCACATGATGTCCTCTATTACTGCAACTCTTATCTTCCCGACCAGCACAGTCATTCTGCTAGCCTCCCGAGTCCGGACAACGTGCTATGTGTCCAAAGCTTTTCTATTCCACTCCCAATCCTCTGCGGATTTGGTGGTAATGGAAGAAACCTCGTATCAAGGTTTCTGCCTCCACCAAATGATGAGAGACTACTTTTCTTAACGTGAGCTACCTTCCCACAAAACTTCGGTGAACGATAGCTCCAAAATGTCTCCTATCACTGATGAGGAACACTTCGTACGCTTTGCGACGAACACTACTATCAACAAACATAGACATAGGCATTCACGAAGACCCTGAGCAAAGCTCCAACAGAACCTCGATTGAAAAAAAAATGCAATCATCAAGATTGGCGGTTGCAGCTTCCCAAACCACCACCCCAGATCCAAACTTTCACATGTGGATGCTGCTACCTCACCCTCAAGATCACTAAACACACCCGAACAAGAACAGAACACCAAGAACCAACCAACCCCCACACCACAAACAACCATGTGCATTAAAGCATCTCACTTGCACACGCACACGGGTCACAGGATCGGAGTCCACGAGGTGGGAATCCCACATCGAGGTATCCGCCCCTCTTGCCCAAAAGCACCAAAACACCGAACGCCGAACTACTCCCTAACCACACATAATAGCCTTCACAACAACTACTACCTCCGAGAAAAGCCCCTCCAAATCCCAAACGCTCCCACAACTCGATCGCCCCCAATGCGCCAGATCACCGACCCGCTACCGACCGACGAGAATCAAAACCACATCCCACACAATTGCACCCAAAACCGAGACTTTTGATCCTCCCAATACCTGGCCAGAGGAGCAAGAAGCATCAAACTACCTTCCCTCCCTCTCCGCCCCCCAAAAACACCGCGCCGCGGCGGCAGCAGCAGCTAGAGAGAGGACACCCGCTGTGAAGCTTGCGGTTGCTGTTACGATGCGATTGGAGTCAACACACGAATTGTTCGAGGGAGATGTATGTAGGTTGCGAGGGCTAAGATATATGGCGAGTTCGGAGCTCTGATGAGTTGTGAAAGGGTGGGATGGAAGTGGTGGTTGGTTATCTAGAGAGAAGAGAGAGGGAGGCGGTGGGTGTATCTATATGTATGTGCGGAGTCGGCAGTGAGAAGGGGGGGGGTTTGCGTGGCGGTGCGTTAAAGATGATGATGATGATGATGCATGGAGGGATGCAGTCGATGATCATCAAGAGTAAGTAATAACTTAAAAGTGGAGTGGTGCAAGGGAATGGGAATGGGAAAGCGCAAGGGAAAGAGAAAGAGAGGGCGAAGGAGCATCTCGGTGGGCGAGGAGCCGCCTGCAGTGGAGTTCCTAGGCATCGCCTACCATTACTTTATTGTTGAGTGAAAAGGAAACCGACATCGGATTATTTTGATTGAGGTAGGATTATGGTTTGCCATGTGCTAATCATGTTCAATTTGGGCTTCCACAATGATCGAAATATAAGGGCCACTTCACACACGAGCCAAGAGCCGTGACCATGAAATTGTGAGAGCCCAAAAGGAAGTATCCAAAGGCCATCGTCCCAAGACACCTCCAAAATCATGTAGTGTGGTCATGGACCCTCAAGTGTAGTGTGAAGTCATATGTGACCGAACCCTCAACCAAATGCTATTTCAATGAATGTCTATTCATGCAGGTCCTCACACATGATAAAATAGAATAAACCGACGGTTGTGAGCGTTCAGAATGCCATGGTCTCCCAGTTTTGTGTTAGGCCTACCTCCAAGAAGTGGTTTTTGAAAACAGTCCAAGTGACCATGAAACATGATCCATTTGATGCCATGTAGGAATCCATGCAGACTTTACATCCATCTTGCATTCACATACTCTGTTGGTCCCTCAAGTGTAGTGTGAAGCAAACTTGGACCGGCTCCGCCTTTTCCACCAATGAGAGATGCTTGAAGTGTATATTGATTGGTACTAGCATGTATGCTTGTACCACAATATGAATATATCATGCTTTCCACAAGGAATAACCGTTTTTGGTGGAAATGGATCTTGCCCTAGCATACAAATTAACCAAGAGATGTTCATAATTTTGGGATTCCAAGAATTTGATGAAAACGAGGGCTATTTTGAGGATATGCCTAACAGTTCATTACCAAAGACTAATTAACCATTTTGCATTGAAAGAATTAAAGTACGGCCAAGGACACACCAAACAACTTAGACCATACCTATAAAACATGAAATTTCAAGATAGAATTTTTCTCAGGGTGACTTTCAACACATATCTGACGCAATCAACATCATATTTTATCTTCTTATTCTTATTCCTATTTTTCATTGAATTGTCTAGCCAACTTATTGCTATGATATCATACGACTGTATGTTGTGTTGAAATTGATGAAAACAAGTATAAGTTGTGCCAATTGGAAATGTGATTGGAAAACGACATGATGTTGGTCTCATATGCACTAGACTTTGACACACATCAAGTTGCCAATGATTTGCAGTCACACACATACATGTAGGTAGAAATAGTTCCCACCACTTATTCGGACCACACATGGGTTCACGACTACAAAGAATATTCAAATTTTAGCCTCTATTGTAGATGACACTAAAACCATCACTCTGGGCATTGAGTATGCATACTGCTAATGGATTACACATTTTTGAATGACTTTAGTTAAGAATTGAGAGGGGGATACAACGCACCAAAATATATTTTGTTTAAATTTCATTTGCAAAAGTTATAAGGATTCTAAGTTTTATTGCCAAATAACTCAACCAACATGATGGACACTGTCATAATCGATTGTGCAAGGCTTTAAGCTGTTGGTTTTGAGTGTGGTGTTGGTTTTAGCACCATCTATCTTACCAAACAACCACTTCCTTTCACCAATGCAATCACCCGCTAAAAGTAGGTAAGGTAGAGGGTGCTAAATCCAACACCCCATCCAAAACCAACACCTATAAACGCCTCCCAATTGCCAACACTCTACAACCTTGAACCGTTACCCGGCGGTGTAGGAGTGTTTGGGCTCACGGAGTGACGGTTTTAGGTGCCATCAGTGGTGCCACCTCATAGTGGCCTCCACTACTTCCATGTAGGGTAGTTAACGGGTTCCACTCTATCTCGGGTTGGTTCAAGGTGGGATTAGGGTGGCTTGTCAATACCTATTCTAGCCATTCTATTGACAACACCAAGGAGGTAGGCCCACAAAGCACAAAAGGGTCATTCCCCGGGATGCCAGGGGGTTGGTTCCCAGGATGCAAGGGGGTCGGTTCCCAGGATGCAAGGTGATGGTTTTGCAAGCGAACTGGGTGGGATCATGGAGGTAGCCGTGTGGCTTTGCATACCATTACTACTTGGGCTTTGATGTAGTTTGGGCCTAGTACCCAACTATGTTGTGATGGTTCTAGGCAATGAAGGTGGGGGTCCTCATCATAGGCAAGGTTGCCATACACGGGGCCTATGGATTGCTTTAAGGAAGCAAGTAGTTTTGACTTTGAATATTCATCAAATATTCAATTGAGACTAAAAATATTTTTTCTTTCTTGATACCTATGTTTAGCCCAAAGGCTAATATGAATATATATATTTTATATCAACCACATACCCATATGTATGTGCAATAGCTTAAAGTGTTGGTTTAAGCACCCTCTACCTTAAACATTCGGTGACCTCCTTTAGAAGATTGTAGTATAACCACTCAATAAATTTCCACATGTTTTGATGTGGTACCTAACAACAATTTTGGTGCACGGCAAGAGACAGTAAGAGAATCACGTGGTCTAATTCCCAGCTCTCTTCCATTAGATGATCATAAAAATCAACAGATTCATAATCTTGCATCTTCATAGATCCATAGCCATGTAGTGGAAGATAGCTATATTGATATGCGCAATTAGGTTGCCTGACACTAGTTTATCAACATTTCACACTATTTTGAATACTTATTCCCCCAACATCAAAATGCGGGGATTATTCTTTTATATTGTAGTTGCTATACAAATGAATAAACAAAGTTACAAGTCATGTAATATGATTTTTTTTCCAAGGTAAAATTTGCATGGGTAAATATATAACCTATTCACAAAGGCACCTAACTACACATACTAGTGTAGTGGTAAGACCACACAATCTTTGTAGTGGAAAATCGTCACATGTTGCATTGGTTTGATTTCCTAACACCTACCAAGGGGTAATAGTAAAAACTAACCTCTTGATAGTTAGTTGCTTATTCATTGCAGTTTAAGCTCATGAAATTAATTTGAGGTCTTTTGACCCCGATGTAGGTGTTAATTCATCTTAAAAAACAACCTCCAGACTCTACATTAAGTAGTAATCAATGTTTTTATTTTCCTCTCCCCTAGTTCATTGTCCACTTGGATAGGTGTTATGAACATTCACCCATGGTGTTATGAATGTGGAATATGTTCATGGGAACAAATTTATCATATACAATCCCCTAATCACCACCCTCCCATGTCAAGACTTTGAATGTTGTCTCCCTTATTGCTCCCATTGCTATCTTCCATAGTGCCATCTATAACAAACATTTGTCTCGAGTTGATCAACAACACAAACAAACCTCAATGACTTGAAAATGGATTTTGTTTCATAATATTGCAATTGGCAAAGACATCCGCTTTCTCATCCTTAACAAGCTCAAACTTGAGAAATGCCAAAACCCATCCTAGACCTCAACCTCCCCAAACTATCAAGCAAACCAAGACAACCCCCAAACCACCACCACCCCAAGAATATTGAATAAGCTTGAGGTATAGTGCAGTTGAAGCTTTTCAAGGGTCTCCTCTTTTGAGGAGTTGATCTTTACCCTTAAAGGCCACCAGGTGTTACACAAATGGAAGTTGCTACAAAGCACACACACATGACTTCTATATGATCAAGAATTAACTTTAATATCTTGATTTGGCATAAAGCCATGTATAAAACTTTAATGATAAATATTCATAAACAACTTCTAACAAGGTACTATATAATGATATGTGTCCTAGAGCTCAAACTAACCGATGTAAAACATCGTTTGAAGATTTGAAAATATATATAAATATAATCATGTGTAGAACTTGTGGCTATAAATATTGTACATTGCATAGAATTGTATATTGTACTATACATTGTATTTAAAACCCATTTTTAGAATATATTCCTTTAATTTTAGAAGCTCACTAGAAAGGGATGCTATTTCAATAAGGATTGCTTTTCTAAGAATTAACTACAAATGAAATTAACAACAAAAAAAACATATACTTTCTTGTCTCCAACCCCATCGAGACCTTGGTAATCTTTAAGGTAGACAACCCTTATTTGGTTACCTACTCTTCTTATTAGGACATCTATATTTGAATGGCGTGTGAGTTGGTGTGGCTCCAAGCACGAATACCAAAAAGACATGTGTATAAAAGATATCGGATTGCATTCTCAAAATAAGATAACCATTCTAGGCTCAATGATTGACATAACTGAGGAGGACAGAGACCTATATGACCATTTCATGGGAACAAAAATCTTCACTTTGATAATGAATAAGATACTCATACAAGCTCCAAAAATAATGAAGAAAGTGGCTACGGCCTTGATTTAGATTTGCCAACCATCTTGTACTAATCACTTTTTCATATCTTATAATAAGTGGGCTACACCAATTACCCCAATTAGCATGTGTTACTATTCAGAGTTACACATTGCAATAACATCTTACTCAAAATTTCAATAGGTTGTTCAAAGATTATAAAACATAAATGACTTTGCGTAGTTAAATAATACATTGTCATTAAATAATTATAGTACTACATAACTCCAAATAGTAACATGCACAAATTGGGATAATCAGTGTAGTTAGAATAGGTAACCATTTAAGGTCAATAAACTTTCGGTGTTGATCCATTTTTTCATGCCTTTTAAAACAAAATGCCAAAAGCCAATGCCAAATGCACAAAGAGCTCAATGTTGGTTCTAGATATGTCTTGTCTGAATGTAAATGGGGAATAAGTAAGGGTCGATCATGTGGAATTGAAGGTAGGTGGTCTATGGCTGGGGCGAAACAACCTGTACACTAGTTCCTTGGAGGCAAGGGTTTAGGCATCCAACAAGGAACGAGTGTATGGGTTGGTTCGCCCAAATCGGTGGTCTATGGGTCCTATTCATGCAATTTCTATTCATGCGGGTCCTCACACATGATAAAATAGAATAAATCAACGGTTGTGAGTGTTCGGAGTGCCATGGTCTCCCGGTTTTGTGTTAGGCATACCTCCAAGAAGTGGTTTTTGAGAATAGTCCGAGTGACCATGATACATGATCCATTTGATGCCATGTAGGAATCCATGTAGACTTTACATCCATCTTGCATTCACATACTCCGTTGGTCCCTCAAGCATAGTGTGAAGCGAACTTGGACCGGCTCCACCTTTTCCACCAATGAGAGTGCTTGAAGTATAACGGTCACGGGCTCAGAGTCTCGTGTGTGAAGTGGCCCTAAGTTAAAGCTTAAGTTGGCAAGCAAACCTTGAAGAATGCCTATATATTTTTCAGGTCACCAAAATCCGAATGCATATTGAAGTCTACTTACAGCCTTTGCGAAAATAGGTGTGGCCCCGTGCATGTGATTCTCATTTTGGATCTGTGACAATTATTATAGACGCTTCCAAAATCTTGTAAGTTATAAATTGTACTCGAAAGTTAGTTGAAAACCCGTCACCCAGCTTGTCCAGTTAAGTTTAAGTTGTAGCCTGCCTTTATATATATGGTTGTTGTTTTGCATGTTTGGCAGTAAGGATTGAATATGCAAATCACCTTGCGTCAAATATTGCACTACGGAGTTAATTAAGGTAGAGCCAGCTAATTCCGACCCCTACCTAAATCCATCCCAAAGGGCACCCTCTCATTCCAGAGCAGTGTATATGTTTGACAAAGTTTTTGCAAGTTTTTCACTTTTGACACGCAAAAACTTGCACAAAAAAAAAATGCACGTCAATTGACACACACAATTCAGAAGTTGACACGTACTGTGACTTGTGAAGAAAAAAAAACACACGTCAATTGACACACTAGAAATTGAAATGACACATATTACTAGGCAACTTAAGTACTATAAAATGCAACTCAAGTATCCGGAAAACATAACCCATAACAGTAGGAGAACTTCCTACACTACTTAAGTTTAACCTTGTTCTTGTAATTTCCTTTGTAACCGGGAAGGCTATACAACTGAGATGATGATTAGAGAGGTGGTGGAGGCTAAGTACAAGGCCGATAAGACCATTGTTCTTGGTCTCTTGCGGATGTATTTCCATGATTGTTTTGTGCAGGTATGTGAATGAACAATTTGCCCCAGCAAATCTCAAAGAGTGATGCTTTGGCTTGTTAGATATTGGGTTAATTATGAGGCGTCTCAGCTTGACATTGGGATGATTTGAGGTAGACTTTGCATAGTGTAGAGATCCCCTTTCAAATTGTGTTTAATGTACAATCCATTTTAATCCGGGAATGGACCTATGTTTGGTCGTACAAGCACGAATTTGGGAAAATTCTTGAGGGAATCTGCAAGAAATCTTTAGTTGAGTTATGAAAACAATACATGAGATCGTGTTATTCATGTATTGGCAATTGATGGGCCCAATGAACTACAACAATTCATATTATTGGGTGCATCTTATGTGCAAAGAGTTGTTCATGCTTTGAATGATCGTTTCCCAAACCTTCTAGTATTCAATGCAGCCAAATTTTTCAACCCTTGTAATTATCCAAGCGATGATAGTGACTGAATTACAAATTCCAAATTGTGGCTCAAAAGGATATTATTGAAGTTTCAATACACTGAAGAAGAAAGTCACATGTGTAAGGGAGAAATCCTGGAATTTACGGAAACACTTCGACATGAGTGTGAGAACAAAATGATTTTTGAGGCTTAGCGCATGTGTGGTAGCAATTTGGAATGGCACACAAATTGGCCTAAACTTATGCAACTTTGGCATAAAATCATACTCATTCCATCAAGTATAGCTATTTGCAAGAAAGGATTTTCCAAACAAAATGCAATCAAAAGCCACTTGTGCAATAGGTTGAACTTGAAGACCCTTGATGCTCTTATGCAGGTCTCTCTTTGTGGGCTTGAAGTGGACGCAATGGATTGGGCTATCATCTTCAACATTTAGAGAAACATGCGAGACTGAAGGATACTTATGCTCGATTGATAGTTTTTTTGTTACAAATCAAGATTGTATTTTGATTATTCATAATATTAATTTTTCTAAATAATTGTGTAACCCAAAATTGAGGTGACATTTTAGAATAAAATGTATATGTCAATTGACATTCATTTTTGTTTTTGGAAACGTCATGTGACACTTTGGATTTGAAGTTGAACGTCAAATGAAATTTGTCAAACATACACACTGTTCCAGAGTATTTATGCAACCTAAATTCGTCCCACTGTAAGTACGTAGCTCAAGGGTCATGTATCGATTGTGTTGACTACAATGATTATCCATAACAGTGTTATGTGGGACTAACAGTATTCTATAGAATATTCCATCATTCAGGCTGAATGTGAGGAATATTATGCATAATATTGTCAGTCCCACATAACATTGTTATGGATATGAATAATGTTATGTCCCATTTAGTGCATGGGATACTTTTTTTGAGACAGAAGGCCACGTGCATGGGATACTAATTCCCACAACATGCATTATTTTGCCAAATATGAAAAGTAGTGGGGGCTGAAACTTTGACTAAGTGATACATGTTCACTTACCATACATTCAAGAAATTGAGTGTGTGTTCTAAGGTGTTTGTAGAGTGCACAATTTGCTTTGGTGAGGTCGAAGAGGCTTCTTTTTCTACTCTTTTCAACCGGCACTACTCACTCCCGAGGCATCTTCTAACACTAAGAAATTGAAAAGAGCTTGCGTTGGGAGTTTCTGGCACTTTGACACTTTGGGCTCCCAAAACCCTAGATCTTTTGGTGGCACTAGTTTCATTGCGGAAAGAAACTTAGTATCACCTTCATTAATTTCCCACATGCACTACTAGCTCGCCCTGAATGGGATAATCAGTGTAGTGAGGTTGGGCATTGGTTGGACATGTCAACAACTACTTCGGGTCAACAAAGGCTTATTAGAAAATGTAGTTAGCTAGGTTCAATGATGCATGATGCATGAGATGATGGATAGCGCCGAAGTCAGTAAGTGGTGTGTTGGCTTGCAAATGGATTAAGCCATATGGGGTTTGGTTCATAGGGTTTACATGGGTGGTTTGAGGTCACATGCTAGAAATGAGGACAAACATATTACCCTTATTACCCCCCCCCCAATGTTTTGTGTGTTTGCAAAACTAGGTACAACGTGAATTTGCAAGCTAGCTTTTTATAAATTATCAATGAAGCAAAATATGGGCACAAAGTTGAAGAACACATATGTATGGTTGGACCTTCTCTATAAGGTCACGAGCTTCAAAGCAAAAACTCAAGGAAATTTTTTCACAAATTGAGGATGACATTACTTTGCATGGACTTTTTTTTTTGTAGAAGTGTTCATCTTATGAAAACTTATGACACATTTTAAAATACGTAACATAATATGATCACATATATAGAGCGTGAACAACATTTTTTAATGAATTGAAAACTTTTCATCTGGTTCATCAAGGTGATGTTTTGTTTCTACTAAATTCCATGCATACATAATCATCTTGATGATACACATGCTAAATTTTAAATGAAATGATACAATTTTTATTTTTATGAATTATTTAAGTTCAATTATTTTTAAAACAATATTTAGATAATGTCAACTTTTTATTGTATTTTGTTCATTTGCATGAATAGAGACAAATATTCCCAATAACGTTTCTTTGGAGATAAACATAATTTTTTTTCTGGGCACAAATTGAAACAAATCTAGTTGCAAAGATAAGATACAAACACCATGAGAGAACTACAAGCCATGGGGACTCAAGAAATAATGCCCATCCAGGGCCTGACCTTCCAAGTAACCACTAAATTGCTATGAGTAACAATGAGACCTTTGACGCCCCAAACCTTATCAAATTCTCTAAGAACACCTTCATAAGCAACGTCCGGAATTTTTTCCAAGTCCTAAAGGGTCAATTGCCACTCAGATTTACCATAGTCAATTAGAGAGTCCCACACAACTTGATGTGTTATTTTCTATTGGACATTGGGTAACATTAAAAACCAAGTCAATCCATTGACGCCAGATGATCCACGGGAGGCCACCCCTCAAGAAAAACCAAACACAACTAAAAGGTTTTAGTGATTTGCTAAGAGGCCGATAAAAAAGGCATTGCATCATTGGAAAACACTTTTGGGGACCAAGGTTACATCTTTCGGCAAAGAGTTGCCAAATAGTGTTAGCCACATAGTGCAAGTCATGTTGAGCCAATAGACAACTAAAAAAATGTGTTCCGCCAATTCCACCAACGGCAGGCCGCAATGGGGACAACTTTTGTCCATCTCCACGGAAATGTGATTGCGACATTTGTTTACCGTTAGATAAACACAATTTGAAGATTGATCTTCAATAGTTTTTATGGTAGAGTGATTCCGTTGGGAAAAACATACACTAGTTAAAAGGTTAGCCATGAGCTTAATAGAGAACCAACGATAGTATTGTAAACCCAAATCCACTGATCAGAACATAGTGATAAAGCAAACCTTGCACATTCCCCAAACAAATTATTTTTTTATTTTTTTATTTTTATTAAATTCTCCAAAAAAACCTTCCAAATGCGTGCTTAAGGTAGATACACAAAAACAATGAAAATAAGTTGATTTGGCCATAAATGATGACTTTAAATTTGTGCAATATTTCTCAGAGATAGAGTAGATAAAATGATGAGGAATGCAAGTTTTTTTGTAATTTTATTCATAGTAAATAATTAACTACATTCTCCCAAAGCGGCAAGTAAGTCAAACCTCTTATTTGTATACAAGAGTCTCCCTAATATGACCATCAAAATATCCTACTTTGCAAACAAATGCACACAAAATGGTGAAATCAATGGCACCCAAAAGTGATCACAAGTGGTGTGAAACATCACCAATCCATCCAATCACTGCATCCCACTTCTCATTGCATCCTTTTTGGAGGCCCACTTTTATGATTAGCCATTTTAGGTCCACACAATAATCATTCTACCCCTAGTCTAGTGTACCAATAATGGCCATTCACCATTTTCGGTTCTTCTACATTAGAGGGTAGTACCCCCGAGCTCAAAAGCACAATGTGGTTTCAAATACCATTAGGGGTTAAGGTTGTGACAAGCTGACTCAAGGGTAGGACGGGCCAGGAAAAAACTAGGTGTGGACGGAGTAAGGCTATAAAGAATTTACTTTGCAGTTAACTAGGCAGTGGCCTACCAATAGCCCCCCTATATAACGACATTGAGAAGCTACTACATGTGGTGAGAATAATTGCATGCTATATTCAAGTCGTAGTGAGAATTTATTTTTATTGACAATGTGGTTGCATTTGCCAAGGCATACATGCCATGTGTTATATGATTTGGATGCTTTATGTAAGCTAAATCAACCAAAGGGTTGGTTTAAACACCCTCTACCTTCAGTTAGGTTTGTTGGCATGAATGATGATCGTAGTTGCCATGATCACAAAAGGTTGGGCATTCAGGAATATCAATGTTGTCAAATTTGTGTTATGTGCTAAAAAGGAAATGCCAATAATGATTTTGGTCAAATTTGGGAAGAGCCAACATGACTAGTCGCAAAGAGCCCAAAAAGGAAAAGGCGACATTTAGTGGCCGCGGACCATTGCTTTGTCTATAGTTCCTTGTAATGAATCTTGAAGTGAAACTCCTTTCTTTGCTAGGGATTCATGGTGTTTGCAAAAACTCATCCATCATAGTAACCCATAATTTTAGATGAACTGACCCCATAATTGGCATCATAGTCCCACAATCACTTTAGTGAGGCCAAGTTGGAATAAATGGATCCTCAACATGTAAGGGGTTGTTTAAATTGAGTTCCCTTCATCCACGATGGACGAGTTTGCATAGATGTCACGGGCCCCAGGTCTCCTCTCTCCTACATGTACTTATTCATCTTTATGCAATGATCGGGGAGATTTAGAAATTCCTTACAAACGAACTGACTAATATGGACCAAAACCAGGTATAGAAAGGGGTAATTAGACGGGCATCCGATTGATTAGGGGAGCAAGTTGGATATCAACCGGTCTTTGTTTTCAAATAATGGACAATTGGCGGGTTAAATAACTAGGATCCTGGATATTAATTGTCCCCCTTGAGGGCATGGACCGGATTTTAGCCGAGTATGGGGAGGGTCATTGGGGAGAAAGTACTCCCCTCCGCTCGCCATTTTTGGACTCATTCTCAAGCTCCTCTCCTGTACGCTATGCACCGATGCTCTACTGGCTCCATTGGGAAGCTTTGTCGTTGCTCCTCACATTTGCCTTCGTTGCTCGGCCTTGCTAAGGTAGAAATACCCAATCTGGTTAACCACCTTTACCCGTGCACTAGACCGCCGTCATAATAGTGAAGTGCCATTTCTGAAACTGATCATGGCGAGGCGGCAACTTCAATGCGTGTACACTTAGTGTAGCCAATGGGAGTCAAGTTTAATGTACTCATGAGTTAACCGGTGTAGGTGATGTTCTGTATGGAAATGCGGATTACCGTGTTTGGTGTAGGGAGAATCTAGTGAACAAGTAGGGGGTTTGACAACTTTCCATTTTGAAAAATTGTAAGATTTTTTGTACAGGGCAGAGAAATATGAAACAACTTGCATTCTTCATGAATCCTTCTCGTCTATCTTGGAAAATTATTTCATGATTGTAAGACCATATCTTCAATGCGAATCACCTTATTTTCACGGGTTATGGCATTTCTACCTTACTCACCTCGATTTGCTTCTCATCTCCAGTTATTATATTTTCTTTGATGCTCATCTCAAATCATTATATTCTCCTTGCTACTCATCTCAAAATTTATAGGCGTGCCTCATATGCACCAGTGTGTATCTCATTTGCAAGTGTCTTGTTGCACCTTCGGTTATCATGTGCAAAGATCTCACATTTTATGTTTTCTATAGCAAGATAATTGATCCTTTACCGGTTGATGATCCCCTAGTGATATTTAGGCCATAAAAAACAAAAAACAAAAGCTAACAACAATGTTGAACTAACGGGAATGCGAGCCCGTTGGTCCTATTTCATTCAAGAGTTCCCTTGGCACAAGATAGGGTTTCTTGCCTACCTTGCGATAGGAATAGCTCTATTGTTTCACTAGTAGTATCATATAGTAAATAGTCCTCTTGGATCTCTCATATTATTTTAAATTTTTAACATATACACACACACACACACACACACACACTGGCACACACACTTATATATTTGGTTGAGTGGTGGGATGGGAGTTAGTTTGTTGTCAAGTTTTCATTTATGTAGATTTAGATTTGTTAGGTATTTTATGGCTATTTGGTAGGGGGATGTGAAAGTTTTTTTAGGAGGTCGATGCTTCTTGTATGAATGGCTCCTCTTTCACCTACCGTAATGACGATTAAGGGTGCAACTTGCCAACCTTGTGCTTTACTGGCTTCTATTAGTGGCTTGTGTTTATCAGTTTTTGTTTGTATGGGTTGTTTGACATATTAGTCATGGGTGAATGTGAGCTCTATAATGAAGATTGTGTGGTAAGGAGATGGGTGAATTGGGCCTTGTTGTTTGTGGGGGGCGCCTTGTATGTCTACAATGTATGGTCAAAGGTTTGAAAGGCACGTGCATCGGGTGTTTTGGCAGGTACGTTTTAGCATCCATGGGGGGATGGTGTTTTCTTGTGGTTTACCTTGTTGGTTACTGGCGTTGGTTAGAGTGCAATGTCTTGTGTGGTTGCATGATTTGAGGAGGTTTGTTATTTGGTGGGTGGCGGCTTTGTGTCTTGGTATTCTAAGGCCTTTTAAATATTTGTTTTCGCATAATGATAGTAGGTGTGGCCATGTGTCTCGATCATTCTTGTGGCATAACGTGTAGTTTGGGTGGGTGTGTGGTAGGCCAAAATAGGTTCGTCCTATGGTTGCCCATATATTGTGCAAATTAAATTTTAGCAATTGTGTTATTTGTGTGTTTCAAAAGTGGTTAGCAACTTTGAAGTGAATTTCTTTGTTTGTTACCCATTTTCTATGAGAATTTTTTGGCATGTTGAAGTGTGATTCTATTGTGTTCACTTTTGATGTAGGATTGTAGATTGGGTCGGTGGTCTGTTGGGGGGGATTGGGTAGGAGATTCTCTTGATGGGGGTAGGTGGTGGTGGGGTTTTGGTGATCATGTTGTTGATGCCCTTGGATAGTGATTTGAGTTTTGGTTGAGGCCCTGAGGGTTGTTTTAGTGTTGCATGTTTTTGTGGTGTGTTGGTTTGTGTAAAAACCATCTATGATGTTGATTAGTGTTTAGTTGTGTCCCCCTTGCTAGAGAAGTTGGCACGGTTGTTGATGGGGTGTAGACCAATATTAGTCATGGATACATGCATTCTAGGTCTAATGTGGTTGGGGTTTGTGGTTGGGTTTCTCCTTTGAGGAATATGTCTTTATTGAAGTCACCACTAATGAATATGGTGGCCATTGGGTTTTAATTTTTTTTTATCAACGATGGTTTTAATTTGTTGACTTAATGTCTTAAATTAGGTGGAGATCTTCATGGTGGGGGGGCATGTATAAATGTATGAGTATTATGGTTGTAGTGGTTTGTTGTGGATTTGGAGGAGTTGTAGGTATGGAGATAGGTATAGTGGCATGTTGAGTTTTAATATGTTTTCTTTAGAGTGTATGGGTTTGTGGATCATGGTGAGTGATCCCCCCTAGTTGGGATAGAAGGGGGTGGATGGTCTTCGCATACATGTTTTAGGTAATTTGTATTGTTATATATGATATTGTAGTTCGGAAATATGTTGTCTATGTATTTTGTGGATTTATATTTTTGGAGTTTGGTTTCTTGGATGTGTATGATTTTGGGTGGAGTGGGACAAACTTGGATCGTATCTATGAGCCATGGGAGGTTTGATATGATGTGCCATGTGTTCCACGTGATCATTGTGAGGGAGTTGGGGGTGTGAATTGTTGGAGTATGAATGGTGGCTGGTGTGACATGGTGGTTTGGGTTTTGTTTATGTTAGTAACATGGTAATGGGTTTGTGTTCTTGACAAGCTCTTTGATGAGGTTTAATGAGATGAATGGTAAATATTTTGCGAGGGTGTGGATGTTTAGTTGTTCTTCTTTAGAGATTTTGTGGTTTATGAGCGTAAAGTCAATTTGTATAGTGGGGAGTTGCAAGTCCGAGGATGAGATGTGTGTGGAAGGGGGGGGAGGGAGGCCTAGGTATTCGTAAGGATTGTTGGGTAGATGTTGGAGTCTTCTTAGTTTTATCAAGCATCTAGGGTCTAGTCTTGCCACTAGGCTTGTATCACATTGTGTGGGGATTGGGCTAATGACAAATATGAATATGAATATGAATATGAATATGAATATGAATATGAATAGTAGGATGTTGTGTCTTTAGAAGGTGCTTTATCACTACAAGGAATGGGGGTCCTTTCCCACATCGAAATGACACATAAATGACAGTGTTTGCAAAACATTGTCATTTATGTGTCATTTTGATGTGGGACGTTGTTTTTGTCTTTGTTGATATTCTTTGGGAAATCCTTGGAGGATCTTTGT
This sequence comes from Polytrichum formosum, assembly GCA_964035585.1. NCBI lineage: Eukaryota > Viridiplantae > Streptophyta > Polytrichopsida > Polytrichales > Polytrichaceae > Polytrichum > Polytrichum formosum. Next base: position 72,234,369 of record OZ037935.1, on the reverse strand, counting down.
GATTGGACCAAGATTAGGGTGAATGTCTCCACATCGGAGGATGAGGCTTGGGTGGTCTAGTATGTATATGGTGTGTTTGGTGTATTTAGGATGTTTGTAATGTGGAATGTTATTGGAGTGGGTTGGTGGGCAATTGTGTGTCTTTGTGGTGTGGTAGTATGTTGTGGGTTTTGGAGTTCTTGGGGTTGGATGGGTGGTGGTGGGTTTTGGTGTATTGGATATTTTGGTATGTCGTTCTCATGTAGTACCATAGGTTGATGGTAGACTGGGAATTGTTTCCAAATAAATAATTAAGTAATTAAAGGCTTATGCGGTCTACAAAATTATTTATGAAAAATTAGGTAAATATGTATAAATATATTTATTTATTCAGGCACATGGCATACCCTACATACAAATCCGTATAAGGTAATATATTTTTCATTCATTCATTCAAGTACGTGATATTAGCCTTGAGGGTTTAGGTTACGCTCTGTTAATCAAGGTTGTGAAAAATGTTATATGTTGTTTTGTGCTCATGTCCGGTAAAGGTTGTTTGAGAATTTGCTAGCATGCCAAGAGCCAAAGGCAAATTGGTCGTATGCTCCATCCCATTGATAAGGACAAGAGATTATTCAAAGTTGCAAGTGATATTGAAGTTTTGACTGCTTAAGTCGAGTGTGATCGCCTTGGGAAGATTGAAGAATTTCCTATAATTTAGGCATTTTGATGATTTCACTCAGGCCATCTAGCCCAATAATTTCCAAAAACATGAGGCTTAATTCTTTTGAACTATTTTCCATCCAACTTGCTATCAACCTACAATATGCTATATGCAAAGATTGAGGCGCGTGTTTATGATTTTTTCTTGGTGGGGAGCTGAAAGTTGTTTGTTATATTTGTGTTGAGTAGTATAATTATGAATATAATCAGTTTGGCAATATTTGTGCGAATGATGGGTGTGTGTTTATGAAGGAGTTGTTTTGTGCAATATGAGGTACAAGTGGGAGAGTAACATGGTTATTAATTGTTAAACCATATACCTTGTTGGAGCATTGCTAAGATGCATAGAATTTTTTTGGTCTATCTATTGATAAGTACATGAATCAAGCAAAACACAAGCAAAAAGGTCCAATGATGGTAAACTAGATGCCAATGTTTATCGATTAAAATCGTTGCAGCTTTGATGTTGATGATAGTTGGGTCTGCATGGGAGACTCAATGGGGCTACCAATGGGAGTAATGGGGTTGTTTGGTTGTTGGTCAAGGTTGGGGGGGGGGCATACTTCAGGGAGTGTAGTGGCCAAGTGTTGGACTATTCCTTGCATCCATTGGTTGGACAATTGGAATCCGTGTGCCAATGCTCCCATCAAGTTGTGTAGTGATGTGGTTTTGTGGTGAAGAACTTTGGTTTCCGTCTTCACCCGTCGGTTGGTGTTGAGGTTGATGCATGAAGCTAGTGTGGCTAGTTTCCCGTCAAGCTTCTCCCCCAGTTCCTACATTGTCTTGGTGAATCTCCTTTTCATGATGGTCAAATTGTTGATTGCAACATTAGTCATGGTTTTAATTTTCTCTGCGATTGCTTCATGTGCCAATGTTTGGGTGAGTTGGACGACGGTGTAGTTTGGTTCATCTTCGACATTACTCCTTTTATGACGTTTGAAGTCAACTCGCTGTCCTGGTGGATTGGAGGAGCCATTCCGTATATATCATTGCAATTAGGCATTGCACATAACACCATCCGGATTGTTTGTCCTCTGCATGTTGGCAAGTATTGCTAAAAATGACGTTGATGATGTTGTCCTCCCTGAAGAACCTCTTGATTATTTCTAGAATCATTGTTTGTGATTATTTTTGTAGAAGATTGTTGACCACTAAAGTTGTGTTAACCCTTAAAGGACATATGCTTTCCCGATACCACACCCAAAATATATTTTAAAATTCATTTTAAGCATGATTAACCAATTAATTTACATAGGCTCTATTCTAAAGAAGTATAGATCTTGCTAAGGTGCTCGATTTGGCATTCTAAAAACCCCATTTGGTGCAATGGAGTAGAAGTTTTGAACAAGATTCTCCCAAAATAATACCAAGCCCGTGGGGCTTGCATTGTCCTTTAAGGGTTAATTCAAAACTTTGATGCATGTTGAAGGTGGAGCATTAGATTGCTCATAATCATAGAAATGTAATACTAGAAGGAATTGTAGAAGGTAGAGCATTAGATTGCTTGTAGTAAATAGGAATGAAATGGAAGAGGTATGATAAACAATAAGGTTAGAATAAGGCCACAACGTTGGTCTGTAGAGGGATAATTATTATCCCATACTGTTTGTATGAACCAAAGATAAGAAAGAAGCAATAAAAGGCAAAGCAAGGAGAGCATGAAACCATCTCCAAGCATTGTTCATATGCCTTTGTATATGTGTTCTTGCTTGTGCAATCTCATTTCTAGTCCTATTGAGTTCCAAAAGGTTATGGGCCCACACATGCAAGTGAAGAACCTAGATATTTGATTGTTTTGAAGTTACGGAGTGGATCTTGAGGGTTGGCAATTTGAAGCTTTGGTGGTTGAAGGTGTCCAAAGGCACATTTGGTTCATGTGAGTGTTTCTTTGTGTTTTTCTTTTGCTTGAATGTATGTTTGAAGTAAAGAGTGACGACTTGAATGGTTTGAAAGCATTTGCATTCATTTTAGAGCATTGAAGGTGTTTAGGGTTGAAAAACATGTGACTTTGAGTGTTTTGAGTGTTGAGAGGTTTATTTGAAAGGTTTGGAGGCATTTAGATTTCAAAAATATCTTACTTCTGAGCCTTGAGTGTTGAAAGGCTTATTTGAAAGGTTTGGAGATGTTTAGGCTTCTAAAGCATGTGATTTAAGTGTTTTGAGTATTGAGAGGTTTAGAGATGTTAAAACTTTAGAAGCATCTACCTTGAGTGTTTTGAATGTTAAGACGTTTATTTGAAAGGTTTGGAGATGTTTAGAATTCATGTGACCTAAGTGTTTTGAGTGTTGAGAAGCTTATTTGAGACATTTGGAGGTGTTTAAACTTCCAAAGCATTTAACTTGAGTGTTTTGAGTGTTGAAAAACTTATTTAAGAGGTTTGGAGTTGTTTAGATTTCAAAAGCATATGACTTTAGTGTTTTGAGTGTCTAAGAGTTTACTTGAGAGGTTTGAAGGTGTTTAGAATTCAAAAATATATGACTTGAACGTTTTGAAGGTTTAAAGGCTTATTTGTGAGGCTTAAGTGTTGAAAGGCTTGTTTGAAACCATTCAAGGTGTTTTTGAGTTGAAGGAAGTGTTGTTTGAATGCCTTGAGTGTGAAAAGACTTATGTGAGTGTATTGAATGTGATTTGAGATCAAGAACATCTTACTTGAATGATTGAAGAATGCAAAAGGGCACCTTTGAGAGAAAATACACTCATTTGAGTGAATTAAAAATTAACTTAAGAGATTAAAAAAATCCTAACACACATTTGAGAGCGAGTGGACTCATTTGAGGTATGAGAGATTTGATTTGAGTGATTAGAGTATCTCTAGGTAGTTTGGAGAGGAAGTGGACTTATTTGAGGTGAAGAACATATAATTTGAGTGATTTGATAGTTCTAAGGCATATTTGAGAGCAAATATTTTTATTTGTGGTCAATAAAATCTAATTTGAGAGATTTAAGAGTCCAAAAGCCCGATTGACACTACGAGAGCATTTTAAAGTTGAAATGGACCTTATTTGAATGCATTGGAGTGGAAGCACAAAATTTGAAGGCAAGAGGCTTCGTTGGAGATTGAAAGGAAGTCATTTGAATGCATGGAGTTGAATGGATACATATAGAGAGCGAGGGGATGTATTTGAATATGAGTTGAGTGTTTGAAGGTTTCTTTGAGGGGCATTGAATGTATTTGGAGTTTGAAATGATTTGACTTTGGTCATTTGAGTGTTGAAACGCTCACTTGAGAGATAGGCTAGTCATTTGAGTTCAAGAGGATCATATTTGAGTATTTTAAACAATTTAAATATTGGAAAGGGCATTTGAGGGATAAACTAGACATTTGAGCTCAAGAAGAGCTAACTTGAGTGTTTTGGGTGATTTGAGTGTTGGAAAGCACATGTGAGGGATAAGGATAATCACTTGAGGTTAAGAGTAGCATAATTGAGTGTTTTGAGTGTTTCAAGTGCCATTTAAAAGAGAGGCTTGCCATTTGACCTCAAATACATGTGACTTCCTTGGTTTGAGGGTAAAAGTGTTTTATTTAAGGTATTGGGGGTACAATAGTGCATTTTGAGAAGAAAAAAACTGCTCATTTAAGAGCACTAGGGCTTAATTTGCAAGTTTTGAGCGTACAAACTCATTCCTTAAGCGGAAGATGGCATATGTTGAGAGCAAAGAAGCTAGAGTCATAGACAAGTTTCACCCAAAAAAAATTAGACTTTGAAATTTCAAAATGGAGATGGTTTTGGCTTTCAACCTTTGGAAAATTGTGGACGGATCCGAGAAGGCTTCACCTTCCAATGTGATTCCCAAAATGTTGAAAGAGTACCAAAGGTGCGTCAAAAAAACCATTTCCATCATCAACTTCAATTTGGCGGACAACCAACTTGTGCATATCAAAAGTTGCAAAGGATTGGCGGAGGTGTAGAAGACCCTTTGCAATATTCACGAGACAAAGAGTTTGTCCAACATTCTCTTTGTTCACTGCAAATTCTTCAAGTGCAAGATGTAAGAGGGCGACGATTTGTTAGACCATGTGAACAAGGTCAAAACGCTTGTGGATCAACTCGTGTGTTTGGAGGTGCATGTCTGGGAGGAAGACATCATGTCTTTGCTCAAAAGTTTGCCGACGTCATACGAGCATTTGATCACCGTTTTGGAGATGATGCCGGTGAAGGAATTGACAATAAAGTATGTGACGGCACATTTGATGCACGAAATTTCGAAGCGCAAAGAGAATAAGCCTAAGGCGAAGACGTGGCGATGGTGTCGCATCAAAGCAAAGCGCGTGATGGACCTTCGCGGCAAGGCATAAGGACGTGCTTCATGGCAATTGCGACAAACCGGGGCAAAATGCGCGATTTTACTATAAAACAAAGAAAAATAAGATGAAAAATACAAAAAAATGCAAAAGATAAGAACGAATTCGCATTTATAATGCAACACGGAGTACATTCGAGGAGTGTTTACAAATGGATCGTGAATTTGGGAGCCACAAAGCACATGAATTTGCATAACACCCCACTCGACACCTACGAGGTAATTACTCCACGCAATATGTTTTTGGGTGATGATATCATGGTTGAAGCTATCGGCATGGGGTCCATTATTATTAAAGTTGAAACAAGAGGCAAAACAAATAGAATTTGCATTACAGATGTGTTTCACGTGCCCAAGTTGCAAGCCAACTTGCTCTCGGCGAGCAAACTTTTGTCAAATGGGTTGAAGGTGCGATTTCACGTAAACGAATACATTGTGGGAGGTGCGAACGGTGACGTGGTTGCAATAGCTCGACGTGAAGGGATTTTGTACCAAATGACCTTCATAGAGGTATATGGAGCGGATGCAGTCAACTCCGTGCGTTCACATGTGAGGGGCGGTCCGATAGAGCTTTGACACCGCTGACTTGGACATTTGGATGTGAGGAATGTTTATGCACTCCAAAGCATGATGAGAGGCATGAACCTAGGTAAAACCTATCGTCCCTCTTCTATATTGGTTTGCGAAACATGCACAAAGGGTATGCAATATGCGGCAATGTTGGGCAACGATGCAAAGAGGCAAGTAATAAAACACCTAGAGATTGTGCATTCGGGTATTTGTGGCCCAATGAGGAATATGTCCCTGGGAGGCGGAAAGTATTTTGTCACTTTTGTTGATGATTTTTTGAGAAAAGTGTGGGTTTAGTAGATAAAATCCAAAGAGTAGTGGTTTGAAAGGTTTAAGGAGTTTCAAGCATTTGTAGAAATGCAATTAGAACACGAAATCAAGGCGTTTCGTTGAATGAACAGAGAAAACTCCATTTTGAAAAAAAATTAAGTTTTTATTATGGAACACGGCATTGAGAGCACGCCTCAATATATTGGACCAGCGGAGTGTACAAATCAAACCATTGTCAAAATGAAAAAGTGTATGCTCGAAGCTCAAGAAATCGTTTTGGGCGGAAGTTGTGGAAAATGTGGTTTATACACTAAACCAATGTTCAACGAGGGCCTTGCATTTTGTCACACTCGAAAAATCATAGAACGGAAGGAGGCCTTATGCTATGTTACACTTGAAAAATCATAGAACGGAAAGAGGCCTTGCGTTGCACACATGCGTGTGTTTGAAAACATTACTTTTGCAATGGTTCTGGATGAAAAGAAGGGCAAGCTCAATGCAAAAGATATCAAATGCGTGTTTCTCGGATATTGTGAAGGTATGAAGGCATATAGGCTGATGTGTTTGGAAATAAATAAAATCATAAAAAATATAGATATTGTATTTATTGAAGATAGTGGGAGTATTTGAATCAATTTAGAGATGTGTCCAAGTGGGAGAAATGAAGGCCCAACAATGGTGGTGGTGGACAAATCATCCAAATCACCTTTGGTCAATGGCGGTGGACAATTTGTAGATGACAACGAGCAAGTGGGAGGTAATGAAATTGCAATTGAAGAGGCACGTGAAGAACTGGCAAATGACGACATTGTTGTTGAGGGATTCGGCGATACCCCACGAGTGACAAATTCTTGGAAAATGATGGAAGAACTACATTTTGCCTCAATGTGGTTAGCAACGCGCCAATGTGGCAATATTTGAAGCCCCTTTGAGTTGGAATGAAGCAATTTGGCATAATATGTTAAAACTTATGGGTAATGTTAGAACTTCACTATATAGGGCTGAAAAAGTAGGAAACTCAATAGCATTACAAATATTTGACTACTCGTAAAGCAGGAGTGTTGAGGGTGAAGCATTAGATTGCTCATAGTCATAGAAATGTAACATTAGAGGAAATTGTAGAAAGTAGAACATTAGATTGTTCATAGTCAATAGAAATGGAATGGAAGAAGCACGAGAGACAATAAAGTTAGAATAAGGCTACAACGCTTGTCTGAAAGGAATAAGAGTTATCCCATATTGTTTGTATGAACCAAGGGGGAGAAAATTATTTTTAAAAAAACCAAGGAGAGCATAAGACCATCTCACTCCAAACATTGTTCATATGCCTTTGTGTATGTGTATATGCTTGTGCATGTGCAATCTCATCTCTAATCCTACTGACTTCAAATAAATTTGTAGATGTGATGATGGTGGTTTTTTTTCTAAGAACATGTATAGCACAAATTATTATTTTTTGTGTAAGAGATGCAAGATCTCAATGTCACTCCTTTTAACAAGGAGACATGCTACCATATTTGAATTTGCACTAGTCATATGATATTTATGTTGTGTATCTAGTGAGATTAGGGGTGCAAAATTTCGTGACATCAACATGATTTGCAATAGCAATGGGCAAGACTTGATTGAGGCCTTGGCTTTTTTGAAGGGCTCTACAATTATTGTGTGTGAGGCTTTAAAGATGCGATTTACAGTGACTTCCAAAACTGAGTACAAACACAACATATTGAAACTCAACAAACAATGTAAGGGAATTGGATGCACCAAAAATGAAACCATAAATTGCATAGGATTACCATTGCAATCAGTCATACTTCCATGGGAATTGAGGCCTATTACACACAAGTATGCATGTACAAACAAAAAGTAAAGTGAAATTCAATCCAAAACTCAGTTTTGCTCACACAAGTTGGAAGAAAGTTAAAAATTTGTCCACCTACCCTTAGCAGCTATAACAGCTGCAATGCGCTTAGGCATGCTCCTATACAAGTTCTTACACTCATTGGGAGTAATTGAAGCCCAACAATCCTCAACATGCTCCCACAATTCTAACATTCCTTTGGGAGGTCTCTCATATTGGTTTAGTCGACGTTTTAAAGTTGCCCACAAGTGTTCGATCGGATTCAAGTCTGGAGATTGCGCCGGCCACTTCAAAACAGTAAATTCTTGCGAATTCAGCCAACGGCGCACACTCTTGGATGTATGTTTCGGGTCATTATCATGTTGAAAAATCAAATTGGCAGGATCCAAATTGTATGCATGCAGCGTATGAATCAACTCTCGCTCTTAAATTTCTCTATACATGTACTGATCCATTCTTCCCTCAATCCTACACATCATACCAGGGCCACTCGGAGTTATGCAACCCCACATCATCACTCCCCCACCTCCAAACTTGACAGTTTGTTGCACCATTCCAACACTTCTACTCTGTCCATCACGAAACCAACACCAATTGTGACCATCAGAGCAAAATCGGTTGATTTTTTGTTTCATCGGAGAATACTACACTATCCCAATCATCATCAGTCCAATGGCAATGACGTCTAGCAAATTCTAATCGTCCCTTAATTTGAAGAAGCGTGAGATTTGGTTTTTTTTGCTTCACTTTACATTTCAAACCTGCTTTTCATAACACTCTCCTCACAATACTATTGCTCATACCAACATGAAGCTCTTCTCTCAAGTAATTTCCAACTTTGTGTGCAATTTCTAAGCCACCCACAATGATTTCTCTCACACAAGCTCTACGATCAACTGCATTGTACACATGTGGCCTACCACCAAAACTGTGATTGACATCACTCAATTCACTCAAATGTTGCTTACGAAATTGTGCAACCCAACTTTGGGATACCTGTAAGTCTCTAGCAACATTTCTAGTACTTTCACCCCTCCTCAACTTCTTTAAAGTAGCTTCTTCTATTTGCTTTCTACCAGCAGCAGAGAGAGACCTCAATGAAACCATTTTGCTCAATTTGCATACACAATGTGCACTGAATGGGGACACAATTATAGATGTGAAGGCCAAGAACATGCCCACCCAAAAAATCGGACCCAGAAAACCACTTGTACATGTCAGATTTGTAGCATTCATTGCGTAATCCAAGTGTGAGCATAACTGAGTTTTGGAGCTAATTTACTTTGATCTAGATCTTTCTCAAATTATCTTGCATTGCTGGACTTGTAATTTGGTAGCCACATCATTTACATGCATGTATACTTGAGCCGTCAACTGATTTGGCATTAAATGCAATAAATTATAAAATATGAATGGCTAAAGGTAGACTAGGCTTTTTCGTACTCAGTTTTGGCAGTCACTATAAGAACAACCACATCTTGAATGTAGTTAAGGTCTTGGAACCTATCAACATGCCCACACGGCAAGTTGGATACCCTTTGTGCTCATTATAGAGTGCTATGAGAGTTTCATGGTAAGACAACTTCACACCTTTGAAAAAACCAACAGCAATAAAGCAAGTTCTTTATCTTCAAGTTACATGCAACTTTGGGCCAGATTGGGGCCAGGGAGATGGACTCTTTATACCACATACATACTACACATGAGTGTAAGGAGGGATATTATTTGAGACATTAACGTACATGGTATACATAAAGGAGAGGTGTTATTTCTCTCTTGTGTGTACATTTAGAAAGGCTATTAATCTTGAAGTATAGGTAGATGTACAAAAAGGGGACTCTGAGGTGTAGAGAAAAAATTGATAATAGATATGTTAATGTCATCCAATACACATTTTCATCAATTGTTGTCATATTCCTTATAGTCCTCAATAATTACCTTGTTCATTCTTTTTAGGGTTTGCATTTGGGTTCTAGTTTTTTCACACATGACGCTTTTGAAGCACTCATGGGCTCCCTTGAGTTTTTCTCTACAAATTAAGGCTAAGTAATTGTGCTCTTGTCTCTGTTTGTTTGATGCAATCATTGAGTTACATGCTATGGATGAAAAGTAATGTTCAATGATTTTCTCATTGGAAAGTGAAAGTGAATTTTAGATGTAATAAATGCCTATTTAATTCATAATTGCATTTTGTATACTTAGTAGAGGCATTTATTATATTAAATCAAAAGGCTAAGTATAAATACATGAGTCTATTTTCTTGCACGTTGTTAGTACGTACACGTTTGTTTTTCCCTACAACCCTCTCGTATATAGGGGGTTTAATTGCATAGTAACCTAAACACATTATTTGAGTGTCCAACAAAGAGTCCACCGCCCAGGAATTGGGGTGACAAGTCCTTCAAGGATTTGTGGGCAATGGTATGACACGCTTAAGAGAAAATATGAAAAATTGGTTGGTTTGCTTGAAATTGTTTGTGTGCAATGTGTAAGCATTGCTAGTTGTGAGAGGGCATTCTTGGTCCAAAATCACATCAAAACAAAACATCCTAACCAAATGCTAACAAAGAACCTAGAGAATGTGCTTTGAGTAGCACTAGGAGGTCCAATCCATGGTTGCCATCATATTTTTATAGAGGCCATGTGTATGTGGACGAACTACACAAAATTTGGATACCTCTTCTCCCATATTGAAAGGTATTTGTCTTGATTTGGAGGCGTTGAAATCGATGAGTACCCTTAAGTTGCTTTTAAAATTATAGTGTATGGTATTTATATATTGACATGTATGTTAGAGTTTGTGTACCAATTCTTAGCCCTCTTAGATCACGATATCATCAACCATCAATATGTACAATTGGGATGAACAGTAATGTTTTTTTTCATATATTCTAAAGTAATATCTTTTGAATTTTGTTTGTTTATTTGTGAATTATGGTAGTTTTGTTTTCATATGTTGTAGTAACTAATCCATGAAGTGAAGAAGGTTTTATCCTTAGATGTTCTTTGGTGGTTGATGACGTTGGGGTTTAGAGGAGTTGGGAGTCCTGGCCCCCAACTGGTGGGGGTCTTTGCCATGTTCAATAACTAACAAGGATATTGGGGATGAATTTTGACATCTTTGGGTTTTTCCCCCTATCTGGATGATAAAACCAAAAACAAAAACAATCAATTTTCTAACTATCTAGTTTTCTAGGAACGGGTTTTTAACCGAGAAGGGGGTAAACAAGTTGGGGAAGTGAACCAAATTTGTTCTAGATGATTAGGCTCCAACCGACAACCTTGCCTCCTCGACCAACTCGAAGGCCGTCTAGGGGGTTCTTAGAGGGTTGCACTCAAATTTCTCCCCATTGACTGCCTCTATGTCCACCAATGGACCCCTTTAAGAAAACATAAAGTGAAACCTATGATCACTTAACGCCTAAATGCAGGAGCCTATTTCCAAAATTCAAAGCACTGCTTATGAGTAATTTTTGCTTATTTGAAGGAGCGCAAGATCCAAAGGAAAATCCTACCTAAGTAGGCAAATGTATATTGAAGCTATAACCAATATGTTAACATGATTGGGTCATATTTAAATTAGTTATGAATTTTTTCATGTAAAACAAATAAAATTGAAAATGAATAAAACTATAAGCATAAAATATGAATCCAAATTTTCATTAGTGGTATAGATAGTATGTATTTAGTGGGCAAAAAAATTCAAATGAAATAGTTACAAGCGACACATGATTGAAACATCCTTAGAATTCAGTTTGCATTTTGGGCACTCAAAGTTCACTCTTCTCAACAATGTAGAATCTACAATTTTAGGTCTTTTTTTGGGCACAAATTGAAAATTCAATTGCAAAAAGAACCCAAAATACAACCAACCCGGCCGAAACATCGCAACCCGAATGGATTTTTTGGGTCTTTTGCTCAATCCCAACAACCCAAAATTGCATCTTAACCCAACTTAAACATGTTGTGAGATAAGTATCTCCAATAGAGGTTTGGAAATTGATGATTTGGCCCTTTGACCATAAATTGACCACTTTGCAGTCACCCATGCTGCTAATGGTTAACACCGTAACGACTCTTCTTTGCAAGTTTGCCTCCAGATATAGGACTAAGTGAAGTATAAATTGTTTAGATTACACATCACTAATTTATGGAAGGGTCAACATTTGTGACATCAACCCTAAAACGTCCAAATGATCAGGCTGACCTTGCATTAGACTAATGGCCTTCCAAGTGACTTTTAAGTTTCATATCCTATACAAATGAGGGGGAGGACTATCTATTTTGAATGACAGTCGAACCAAGTCTTTGTAGTTTATTGAGTGGACTTTGAATTGGCCATACCTTCAGAGTACCGAATATGGGGTAAAATACTAGACCTACACACTATTGAACAAACAATCAGATTACTCTATCAGGTCGAACCAAGGCTCAAGGAGAACCGGCTGTTAGTTACAGATGAACCGGTTGAGTTTGACAAATAACCGGTTGAAGTTGGAGAATTCAGGAGAATTACCGATCACTTTAGAGGAATCTATGGAATATACCTCAAATGAATGAAGCAAAACCGGAAGATGTCAACATGTAACCGGTTGGATTTAGAGTCACTAGGATCTTGACCGACTATGCCCAAAAACTTCCCGGGCACTGGGTCGAACATTTTCGGCAACGGACACAAAGACTCGTGAAGTTTCCCAAACAAGTTGGTGCGGTGTCAATGTACAATATGCAAATGCAAATTGTATGAGCAGGGACAGTCATGATAAACAAGAACAAAAAACTACGATGAACGTACACACTCAACACATTACCTTCAAGCATGCATTGGATGCACAAGGAACACCATAACCACCAAACTTGTGTGCATTAGGGTTGCAAAGTGTGCACACACAACTAAGGGCCACTTCACACATGAGCCAAGGGCCGTGACCATGTAATTTTGAGGGCCCTTGACTCTCATCCAAAGGCCGTACGTGTTGTCTAAGGCCCTTGACTTTGACATAGTATGCTGGAATTTGCATCAGGCCTACCTCTTGAAAGTGGGCCTGATGCAAATTCTAGCAAATCATGAAAAATTATTCATAGTTTATCATATAAGAATCCTCGTAGAATTTTCATCCATGATGAATTCTTTGGACACTTTGACCTTCATCTTCTAGTGTGAAGTGAACTTGGACGGTCTCGGCTGTTTCGACGAATGAAAGATCTTAGGGTGCAATGGTCGTGGGCCTTCAATATCATGCGTGAAGTGGCCGTAAGGTATCCATGCCCACACCAACACATAACCTAAACTCAACACTATCTGCCATTGCTATAAAGTTGCTTTTCTTAGTCCACCAAGGCATGCATACCTCAATCTATTACATCTCATTGGTATGAGGTATGTGGGCCTGATTTGGCTACTATTCTTAATCAACTAATGCCCCCTTCCCACCTGACTTTAGCTAAGACTAAAAGTTGGTTCTAACAACCCGGCCTTCACACCATCAACATTATCTAGTCCCGAGCCTAGTTGGCAAATGATGTGGCATGGCTTAATAGTGGAGGTTTTAAGCCTCAAGCACCGACCCTCCCATCGGTACCTAAACATGAGGCAAGAATATAGGACCTTTAAAAGTGTTGCCTCCTGCGCTTGTGATTGGTTGCTTTTTAGTCTTAGCTAAGAGGGCATGAGGAGCTTCATTAACAAAAACCAATGATAAGATAGGTGAGTAGTAAGGCATTTGGGGATGGGACAAAAACTACCCAACATTTATTGCTTGGTAGATAAAACAATGAACATGTGTGAAAGCTACTTAACTAAAACCTACTTGAAAATCTCCAGAGCAAGTTCTTGTAGGTGCATTGGGATAGCCGGATGCCTCCGCTATAACCAAGGGAGCTTTACCCGGTTTTTAGGAAATACTTTGGGTCTTAGCCAAAGTCAGGTGGGAAGGGGCATGTATCCCAACCCATTATGTTCATCGCTATGAGGTACATGGGCACTTCTCGCTCTGCACTTACTTCTTGTAAGTTATGAATCACAAATTCGTGCAAGATAGTTGACAAATCCAATTCGTTTTTGTAGCCATTTTCCTCATAGAATTCTAAGCTCATTCGAATATCTTATTCATTATAAAGAGATTGTTCTATTTATCATTACATGATCATACATGTCCCTCCAATTATAGTCCTATTGAGTTGAACGTGATTAACACCCAAAAAACACACTTTAGTATCTTTGCATTGACATGTGATGTCCGTTCACTAACGTGTTCCCATCATATAGTTCACTAACTCTCCTTTTTGTTTCGATATGCATGCACTCCATTGACACCGGCTTGTTGGGTGGGTGATCCATTCCCTCATGGAAATGGGGGGCATGGACTTGTGAACACAAGCTTCAATTGTCCATGATTGTAATATTTTTGAGCACCTAGTCCACACTATGTTAATTAAATGGCTTCTTAGTATTAGTCCTTAGATGCACACGTAACCACACACCACTCACATATAGGTGCATGTTTTATAAGACAATTTGAATTAGACAAAATTGAAACTATGAAGTGTTGATTTTAGATTCAATGTTTAACTTTAGTTATGCATGCCTTAGAAAATGCCATATTATTTTGTCCAAATCAATTTATAGTTGTTACATAGAAATGCTCACTAAATTTTCTAAATGTGTAAGATATAGGGGAGATTGTAAAGCCCATGTAAACTAGAGCATGTTATTTTTACAGTGACATGCATTTAAAACTAGTTGTGTTTCGGTGCACATAAAACTATATGGTGTTTTTGTGTTGTAATTGAATCATTTATTCAACTAAAATCCATCTTGCATTAGACACTGGAAACTACCACATGTAACTATGTGTTAGTTGCATTTATCTTTGTAAATTAAGAGCTCATAAATAATTACTTCATTTGTTTGGCACTTTAAAACAATGAAGATTGGATGTGTTTCATCTCATTCAACTCGTGATCATTTCTTCCAATTGGATGAAAATGGTGTGCTTCTTTCTTTCATAGTTGATCTTGGTTATATTTCTTGCCCCACTCTAAAAGGAGCCAACATTTCTATCATTTCATCAATATCATATCATCTCACCTCGTCATATATAGTCTTGATAATCTAAGTTAGACATATGAATACATGGAGATGAGACGCTCGTTCATTTGTCACACGTGTGTTGTCAAGGCTAGATGACACGTCCCAAATGACAAGAGCTATAGGAGATGTGATGCTAAACGCCCTTTATCCATGTGTCACTAATTGTGAAGTGTGAGGATTATCCATACATGACATCACAACTTGATTGCAAGCTTTGTGTGATACAAATGTTAAAGTTACCCAACTTGTACATGCCCACCTAGAAAAAAAATATAATGGCCATTCCCTCAAGGCTATTGAAGCACCCTAAGCTCCGCCACATGGCAATTATGGGTTATACAACCCATACAAGTTCGATGCTCATAGCTTCAAAATAATTGTCTTGCATAACGGTGATTTGGCTTTAAGAATGGAGGGCATGGTACATAAGTTAGGACTTCCACGCACTTTCCATTGGCTAATGTTCCCCTTAAATACATCCAATTATCCCAAGAATGGCTTTCAACTTCATTCCAAGGTTACAAGGAAAGCAAATAATTGGATTTATTATAAATAGAGCACAAATTATCATGATGAACCTTGAGGAACCAACAACATATGGATAGTGATTGTGTAATGATGGCAATAAGAATGTTAGAACTAAAGCCTTGCACCTGAAGTCGTGTCAAGGTGATTGACACCTAGTGATCATACCTTGTTCCTTATTTGCACGGTGATAGTATAAGAATATATAATGTGACAAATAGACATCAAATGCCCTCTTAACATGCAGTTTCAAAAACAATTTGACTCTTGTAAATACAAGATCACAATCTAGGAGAAGAAAAAATACCCTCATATAAATAATGGATTGAACTCTGAAATTCTAAAAAGGACAATCCAATGTCGGTTATATCCTATCACTCATTGGTCTTTGATATTGGGAAAAGCGTTCGATATGCAACAAGGGAAATGAGAACACAATGAAATACCTACTAACATTAAGTAATCCATAGTCCACCTACCAAAAATAATTTCATTAGCAGTGCGATAAAACTTTGGGCTATGTTTGATTTTTATGAAAAGAGTTAAGAAAATTAGGGTATTGGAAATTCAAATCAACAATATAACTTATACGGATTTCAAATATTTTCATCAAATGTATAATATAAAATCCCATGAATATGCCCACTATACTCTAAACTCCCTAATATCATGCATGTGGCACCCAAAGTGCATGTGATATTAAAGAACTATGTAGTATTGACAAGATGCATGACAAAAGAGAATCAGTGTAGTATGTGACATTATGGATTAATACAAAGTGCAACATAACACACTGCTTCAAATCAATCCAAAAACTCAATATGCTCCTGCCCTAACTCATCCACTCCGTATCATACCGCTCGCATCAACTCACATTAATGTACTTCACCCTCTCCAAGTGGAGAAAGAAAGATCCGCAACATAAGTAAGTAATCGCCTATGGCAAAATTACTACACAACATTATAGCGGAGAGGGGAAAAAACTTAAAATCAAATTTAACATGTCATAATCATGAACACAGACTACACCATTTATGGTATTTAGTGTCACATGCATGATAGTGTTACTTACCCTATTTTGAGGCATATGCCACGTTACACTGGTGATTAACAACTTGATCATAAGTGTTACCTCATGACACTTGGCAATCAAGTGTGCTTACTAATATCTTGGCATGAGTATGTTCAATAGTGTTATGAGATGCATGCCTATGTTACACAATGGTCTACAAGTTGAGCAAAGTGTACACAAATGATACTAGCCATTAGTATACTGAAGAATGTCTTCCTCTCACATACTAAAATGTGAACACATGACACTTGCATTAGTGCACTCAAAAATATCTTTGCTTGGCATGCTAAAACGCAAGACTATCATCTAAAGTATTTTGATGTGCTTTGCTCGATGTCATAATGTAGATGTTTCCCACTTAAAGAAGTTACTTGTTTTTTACAAATGAAATCATATTGGAAATTAGCAGGCGTGACACTTAGAGACCTCTAGGCATCTAGTTTAGGCCCTTCGCAAATAGTGTGCATGACACTAAATACCATAAACGTTGTACTCTTCAACCAACCAGGTTTAGGTAGGTAAAAGTGAAGCAAACTTAAGGTTATGCACAACACCTGGCCGCAACTTGCGGTTCCATCAACCACTCACGGAACACGAGAGCATGACCAAATCGTGAGGAGAGACACCACTTTGTCTACTATTTGTGTTTGTGTTGTGTTGGTTGTGAGTTTGGAGACACTTGAGTGAGCAACTCCCGAAGTAAGCAATAAATAAGGTAAAACCTCGGTAACACAACGTTGATGATCCGACAGACATAGACTCCAATACTTAAGTAAATCATAGTAAAGTTGATTGATGAGGAAAAGACTTGGGATTGTGAACAAGGTCTCGTGATATGATGCAATGTGACAAAAAAAAATTGGTTGGAACTATTGTAACAATAATGTCAAAACCCGTGATATGTGGGAGGAAAATGTGACAACAAGGAGTGAGATTTAGATTTAGAACATTTATTCCCTCTGGTTCTGGGATATACGAGAAGGAGTGTCATTAAGGAGGATGATATAAGAGAGTTTAGAGTGCACTTTGAAGCTCCCCGCGGACCAAACCGGTAGAGACAATATGGTCATGAGTTATTGAACATGTGACACTTACTTGGCCTAATAATTCGCATAAGAACCATGCTTGGAAGGGGGGGGGTTGTTATTCGGTCATTTTGGCATTGTAGTCACAATCAATAGTTGGAAGGCAAAGAGTAATTGGGCTATCCCCATTAAGTGGCTTCACTAGAATGTGTACATCATGGACGACGCGTTTCACAAATTCTAGATACTATGTCCCCCAAACCCAAGTGGAATGGCAGTAGTTGGTCAACATCCTTTACAAATTGTCCTCCCAACTTTCTTAGAAAGGACCATGGAAGCCCACATTTAACTTGAAAGTATTGCATTTCCATGAGAATAATTTCCCTAAGGATATGAGGGAATTCAACTTTCTTTGTCATCTTTTCATTTTTTTAAATTTTGTTGAGACAAAAGGCCAACAGGCCAGCGCCAAAGCACAGGAGGCAGTTGACCACTTGGCAAGTTTTCCGTCAAGTAGAGAGGAGATTTCACAGCCGGGAATCAAACTGCCAACCTCTTCCTTGAGATTTGGGTATCTCTCCACTATCATCTGGTAGTTTAGGGCCATCTCGGACCATTCTCATGTATTATTGCATTTTGGGTCATTTGGATTCATCAGAATCAGAATGGCAAAGTGTTTAACCAAGAGATATGGCCTAACTATGGAACTCTAGCTCATAGTGTGGCTCATAAACTTCTTGACTATGGAAGGATTATGTGGGGAAAAAAAGCCTTATCGACATCCTAAAATTACTAAGCAATTGCGAGATGGTCTTTTTTCAAATGCGATCGAAATACTCTACTAATTTATAGCTTCTTGTCAAAAACTTTAGAATAAACGTCATGAGTGTTCTTCACAATTGGGGAATCCCATAATTAAAGGAGGATTTTTTTCATGTGATACTTGGTCGTATGTAACGCAACCAAGGAGTTGTGTGATGTTACGATGCTCAATCTCCAAAGAAAAGTAGAGATTGGTATCTTAAGCTTGACAAGGTTTTTGAGGGTCCTAAAGTATCCGGGTGTTATTCAGTTACTTCTCTTGATTGGACGCCTAAGGTACGTGGGTGTTATGCGGTTCCTTTTTCATGTTCTTCAACTTCTAGCAATTAGATTTACACAACAAAACTCGCATTGCATTAGCAAACCTACAATGTTTATATGCGAAAATCGGATCTCCCATGATTTAGTTATGGTTATCAGAAGTGGATGTTTGTTGATTTCTTAATTGGATACATAGGTCCTCCCAATTGTGTTCACTATTGACCGTAGAGTAGTTGTTAATATTTGAAGACGTAGTCCAATATCTTTTAAGCATGTGTCTTTATGATGTTTGCTCTTTGATCCTGACGGAACCACATACCAATCAAATCTATGGGTCCGATCAAGAAAAATAGCCACTCAAGACCCATCTACCTTATATGCGATTGATGTGTGGTTTGGTGAGGATCAAAGAACAAACACCATAAATATACACCCCATATGTACATGCTCAAACGAGGTTGGATTGCCCCAATAAAAAACAATCAACACTTAAAAGGTTCAAGAGGCATGTTATGGGTCTGAAGGTGTCATACGAAGGGGTGGAAAATTACTCCTTTTTTGCATTTTTGATTCAAAATGTCATAAGTGAACACATCCAAAATGAGCCCATTCATCATATTCATTATTCCATTTGGAGCATACGTACATGTAGAATGAGCTATAAGAAGACTTTTGGCTCAGCTAATTGACTTAGACTCGTATACAAACCACATATATCCGATTGTCATTGTCACATATGACTTTGTTTCAAATCCTATTTTAAACGCGTTGTGCTAAATATAGAATATAATTGTTATGCAACATGTATAACCACACCATTGGCCCCTTTAATAAGGGCCACTTCACACACAAGGCTAAAGGCCCATGACCATGGCAATGTAAGAGCTCTCATTGGTCAAAAAGGCGGAGCCCATCCAAGTTCACTTCACACTAGGAGGTGAAGGCCTAAAGGCCCAAAAAAATTCGTGGATGAAAAGTCTACATGAAGTCCTACATGGCAGGTTGTGGACAAGGGTGGATGGTCTACCGGAATTTTTGTCAGGCCCACCTCCAAGAGGTGGGCCTGACGAAAATTCTGGAAGACCATGACCTTTTTTAAATATTTTTTCCAACATGACAAATTTCAAGACAGATTGCAAGGCAAATTCTAGAACAGATTCCAAGACATATTCCTAGACATACAAACACCACCAAGTAATTCTCTTAAATTGATAAAGTTTGAGACATATTATATTAAACCAAATCCTCGCCTCTTTTTCCACCAACAAAATATGCAATGGTTCCGCTAACATGGTCCATTCTCACTTCACACTATGCTTGAGGGCCCATGACTGCATAAAACGGCTTTCCCAACACCCATGGTACAACCTTTGGATGAGAGCCAAGGGTCCTCACCATTCCAAGGTCACGGCTCTTGGCTCATGTGTGAAGTGGCCCTAAGAGCATCCACAACATTTGCACGGGGAAAGGTCTCGGTATGAGGCACTTACCGTGCCACTCTGAGCCCGTAGCTACCGGGTCTCCTCGCTGGCGTGCCCCCTTCCGCAGCCATGCCCCGCCACCTGATCTGATCCTCCGAAACTTGAATCCCACGTCAACGTTGTGTCCAGGGCCCTCTCCGAAACTTGAGTTGCAGCTCCCCTTTGAGCTCCACCTCCCCTTCCCGCCATCGCACTTGAACTTCGTCAACCTCACACGTCACCTGGTCAAGCCTGCGGATATCCTGGACGTGGTTCCCGAGGCTGTGCCGTGACCCCGCCAAGTGACTTCAAGTTGGTGTGAAACCACTCCATTTGAGGAGCCCGTCTTCCTGCCGGCCGTTGCCACAATGCCGTTGCGGCAGATTTTTCCTTGCCAGGCCCGCCCACACCCTCGCCGGGACCCTTCGCCATGCTAGGGTGCGGATGCTCTAAGGGTTAACCACATAATAGTGGGAGTGACTCCATATTTGCGTACCTTCCAATGAACGGGGAGAACATGCTACTACTGTAGTTACTAAATGAACTTGTTCATTTCCCCAAATTACCGGTTCATAATCAAAACTCTAGGAATGAAACAAACCCTATTTTGGGGGGAACATCCTAATCTAGCTAAGAATACGAGGAATAACCGAACATGTTCAATGAATATAATAACCAGTTGGTAATAAAGAAATAAGGACAGCCATGGCGAGGTCGGCTCAAGGTTTCTTCCCGTTCATTAATAATGGTACGTTTGTTGTTCCAAATTAAAGGGGAAGTGGCATTGAGAAGTTGGGAGGCGTATTGTGTAGTGTGTGTATAAGCAAGCAGCTTTATAGAGAAGCATACAGTAGCAGCCTTTATGCAAGGTAGGTAGACTATGTACCTAGCCTAAGGAGGAAAGTACCCATTGAGGATCTAGAATTCATCCACATATATAATAAATCATGTATGGCCTATTTTGGTGGGGGGGAGAAGAGGACAAAGGAAGGGCCACCCCACCGCCAAAGTGCTAGGGCCTATATATGACATGGTGAAGCCTAGTAGCCATGAGCATGAGCCTAGACCATGCTCAAACATAGCCTTTTGTTGTGGAGATCAAAGTGGGCCCAAGCCCACGTGAAGGGATATTTGGTTGTCTCTTTTTCCCCTTTCTTTGAGAGATGCTACCCAATCACGGATTACTTGTTCCCTTTCCCCTCAATATTCAATCTTAGGCTAGCCTAGGCTATACAACCCCCCATCATCTCAAAGCTACACTACCTCTCTTGTACATCCCTCAATTGATGTACATGAGCAAGATGCATGGGTGCTCCCACATTGGGCCCCCCCTTTGAGGGCCTTTGTAAAATAAGAAGAAATACAAAATTGGGCAACGATTCCGGGCAGCTAGCTAGAAATGTACATGTTATGTAACTAGATAGGTATGTAATGTGGGGACCTATAGGCCTTGCTTGTAGGCTAATGTAGTGACCGGGATTGGAGTGAGAGGATAAAATGGTCAACTGGTAGGCGTATTACCGCCTACTCATTTCACCTCGCCTTGCTGCTAAGTTTTGACTTCCCTCCCGCCCGCCCGCCCGCCCTCCACGCTTTTTTTCTTTGGCTTCTTTCAGGGCCACTTCGCATATGAGACTGAATGCCGGTGACTATTGTATTCTAAAAGGGTGAGATTCTATGTAGGCCGCTCGCCCACTACATTCTAGATAATCGTGGTTGGCGGTGTTCTCGTGTAGATAAGCACAAGCCGCCAACCAACCAACCACGTTTTGGTGGTGTACTAGAATGTGGAAAGGTATGGACTGTTGGACTTTCATGCGCCCATTGAAGCACTTTGTAACCTACAAGTGGCGGTCAACGAAGGATTTGAAGACTGATGGTCTAGAGCTTCATCATTGTTAAGGTAGAGATACCATAAACCGTGAACTACCCTCTACTCGTGCAGTAGATTTCCATCATAATAGCGAAGTGCCGTTTTTGAAATTGATCATTGCGAGGTTGGTAGCTTGAATGCGTGTTTAGCCAAATTTAGTCATGTTTGACTATCATCAATCACAGTTTAATGTACTCATGGGTTAACTAGTTTAGGTGATGTTCTGTGTAGAAATGAGCATTACCATGTTCGGTGTAAGGAGAATCTAGTGAACGAGTAGGGGGTTTGACAAACTTTCCACTTTGAAAAATTGTAGAATTTTTTTTACATGGAATAAAAATATGAAACAACTTGCATTCTTCATGAATCCTTCTCTTCTATCTTGGAAAATTATCTCATGATTTTAAGACTATATCTTCAATGCGAATCACTTTATTTTCACGGTTTATGGTATCTCTACCTTAACTTGGAGGAGGAGGAGGTTAGCAGGTGGGCCCGGATTTGAGAAGATTTGGCACATACGAACCCCACCATACTCCCATCTACATTTGGGCGAGTTTGTCCTCATTCGCACTACAATATGGTGGGCGAGCAGCCCCTTATGGCCACAATAATATTCTATTCAAGGTGGAATTAATGCGGGTCAAAGACCCGGGTGTTCCCCTAAGTCTTCATGAAGACTTTTGACCAACACATTGAATAATAGTTACAAAATAGAATAATCACCCACATCAATTTTCTAGAAAAACAATTAATGTGGCCCATGCTAATTTTCTGTAGCATGGGTTGGAAATTAAATCCAGCCCACATTAATTCTCATTATGAGAGTTAGCGTGGGCTCTAGGAAAATATTGTGGCCCACAATAATATATAGTGTAGCTACTCTCATCTTCTCAAACTTGGGCCCACCTACTAACCAACCCCTCCAAGTTAAAACCTCATCCTCCTCCTAAAACTAGTTTTCAATCCTTTGGTGACATGCACTTGTAGGCTATAAAGTGCTTTAGTGGGCACATGGAAGTCTAGCAACCCATGTCTATGGCCCTCCACATTCTAGTAGCCCACCCAAATGTGGTTGGTTGGTGGCTTGTACTTATCTACATCGAACACCTCCAACCCACTATTATCTAGAATCTAGTGGGCGAGTGGCCTACATGGAAACTCACCCTAAGAACTCTCGGTCGAAAAGACCGAGACTACCCAAGTTCACTTCACACTAGAAGGTGAAGGCCTAAGCGCCGAAAGAGATTATTGTAAATGAAAAGTCTACATGGATTCCTACATGGCAAATTGTAAAGAATGTTTCATGGTCTACCGGAATTTGCAGTAGGCACAATGCAAACTCCAGTAGACCATTTCAGTTAAAACAATTGGTATGGCCTTTGGATGAGAGTTGATGGCCTCACAATTACATGGTCATGGCCCTTGGCTCATGTGGGAATTGGCCCTCGTATGGATTTTGTTTACCAACACCTCTCATATGGGGTCGTATGAACGGGTCGACCAATTGCTAGTTACATATGAACCGGTTGAGTTTGAGAAATAACCGGTTGAAGTTCAAGATTTCATGAGAATAACCGATCATTTTAGAGGTATTTGTTGAATAAACCTCAAATTTTTTTTTAAAAATTGAATGATCACAACATGTAACCAGTTGGACTTGGAAACACTAGGATTTTGACCAATTATGCCCAATAATCTCCCCATACAATGTTTGGGGTAAAGTAAAAATATGCCCATGAAGTTTATTGTTGATTTGTACTAAATTGACCTCAATAGACTAATTTAGAGTCTATGACCATGACTTAGGTAGCAATTTAGCTAAGAATATTAAGATATGCTCAACACTTTCCCCCTCCCCAATGGTAGGTGTTGTGAACATGTACCCGATTCGGATTCATGGCAACTATGTTATTAGGGGGTCGGGTAAAAACAAGACCGGCCATTTTGATATTGTTCATGTATACAAAATTGAAGATTTTACAATTTTTGAAACAATGTACGGTACAAGTATCTTGAGGATTATTTTATTTTTTATACCATTTGGGCCTATATGTAATCCAAGAATGTTCACACCTAGATAATATTTCCTTAGTTTCAATATCCTATTAGGGGTGTCTCAACCCAAATAGAAACTTGGGTATACAAAGATATTGTCATTCAAATACCCAACAAATGTCAATATTTGACCCCAATATTGGTAAAAATCTACCTCTTACATGGTTATGGGTGATTCATTCTACATATCATTACATTGAATCTCTTATTTAGTTTGGCATTAAAACTGATTTGTGATGTTAATTAGAGTGGTCTTCGTGATTTTTCATTTAGCATCAAGTGTCATGACATCCCCTCCAATGATTGCAAGACAAATAATGTGGGTTAGTGACGAATAGTGTAAGCCATGACAAATAAGATATATCGCATAGACTTATTTGGGATTTCTGATGCTAATCTTGAAGTCAAAAAATCTTTAAAGTGACATACATGAGTTACAAAGGGTTTCCAATGAATTCACATTCAACTTACACGGTTGTCACAAATCTTTCCCAACCATAGTTTGTCATTGGGGTTATCAAGAACCCACTTAGAAACATGTGTGTTAGCACATGCCCCTCCATGTTACATCTAAGCCATTTGGTAAGGTCCATTTTTGTGGTCTAAATTTAAACCAGATGTATGTAATCTAAACTTTACTGCTTGTTTTTTAAGGATGAAATGATGCTAGGATGAGTGACATTTCCTGACATTTGATTTCTAGTGCACCTTACCAATATTATGGTTCAATGTGATAGTGGGGTATCAAGGAATTGAAGATGTTTGACCCTCTCAAAGATATCTCATGACCCATGCATAGGTTTTTCCCATGTTTTCCTTGGCCTTTCTTGCCTCTTACCCACAAGCCAAGCATGGTTGTGACGGAGGAGAATTCCGATAGCATTCTTAAATGTAAGTGAAAGTTTCCTTGGAACAAAGCCCTTGACCATCCCTACAATGTTGCCATCTTATGCAAGTCATGAAACTCAAATTGCATTGTACTCAAAGTAGTTTAACCTATTCGATTATGATCAATTTGATTTCATGGACATTGAACTCGTCACCCATAAGAATGGCTATTTGAGTTCAAAGGCAATGTAGGCTATATTGTCAAGAAATTGAAAATCTCACACACCCAATAATAAAACAAAGTAGAAAATATACACCTAACGGTATCAATAGGTGAATAATATATATGTGTCGGACTCCTCTAGGTATAGACATGCTAGGCTCACCAACCTCACGGGTCCCAAGAAGTTTCCAAACTCAATTTATATGTTCTCAAGAAAAAAATAAACACAAAATTAAACTACGGTGAAGTCAATAATACCCAAGAGGAACAACTCTTTGACCATGTATTTATTATAGATCCTAACAAGAGAATAAGCTAAACAAAATAGAAATACATTGAAACTCATGATATTTCCCTAATAGAGTCTGGTTGTTGGGTTTTGCCTCTCAAACAGTTGTAACACCCTCACAACCCCCCCCCCTCTCCAAAAGAGAGAGAGAGAGAGAGAGAGAGAGAGAGAGAGAGAGAGAGAGAAGACCAACAACAAGTTGAGATGCTTGAAACCACCATTTGTTGACAAGGGGTACATCATCCAATTTTCCGTCAACCCTTTAGATCCACCCAACCATTACAAGTTGCAAGTTCACTTATGTTGCCTTACTACCACAAGTTAGTTTTGGTGGTTGTTTTCATGGGTACCTTTCTACTACACTAGACATCTCTTTTAGTGTGGCCCACGCTATTAATTATCGACCCATGTAAATGGTATTGTAATCATCGGGTGGCATGGGACATTGGTACTGCATGACAAGTTATAGATTGTTAATCAAAATGGCACATCGATTTCAATGCAACACTGAATCATGTCTATTGCGCAAGAAGCTTCATGATTCACCTATTGTGTAGTCACAATAACAATTATTTTTATCAATGTGTTGAACTTCAATGTTGCATGTTTTATTTTGGAATTTTTTGCTCTCAACATACATTAGTGGAAAGTAGGTAACTTTCTACAATTAATTTTTTTTTATTCAATTTCACTTTAGAAAGAGCAACAATTTTTTTTTACCATTTTTTACATTTGTAATGGATAGATGTCATTTATATGGATCGGTATTCTTCGTCTTTTTTAATCCATGAGACTAGATTGCACCAAAAGTAATAATGTGACCTCCCCCCCCCCTTCTAAGAATCAAAATTTGAAAAAGGAGACACAAATAAGGAACATGGTACCGCGGATTGGCTTGTCACTGCCAACTCCAAAATTAAATGTCACGTATGCAACCTATGCCATCATCAACACAAATGCCATTATTAGCACTCCCCTTGTGACCTAACTCCCAATTCCATTGCCAACTTAAATTTTGGATAAAATGAACAAAAATCCATGAAGCATTCTTCATTGTGCATGCAACATGTATATACGTACTCATAGATCCAAAAGAAGAAGTACAAGTACTTGTACGAGGCCCTCATGAATCATGATAAGTCCTACTTATCCCTAACTTCCCATGCAACCATTTGTTAGTTGATGGATGATTTCTTCCCTACATTGATCTTGCCTAATTGATTCACCTGCAATCAAAATATCTATAAACATCAAGCCAACACGGATATCTACCCGAAGACACATGACCTGTGCAATTTGGAGATGATCAGAATGTGGAAAAATGTCAACATGGGAAGTGGCCATGTTTTTGTTGTGTTGGGAGCTCATGTGGGGGTGTTGACTACAATCAATAGTTGCGACTCCAATGCAAACTTTGCTTGAACATCAATGATGTTTATTTTGGTAAAAGTGAAACTTTTATGATATTCATGTAAAAATAACCTTTGTGCTCACATCAACTGTTGAGTTTAAATTTTAGACACTCTTTGATTTCTAAGATATTCTTTGCATATATGTAGCTAGAAATATGGGACAATTTAATACTCCAAATGCAAGGTGGCGCGCCTATTGTGGTTTCCATATTTTAGCATGAGAATTTGTGAAGGTGCTCAATTATTGAGTTGCTCTCATCTAGTGGATCGCATAAGCGTTCCACTCATTTTTTAGGCGAATTGAATTGGTCAAAGGTCTTTTATGGGGGATAAAACTTGGTATTTTCATGTGCATCCCTTCCTTCAATTGTTATAATCTAAAATTCCAAAGGACTACTCATACCCATTTCCCCCCCTCAAAATAACTCATCTCCCATATTTCAAGATCCTATGGATAAAGCCCATTGAAACCTCAAAACTTGTCTATGAAAAATTCCACAACCAACATTGAGTGAAATGCACTCAAAACAACCTTATCACTATATTCGTTAATTTTGGACTTTTTCGGCATTTTGAGACAGTTACAAATATAAGAACATGGATAAAATCACACATATATTGGAGAATGTTGTAAGATGCAAATACTTTGAATCGGGTGTTCATATCAAGCACCCAATCAAGAACTCATATCAAGACGGTTTAGGTAGGACGACCCAAACATTAGACCATGTTGTTGTGGTCCATATATTAATTTGAGACAAAAGAAAGTCTCAAATTAACGAATATAGTGATCCTTTTCATAAGCTTGGGAAATAAGAGGTTAAGTATGTAGGTTCATGAGATAGCATACAATATGTTTTCAAGGAAAAGTGCTTGTGATAAACATGTCACACACGCACCACCAAGTTAACTTACGTGGGACTTGAAGCCAAGAAAGTTACAAGCATACTCACTTAGACTTTCATAAAATCTTCTTTGTATTCCTTGGGGAAAAAAACAAAAAGCAAACGCAAAGAAAACTCTGGTCAAATTGTTGACCGGCGTGAATGTGAGCCCGTTAGCCTTATATTGATCATGAGTGCCCATGATGCAACATAAGGGATTTTTCCTTCCTTTAAGGAAATGGGCTCTATGTTGATATAGTAGAGGTATCTACTATGTTCAAAGACTACACTAAATATGATATTTAGTGTCATAGGGTCTTTAATGTCACTGTGGTAACTTTTCGAACAACGCTTCTTACGTATAAGTTTACAAATACTATCATGGATGATGGATGAGTTCATCCATTGGCCAAAACCCTAGCTTCTCTTGTCAACAACTTGTGATGAAATATTATCATGGATGATTGAAATTTGGATGAAAATCCACTTGGTAAGTGACATAATTGCAACACTGTAAATCTATATCCCCCAAATAAAATTTCAAGGAATGACAAATAATGTTGGGTTAACATTTAGTGTCGGTGACACTATACCATGATTTACAATTAGTATCGAGCGAGACAATTAGAATTGGTGAAACTAAATATCATATTTAGTGTAGCTATTGTGTCTCTTGGGTTAGGGAGGAGGGGGATGGGGGTTTGTCAATTGTAATTTTCTTTTGTCGAGGATTAGATAAGTGAGGTATTTGATGGCATTTTGGTATTTGTTTTTCATGAGGCCTTTAATGCTGAATTTGAGGATGCTACTTTTGTTAAGTTTGTTTATGGGTTGTTCATGTATGGCTCCTTTTACCTCGGTTGTGATGTTATGAGGGGATTAACTTTTCAGTCATTGTTTTGTAAGGTGTGTACTAGTGGGTCGTATTCACGGGGGGTTCACTCCATGGTCAAGTTGAACACCACGTGCAGCCAAAAAAAATCTTCTTTTGGTAAGTTGCATCACCAAAATGGGTCAAAATTTTATCAATTTTTTTTCATGGGTAGATATAGACGGTATCTATTACATAGTAAAAAAACGGTAACCAAGTTTGATGATTTGTTTTTTTAATAAAACATACCGTTTCT
Organism: Polytrichum formosum; assembly: GCA_964035585.1. Taxonomy (NCBI): domain Eukaryota; kingdom Viridiplantae; phylum Streptophyta; class Polytrichopsida; order Polytrichales; family Polytrichaceae; genus Polytrichum; species Polytrichum formosum. Next base: position 72,205,712 of record OZ037935.1, on the reverse strand, counting down.
AACTATAATGACGCAAAATTGAACTAAAATAATTACTACAAAAAATGGAGATGACTAAAAATTTAAAAAATATATACAAAACATACTATCAATGGTTATGTATATGTAGAAAAAATCTCATAATTTTTAAATTTATCTATTCCATGTAATATAGGGGTAGCAAACTTTGGCCGCACGTGGTGTTCAACTTGACATGGAGTGAACCCCCCGTGGTCGTATTTGGTGTGTTTGTGTTCTATGGTTTGTTTCGGATATCTGTCTAGGCATTGTGTATATTCTATGAATTGGAGTCTGTGTGTGGGAGAGGGAAGTATTGGGGTTTGGATATTGTTGGGGGCTCTGAGTATGCATAGGATATATGGGCTTAATTTTTCTAGGTAGTGGCATGTCGGGTGGAATGCATGTACATCGGAGGATCTATTCTCCAATTGTGGAGTTTGGTGAATTTGTTGGTTTTTAGTGTTTGAGCAATAAGGTGTATGGCTTTATTGTGCATGGCTATTCTTAGGCCTTTAAAGGGTTGGTTTTCACATGTGGATAGGAGGTGGGGCCATATATCTCTATCATTTTTGGAGCAAAGTGTACAATTGGGGTTGGGGTGGGTAAGGGGCCAGAAGGTGTGTTTTCTATGGTTGCCTATGCCAAAATTGTCACAAAACCCTAAAACTTTGTAGCAAAGTTGACAAAATGTTGAGAGTGACAAAAGCCCTCGTGTAAAATAAACAATATGTCACACCATGGACCAAATCAACTCCTCAAGGTATGTGGGCCTTATACAATTGCTTGAATAAGAATTGCTAACCAAGAACAAATAATTGGCAAGTCATGTGGTTAAGAATGGACATCAAAAAGACATGTGATATGATAAGACTGGACTATGTGCTCAACATATAGACACTTTTTAATTTCAAAAACTAACGCAATGGGAGGGCCTACGTGATGGTTTAAAGAGAATCTTCAGTCTAGTATTTTATAACTTTTGTCATTTCAATTCCAATTCTACAATTGTAAATGATAATTTTTGCAACTCGCAATTACTAATTGGATGAGACAATCTCGATATGATTCAATAGCCAAATGTTTATGTGGATGAGAGAGAAAGAGAGAGACTTCACCCTCGATCAAAGCCACAAAACTTAAATGTAAACCCAATGTATGATAACAAAGCACGGTCGAGGATAAGGCATCACAAACTTGCAGTGACAAAGCATATTATGTACAAGTAAATAGATTTTGTAATAACATCACGCATATCAATAAAATGTCGTGATATTTACATTATACACCTCTATCTTTAAGAGTTTGTCATGTATCCCAATGAAACATTTTGCTTTGCCTAAAAGAACATGCCGTACACCTAACACAAGTTGTCATTGCATTTGCCTCTTCAAGTGAGGAGTGGCCTTCATTCATAATGGTTATGACATGTCCTCTCCTCTAGGTCAAACCCACACACGTACACTAAGTACCACCACCTCCGATTTAGTGTGCCAATGACATGTTCAAGTCCATATACGGCCCCACCTCTTTAATACGACACTCAATAATACGACAACCTTGATATAATGGCGCAAATTTTGTAAACCAAACTTTCTAGTTAGAATCTACCTCTATGATACGATTGTGACATTGTTACTACGACTATTACATTGTTACTCTTGGACCCCCAAAATGTCATGTTATAGAGGTAATACATGTATATATGACGGGTCCCATGTATGTATAAGGACATAGGTAATATGAAATTTATGTAACTTTCACACATTAAATGTGGATAAAATAATATTTTATTGAAAAATGATGTGAAAGCATGGGAACTAAGGGGACTAGATTTTCTATCTCAAAACCTAATCAAAGAGACTAATTAGATTTTGTCTCTTTCGCAACATGTTTTTCACTTAAGCCTTAAACCAAGGTGCACAATCTGTTTTTGAGCATTTGGAACTCAATGTTTATTAGATTGCTTTGATATGCATATTGTTGGAAAGCTATTGAAATTGCGTTCCTTTTGGTGGTAGTGTTTTTTTCCTCTCAATTTTGAGTTGTATTGGTAGAGTTATCAATGTTTGAAGGCTAGTTGAGTTTTAGAAGTTGATTTCAAAGACAACAAGGTTCTTTTGCACATGTTGAGGATAGTTCTGATCCAATCATTTTGATCTACATATTGTTGGAAAGCTATTGAAATTGCACTTCTTTTGGTGGTAGATTTGCTCATTATGATTCACATTGGTAGAGTTATGATTGTTTGAAGACTAGTTGAGTTTTAGAAGTTGATTGACCTCCACCTATTGTAATACTGGCATATGTTAGCATCATACTCAATTGTTAGCTACATTTTTGTTTTTGTTTTTGTTTTTTTGTGAACAACCCATTAATTTTTAACTCCCGCAGACATAATGAAATTGCAAGCCATATCGAAGAAACTTAACAAGATAGTTGTTGCTAATGTGAAGTGGCAACCTCAATGGACTATTGATTCCTTCTTCAAGTCCACATAGATATCATGACAGAGATTTGCATGTTTGCAAAGACATTTGAGATAATATATATTCTATCTATGTGGCCAAATATCTAATGTGTGTTTTCATGAAGTCATGGGGGGATGACTCCTTAGGGAGGGTTGTATATCACGGGCGACTGAGGGGTATTATTGTAGGGGGTATTTTAATGGCCTGGTCTAGTGGGCCATTCAATTACTTAATTATCTCATTCATGGTGTAAAAGGGTCCATACAATTACATACAAATTGTGAAGAAGGGTATTTTTCCAACCCCTTAATTTATCATAACAAATTGAAGTAAAGTAGAAAAACGAAATCACGAGATTAAAGACATAGGTATTTCTAACAATTTGAGTGCCAAAACTGAGGTTGAGATATCAAGGAAAGGCACCAAGAAACATTGAGTTCCAAATGGCAATGCTTTAATAATGACGACCAATAAATTCTAACTTCCATAACTTAGGTTTGAGAAACAATGTCATTTCACACTAAATGGCACAAACAACACACAAATGCTCCCTTGTCAACGTGAACATTATTTGTACCACACCGTATATTATATCTAAAAAAACTAAATTGGATATGTTATATAAGATCTTATATTAGTTATAATCCAACATGGCATATTGTATCCATCATATATTACCTCTAAAAAGTTTCAATTTTTTAGGTACAAATATTGAACTACACCATATCTTTGGTCGCACCATTCAAGCTAAATTATTCTAAGCCGCCCCTGGGCATGAAGTACCTCGTTATTATGTCAAATAAGTCCAATTTGTCATATTATTGAATTTGTGACACCTAAACAATCTGACGGTTTTCTCGTTTCCCAAACGTGTCATATTGAAGAAGTAGGACTCGAATCAGTGTTCCGCCAAAGATTTGGCTTTAAACCCAAGGTCTAAAATTGGATCCCATAGAAACTCTAGGTTTAGGTCCAGAATAGTGCTCAGATGGGTGGCCTTCTTATCACTTGATTATGGTGATCTACGATCTGCCCAATCATGGTGGGGGCATATGGATGAACTGGATATTTTCAACCAACCATGTGGGGGCCCAAGGGCTTGCCCTTGGGAAAGATATGTGCATACCGGTTTGTCCTCACCCATTCAAGGTGTTCACCTTTGAAAGCAAGAAATGATTTTAGGGAGAACTTCTAATTCTTGGTGTCCATTTTGGGAGTACATATAAAATGTAAACCAACCATAAGATGAAGCAACACCATAATTCATGCAAGTCGCAACATAAGACTAATTTGTCTTTATGTCCAGCCATGGTAATAGAACAACACTCAACCCAAAGGGCGGGTTTCATGGGTCCGTAATGCTTCCATAATTGTTCCAACATAAACAAGAGAACAACGGTTGAACACGTGATCGAGTGGCAAAAACTTTACGTTTAAGCAACAAGCGATTTCCGGTTTAGGGAAAAGGGGGGTGGGGGGAGGTACATGCTAGGTTCTAAATAATAGAATATTATGTTTGAAAAATTCATAGCAAATCCAAACAAACTCCGAATTGGCATTGGATTTCTGCTATCTCTTCCACGCACATTTGCAAGTGTCTCACAAAAATCAGAAAGGTGTCCACTTAAGACACCTCCACCTTACTTTATTTGGAAATTTCTCCATGTCCGCCTCCTCATTCCTCGAAAATTTCGCTGCAACGGCTGCTCCTTTCAATCTGTTTGGTATAATCATTAGCATGTGATGCACATTGGCCGTACATGATACAGCTGCTCAGATGCTAATCACAACGACCGAATTTGCTCACCCTCAATAAAGGATGTCCTACCCCTCATCTACCCTTCAACTATTTGTTGACTTACAAGTTGTGGCCGGCCACCTACACCTACCACCATTTGTTGATGTCTGGACAAAACGATCACAAACTAAAACCCCGAACATGCTATGGGGTTTGCTTCCACCAATAATAATAATCATAATAATAATAACCAACGTTGGGCAACCCGACCTGAATTTGGGCATGTTGGTCTTACCCTGCTCAGGAATCTTCTTGGTACATGGTGGGATTTATTGCTTACCTTGCGGTGGGTGGGCTCTTGGCTAATCACAACGACCGAATTTGCTCACCCTCAATAAAGGGTGTCTTGCCCCTCATCTACCTTTCAACTATTTGTTGATTTACAGGTTGTGGCCAGCCACCTACACCTACCACCATTTGTTGATGTCTGGACAAAACGATCACAAACTAAAACCCAAAGAACATACTATGGGGTTTGCTTCCACCAATAAATAAACAAATAACCAACGTCGGGCAATCCGATGTGAATTTGAGCCTGTTGGCCCTACCTTGCTCAAGAATCCTCTTGGTGCAGGGTGGGGTTTACTGCCTCCCTTGCGGTGGGTGGGCTCTTGGCTTTCCTACCTACCTACCTACCTAGTTTTTTCCGTCAAGTAGAGAGAAGATTTCACAGCGGCAGTCGAACCGCCAACCACTCCATTCGGAAATGGGTACCTCTCCACTATCACCCGGTAGTTTAGGGTCATCTCGGACCTTTTGCTTCCACCGCAATAAATGGTGCCATGAATGTTGTAGTTAGGGTCACTTCACATGGAATCCCAAGTCCCAAGTCACTTGAGGTCAATTGGTGTAATCTCGACTGTTGAGATCATGAAAGTTGGGACCAGTGAACGGGGAGTTTTTGGGTTGACTCGGATTTTTACCCCTCTTTCCACATGTCATTTGGTGGTTGTCTATGCTCATCCGGTTGATGCCTAAGCTTAGTAACTCAATTTGGTGAAAAACCTAACATTTTTTTGGCTTCCCGGTCATTTTCCCTAAGTTTCTATAAGTAATCGGTTACAAAATTGACAAATAAAATAAGAACTCGGTTCACATACTAAATTTAAGGCAATTTGCACACCAATTCAACTTTGATTACTACGTATGATAAAAGATCATTTCAAATATTATTTGAAAGAAATCAAAAGTATTCAAGTATGAAAACATGAAACACCCTCAATAATACATGAAAACAACAACCAAGAACATCAAATAGGCACTCAAACATATGAAATCGGCACCCTTAAACATCAAATAAACACTGCAAAACATTAAAACAACACTTAACAAAGGGATGGGGATGATAGCTTTGGTGCAGTCCCGCCGTGGCACCTCGTACGTAAACCCTAAACGACATAAAGAGGCAGATGGAGGATTCAAGGTAAGGTGTGGGAGAACCGGTTATAACCGGAGATACCTTCAGGTGACCCAGCTAAGAACCGGTGGAAGATGGTGTGGGGCAGCTAATATCCGCCCACTCTTGAATGGGAACGGATAAAAAACCGTCATCAACTTTATAGAACCGGTTGATTTCCTATACACTTAATTTTTCCTTCGGTTATACGGCCTAAAATACTAAAATTAAACCGGTAATTTATCAAATTCACTCGGCTGATTTTACATTAAACTTCAGATCTCCCCGTTCACTGGTTGGGACTCACCACTTCCCATGGGGTCCCAAGTCCTAAGTCCCAAGTATGATATGACAACACTTTTTGGAGGCGAGGCGAGGCTTGGGACTTGTGTTGAGAGTTGGGTTGACCAAAAAGCTATATCCAACTCTCAACACAAGTCTTGAGAATATTTTTGCATAAATTGAGCAAAATCTGACTTTAATGATAATTAACCATATTTTAATGGTTTCTTGAGGCTCAAAAGTAGGGACTTTGCCTCCATGTTGGGACTTGCTGACAATGAGTGGGACTTGGGACCCCAGTGAACCGGCCCTTAGTTGATCTTGTATGTGCATCTTCATAGGACATTGACCTTGGTGAATTGAAGGTGCTTTAAAGTATGAGCGCATTTCATGGTCAATTTTCTGAATCGGACAACTAAGTTAAATGAGTGGTGTGTGGTCAAGGAAGGCACTAAACCATATACATGGCCAACCATAATCAATATAGGGTGAACAAGTTCATATTCATGCCAGTGACATTAACATCAACGTTTCTTTTCAATGATGTGTGGTCATGTGTGAATTTAAGAACGGACACCAAAAAGACATGTGTTGAAAAGGGATTGGACTATGTGCTCAAAGAAATTTGGGGATGTTTACATCATGGACCATGCGATCATCCCATGTTAGAAGGCATTTTTTCATGTTCACACTTCCATGGTCCGATTTCTCTAAAAAGTCAATTTACGAAGCCTTTGGTGCAAACCAAATGTGAACCAAGAGGAATGACCATACTCCAAAAAGTGAATGTGTTGATTTTTTTAATATATGCCCAAAAAGGGCAATTTTGGGGAAATTTCTTCATGTTTGACCTTCTCCCCTTCTTCTTCTTCCATTCTTTCCTTGTACCTACATAAACATTTGGCCAAAATAATAGTAATAGTAATACTAATTATTAAAACAACATTTCTCTGTCATGGCCCCTTGACATTTGCAACGAGAGAACCTCTTTTGCCTCTCTCACCGCAAAACCCGTTGGACCATAACAATGGATAATGTAGGCATGAACATAGGTCTTTTGGGGACCTCAAGTTTCATGGTCACTCTTACATTTTTAATTTTTTTCTCGATGTAAACCAAAGTGGTCCCGGGATGAGTTCAACGGTCAATCACATGTTTAGAGGAGCAAGGGACGGCTTCATGGTCCATGATGTCGTCCCAAGGCCTTGTAAAATCTATGATTGGTTGTTGAACTCGTCCCGGGACCACTTTGGTTTACACCAAGGAAAAAAAATGTCAGAGTGACCATGGAGTTCGAGGTCCCCAACAAACATATTTTAAGGCCTACATTATCCACTGACATGCTCCAACGGATTTTGCGGTGGGAGAGGCAAAAGAGGTGCTCTAGTAGAAAAAGGCAAGGGCCCATGACAAAGAAATGCCGTTTATATATATATACACACACACACACACACACACACACACACATATATATATATATTGCAATATGTTTCCGTAGTTACAAGGAAATGGAAGAAGAAGAAGAAGAAGAAGAAGAAGAAGAAGGGGAGAAGGTCAAACATGAAGAAATTTCCCAAATTTTCTATTTTGGGCATATATTAAAAGAATCAGCACATTCACTTTTTGGTGCATGTTCATTCCTCTTGGTTCACATTCGGTTTACACGTTTACACCTAGTAAGGGGACCAAAGGCTTCGAAAATTGATTTTTTAAGAAATCAGACCATGGAAGTTGGACCGTCAAGTCGGACCACGGAAAAAAGGCCATCTTCCATGGTCCAACTTCATGGTCCGTGGTGTAAACCGGCCCTTAGTGTTGGCTTCCGTTTTCAAGGCAACGATGTTCCATTTGTGTCCAAAAATAAACAATTTAAATAAAAAAACATAAAGAGGGGAGGGGAGGGGGGGAGTTGACTTGTAGGTCACAAGTCTAGAGTGCATTGAAGTAGAGTCCTTGAAGCTCACATTTGTCGGTCGGGGCCGGGGGACCAACTGCCATACGCCGGATTCCCGACTTCAAGTTCCATAAAACCTCGAGGTCTTTTGCACACCGATGCTCTTCTGACACAAGTGAATGAGTTGAGGGACACAACTACTGTAGTACACAAGATAATAAGTAACTTCTGTGGAAACCTAGCTAGCTACTCTGATCAACTCTCCCCTTTATGAGCTCATGCTTTGGGCAGCCAAACGTAACATTAGTACGCATGTGCATTCACTCATTCGGGGCCCGAGAAATATGACCATGGGATGCCGTAGCTAGCTCACATTCAAACTGAGCTATATTCTCGGGGCCCGCATGAACGAACACACACTGCTTCCTAATAATGTTATGAAGAGTTCCGACTATGTTATATTCTCGGGGCCCACATGAACGACCACACACTGCTTCGTAATGTTATGAAGAGTTCCGACTATGTTAACAGTCAAAAAGTAGTTGATATCCAGTTGATGGGAGTTCACTTGTAAGTTCTAACCATAGCTAGCTGACATTCAAATTGAGCTATATTTTTGGGGCCCACATGAACGAACGCACATTGCTTCCTAATAATGTTACGAAGAGTTCCGACTATGTTATATTCTCGGGGCCCACATGAACGAACACACAATGCTTCCTAATGTTATGAAGAGTTCCGACTATGTTAACAGTCAAAAAGTAGTTGATACCCAGTTGATGGGAGTTCACTTGTAAGTTCTAACCACAACTAGCTGACATTCAAATTGAGCTATATTTTTGGGGCCCACATGAACGAACGCACAATGCTTCCTAATAATGTTACGAAGAGTTCCGACTATGTTATATTCTCGGGGCCCACATGAACAAACACACATTGCTTCCTAATGTTATGAAGAGTTCCGACTATGTTAACAGTCAAAAAGTAGTTGATACCCAATCGATGGGAGTACACTTGTAAAGTTCTAAGCGCATGTGAGCTACACTAATATGATATTTAGTGTCACCGATTCTAATTAGTGTCACCAGTTCCGACTATGTTATATTCTCGGGGCCCACATGAACAAACACACATTGCTTCCTAATGTTATGAAGAGTTCCAACTATGTTAACAATCAAAAAGTAGTTGATACCCAATCAATGGGAGTACACTTGTAAAGTTCTAAGCGCATGTGAGCTACACTAATATGATATTTAGTGTCACCAATTCTAATTGTATGGCTCAATACTAATTGTAAACCGCGGTGTAGTGTCACCAACACTAAATGTCATCCCTACCTTATTTGTCATTCCTTGAATTTTATTTGGGAATTGTAGATTTACAATGTTGCAATTATTGTCACTTACTAAGTAAATTTTCATCCAAATTTCAATCATCCATGACAATGCTTCATCACGAGTTGCTGACAAGAGAAGGTAGGGTTTTAGCCAGTGGATGAACTCTTCCATCATCCATGACAATATTTGTTCACTTATTCATAAGAAGTATCATCCGAAAAGTTATCATAGTGACATAAAATACCATATGACACTACATACCATATTTAGTGGTGTAAGGTTGAGGCATCTATAACTGATAAAATAAGAGAGTTTGCATTTGTTTAGGAGGAGTAATAGTGGCAAATTATTTTTCTTACGAAGAGAAACATATTCTAAGAAGATTGCAATTTTTTGTTTAAAAAAATCATAAACATGGGAATTGCTACAGTTTTTGAAGCAGTAAAGATTAAGGGAACACACAATCGATCTATAGGCTAACTCATAACTGCTTATTCAAATGGTAATTATGGGCTACAACAATTGCCAAAACTCTTGTGAAGGTAATCAATCACAACGTGTCACCACATAAACCCTAACTCTGTTCGTCTAAAAAATATAGGGCTCGTCCATGTTGGATGAATGAGAGGTACGATCATATGTGAGAAGACCCTCTCTCCAACCTATTCCTGCAATATTTCACTATTTCCTTTGTATTTGCTAACATTACGATTACATTGCATATGAGTGTAGAGTCTCGTTTATATAGTGAAAAGTGATGTTGAGTGTGTTTGTATCTCATATTTGTGCCTCCAATGTTGTATGTTCTTTTTGAGTTTAGGTCACCAATCTTGTAACTTTTTTAATATTCAAACATAGTGAGACATATGGTCCGAGATGACCCTGAACTACCAGGTGATAGTGGAGAAGTACCCATTTCCGAATGGAGTGGTTGGCAGTTCGGTCCCGCTGTGAAATCTTCTCTCTACTTGACGGGAAAAACTAGCTAGGTAGGTAGAAAGCCAAGAGCCCACCCACCACAAGGTAGACAGTAAACCCCACCATGCACCAAGAGGATTCTTGAGCATGGTAGGACCAATGGACTCAAATTCACATCGGATTGCCCGACGTTGGTTATTATATTATATTAGTGAGGCATCCAACAATACTTATACTTATTTATTTGAATATTGACGAGTACCTTATTCGAAAACCAGGAAATGAAACAAGAACATAAACCGTGTTTTCTTTCTGAGGTGAAAGGCCTTTAGTTTGCATGTCCATGGTCACCAGATTATGGTTGCTGGGTGTAAGTTATAAGGTCCCAAATCGAAGGTAACTGAGTTCAGCTAACCCATCTTTGTGAGCTGTCCTTTCCATACAAGAAACCAAACATACAATGCATGGGCACAACTGTATGCTCTTTAAATACTGTTGTTTAGAAAACTTGGCAAAGAAAAGAGTAAAGGAAACGCTTTACATCAAATGGTTGAACTACTAATAAATACTCCGACAAGCATCGTCAAATGTTGACTTCAAACATGACCATGAATATTTCTAGTTGACAATAGCATGTTCTGTTCTGTTTTTTTGTTTTTTGTTTTTTTTGCTTTTTGTTTTTTGTTTTGTTTTTTCCCCCATAATTGTGACACTGCTTTTAGAATATCTTTTTTCTTTTTTCTTCTTTTCTTTTTGATACAGAAGGCCAACAAAGCCAACGCCAAATGCATTAAGAGCCAAGAAAACGCGCCCACATCGAGGGGAGGTGGGGCCCCCCGGACGCAAAACACCACCACGTAAAAAATAACATCAACAGAACCCCACCATGGACAACCGACCGGACCCACCAAGCCAAGGACAACCCTCACCCCACTTGCCAAGGACAACCCCCCCAGGCCACCGAAATTACCATCAAGGAGATGAGCTACCTAGCTATGTTGCCTCTTCCAATTCCAAGCAATAGTTAGAATATCTTTGTGATTTTTTTTCACAAACCTGTCAGGGGATGTGATAGGAACATGCGTTTCCAAGTTTGTGGTTGTTAAATCAACGTCTTTGACTTTGGATTAGGGGTCAATTGGTGTGTTTATAGAAACATCCAGGTTTCATAATGTTTTCTTGCATTTTCACCCTCCCATCTACTAGGTGTCCAAATTTTGCCCTTTATTTGGCATGGGATACAACTAGGTTTCAACCAAAAATAAATTTTGATTAATGTTATTACCTAATCTCAACAAGCCAAATGAATATGGCATTCAAATCAATATAATCTTGATCTACCATGTGCCTTTTCAAGAAAATGAAGATCATGTCAAATAGTATTAATTTGTAGGTGTTCCCAAACCAATAAACAATAAACAAACATTAGTTTATGTGGATCGTAATATAAACATAAGTAGGATATAGGTGGGTATGTATAATCATATTCATCAAATTCTGCACCCAATCGTCAATTATCTTACACATGTGTGTTCTCTTATTAGTCCAAGGCAAGCCCATTGTTTTTGCGTCTATCAATAATGGAATGCTAATCAATATTGCCATGTGACAAGACTTTAACAAACATCACACCCAAGCTTACATATCAAAGGTAACATTGATGCATGGATACTCTTCCATAAAATATGTTGTAGGCATCTCCACAAGCACAAGCACTAGGGAACGTAGAGGGTGCTCCCTTTGTTGCCAAACTTGCCTTGCACCAATTGCATTATACCCTCAGGAGTCCACGTAACTCATTTAACATGAATGACTCCACAAACTCATCCCTTACACCCCCCCCCCCACCCCATCTCTCCCCAATGTCCTAACCCACCCCCTCCTCCCAATGACAATGCCAACTCCATTCCTCCCCGCACAATACTTACAAACCCAACCACCCTTCTTAAATTCACCAATTGCACACCAATCCTCCCCCCCCCCTCTATGCTTTACATGTAAAGCCCACCACATTCCTTACTTCAACCTATAAAGACAAGGGGTTGTAACACCTAGTCCATTGCCTAAGGTTATTGAATGGACTTGTCATTGAGCCACACTTGAGTAGAGACATCGCCCAGAGGAAATGTCCCCCCTTTCACGCCAGCCCATGGTCAGTGTCATGCCTTTGTATTTGCACATTTTATCAATACTTGTTCATTAGCAATAAAAATTATTATACAAATGTGTTGTATTCAATTTTCAAGATACAAATTGAAATTTCCCAACATGTATGCAATCCTTGAAAATATGATTACTTTGTGGCTAATGTGATGTGCACATAGGGTAGGTGCACATTGAGTGCAACCACCTTCATGATGGCCTTTACACTAGAGCTTGAGAGCCAATGACCATTGAAATCTTGAATCTCTCCTAGGTGGAAAATGTCGAGTTTGTACCACTTCACTCTCAAGTTGAAGGATAAAAGGGAACCCAATATGTTTTAATGATGGGAAAAGCACATGGAGTCCTACATGACATGCAATGCATAATGTTTCATGGTATATCATGTTTGTGTTCAAGCCCACCTCAAAGAGGTGGGTCTTAGTTAACACAAAACTGGGAGACCATGACACTTCAAAATTTTCAAACCTCTTGATTTATTATAAAATTAATGTGCATATATGATTGCATGATTATCATGGTAATGAAATAGAATTTGGTTGAGAGCCTTATTGCATACGTCTTTAGACTACATTAAAGGTCCACAACCCAAAATATTCAACTCCAATTACCAAGATACGAACTGTGGATGAGTTTTAGGACCCTCAAAAGTTTGTAGTTGTGACCCTTGGTCGTAGTGTATATCAACCCAAATCTAATGGGACTAAGAGCCTAAATGCACCAAATCAAAATTGGTTGCCATGAGAATAATGTGTGGAAACGGCAACAAAAGAGGATCATGTGGAGCTCACCAACATCCATATGGAAGAACATGGACAATAGGGTTTTGCCCAATCCCCAAACAACAACCCTTGGTTTTGCAAAATTTTGACCATGGATGGTGAGATGACTACATCTACAAGTTGGTAGTTTGCATATGATGCCCCTGAGGGTCACCGTTCATAGCACTTACCAACGGGGGAGGTGAAACGTTGATTGCTATCTAGAGCATTGTATTTTTTTTTCATGCTATTTACACCTAAATTGGACTTAGACCTTCGGGTAGGTCACTCCGTTGGATTTTTGTGCACCATGTGCCGCTAAGGGCTATTTACCTTCATAGCATGATTTAAAGGCTCCCTATGATTACTTAATTATCTAAGATGATCTATTTTATTCCAACCTACCATTAGTTATATTGCCAATGTCATTTCAATTTTTGGTAGTTTATATTCTTTATAATTCAAAATTTTCAAAAGTATGCACATTTGGAAAAGTGGGACAAAAAAACATGGCAACAAAATTGCGCAAAATGAATGGCACAAAAAGCTCACCAATTGTAATTCACAATTATGATGTTGAACCCTTTGTCATTCAACCCTCAACCCTAATCCTAATCCTCATAGGGCTTTAATCTATCAACCCTAATCCTCACATGACTTTTTTCTATACCGCACAAGGCACCTGAAAGTTGTAGAAGAGGATTACTCTCCAAGATCTTAAAAGCAATGATCTCATTAGGAATCCATGTGTCCATTCAAGTCAACTATCAACATGAGATTTTGCGTCCATCATAGAGTCTATAGCCTTCCTAACAATCTTGATCTAAGGAACCTTGGAAATTGGTGTGCTTGTGTTTATGAAAATCCTAACACAGTTGCGCACCCTCAATCTTGAATCAAGCCAATTGGGCATAATATGATTAAATCATTGCACATGTTTACTTGGACGAGGTGGACTTGGAGGTGGAAAAATGGCCAAAGGCAAGGAGAATCCACTGTTAGCACCAACGTGAGCAAGTGAGCCTAGCTTCTTTGATGAAATTCAAAAGCATGTTGTCAAGTGCATGTTTGAGATTTTTGCTTCCCTGACTCCGCTTTCCAGTCTCTACTTCCCTTGTTTTCGTAAACCCTAAACAAAAAACCAAAAGACACCAATCTCGACAAAGTGGAATTGCAACCCTAGGTGTTGGCAAATGGAATTACATAGTGCTATAACTATTTAAAGAGAATATAATATTTTACAATGTCCGGACAACCTATTAAACTTTCATTAGTAAAAATTGAACTCTTGAGTAAGATGTTATTGCATTGCATAACTCCGTATAAGTAGGACCTATGTGGGCACATTGGCTTGGAGGAAGGGAGGAGGGGGGGGGGTGGGCAAGGGCATTTCCATGAGATGGGGGTCGTTTGTAAGACGGCACTGGCTGTCCCAGCAGAGGCACTGCAGGCCCCTTTATGCAATGTGGCCATGCGAAGGGGGAAAGCGGTGCCGAGGCTCTTTATGGCCATACCAGAGTTCCAGTTGCATCCCAACATTCCTGTGTCTGCATGAGAGAGGATGCACCGTCTCATTTCTGCCACCGAATTGCATTGTTTCACTTACATTTTTGCCATGGCTCCGAGGGTGCAAGCTCTTGCCCGATCGCAAGTTCAAGAGTGAACACGCTCTTCTCTCAAGTGCTTTGAAGCTTCAGTGACAATTGCGGTGGGAGGAATGGATGTTGATGTTGGGTTTCTTGTAAATTTGAGGAGGATCCTTGAGGAGGAATGTATGGCCGGGTTGTGCTATGTGGAGCGAGGTGGGGCGTTGACGGACAAGCATTTCCAAATGGTGGGCAAGGGGAATATTAGCAGTCTACCGGTGTTGAATAGAAGAATTAAGGTTTGTGTGAGATGTGATGATGTATCATGTTGTGTCTTGCAAGAGGTTTGAGGGATGAGGGATTGCATACGTTCTCGGGTATGGTTGGGTATTGTATGAAGGATAACAGGGAGGAGCATTTTTAGTTCGTGCATCACAGTGTGTCTGTTGATGACATGAACAAAGCCAAGATGGAGTATGCGAAGCTTAGGAAGGTGGGTTCGAACAATTGTGTGAGTCTATCGAATAGCAACATTTTGCAAAGAGCTCATCAATGGGCCCATTTTCGTATGAGGAAGCATTTGGCTACTAGTCTTCCTAGAACTTTGTTTCATATGTGCAAGAGTGGTCAATTTTACCCGAACCCAACATGGACTATTCCGTTGAGGTCCGCATGCATGGATGTGCGGAGGGCTGCTTTGATATGGAAGATTGTGATGAATCCCCATGACATTGAAATGGAAGACATCTCCAATGTCTTCATTGACATGGTTTTGGGTGTGATAAACATGAGATATTTCAATGCACAACAAATTGCACGTGAGCATCGAGATGAGGAGAGATCAATAAATCACACTCCCCATGACGATGGTGGTCTTCATTTGGGTGGTGATGTGAATGACCTCCACTAGAGGTGGTTGCAATAGAATGTGATGGGTGGAGTTGTGGATGGTGGGACAAATAGCATTGCTATTGGTTTTGTAGCCGGTGTTGCTTATGCAAGAAGGTTTGGTCAACCTCAACGCCACTGTTGGTGCATGGAGGCGTTGCTTTCTATTGCGGGTGGCTCACAGGGCCTTGGCTGCACATCCAAGTCAGTTTGGCGTCGTTGGCTCCGACATCCTGAGTCCTTCTATATATTCCAATGCAGGGCCTCTATGATGTAATGGCTAAGAGCAAGCCCAATCCAACATCTATAATTATGTAGCTGTAAATAGAAAAAAATA
This sequence comes from Polytrichum formosum, assembly GCA_964035585.1. Lineage (NCBI taxonomy): Eukaryota > Viridiplantae > Streptophyta > Polytrichopsida > Polytrichales > Polytrichaceae > Polytrichum > Polytrichum formosum. Next base: position 72,189,884 of record OZ037935.1, on the reverse strand, counting down.
GGGAAAAGGTTGAAAAACATCTTGTCGTATTATATATAACCCTCCATACATATCTCGCAACATATGTAAACAATTATGCTTCATTTGTCAAAAAATTCATTGCGGATGATGTTTGCAAGCATGGTTAACCTCACTATCCCGCATCTGCATCTACATTGCGGATGCAAAAAGAAAAAACACAAATGCAAATGCAGGACGAGTGGGCTTGCTTTCTAAACTGTCAATGTGTTCTCTCCAATTTCCTTTCTCCTCAATAAAGCTTGTGTTGCCTGGGCCAATAAAGCTGAAGTGTAATATTTCTGGGTCGTGCTTTTTTGGCTGTTTGGTCTCCCCCGCCCCCCACACTATACTAATGAAACAGCCATTTAACCTGTAGGACGCACTAATTGGGATAATCAGTGTAAGTGTACCCAGTACCAGTTAGTCCAGACTCCAGTACCTCCCGCCCTTGCTGCTGCGGCTGTAGGCTGTGACCGCTGAAGGACTCGTTCAGAACATGGTGCTTTGTTGTACATGTGTAATAATAAGCTACTGTAAGAAAAGTAAGCTCATAGGCTGCCCTGTCAGCTCAGTAGACGGCTGTAGTACACCTACCTACAAGCAGCTTATTATACTCACTTACAAGCCAATAAGCCGACAACAGAGGCAGACAGTGGCCTGGCTGGGCTCCATTCGCCACTTCCTCCTCTTCCCACCGACTCTATATAATAGGCTCTCCCTCCTGCCCTGCCCTGCCCTGCCCTGCTCTGCTCTGAAGTCTGCACCCGGCTACCTACACCAGAACCTAACCACCTATATATGTAGGAAGGGAGGACAGGTGTATCTTCTATGCTGGAGGCTTTCTCTACTAAAGTTATATAACAACACAGTTTCCGAGCCTGCAGCAGCAACACAGGCGGTGGACGAATGAGCTTACTGATGACTGTGGCTCAAGTGCACACTATGCGTAGAATGTACGTGCCTGCCTGCGTCACCGACTCATCAGGATATTCAGGCCGCCTGAGTCGGCTTGGCGGTGCTCTGCTCAGCTCATGGGCATGGTGCACGGTAAGGGTGGGTTTCCATGGAGGCTGCTCACCCACTTGATTCTAGTGGGTATAAGGACAACCACGCCCAAAATGTTGATGGAATCTGGTGGGGGTAGGGTTTGTATGTGTCAACCAGCTACTCTCATCTTCTTAAGTCCGGATTCACTTACTAACCTGCTCCTCCAGGTTAAAACCTCTTTTTTTTTCCTAAAATTGGTCTTCAATCTTTCGGTGACCATCACTTGTAGGTTAATCGGTGCTTTAGTGGGCGTATGGAAGTCTAGTGGCTCATGTCCATGGACCTCCACATTCTAGTAGGCCACCCGAATGTGGTTGGTTGGCGGCTTGTGCTTATCTATATGCGAACACCTCCAACCCATTATTATCTAGAATCTAGTGGGCGAGCGGCCTACATGGAAACTCACCCCCTAAGTAAGGTAAGATGTGTGATAATTCAGTTATTTTCCTCTATGCACCCACCAAGTCTTGTATGATATGGAAACTCACAAATTGATGCGAGATGATTTGTAACCGCAATTGTGTCCGTAGTTGTTTGCTTCATCGTTTTTAGAGCTCACATGTGGGTGTGTTATTTATTATCAAAGTGAATATTTTGTTTCTCATTAAGTGGTCATATATAGGTCCCCCCCATCATGCTGACTATTGAGCCTAGAATGTTAGCATACTTTGAACACATAGTTCAATCTCTTTTAAGTGACATGACATAAGGTCACATAGCCCCCCCCCACCCCTTAATTATGTTGACTATTGAGCCTAGTCCATGGTTTAACAAATATTAAACTTGTAGTCCAATCTATTTTAAGCACATGCCTTTTTGGTGTCCATTCTTAGATATGCACCTTAGAATCACCCACCACTCAAATATAGGTGTCCAATTAAGATAAATAACCAAATTAGGCCTACTTAACCTTAGTGTAAGTAGAGTAGCTCATGTGTAATAACATATTTGTGCTCATAATCTAGACACCATTCTAGGTTCAACAATTAATACAATCAAGGGGGGAGGGCGAAGGAACTCCTAAGCTTAGATGGTTTTTTAACTTATTTCGACGAGGCCACTAGAAATGAATATGCTATTGATGGTCTCTTCATTTCATCATGTGAATCATGGGGATGAACCTATAAATGTTAATGGAGCTCAAAGTGCCCACAATAGGGTGACATTACATACCTTTCACAATAATTTCAGGCGTGAAGAAGGGAGTGAGGTAGGGGACATGCTCCTCATGGGTTGTTGGTAAGGTAGATGGGTCTTATTTGGTTTCTTTTTGTTGTTGTTTTAGGGTTTTGGGTTCCTTGGCTTTGCAAGGTTGATTTTTTGTGCATCTCCAAATATATCAAAGTAAGCCATTAACAATCCCATAAAATTTTGAACCTAATCTAGAATCATTCTAAATGATCAAAGTCCACATACATTTTAGCCATTAGATAGCCACCTAGCCCCCCCATCCCCCATAATTATGTTCACTATTGAACTTAGACTGATGATCAAATTGTGAACACATAATCCAATCTCTTTTACAAACATGCCTTTATGTTGTCCATTCTTAAACATGTATCTAACCACCCACATAACACTGCACAACCTAGCATGTAAGCACCCTTCCTACAAGGGGAGGGCTAGGCCCAAGAATATGAGGGTCTAAGTATTCATGGCCTATACTCAGATATGCATTCCCAAGAGACTTGCTAACCATGTTGGTAGATTGCCAAGCAGACTGATGTGGGACCTTAGGATGCAGACGTAAGTTCTTTAATTATTATCATCCTCACTACAATTTGGAGATGGAAATACTATGATTATCTAGTTGTAGGTGAAATATCATTATGTGAACCATACACAAGCTAAATATTGTTCATTTTGTAAGGCAATCCCGAAATAAAAGGTGCATAATGCCTAGAATTGTTTTTTTAACCCCATGGTGCATTAACCTAAAACCGAGTAATTTTATCCACCACAAATATAAGCGTCCAATTAATACTTTGCCCACACCAAGAGCAACAACCGGCCCGCACCAGTGGGAGAGCATCCATCTTGATAAAATTTCTTGTCTTGTATGTAGTGGCAAAACTACAGTACATTACATCCAATGAGTGAGACGAAAAATCGTTACTAATAACAATAAATTTCAGAAAGAGATGCACTTTCCCTATTAGAAAAGACTTCCTCCTATCGGCCGAGACCAACGACTAGCCCTAGTGTGGACATGGTATAACAACCCACCCACACTTATTGGTGCGGGCCACCAGTGAACGGTGAGTACCAGCACTGGTTGCAACCAGTGGCTCTCACTGGCTAAACCGGCTCTAAAAGTAGCCCCTGCTGGTAGGAATCGTTCATTGATGGCCCGCACCAGTAAGTGTGGGTGGGCTATAAGACAAATAACCGAATTAGGCATGCCCGCCGTATGGGGTTCGTTCCGGAACCCGGATCTGGCATTCGGATTGGTGGCATGATGTGAGGGGTTACGAGCATCCACCGCGGTGGTCTGAAATCAAGGTGGGCGGGGATTTTGTGGCTGGTTGACTGGAGCCCAGAAGCATGAGGTGGTGCCATGTAAAAGCTAGTCTTGTGTTATTAGGCTGCATAGGGCTACTGTTGGGGTATCTATCAGGCGGTATAAGTAAGAAGCGGTTTGCCACATGGCCGTGTGGCAGGCTGCCACTGCTCTGTTGGTTTGGCGTCCCTTCCCGACTCCTTTTTGGTTGCCATGCATGGCAAGCAGCGGCGATAACATGGAAAAAGGGGGAGTATAAGTTGTCTCGGATGCATGCAACCGCCTCCCACCCATGTGCATGAGCAGTGTCCAGAGAGATTTTTGGGCATAATCTTGTCAAAATTCTCGTGTTTTCAAGTCCAACCAGTTACACGTTGTGCTCTTTCGGTTGTTGCTTTCTCGACTTGAGGCATATTCTATAGATTCTTCTACAATGATAGGTTAATTTTTGTGAAGTCTTGAACTTTAACCCTTAAACGTCAGAGAGGCCCTATCAGGTCTTCGTTGACCCTAAACTATTTGACCATAAGATAGCGTCAAAACATGTCGGAATTGCAAAAAAAATTCCCCAAAATGTGTATCTCAAAATTCCATATCTAAATATATATGCCGATCGCACTAAAAGAATTACATGGAGGTCTGAAATGGGGTAAACATAGGCTGATGGGAGAGGCCCTCTCACCCCCCCCCTTTGACGTTTAAGGGTTAACCAGCTCATTTCTCAAACTCAACACTTTCATCTGTAACTAGTGGTCGGTTCTTCCCCTTCATTGTGCATGAGTGAATCTGAAAATCAATGCTGCTGAATGAGAGATTTTGGAAGGTTTTATTTGCCATGTCCATTGTGGGAATTCACGATGAATGGCTTTTCTATGATAAGTGCGTGGGATTTGTTGCATGTGCCCGTACCTCCCATCCAATCATGTTAAAAACCTATCTCCCTTATAGGTCGGTGGATGATTCATTTCGAATGTGGTTCACTAGATTGATAAGGACACATTTTCATGTGTCGGTCGTTCCAACAAAAGAAAATAGAGTTTTCCAACATCGTCAAAGCTTTTGCCATTCTCTTTAAGAAATTTGGTGGTCAAGCGATTTCATGTGGATCAACATGCAAGTTGGAATGTGGTTGTCCCTCACACACATTCCAAGAAAGGGGGGAGGGGGGTTACATATTATCCCATGATATGTACATCCTTCATGGTCCGCTTGGAAACACCCTTCTATACTTGTTTATTGGGAGTTACGTTAATATAGTGTATGGCAAGCACAAAGAACCGAAAAAAACCACACCAAAAAAAGACATGTTAGAAAAAGGTAACTTTATTTACATAGAAAACACGTACATGTGGCTTTTAAAAGGCTTCCTCAATACTTGACCGTGAGCTCACAACTTGCAAAAACACACCTTACAACTCACTCAACAAATGCAAACTAGAAGAGCTCCAAACTTAGAATTGAGTATCAACCGAGAATTGCCAATGAAAACAAACCCCAGTGCAGGTAAGAGCTCCAAACTTAGAACTAGGAAACTACCGTGAACAAGTTCAAAGCAGAATACAAGTAACCAGCCAAGTAAGTAAGTAGCAACCAAGTAAACTTCAGCAAGAACACATGCAACCGTCACATAAAATGTTGGAGATGGAGCTAAAAATAATGTCCGCAAGGATAGAGCTTTGAACAAACTGACGTGTAGAGCTTCGAACATATTGTTATTGTGGCCGCCTTCCAAGAAGGGGTCTCCATAGCCCCTGACACTTGTTAGGCCGTCAAATTACCCTACAAGTGAAGTTTTCCCACCCCCTTCCCGACTAGTCCCATGGCTGGGCCTCGGCGTCTGTGCCAACCTGACGCCCCACCCTAATGCGCTTAACAAGCCCCACTTATTTGCGCTATATTTTCTAGTGGAATGTTGGTAACTCCCATGGGGTCATTTGTGGATGTGCAAATGCAAATCTTTCTACAATAACGACATTGCTAACTTCTCCGAGACAGGTGGCTCTCATCTTTGGACATGGTCATGCTACCAACAACTCTAGTATTGTTGGGCATGACTTGCATTGGAACACACGGGTTCCCCACTACCAACATCCGAACTCACAATCCAAATAGATAAATTCACAATCACGCAATGCAATAAAACAATCAAGGATGGAAAGTCAACCCTGCTCATCATCACCACAAGCATAAGGGGAGCATTACACGCCCAAAATATCCAACAAAGAGATACACCAAATTGTCACCAAATACTTCACATATCTTGTTCTAAACACAAGAAAACCATATAACAAACAAGCGAACAAGAGCAATGCTCCTCCCTCCCTAGAGACATATGATTTGATACTAACATAACCTTAGCCTAGAACCCACCTACCGAAAGATAGATACTTCACTTTACCATGTATAAGGGAGTCTTAAACATTACAGGGCTCAAGGGCTCGCATCCATGTTGGTAAAATCACCGATATTCATTTTACTTTACTTGGCATGACCGTTGGAGTAAACGGTGCCAATGCTCTCCCTCATACTATGGATTACTGTAACAAATTTCACCAAAATAGTGGATATTGAAAATCTCTGTATTTGAACATGTATTGTACATTTTGATGAGTGATTGAACTTCCATCATATTGCCTGAGAACCTTTACATAGGTATACTAAAGGCAAAGGCTGAGTCGTATATACACCCAACTACATACAGTGGCCGTTTTGCCAACCAACCCTATCCTTAAAGTGAGAGAATTAAAATTAAGTTGGACTCCAAATTGGCCGCATATCCAATTTGTAGGGATAGTGCTACTTGTAGCTCGGCCTACTGCAAAGACATCGTCATTGCCATGTGCATAGTGGCTTGGGTTTCGCAATGCCTTCATATTCTCATCACGAAGTTCAAGGCAACAAACTTTCATCTTTGTGAAACGGAGTCTATGTATGTGGTTGTAAGAATATCACTGGGTGTTAGTAAGACTCTCGATTGTCTAAGGACTCTTATTTTTAGCATGACTAAAATCCATACTAATAGGTTGTTGACTTTGTATCTACATATTTAGCTACCCACAATTAACATGCCTTGAGTCTTAATAAGGGCGGCCATGAGCACTTCCAATCCCACTCACCCACACAAGGGGCTGCATAAAAGGCCTTTGCGGCACGCCGTTCTTCTTCTTTTGTCTATCCTTTTGAGGCTCTTGGCGGTTGTAGCTCTTGGTTTGTTGAATATGTGTTTCTACCTCTTGGTTTGTGTGATAGTTGTTTGTGGCTATTGGATTATGCTTTGCGGAGTTTTTGGTTTGTGTTTTTAGTAGGTGTAGTCCTTCATTTGTATTCTCAAAGCTTTTGTACTTAATTTGAGTACCTTAGTGATATCTCTTAATCTATTAGCTTAGAACCATTCTTGAATCTCTCTCTCTCTCTCTCTCTCTCTCTCTCTAAATTTGAGATCTAACTCTCAGTTTCTTCACTTTAAATCATTATTGGATCTCTCTTAGTCTTTTATCTTTCTCTCATATCTCTTGTAAGTATTATATTTTTCTTTAAATTTCTTCACTTCTAACCATTATTGGATCTCTCTTGGTTTAGGGCATTCAGCCTAAATATTAATGGCAATATCCTAACCTAGATATCATTTGTTCAATATAGAAAGTCAAATAAATTATTAAACATACATCATTACATTGTTTGATAAAAGGATAAAAATACTTGAAAATAATAATAAAAATACTTCAAATACTAGACATTTTGGATAGAGAAAGGATATTTGGAAACTAGCGATCTGAACCCTAAACGCCTAGAATGCACAATAAATATAAAGAGCAAAGACAAACTTAATATGTCTTCAGAAGAAATCTAAAAAATGAAGAACCATAAACCCCAAACCATGAATATGAAGTATGGTGGGGTATCAACAATAATACATGAAGACCTAGCAAACCCCTAAACACGTAGATTATGTTTGATCAATGCACTACAAAATACCTAAACATGAACTAATTTATAAATGAAAATCAAGTCATGTCGATGAAATTCAAATAACAACATAACCCTAAAATCCTAAACCCCACAAGATTATAGGTTATTCTAACATGTTAGTAGGATGAGATGACATGAATAAACAAATGAAAGTGGACTCAAATCTTGTCACTGGCAGGAATTATGGAGTTGCTTTGTTTTGAAATGGTCTAAGTGTCTTTAGTTAGATCTGCATCCTTTATCTTAGTTTTCTATTTGAAATTTGAAATCACTTGTTGATTCTTGTACTGGCAACTTAGCTGGTATTGGATTTATTGATTGTTGAGGACTGAGAAATATGTGGAGGGATGATGAGACCTATGCAATTTTGAGGCAGCTCGTGATGCCCATCTTGAAAGAAAGTTATTGTTGTACTTAGCCACTTTGGGGAGTTTGTAGTCTGCAGCCTATGAGCGACCAATTTACCAGTGTGGCTTATAGACTTTTCTTTAGTGTTCACAGCCTGACTTCCATTATAATGGTGACAAATATTAATATGCACTCCCAGCTTTAGCAGGAATTGTACATTATCTACTTGATTAGAATTTAGGTAGTAGCAGAGGGTAACTTTCTTTCTTCCGAAGGACACTTGAGGCTATGATAAGAAACTGACTTCACCCTATGCCCCAACAATGATAGAGATAGCCTAAGAATAACACACCATAACAAAGTGGTGCACCTCATTGCCCAAACACCCCAAGCCAACAAATTTGCCCGGTTCTTCACACTAATCAACGCATGGAATTCTAATGATAACATAACATTATTCAGATCCATAGCAGTGTTCTGTGGGACTGACAATATTCTGCAGAATATTCCATGATATTCCCACATTCAGACTGAATGTGGGAATATCGGGGAATATTCTGTAGAATATTGTCAGTCCCACAGAACACTGCTATGGATTTGAATAATGTTATGAAACCACTAGATTCAACAATCCTGGAATGGCCACTTAGATGCACATGTGCTCCCACCCCATACCAATGCCAAGAAAAATTAAGACATGACATCCTATGCATAACATGAGCCCCAAACAGAAGCCAAATACCAAGACCCCCCTCCCCCACCCACACAATCCAATCATACAATTCACATACTGCCATGACAAATTTCTTGACCAAGCTCTTGATATATAAATGCACCAAATACGATTCACTAATCAACACCATACGAAACAACAAATGAAAAAGTAAACCCATTCATCATCATCACAGTTGGGGTAAGAGGAGCCATACACAAACACTCCATCAAAAAACTCACTAATTTCAATATTCCAAAATCTGATATCAAAACTCTCCTGAAAAGCATCCACCAAAACACCATCAAGCACCTCACATATTTAGTCCCTAAACTTCTCGTTTTCTTTGGTGACATTATAAATGGTGCGTTGTTTCTTCCAAATTGTTTCACAATTGGTTCCAAATTGTATTGTTTGATCTCTTGCCCTATTGCATTTTCTTACGAATGATTTTACAAGTATTGTCATCCCAACTTACTTTAAGTTCATCTAGTATTCAAAACCCTACCTGCTCTGATGGCTATGAATGTGTGGTTGCGTGCGTGCTCTTACTCGCCAACTCTTCATTGAATTGCTACATCTACATTGGTATATTCTGCATCCTAACACTTATGTAATAAAATATTGTCATGGATGACTGAAATTTGGATGAAACACACTAAGTAGGTGACAATAATTGCAACATTGTAAATCTATAATGCTCAATTTTTTTTTACAAGGAATGATCAAAGAATGTTAGCTATACATTTAGTGTTAGTGACACTACACATGCGGGTTACAATCAGTATCGAGCAAGACCAATAGAGTTGTTGATACTAAAATGCCACATTTAGTGTAGTGATCTCCCTAGGACCATCGAGCAATGTCACACAAGAAAAGAAAAGAAAAGGGAAAGAAACATCGATTTTATCACCCACCGTGAATGGAGGCCGATGGAACCTACTTGGTTCAAGCCCTTCCTTGTTACAAGGCAAAAGTTGATTGCCCGCCTTTCGATAGACGGGCTCATGGGGATGTGGTGTGTGTGTGTGAGTGAGGAGTGTCTGGAATATTAGAATCTATAGGTAAGATGCCCTCCATTCTAGGTTCCCAATCAAGTGTTGCAAGGGTAGTAACCTCGATCAGTTGCGCTTTGTAGGCCGAGTCTCCAAAATCCATCCATCATTTGCACCATCGTGCAGCAGGCTAGCAGCCGCGCGCCTCGAGGCACATAACCGTGGCTCGTTGGTAACTACACCCATAACTCTTCATCTCGAACCCTGCACCAAAGGCAGGCAGGCAGGCAAGGCTAGCAAGCACAGTATACAATACCGACAAAAGCAAAGTGGCCGGTCCCGATGAAATCCCGTGTGGGCTGCCCATCCCGATGCCCTCTGAATATTCAGTAGCTAGCTAGTACGCCACGCTCGGAACCGCCTTCTCAAAGTGGGAGGAAAATGGCTGGGCGGGGCTTGGTCAAAACGGTGTTTCAAATTCTCCCGAGCAGCAGCAAGTCAGGTAGGTTTCCGTACCTAGCTAGCTACACTCGAAAAACCAACACTATGTATGTACCTCGATCATACATTTGAATCATGACCTCGTATGTACAACAATGGGACATGGTGTTGGTTGTTCAGGTGATGTGTGTCAAATGTATGACTGTGGTACATAGTGTTAGTGTTGGTGTTGTTTTGGGTATGCTTATCTGAGACTTTCAGTATGCAAGCTGCAATGATGTAGGGCTTGTGTGAATCACATAAGTTTAGGGAGTGAGAGTCGAGGAGGAGTCTACTGCAAAATCCACAATTGGGAGTTTGTTCCACTTCCCAGCTTATGAACGTGTCAAAACATGTGCATATCCCTAACAAACATTGTAAAATTATCCCCCCCAATAATCGGGTTTCTAGAGTTTTTTTTGGGGAGCAAAGCTACAAGCTCATCGTATCATATTGTTCACCCATTTAAAAGTGTTTGTTCTATTATTAAAAGAAAAAGAAATGAAGAAACCTATCTACCTTGGCATGAGATGATTGAGTGTTCCACACATGAGAGTTTTGGTTCATGCCAGATTTGGTGGCACATGGGAATCTTGAAGGAATTTTGCCTCACATATATTCTTGGGTCCACACATGTTAAAGTGTGTTACGCTTTAGCCACAAAGTCCAATTGTTGTCCATATTCTCATTGCCCACCAATTTATTAAGAGAAACATCTTACATTGATTGTTGGGCATGCTTTAACCCCTCAAGGCCTACCCGTTGGTTGCCCCAAAATTACCTTGGAAGCCCCTTGTGAATTTCAAAACTTTGACAAAATTTATAGTCATATTTGATAAGTTTATACAACCTTATAGATGTTTAGGACATTGAGTTGAGAGGTACCCCAAAACTTTTCAACTATCCAAATATCTCCAGCTAGAACATTTTAATGTTTATTCGATGAAGTGTTGCAACTTGGGATATTTTTTCACCTTGATTACTTATCAAGATCCATATGTTTTTGGGTGTATGGAGTTCAACAATGCACCATTAGAAAGGTACTAGAATCTTCAACCACTTGCAATGTAAATGTGTTGAGGGCCTTTGCTATGGAAACCGGACACTGGCATATCACAGTCCAATCTTTTAATAGAGGGACTTGCGAACCTCAAAATCCAAATGCCAATATTAGATGTGGCCTAAAGAATATAAAGGGAGTTGGGGGGGGCATAGAAACTTGCCTTCTCAAGTTTGTTGTTACTTCATTTAATTGTGTCCTACTCAGCAAATCAAGGTCTCTTACCTTGTATTAGGGGTCAATTCAGATAAAACCAATAACCATTAGGTTGTAAAATGATTATCTGCATCTAAGTTACAATAGATGATTGAAATTACTCTAGCCCCAAGGTCTTAACCATTGGGATTGCATGGGACTATCCATCCTTTTACCTAAGATATGTACACCCGTATTCAACATTTGACCTAAAATCAAAACCTACTCATCTTACACAATAGGTACATATTGAGCAAAAGGGATGTACACCACTTGAACGTGACTTGAACATCTAATATAGGTGTTGGTTTTAGGTCACCTACAAATGAAACTTTAGACCCTTATAACTTCTGCATACAATATCCAAATAATCCATACTCTAGTGTGTTAAAATGCTCTTGACCTTGCCAAAAAAGGGAAATACAAGCATTCTAGTAATAACAACAAAATTCTTAGCGCTGATTCTATCAGTTTTAGGAGTGCTTACCTCATTTGTATTTAGGATTGGTATTGTTATCTCACAACCTGCTAATGAACGATGCATACTTGCAAACTGGGCATTCAAGCATTGAAAAATGGGTCACTCAAATATAATTGACATTGTTACCTACTCTATTGAACTCCAAAGTCTCATCAACATGTAACATAACATTATTCAGATCCATAACAATGTTCTATGGGACTGACAATATTCCACGTAGTATTCCCGAATATTCCCCACATTTAGTCTGAATGTGGGGAATATCCGGAAATACTATGTGGCATACTGTCAGTCCCACAAAACACTGTTATGGATCTGAATAATGTTATGAACAATTTATAAACTTGTGGATATTTTCGTCAAACAAGCTGACATCACATCCCGAAACTCTCACAACTCATGAACTTGCACATAAGTTAGAAGTCTGAGGTGGACTTCAAGTCTACACGCCAACCAATTGTTTATATCGATATGATTTATAATCAAAGTCACTCTTTTGTTTTTTGGGGTTTTTTTGATGGAGAGATGTGAAGCCTGGGAGTGATTCCATATTTCACACTTTATTGGCAGCTGCCTTGCACGTAAGCTTATTGTAAGCGCCATGGGTGTCAATTCACACCTACTCATATAACCCTCGACCCTCGACATATGTAAACACTTCGGAGCAAGGAAACTTGTAACACTTATATAAATAAAGGATGAGAATCTATAAGATATGAATGTCATCATACAAGTGTAATGGAAGAATGATTCTAAAGTAATATGATGAGATTCTTGTGCACACCAAGGTCTTATTTCCTTTAGAAGTGTTTGAAGAGAAGTGTAACATCAATAAGTCTTTGTTCCAAAAATCGATTCAAGGTCGCTAATGCATTTTCAACATTCTTGAATCCTACTCTATCTACCACCACATCATCAATTTGCACATTGTCTACTTCTTCAATGGGATCAATGTAACTATAATTTTCCTCTTTAGTAGGTATGTAAATTCTAGTTCATAATTGATGAACTCATGTGCATTCATAGTGGGTCCAATATCACTCTCTATAGATACCAATGCCAATTGCTCAAGTAAGGAAGTAGGGTTTAGGGTTAGGGTTAAGGGGTTTGTCAATTTCATCCAATTTATAAAATTTTAGACTTCACTTTCATCCAAATTAACACTTATTGAGGTGAATTCATTGAAGAGGGAGCATAATTTTTATAAAGTCTCTTAACATTTAACAATTAGCACTTCTAGTGTTTTGTTTTGTTTTTGTTTTTTTGGGGGGCGGGGGGGGGGGGGGGGCAGGGCGAACCGACCCATACATTGGTACCTTACCGGATGTCTAGTGATGTCACATTTGAATGAATCGGCCCTCAACCTCATAGGGGGTCTTTTTGTATTGGAGCCACTTCATCCACGATATGTAGGATGGTTGATTTTAAGTGAGTGCCACGAATCCCTAGCCATTCGCCCTCCCCGGTAAGGTACGAATATAGGGGTTGGTTCGCCCCAGCCGGGGGGGGGGTATTAGGGGAGAGTGCAATTTTCCTTAACCCATATGCAATTTTAACACTTTTTAGGGTAACATATATCGTGGGTGGACTATAGGGTTATGTGAGTAAGATTCAAAGCTTCAAAGTTTGATCCATCCATTCAATCTCTCCCTTCCCTTCCACTGCATAAGTCAAGCGAAGTTTTGTGACACCTAGGGTAAGTGGGTCTTAAACGGACACATTTGTCTTTGCACCCACTTCTTGTAGCATATGAAATACTCAATTAGTGTGAGATGATGAGCAAATCTAAATCACACATGTCACCGGGCCGTAGCCATTTCCTTCATAATTTTTAGAGTTTGTATAAATATCCTATTCATTATCAAAGTGAAGATGATACGAGGTATTAATTGCTCATATGGGTGTTCCTAATTATATAAACTATTACGTCTAAAATGATTAACAATTTTTGAGCACATAATTTAATCTCTTTTCAATGCACATATTTTTATTGTCCCTCAAATACATTTGATTTTGTTCGAGTTTTGGAGAGTAAAACCTGCATGGAGTATAAACTACTTCGAATCTTTGTTTTCGACGGCACCCAACATGGGTTGTGATAAAATCAAACACGTTCTTAGATTCACACTTAACCATAAACCACTCAAATATAGGTGTCCATCTAAGATCAAACATCAAATTCAGCACATCTGCCTTACCATGGGGGAGGTTGAAAATGCATAGAAACATCTTACATCCAAAACATTGCAGTTTTCAATCAATCCTAATGGGATCCAATTGAAATGGACTAAGAACAAACTCTAAAAGGACATGTTTTCACTACACCCCAACACTAGATGTCATGGACGGAGATCCGCAAAAGTCGATGGGAGGGGCCGAGCCCTCCAAAAGAGCCGGCGGAGAACAATCGCACGAACATGCAATGATATGATTTATACGTTTAGACTATGATATTATGCACCCTTCTTTCGTGTGAAGACCATGTCAACATCGCCTTGAGCTTGTAGTAGGCGATATTGTACTATTGGAAAGCTATGGTGCTACGCAACAAGAAAGCCATATTGGTGGTCCAAGATGTTCTATATTTTTTGAAAGATGCCCCCCTCCCGTCCGGCACCTTTGCCGGTTGTTCCTTCCCACATGGCCCCTCCCCTCTCTTGAAAACAAGTGTACTTGCCAACACTAGCTTGTGGGACTATTCCATTGATCATTCTCCGCTATCACAACCGGAAATGAGTGGTCTAAATTACCATTGTATTGGTTCTTTTCCACCAAATGTTTGTAACGGATCTACGAGAATCTATTGTCTTCGTAAAACATAACACCATGCAGTGGAAGAGAACCAATGGTAAGACCACGTGATTCTTATAATGTATCTTAAGTTGACCGCTATGGAGGTTGGCACTAGCTTGTGGGACTATCCCATTGATCATGCAATGAAAATTGCGTGGTCTTGATTGCTGATAGCTAGTTCTTTGCTGCCAAATGGTTGCAATTGATATGAATGTGAATCAATGTCTCATGTCTTCGTATATCATAAGATTGTACAATAGACTTGGGGGGGGGGGGTGGACTCTTCATATCACATATAAACTAACGTGAGTGTAAGAAGGGGTATTATTTGAGGCACTAGTGCACTAGTATACATGAGGGAGAGGTATTAATTTTCTCTAGTAGTGTGTACATTTATAAAAAGGCTATTTTAGAATTTTGAAGTAACGGTAGATGTACAAAAGGGGGTCCTAAGGTTTAGAGAAAAAATTGACAATAGATGTGTTAGTTTCATCTAATTCACAGTCACCATTGTTGTCATATGGTAATAATCCTCAATGACTCCCTTGTCCATTCTTGTTAGGGTTCACATTCGGGTTCTAGGACAAGCTAGAGGCTCTTGGAGTGCTCATGGGGTCCCTTGAGTTTTGCTCCCCAGACTGTGGCTCAGTTATTATGCTATTGTTTTTGTTTGTTTGATGCAATGATTGAGTTACATGCGATGAATGAAAGAATTGTTCATTGACTTTCTCATTAGAGAGGGAACATGGATATTACATGTAATTAAGGCAATCTTAATTTATGATTTATATTTTGTATATGCAATGGAGGCATTTATCACATTAAATTGAAAAGCCTAGTATAAATACATGAGTTCATTTTCTAGGCTACCGTTAATATGTATGCACTTGTTTTTCTCTATGAACTTCTTGTATATAGGGGGTCTGATTTGATAGTGACAAACACACATCATTTAGGTTTCCAATGAAGAGTCCACCCCCAAAGCCAATGGAGGGAGAACATGTGGTAAGACCATGTGATCCTTATATTGTTCTCCATGTTGACCATTGTAAATATCAATAGGGGTCTTGGCACTACACTATTTTGTCTAATTAGTGTGGGTGGGAAATTCACGTGGGTTGGAAATTAGTGTGGCCCACACTAAATTTCCAGTGTTTGCATCACTTTGGATGTAATTTGTACTGTCATCCATCCGAGTGTGTTAGGGGAGGGCGAAGTGGCGGAGGATTAGGAGGCGGAGGTTGAGGTGCTTCCCAGGGATGGACTTATGAAGTTTCATCCAATTGTGGAAACGACAAAGCCCACACAAATTTTTCACCTTTGAAATTAGTATGGGCCACTCTAAATTATAATTTGAAATTAGCGTGTTTTATTGGGAATTAGTATAGCCCACACTAATTAGACAAAATAGTGTAGCTTATGGACTATTCCACTCATCATGTTTTACCATCATTGTGGGGATTGAATGGTCTTGATTACCATTAGTTTGGCCTTTCTCCACCAAATGGTTGTAAATGATATTTGAATGTGCAATCACAATCTACTAGTTTTGTAGATTATAAAACTATCTAATGTAAGAGAACCCATGGAAGACCACATGATCCCCAAAGTGCATGCTATGTCGGCTGCTATGAAGACATGGTTGGTTCTTGACGCTAGCTTGTGGGACTATTTCATTGATCATGGTCCACCATCACTATGGGAATTGCATGGTCTTAATTACCATTCTTTGGTCCTTTTCCTCCAAATGGCTATAAATCATCCGTCAATGTGTAATTAGTATCTAATATCTTTGTCGATTATGAGACTATATAGCACAAGACAACCAAGGGTAAGACCACATGATCCTTGAAGTGCATGCTACGTTGGCCTCTACAAAGATCTATTTGGTTCTTGGCACTAGCTTGTGGAACTATTCCACTAGTCTTGCTTCACCATCACTACAAGCATTGTGTGCTCTTACCGTTGGTTCGAGTCTCCTCCACCATATAGTTATTAAATATATGAATGTGAATTCAAAATCTCACTTTCTTTGTGAATCGTAAAATCATACAATGGAAGAGACTCAATGGAAACACCATGCATTTTATGTAGTGCAATCTATGCCGACTATTACAAAGACTAGTTTGGTTTTTGACACAACATTAATTTTTGGCAAATATACGCATGCCACTAGTGTGTTGGACTATGCACTAATTATGTTCTATCATCACTACAAGAATTGTGTGGTCATATGTTTGGTTGGGTTCTCTTACAATACATTGTTTACACCTTTTTTTTAGTGTGATCCACACTATTCATATCGATCCACATTGAGTCTCTTGCAATCACTAGGTTCCAACTAGAGAGGGTGCCCGGGGGGGGGGGTGAACTCTTCATTAAGAGTGGGAGCCACGTGCATGTGGGAACCCTTATTACAAAAAACCACATATACAAAATCGTCGTTACCAAAAAGAAGATGCATTCATACACTAGTTAATAATCTCTTGTATGTATACGGCAATTTTCAAGTTTGAGAATAAATGACCTCAACTATATATAACAAAATGTAAATGATTTGGAAAAGAGAGGGACATTTCTTGCATATATGCTCACAAATTTCTTTTTATTTATCACAGGGGGATGACAAGTATTGCTTCATGGATGAGTACACATAAACTTTTTGGCATATGAGGTACACTCATATGAATCAAAATTTGGGGGGGGGGGGGCTTAGAGTACACTTACTTCTCCTTCAAAATATATATTGCTTCTTATATTTGTACAACACTAGGTGGAACGATACCCATCCCTCGTGAATAGTTTGTAAACACGACTCTCATTTTTTTTTAAAAACCTTTTGTACACCCACGTGGTACTGTACGGGCTATGTTGAGGGTGTCACGTCATACTTGGTGCTACACGACAAATCATGAAGACTACTTCAATTAAAAGGGTGCACCAATTTGTATGCCACATTGAATCAAATGTCAAGTGTAGATGAACGTTGACAAATCCATGAACATATCACCCTTGCATATCATAAAAACCATGTCGACGAAGAGAATCACTAAGGTACAGGGTCCTAAAACCAACACCCCACCCAAAAGCAACACCTATAAACGCCTCCCAATTGCCAACACTCTACGACCTTGAACTGTTCCC
Source organism: Polytrichum formosum (assembly GCA_964035585.1). Taxonomy (NCBI): domain Eukaryota; kingdom Viridiplantae; phylum Streptophyta; class Polytrichopsida; order Polytrichales; family Polytrichaceae; genus Polytrichum; species Polytrichum formosum. The sequence continues at coordinate 72,172,160 of OZ037935.1, read as the reverse complement.
CACGGAAAAGGAGTGCCCGGGGCCAAAGAGTGACGGGTTTAGGTGTCATTATATGAGCCCAAAATGGTTGCTCATATTTGTTTTATGTTTAGGATCTACTTAGAATTGCATTTGGAGTGTTATTGAAACAATTAAAAGTATAAAAAGAGTGAGGCTTAGTGTGGATTTAGGTTTAGGCCTTAAGCCATTTTGTGTGGTTAAGTAGAGGATTAGTGGCATTAGGGAGTGTTTTGATTAGAGGAGTAGTGTTTGATGAGGCAAGGGGAAGGGCCTTGGGTTTAAATGTTTAAATTAGAACATGTTCTTGTTGGTTTAGGGGGTGGGGAGTTAGTGGATAGGATAAGGTCCTACTAAGTAGGAAAAGGTTAAGGAGGTCGTGGTTGTGGGATGCCCTCTCTCATCTTCCTTCTTCCTCTCTCATTATCTTTCTCTCTCTCTCTCTCGTGTGGGTGTGTGTGTGTGTGTGTGTGTGTTATGTAGTGTGGTAGAGAATATAGTTGATTAGAGGGAACTTAGAGAATATAGTTGATTAGAGGGATCTTAGAGAATATAGTTGATTAGAGGGAACTTAGGGAATAGAATTGATTAGAAGGAGCTTATAGAGTATAGTTGATTAGAGGGAATGGGAGGCAGTTGTGACTGAACTGGGTTTAAGCCAGCTGCGACTGCAGCTGAGGCTAAGGAGCGACTTAAGCTGGAATTGGGGTAGCTGTGACTGAACTAGGTTAGCCAGCTGCGACTGCAGCTGAGGCTAAGGGCTCGACTTAAGCTGGAATTGGGGCAGCTGTGACTGAACTGGGTTAGGCAGCTGCGACTGCAGCTGAGGCTAAGGAGCGACTTAAGCTGGAATTGGGGCAGCTGTGACTGAACTGGGTTTAAGCCAGTTGCGACTGCATCTGAGGCTAAGGGCTCGACTTAAGCTGGAATGGGAGGCAGCTGTGACTGAATTGGGTTAGGCAGCTGCGACTACAGCTGAGGCTAAGGAGCAACTTAAGCTGGAATTGGGGCAGATGTGACTGAACTGGGTTTAAGCCAGCTGAGGCTAAGGGCTCGACTTAAGCTGGAATGGGAGGCAGCTGTGACTGAATTGGGTTAGGCAGCTGCGACTACAGCTGAGGCTAAGGAGCAACTTAAGCTGGAATTGGGGCAGATGTGACTGAACTGGGTTTAAGCCAGCTGAGGCTAAGGGCTCGACTTAAGCTGGAATGGGAGGCAGCTGTGATTGAATTGGGTTAGGCAGCTGCGACTGCAGCTGAGGCTAAGGGCTCAACTTAAGCTGGAATTGGGGCAGCTGTGACTGAACTGGGTTTAAGCCAGCTGCGACTGCAGATGAGGCTAAGGGCTCGACTTAAGCTGGAATTGGGGCAGCTGTGACTGAACTGGGTTTAAGCCAGCTGCGACTGCAGCTGAGGCTAAGGGCTCGACTTAAGCTGGAATGGGAGGCAGCTGTGACTGAATTGGGTTAGGCAGCTACGATTGCAGCTGAGGCTAAGGAGCGACTTAAGCTGGAATTGGGGCAGCTGTGACTGAACTGGGTTAGGCCAGCTGCGACTGCAGCTGAGGCTTAGGGAGCTCGGATGGTGGGCTAGCTATGTCTATTACCCCAAGTTGAGAGGGATGGTTTGGTTAGATAATTAGATATTCATATAAGCTGGTGTGCATTTGTGTGGGAAGTGAGAGGGGTTGTTAAGAGAGCACTAATAGCAGAGTGTTTTTAAACACTTGTAACCTTGTTATGGAATAAATTGGTGTATACGAATTAATGAGAAATGTAATGACTTCCAATGAAGTTGGTAAGAGGGAGCTATGTAAAACGAATGTGACATCCATTCCTTCACCCGGACTAGGACGCTTAAGGGTGGGCGGTTTGGCCTCACACATTAGTGGCACCACTACCTCCATATAGGGTAGGTAACGGGCTCTACTCTATTGTGGGTCAGTTCAAGGTGGGTTTGGGGTGGGTTGTAGTGCCTATTCTAGCCACTCTATTCACCCCGCCGGGGGGAGGAGGAGTCGGTTATGGGCAACAAGGACGTTAGTACCCAATATGCAAGGGGGTCAATACCCAATATGCAAGGGGGTTTGTACATGGGATGCAAGGGAATGGCTCTACAACCGAACAAGGTGGAATCATGGAGGTGGCCATGTTGGGCTTTGATCTAGATTGGGTCTAGTACCCATCTATGTTGGGTCAGTTATAGGCAATGAAGGTGGGGGTCCTCATCATATGCAAGGTCGTCTACATTGCCTAGGGATCATATTAAGGAAGCTAGTGGTTTTGACTTTGAATATTCATCAAATATTCAAATGAGGCTAATTTTTCTTCTTCTTCATATCTATGTTTAGCTCAATGGCTAATATGAATACATGTTTTTTAAATCAACCACATAGCCATATGTATGTAGAAAATGAACTCGTGAGTAAGACGTTATTGCTCTACGTAGCTCTATATAGTAGCACGCACTAATTGGGATAATTAATGTAGAGAACCTTACTTAGTACTAATTACCGTGATTAATGATGTTGTATGGGAATAGTTACACTAACTATACCAATTAGTGAGGGTGGGAAATTAGTGAAGGTGATACTAAATCCCTTTACACTATGGATTTAGTGCCACCAAAAGATCTAGGAAGCATCGTTCATCCCGGCACATGGAATTATTCACCAACAATCATGTGGCACACAACTAATCACAAACATGCACTAATTTCCTTGAAATCTATGATAAATGAGCATGTATTCATGAATTTAGCGTAACTCCGTAAAAATTTCAACCCTTGGTAACTTTATGATTCGGCTAGATTGTGCATGCGACTTGAATTAGTACCCACCCCACCAAGTCATATATTTAGTGTACTAACTTAACTTACATGAAATTGACCATTCTTGGCAAGAGACAATGAATTTGAATCATGGGCCAACAACAATCGATCAACATCATGTTGAACAAATGTAGGCAGGAAATGAGGTTATTGCATCAAGAGTCTAAGTCATGAGCCGCATGCATGCATGACAACAAATTACGTATGAACATGTAACAGTGACCATATCTTGCAAATTTAGTTGGATTTTGACAAGCATCCACCAAATTGTGCAATGCTATTTCCAAACGATGAATATGGGATCACTTTAGTTCTTTTTGGGCAAATCCGTCATGGTAAGTAACATGGGTTCATGTGCCACTTCCCACGCACTCTCTTGAGCCTTGTAGGGGGGAAAGGATCACGGAATGTCCCTTGTTGAGAAGAGACACTATATTTCACTCCAAGGGTCACCTTGTTACAAGTGACTCATCAATCACGCTAGTTGAGCAAACGTAGGCACGAAACGAGGTTCCTAAAAGTTAGATCATCCTAAATTCAACAACACCCCACCCAAAATCGACACCCTAAATTTGACACTAATGTAGATGGGTCTTGAATGGTTATTTCTTTCGACTAGCCCACTTCTCCTAGCGATTAGTACGAGATGTCTATGAGATCTCTAGCAAATCCAAATTGATGCCGTAGCCACTTTCCTCGTAATTTTTGGAGCTCATATGAATATCTTAAATTCATTGTCAAACTAAAGATTCGTGTGCTCATCAATTGGTCATATAGGGCTTTCTCAATTATGTTGATTATTGAGCCTAGAATGGTTATCACATTTTGAACACGGAGTCCTATCTCTTTGAACACATTTCTTTTTGGTGTAAGGCTAATCACACCTAACCACATACCACTCAATATATAAGTGTCCAATTAAAAATTAATAATTTTTTTGAATAAGGGTTGTTGTAGTTAGTTTTTTGCTATCACTTAAAAACAACAACCCAAGGAACTAAGTCTCCAGGAAGACTGAGATAGTGTCTATAAGGGTTAATGTCACATTGGATTAAGGGTTACAATAACAATCTAAGTCTTTTACTCCTTTGTTCCTTCATTACTCTACTTATTCTCCACTCTTATGGTTCATTTGTGCTTCTCCAGTCGTGAGTGATTCCGTCCTATCTTTAGGGAATTCTCTATCTCTCTATGTCTTTGACCTATTTCCGTCGTGAAGCTCAAAAGCTTGACAAGTGGTCAATGGCAATTTGTCAGGACAGAGTCCGGGGTAATGTCTTTTGAATGCCACATCGTCTTTACATGTCATGAATTATGCTTTGCAATAATCTCAAATTAATTCCTCTTAATTCTACTTACATACATTCAACCTTTCTTCCAAGACTGTAAACACCATCTTCATCGTCAACTTATCTGGCAACTTATCACAACAATCATTCACAAAATTATGCAAAATCAGTGCATCAACAACTAGGCGATATTCCTTAATTAAAGCCTTAATTACTTTTTAAGTTCAAATTGAATTGCCTCTGGTAATGTCTTACACTCATCTGATAACTTCTCTTGCTCGAACTGGTATTGTCTTTCCACAACTTATAACATGCTACTAAGTATATCTCTTGCATGTATTCATGCCCATTAGCCTTGCACCAGGTAATGTCTAGTAGTTGCTCTCATGCTATATTCTATCAGAGTGGCCTCTCTGCACTCTCTTTCTTTCTCAGGGTTGACACATGTAAGCCTATGGCCTATTCAGTCTTTCCTCTCATGTCTCTACCTCTCTCATTGCTCTCTACGACGCTTCCTTTCCTCTTCGGCTAATTGCCTTTCTAATCACCTATCTCAAGCTCCTCTCTCTCTCGTCACAGGTAGGCAATAAAATGGCAATACAGGCGATAGCCCTTCCTTTGACGCTCCGGCTTCTTCCCCTTTCCAATAGGCGATTGCCTCTCCCAGACTAATTGCCTTCATCCTAAGATTATTGCCCAAGAATTTAGTCTCACGACCTTCTTCCCTCAAGCTTCGCTCAACGATCAAGACCTCTCTCATGCAACTTGGCTTTGCCACTCACTGGCCTATCGCCTAAGACTATTTGTCTTTGCTAACTCATGCTCTCACAATCTTCAATCGATCATTTGCCTCTCTGACTGTCAACTCTGCATCCCTCACTAGGCTATTGCCCTCTTCCTTGGCAATTAACCTTTACTCACTATCTCAAATTGAGTGCGCCAACTCACATGCTTATGGCCATAGTCTGGTAGCCATCTTTACTGACTGTTAGCCACTACCCTTAATCTTTCACGCCCTCATGGCGGTTAATTTGTCTACTTCAACGCTCACGGCTATTGCCAAAAATCACACAAGACACTACTTATATCCAAACACCAAGATCAACAATCAAAATTCCACTCTAGTCAATTGCAACTTTTACTCTCAATGTCAAAGTTTTTCAAGATAATTTAGAGTCCGAATCACTCGGCTCTTCCAACTAAGTCTATATCTACAATCTTCCTGCTTGGCTAAGTGTCTATGGCCGAACTCAATCACTGAGCTTCGACGTTCACTGCCTATTGCTATCCTACGTTGAGACTATGCAAGATTCTATAAAATGGAAATAGCTTGCTTGGGCAATAGCATGCCTCCTCCTTATCAATCGAGGAAGGAGAAGGTGGTTGCAACCGCCTTGGAACGGCTATAACCCCCTGTTCACACTGTAAACTAGTTACTCAATGCCTATTGCTGCTAATTCTTACTAACTTAAAGGTTTTAGCTCGAAAGCTAGGCGATGGCCCAAAAATTGAGTTTATAGTTGTCTATCTTGTTAGTACATGTAGATTTTGAGAATCTTCACCACCTTAACATGAAGTCCCTAGGTTAGTGCAAGTCATCCAAGGTACCGATAAAACTTAGAACCCTCATAACCAGTGTGTATGTTTGACAAATTTCATGTGACGTTCAACTTCAAAACCAAAGTGTCATGTGATGTTTTCAAAAACAAAAATGAATGTCAATTGACATATACATTTTATTCTAAAATGTCACCTCAATTTTGGGTTACACAATATTTTAGAAAAACTAATATTTTGAATAATCAAAATACAATCTTGGTTTGTAACAAAAAAAACTATCAATCGAGCATGAGTATCCTTCGGTCTTGCATGTTTCTCCAAATGTTGAGGATGGTAGCCCAATCCATTGCATCCACTTCAAGTAGTGTGTATGTTTGACAAATTTTATTTGACGTTCAACTTCAAATCCAAAGTGTCACGTGATGTTTTCAAAAAAAGAAGTCAATTGACATATACATTTTATTCTAAAATGTCACCTCAATTTTGGGTTACACAGTAATTTAGAAAAACTAATATTTTGAGTAATCAAAATACAATCTTGATTTGTAACAAAAAAACTATCAATCAAGCGTAAGTATCCTTCAGTCTCGCATGTTGAAGATGGTAGCCCAATCCATTGCATCCACTTCAAGCCCACAAAGAGAGACCCGCATAAGAGCATCAAAGGTCTTCAAGTTCAACCTATTGTGCAAGTGGCTTTTGATTGCATTTTGTTTGGAAAATCCTCTCTCACAAATAGCTACACTTGATGGAATGAGTATAGTTTTATACAAAAGTTGCATAAGTTTAGTGTGCCATCCCAAATTGCTACTACATATGCGCCAAGCTTCAAATATCGTTTTGTTCTCACACTCATGTCGAAGTGTTCCGGTAAATTCCAGGAGTTCTCCCTTACACATGTCACTTTCTTCTTCAATGTATTGAAACTTCAATAATATCCCTTTGAGCCACAATTCCTCTTTCTTCATATCATGCGTGATCCTTTGAACTTCAATTCTAGCATTGTATTGAACCATTATGATTTTCACATCATACATTGAACTCAATTGAAAGGAATCCTACACTATGCAAGTGTACCACCTCAAATCATCATGTCAAGCTAAAATGGCTAATCAACCTAAATGACCAGAGATTGGACTAGGTGGGAACTGACCAAAACATAGTATCTAGTAGGAGTGTAGATGGTACCATTGGTGAGAGTGGATTATCTACCATTATCCTATATATTAGGATAGACTTACGGGATGAACTTCGAGGCCTTGTGAACATTGATAGCATTCCATTCACATACTCAACAACATTATTGATTCCAATCTAATGTCAACTCAAGCATTGCATTGAATCAATGAGAATTTCACATTGTATCGTAAACTCAATTGAAGGGGATCTTTGCCCTATGCAAGACTTCAAAATTCAAATCATTATGAGCTAAGATGGCTACTTTCCCCAATTTTTAATCAAACAAAACATTCTAGATCTCCTCCCATTTTTAAAACTTCAAATCAAGTGACTTAGGAATTGATCATGCAAAAGCATCTAGCACAGATGTAGGCGGTGCCACTAGTGAGAGTGGATTATCTACCACTGGCCTAGGGTACATGAGGAACTTTAGGGACTTGTGAATGCTATTGGCATTCAAATCATAAACCCAACAACAATATTGCTTCCAATCTAGCTTCAATTTAGGCATTGTAAATTGTACATTGTATATTAAACTCGATTTGAAGGGATCTTTGCACTATGCAAAGTCTACCTCAAATCATCCCAGTGTCAAGCTGAGACACCTCAAAATTAACCTAATATTTAACCAACCAAAGCATCACTCTTCGAGATCTGCTGGGGCAAATTGTTCATTCACATATTTGCACAAAATAGTCGTGGAAATACATCCGCAAGAGACCAAGAACAATGGTCTTGTCGGCCTTGTACTTAGCCTCCACCACCTCTTTGATCACCGTCTCAGATGTAGAGCCTTCCCGGTTACAAAGGAAATCACAAAAACAAGGCTGAACTTAAGTATGTAAGTGAGTATAGGAAGTTATCCTACTGTTATGGGTTATGTTTTCCGGATACTTGAGCTGTAGTTTATAGTACTTAAGTTGCCTAGTAATACATGTCATTCCAATTTATAGCGTGTCAATTGACGTACATTTTTTCTTCTTCACAAGTCACAGTACGTGTCAACTTCTAAATTGTGCGTGTCAGTTGACGTGCATTTTATTTTTTGTACGAGTTTTTGCGTGTCAAAAGTGAAAAACTTGCAAAAACTTTGTCAAACATACACATTGCTCATAACTTCTTCATACGGAATTCAATCAAGAACATTCTAGTGCATCGGAATCCCTTTGCCAATTGCTAACAAGTTTCATTTCTAACTATATATATATTCTCAGCCCTTAAAGTGACGGTTTCAGCACCATTTACCTTATGACATCATGTACGCAGGGATCACTGTATCTGGCAAAATTAGGGTCACCAATCAATATATTACCAATCTCTAGCACCGACTCCCTGCCCAAATGGTGTACGAGCTGTGCAGTACACTATGTAGTACATTAAACACAGTTGGATATTTGTGTTAAGACGCATATTGCTATAGTTCCACAAAAGATTTGAGTATTTGTACTCCACTATCATGTGCGCCTACTACTAGGTACAAAGAACATGCCATATTTTTAGGGGGTTCTTAAATCAACCACGCACTAGTTAAAACGACCACATAGACGCATACGAAAGCATTCGCCAAGTTGTCTAATTCAGTTTGTTGGCCAAGTTGTTTAATTATGATGCAAAGTTGATACCTTGCTCCTCTTCATGTGTGCGATGTAAGTCGATTTTTGATAGGTCATGTGGCCTCGCGACGCGTCTCTGTGGTGATTTTAACAAACTACATGGTTGAATTAAAAATCCCCTATTTCTATTAAGTGTAGTACATATGTACTCTAGTCTTCCGCTAAGTATTTGTAGTACGTTTGAGGTGTAAGGTAAATATTCAAAAAAATAGTGAAAATAAGTTGATTTGGCCAAAAAGAATGGCTTGAAATTTGTGCAATAAGTTTTTAGAGATGGAGTAGAAGAAACGATGAGGAATGCAAGTTGTTTCGTAATTTTATTCCCTGTAAATAACTAGTTACATTTTCTCAAAGAGCAAGTAAGTCAAACGCCCTGTTTGTATAGTAGAGTCTCCTTAATCTAAGCATCAAAACATCCTACTCAGCATACGAATGCACAAAAAAGGGTTAACTCAATGGCACCCAAAAATGATCGCAAGTGGTGTGAAGCAACACCTATCCGACCCATCACTACATCCCACCTAACATTGCATCCTTTTTAAGGCACCACTTTTATAATCAACCATTTTGGGTCCACACAAGAATCACTCTACCCCTAGTCTAGTGCACCAATAGTGGTCATTCACAGTTTTCGGTTTTTCTACCTCATATCCACCGTTTGTAGCACCGGTGTAATATATAGGGATTGTTAAGGGTCAGTTTCCATGTAGGCCGCTCGCCCACCATATTCTAGTGGAAATGTAAATTCCACATGGTGACATCTACATTTCCACTAGAATTTGGTGGGCAAGCGGCCTACATGGAAACTGGCCCTAAGTCAACCACACACTGGTTAAAACGACCACAAAGACGCTTACAAAAATGTTGGCCAAGTTTATTAATTCTAACACAGAGCCGCCACCCATGTTCCTCTTCATGTGTGTGTCGGAAAATCAAAATTTGACAGGTCATGTGACCGCGTGATGCATCTTTGTGGTTGTTTTAACAAACTACATGGTCAATTTAATAATCTCCCTTTCTATAAGGTAGATGTGCCTAATTCCAACACAACAACGATTTGAACACCTATATTTGAGTGGTATGTGGTCACTTGCGTGTGGATCTAAGAGCACACCTATTAGTGCGTGAAATTGTTCAGAATTACGCAATGCAATAATGTCTTACTCAAGAGTTCAAACGTTACTAACAAAAGTCCACTAACTTGTTCAGATATTGTAGAACATGAATGACTTTGCTTGGTAAAATATCACATTCTCATCAAATAGTTATAGCACTGTGTACTCTGAATAGTAACACAAACTAATCGGGATAATCAATGTAGTGAAAGTTGTTTTTTTCTTTTCTTTTCCCGTTTTGATGTCAAGTTTGAGCTGCAAAGGGTGGTAAGATACATTGCCCTGCTGATCATTTAAGATGATGAGATGTGAAGAATCTTGCAATTGAATTTTCAAATTGTGCACAAAAAAAAAAGAAAGAAAGAAAGAAAGAAAGAAAGAGATGTGAAGAATCTCATGGGGTTAAAATATCCAACATTCTCATAAATTGCTGATTCTACGAGGACCCTTCGTGAATCATGGGATGCATGTGGGGCGGTGAATGTGTCTGATACCGACAAACTTGGACCATGCACATTGCAGTGCAAAGCCAGCAAGTAAAAGACTATCTTAAAGTGGTTGTTACTACTGTTCTACCCCCCTTTAATACGACACGTTTGGTCGCGCAAGAAAGTGTAGTCTTTTGCATAGTATGACATTTTGGTCTCAACTGTCGTACTATTGAGGTTTTCCAAGAAAATGGCCTATTCCAATGTAAAAATGTCATTTTGCATACACAATGAAGATACATAAGTAAGAGAGAACTTTTTATTTATTAGAGAAACATGTTCACAATGTCACACGATATGGAGTTAAACATAGATAAATAGATCGAGTCTCATGGTGATGTCTTCACCACATCACACACTACAGAAGTAAGAATATGTTGTTTTATGATGATGTATGTTGATGTTGGCATTTGACATCTTGTTCAATTTATCCATAAAAATATTTCGTGTTCATCACATCTACAACTCAAAACTTTGAAGGATGCTTAGACTTGGTAGTAATTGGGCATAATCGTGGGCTTGAGGAAGCTTGACTATTGGTGTTGGATGGTCATCCCTCGGGGAGATCACTCCATTGTCAAGTTGAACACCACGTGCGAACAAAGTTTGCTACCCCTATATTACATGTCATAAATAATTTTAAATTTTATGATATTTTTTCTACATATACACAACCATTGATGGTATCATTTGTATATTTTTTTGAAATTTTTAGTCATCTTCATTTTTTGTAGCAATTTTTTTAGTTCAATTCTGCGTCGTTCTAGTTAGAAACGGTATGTTTTATTAAAAAAACAAATCATCAAATTTAGTCACCATTTTTTACTATGTAACATGTACCATTTATATCTACTCATGAAAAAACATTGATAAAATTGTGACCCATTTTGGTGATGCTTTTTACATTTTTTACATTTTTTACATCTAAAATGATCGCACGTGGTTGTTCAACTTTACAATGGAGTGATCTCCCCGAGGGTCATCCACACCATTCCCCTCAATTGGCTCTTCATTCAAATTTAAAACCCAAAATGGATTTCTCTACCCCATGCCAAATCCACCAACGCAACCATGATGTACTTTGCATCAACAATCTTCTCCTACCAATTGCACATATTCTTTACTTCCAATATTCAAAGAGGAAATGAGATTTGCTGCTATTTCATTTGTTGCTTCTTTCGTTCTCAATTTCTCACGTTCATCATCCATGGCAAAATTGGCACTCCAGTCTGCAAGTACAATCTTGGACATCCTTCAGTTGTTTTGTATGATTTAGGGATTCATCTTTCTCCACACTCGAGAGCACCACATAATAGCATGTCTTCAATTAGGCATTGTATTTCCCAAGTCCTGGTGAGTAGTAGAAATATCAAACTAAGAGAGAACCCAATGCAAAGCTTCTTCTTAAATTGAACTTCAATGAAGCAATTATTCCCTAATCCAAGGGTTGTACCACACTTGTAACATTAGGTAGTAAGAAAACAATGCTAATGTTGCTCAACTACAAGGTTGGAATACCAAATGATTCATCCCTATTGACATGCTTAAGGAAATGAGTAACATATTTGTCCAAAATTAAAATTACCTTCTGCTTTTGAGATTCGAAATTTACATTGAGGCTCATCATCCAACTCTCAAATACATCTGATGTCGTCCATGCCATTTGGTTTGCAAACCACCACACATAATTTGTTGGCAACCGCCTTCCAAAGCATCTTGGGCGTAGAGATTTGCAAATAGTCATAGGTTTCAATTTGTCAGTGCATGTCGTGTTTACAACAAGAGCAAGAGTGAGATGGTCCTTCTGAATTTTGCGCCCATGAACTTTTCCTTGCACTAGTGTCTTGTTTGATTGGGCGCAATAAAATAAACCAATCTCATCCATATTGTAAACATCTTTTGGTGCCAAAACCAATGCATAGAAGGTCAATGCTTACCAAATTGTGGTCAAGTTGTTTTGTGTGGAGACATAGTTATCAACACCGGAATTATTGAAAATATAACTGAAATGAAAAGCATCCACCACTCAAGACTATTTTCATCTCCGGAGCCAAGAAATTGAAGAGCGGCATGGGCAAATCTAGGAATATAAATTAGCGAGGACCAAAAATTCTAAACTAAAGTGTTGGTTTACACCATGGGTTTAGGGTTTAGGGGTCGGACCATGGAAGATGGCCTTTTTCCATGGTCTGACTTGATGATCCAACTTCCATGGTCCGATTTCTTAGAAAATCAATTTACAAAGCCTTTGGGCCCTTCACTAGGTGTAAACCAAATGTGGACAAAGAGGAATGACTACGCACCAAAAAGCGAATGTGCTAATTTTTTAATATATGCCCAAAAAGGGAAATTTCGAAGAATTTCAAAGAAAAAAAAATCCAAGTTTGACCATTCTCTTGTCTTCTCTTGTCCTCATCTTCTCTTTCCCCAAAAAATTCATTAAAAACTTATTACAACAACATTTCTTTGTCATGGGCCCTTGCCTTTTTACACTAGAGCGCCTCTTTTGCCTCTCCCACCACAAAACCTGTTGAACCATGTCAGTGGATAATGTAGGCCTTAAAACATGTCTTTTGGAAACCTCGAACTGCATGATCACTTTGACATTTTTTTCCTTGGTGTAAATCGAAGTGGTCCCGGGACGAGTTCAACAACCAATCACAGATTTTACAGGGCCTTGGGACGACTTCATGGTCCATGGTGTAAACAGCCCCTTATTAGCTTGATACGCTTCGGGAACCCCTTCTACATTCTGCTCACATTAGAAGTAGACGAGGAAAGAGAGCTCTAGCAGCCGCTAGCCCACCGCTGGTGGAGGTGGAGTGAGGTTTTTAAAGTAAACTAGAATAAATCCGTCCACCTGCAACCCCATCATGTCTGAAGCCCGACTTCGAGCTACGAACTTGACAAAGTCGATGACGCAATTGAAGCATTTTTAGTTGTACCACATGCACTATAAATGGGTGGTTGAAGCTTTTGGGTGTCGGTCAATATGTCATACTTTCGCAACCCGTGCATGGAAGTTACTTGAGAACTATCAAGTTAACACCTAATAAAGTTAAGGATAAGGGCAAGGCTATTGTGGAAGTTTCAAGGACCTTGGTGTGCACCATCATCATCATTAAAGAAATATTTTCGGCGGAGGCCCTTCTCAAAGGCTTTGACAAATCTTGGGGCTCGAGAAATGTCTTGTGTAGGAGACACAATAGGAATATTGAGTGGAACTGGAAAAGACTTCGTAGATAGGTGATTGAGTAGTTGCTCGCAATTTGGCTTGGTGGTTTGGGGGTTGTCCTTGGCCGGTGGGGTGGGGGTGGTCCTTGGTTAGGTGGGTTGAGGGGGTTGTCCATGGTGGTTGGTCGGTTTTGTTACTCTTTACGTGGCGGTGTCACACGCCCGAGGGGTCCCGCCTCCCCTCGGTGTGGGCGTGTTTTTCTCTTTTTTGGTTGCAATTCACTTTGGCGTTGGCCTTGTTGGCCTCCTGTCTCAAAAAAAAAAAACATCATTAAAGAAATAGAATGAGGATGAATTAGTTTTGGAGTGTTGCTCTTTTTTCTTTCTTCCTTGCCTACATTTTTATGTAACGAAGACTTTCGTTGTCTTTAGCTAAGTTGGAAAAAAGGGTCCACCACAAATGCCACAAAGCAAGTCAAGGGTCAAGCATTTGAGACAATCTTCTACTTCTTTCTTGTTTTTAATTTAAAAAAATTAAACTTCCCTCCCTCCTTCCCCCCCGGCTGGGGCGAACCAACCCCTATATTCGTACCTTACCGGGGAGGGCGAACGGCTAGGGATTCGTGGCACTCACTTAAAATCAACCATCCTACATATTGTGGATGAAGTGGCTCCAATACAAAAAGACCCCCTATGAGGTTGAGGGCCGATTCATTCGAATGTGACACCACTAGACATCCGGTAACGTACCAATGTATGGATCGGTTCGCCCTAGCCTTCCCCCCCTCCTTTCTCCCCACTCCATTCAAAAAGAGGAGAGGCATATCTTATGATGATTTACAAGGTCTATGTATGCATTATTTGGCAATAGATGTATCGGTTGCGCTTCTAAATCAACGAGATATATACATATATATGATGATAAGATGCTTTAGCGACTACTGTTGAATTGGTTGTCGGGTACAAGGAGTAGGAGATCACTTGTTATTTTAAAATATCTTGTCAAGGAGGAGGCTTGAAGTGCCGTCCAGAAATGCCGCCCTCTGAGGCGGCCATGTCATCCTACGTTTCTCATGTTCCGCGAGTGCCAACGATTATACTTGTATTATTGAAGTGTGCAACAAGAACATAGCCCTCAACTAATGTACACATAAGCCTCCAAAGTCACATGGGTGTTCACCTATGTCGTTCACATGAAAGAAATGTTGTGTTTCAAATCCTAGTTGTAGGGTTGTACAATTGATCTCTCTTTTCGTCCACCTTGTTACCATGCTCTCACATTAATATAATTTTATGCATTGCAAAATTGTGATTTGATCTTACATTTGTTTTTAGAAATTATCAAATTGATTAGACTTTATATGGATTAATACATTATTATAGACATGTTTCCACCACCAAAAATATTTGTAGAGTAGGTTCAAAAATACGAATGACTATATCATTGATATCAAAAAACAATAATTATGAACTTCAAGAATTGACATGAATTATTCAATGTTAGTTCATTGGAAAACATGCTAATCAAGTACTTATTGTCTCCCATTATAGAAGTGAAACACATGCAAGAGTATTTCAATGTTTGTCTATTTGATAACACCTCTAACCAAATATTAGCTCCCCTTAGAGAGGCGAACATCACTCATTTTTTAACACATGTTGATGTCCAATCTTCAGATAGTCCATAAGCTATACAATAGTTCGGTTTTCTTCACCTTCCGAGTGGATGAATTTGCTTGACCAAAGAGACACTCTATCTAAAGAAAAAGAAAAAAAAAGAAAATCCTTCAATATCATCCATTCGGCACTTACACGAGAGTCTCCATGTGGTGTGCACTTGTAATACCATCAATGGTCAACTTGGCTTTCATAGGGCATATGTAAATTAGATAATGTTCATTATTCATTAACTAGACCATATTCACCTTTCGATACATTTGTTTATCACCAAAGTTTATTTTTTCTTTGCCTCCCACCCAATAAGAAATACAAGTTAATATTCATGGAAGTGTCCATTATACGCTCAACCAACTCAATTTATGTAGATTGAACGACTAGGTATGTGGATATAGCATTAACTACACACGTCCTAGTGCATCTCACAACTTTTAGGGGCTTGGGTTTCGCAACGTCTATGTATTCTCATCTCAAAGCCCAAGGCAACCATCTTTCATCTTTGTGAAATATAGTCTATTTATGAGGTTCTAAGATTGCTACTGAATGTTATGTAGGACGGCTTGTTGTTTAAGGGCTCTTTTTTTTTAACATGACTAAAATCTAGATTCATAGGTTGTTGACTTTGTATCTATATGTTTAGCTACCCACAACTAACATGCCTCAAATGTCCTTATGTTTTCTAAGGGCGGCGATGAGCACTTTCAATGCCACCCATCCACACAAGGGACTCCAAAAAGGCCTTTGTGACACTCTCCTCTTCCTCTTTTGTCTATCCTTTTGAGGCTCTCAATGGTTGTAGCTCTCAGATTATAGAACATGTGTTCCTACCTCTTGGTTTTGGTGAGAGTTGTTTGTGGCTATTGGATTATGTTTTGAAGAGTTTTTGGTTTGCGTTCTTAGTAGTTGTAGTCCTTCAATTTGCATTCTTAGAGCTTTTGTATTTAGTTTTAGTACCTTAGTAATATATCTTAATCTATTAGCTTAGAACCATTCTTGAATCTCAAAACACAACAGAATGCAAAACATGAACTAACAATTAAAAACTCTATCACATGTGAGTTAATTTTCCCATCAAGGAGCAAGCATGGTCAAGTATATGGAAAAATTGCTCCAGCATGCTAAACCCATAATTTTTTGGGTCAAACACCTAGAAGTAGTAGAAAGTGTTGTTTAAATTGGATTTATTTTCATGGCGCCCTCTATTGTTGTGTTAGGTACTCAAATATAGAATATCAAGATGAGATCTTCAAAAATTATCATTAGAAATATTGTTCAAAAGCTAATGGCTAAATATGGTTTTGGACGTAGATTTTATGACCTTAAATATTTTGAAGTTGGATTTTTTTCTTCATATTCCTTGAATTCATTATAAACTTGAGGGTACCATTACAAAATTTGTAGAAAAAGATCAATTTAATGTAATATTATCATGTTTTAAATAAAATTTAATAAATTACGTGTTCAATATATCTACTTGCACACTACTTGCACCATCTTCTAAAATACATAGACTTTTCTTGGAATACATTTTGTCAACATAAAATGCTTGGCTTTGTAGATCAATGTGTTTTTCAAATGTTTATGATTTTTTCCTACACAAAATTCAAAGTTAGTATATAGGTTTGAATGACTTTCACTTAAACCTATGTAGGGTAATGGAGTTGTGTACTTGATTATGCTTGCGCCCATCAACCATGTTCAAAGTAGTGTCCATGGAACTTTTGGTTGTTACCTAGGGGGTCACTCCCGTATTTTGGAAAACTATGTATTTTGAGAACAAATATAGGGTCCACTTTAAAGTTGCGACCTACAAATTATGAAACCTGCATTTATAACAAAGGCCAAGTTATACATCGAACTTCATGGTATAAATAAATTAGGGTGTTTACAAATTGATCATGTTAGAGAAATTCTAAAACCAAAACATCATAGGGTTCAACAGGGTGGGGAATTAAAATAATTATACCAGGGCCCCACACTATGGATGAGCACCATTGGATGACATCTCACGAATGTATTTTTGTAGTTGAATGTAATCCGTCGGGTTAGATGCGAGAAGGGGTCCCAACAGATTTGGGCATTTTGTTTGGCTTTGTGAGTTCCCCATTAGGGTTTGTGGGAGCGCTGCTCGGTTTACATGATGTGCAAGCTCTTACTTTCTTCCAAACTTGGCGAATGTTGATGGTTGGTTGATCAAGGTTTTGGAGTAGGCACACATAAATAGTCGCACTCCTAAGGTTCATCTCTAGATTCATCTCTCCTAATTTCGGCTCTTTGCCTTGCTTTGGTAGATGGGTAGAGTTTAGGGTTTTGGGTTTAGTTGTCGATGTAGAGGAAGGGGGCAACGTCAACAAAAGGCATTTGTGTGAGTGATTCAAGGTTTAAGGTTCTTGTGAGGTTGTTGGTCACAAACCATGTTTGCAATGTCTTTAAAGTTTAAATTATTCTCACTTGTTGATTCCAATGCTAGTCCAAAACCTATTGGACCTTGTAAGTATGCAAAGGGTTGACCATGTGGCATTTGGCCTACAGTCCACACTGGTGAGTACCAAGGTTATGGTTAGATATGTGCTAGCTGAAGAGAAATTTAGGAAAGATCCAAAAGGAGTAACCTAGAAGATCACCAATGGCGCTTGAGGTCTTTGGACTGGAATTTGTGGATGTAGATTTGAGCACATACGGTTGGATGTTGTGTATTGAATGGTTTTAACTATTGGAACTGGAACAATGACACAAATTGCTTCATTATTGAATGTGCAAATCCTCAACAAACTCTATGGTTGGTGTTTGCTGGTTATGTTCTAATGCTACATGTATGTATGCAATTGTGTTATTAAACACAAATGTTGAAAGCATTTCCATGTATTTTGAAACACAAGCATTTTGTCACCATTTCCATATGTGTTTGTGTTGAATGAGTAGAGTGCATACTAGGAAGCTAAATTGTGTCCATGTTGTTTTGATGTGTGAATTACGATCTTGTATGTGTAAGTATTAGAATTTAACATGACATCAACAAAAACTATAATTTATAGCTACTATATGCCCATGTAAAAGAAGAATAAATATCAAGTTAACCTACCCATAGGGTCCTCCAAAACTAGTGAATGTTAGAAAATTACATAATAGTAGGGTCCACAATATTTATCTTCTCCAATATAATACACCCCCTTAAAACACTTAGTGTTCTCACGTGTTCCCACTAAATACAAGGGAGTGACCCCTTGAGGGCGCTCCACTTGCACATGTCATCTCCAATGCCATAGTGATCAATGCAATTACATGCATCGCAATGGGGGTGCTCGCAACAACACCAATTTAACTCCTCTCCTTTTTGTTGTGCATAATGTTGACCCTGATAAGTCTTGGAATGCAAGGTATGTTGTTTGACACATGTGTGGATTGCTTTGTGGCAAATATATGTCCGCTCCACATCCGTTGAGATGTCCCATGGCTTGCATTCATCTTGGTGTGCATGATCACAATAAGGTATTCCAACAACATCCTCACTTGTTTAGTCAACATTGGTAACCACACTCAAACCTTTCACAACAATTAATCGTGCACCTTGACACTGTTCAATTCACGCTTAAATAAATTCTTCCTACTCTTACCTAAACTTCCTACTTTTAGTCCTAACCACACCTCCAATAGTGGTTCTTCTTTGCTAATATCTTCTCCCTTATCCTTATCTAATCTTTTTTTCACTACTTTCTTGGTTAATTCCAAAAAGGTAACTTCTATCTACCATTAACAAGAGGCTAGGGTTTGTGGTAGACATATAGGATATGGATTATAGCCCGAGTGCCAAAAGTGGTTAATACATATTATATTGTACTATATACATTTCAATTGATGTAATTTAAATTGGGCTAGTTATGCTTTACACAAGAAAGAAATAAAAAAGACGACTATGATGTTGCCACAAGTATGAATTATGGCGTCCCTTCATTTTCAAGTTGGTTTGAGTCTACATGTAATCTTGGAACGGGCATTCCAAGAAATAAAGGCCCTTGAAGACCACTACACTGTTTTTTGCATTTAGTGTTGTGTGGCATTTAATGTTGTTACTAGTCATTTACCTGCAACATTCTTGACCAACCACTCGACAAATAGTGTTTCTTATGCTGCCACCTTCTAGTAGTGGAGATGGTGCAACCATGTGGCAACAAAACAAAAAACATAAAAAGTATTATAACACTAATTGTGGACATGTAAAAATCTGAACATGGCATTTAGTGTTGTGGTTCGTAATTACTGTTTACAACACTAAATGCAAAAAACAGTGTACCTCCTTTTAAAGGTGAACGCTTTGAATGGGCGTAGACAAGCCGGCCGACACCTGTCTCCCCCAAGGGCAAGCACCTAGGTTCTCACATGGTTAGTTGTAAATATTTGGTTCGCTTGGATACCCCCTATGATTGGGTGGGTCGTAGGTGGTAGGTTGCTGGAAATCAAGTGTTGGGAAGGTCACCCGTCTGAGTACAATTCCGACCTTAGGTGGCTTAGCTTCGGAGTTCCCATGGGATCTAGGTTAAGGCCTTGCGTTTAAGCCACCCTCATGATTTACACATAATTGGACTATAGCCTACATATGGTTTGTCTTGGGTTGTTTGCAGGGATTTTATCCTATTATGCTATATTGCATGTTGATTCATCATTGAGATAAGTTATATTTAGGAACATAATTGAAATCCAAAAGGAGGTTAATCTTTTAGCAGAGTAGTTTGATTAACAATTGAGAACATTAAGGTCATCTTACTTAAGGAAAAGATATGACCAATATGATGAAAATCCTTTTAAAATACTATGGTGACACAAAAATATCATTGCCAAAGCTAAAAAAAAAGCTTTACGATAGACTTGATTGTATATCTTTAGAGTGATGTGATTCTTCTTGTAGGACAAAACCACTCACTATTAAGGAACATGAATGAATCTAACCTCTTAAGAGCACAATTGGAGGATGATTAATGCCTTTGGATGAAAATCAAGGGAGAGAAAACCTTTAATAATTATAGAGCTCCTTAAACCAGTGTGATATCGATCCGTATAGACACTAGATCAATCTTTCTTGAGATTTAATACCTTGGGTTTTGATGTTTTAACCACAAATTGCAATGTAATGATCAAGTCCATGCTGGTGTTGTTGGCTTGATGTATCGAGATGGTTATGGGTCATGCCAAAATTGTTTCTTTACAACTTGGCACATGACCCTCTTCCCAAAACTAAACAAAATATTTTCGCTCACTGCCCGTTGTTGGGGCCGTTACCGAGGCCCTTACAAGATCCTGGTGCACATGCTCTAAGTACTTGTGGCGATCCTGGACTTTTAAAATTCATGGTGGAGGAGTTGGGCTTGGATGCAGTTGCAAAGCCGGGCAAAAGGCTATTATCATAACGTTATTCAGACCCATGACAATGTTCTGTGGGACTGACAGTATTCTAGGGAATATTCTTGGGATTTTTCACATTCAGTTTGAATGTGAAAAATACAAGGAATATTCCTTGGAATACTGTCAGTCCCACATAACACTGTCATGGATATGAATAATGTTATGATATCGAACCAACGTATTTCAATTCGTTGCCATTGCGGGGGTCCTTACTGGCCTGCTCTAGATACTTGTGGCAATGGTGGACTTCTAAATTCACAATGCGAGAGTTGGGCTTGGATCGCTAGTCGAAATGTGGTAGTTTCATGACACGACAATCTAACACAAAGTGACCAAAATGGCACGGGTTGGTGTGATTCTGGTCACTTTGTGTTAGATTGTCATGTGAACCTTATGGCGGGACACCGGTGTCCCACAGAAACCGGAGCCAAAAAATGCATTAATTAAAATTTTAGGGTAGGGGGTATCTCCTATACAGAGAGGGGGAAGGTGTTGGCACCTGCATCATTTGCAATGGCGTCGAAGAAGACCGAGGAAGAGTGTAGTCAAGAGCTAAACGAGAGAATATGGTTGTCAATGATTGAAAATAAAAATCAACTTCAAACATCATATTGTGTACAAGACATCGAGATAAGCTCAACGCCGTTTTGATCGCCTTCAACCGACCATTTTTGATGTTGACACAAGCTTTATGCGAGAACCGGTGCATGCTGGAACTCCATGGTCCCGCCATAAGGTTCATGTCATGAAACTACCATGTTCCTATTACACTAAATATGATGTTTAGTGCCACTATGGTAACTTTTGCAGATGACACTTCTCATGAACAAGTTTACAAATACTGTCATGGATGGTAGATGGTTTCATTCATTGGCCAAAACCCTATCTTCTCTCGTCAGCAACTTGTGATGAAACATTGTCATGGACGATTGAAAATAGGATGAAAATAGACTTGGCAAGTGACAGTAATTGCAACACTGAATCTATAATCCCCCAGAACATTCACAAGAAATGCCAAATAATGTTGGGTTAATATGTAGTGTTGGTGACACTATACCGCGGTTTATGTTGTGAGAGGAATACAGATGGTAAAATACGCAGAGTGTAGGTGCAATCCTCGTAACTACCTGTATGTGGTAGGAGAGGGATTATATAATAAAAATATAATAAAATAAGTGTATTGCCACCTGGCACCATCTGATAGCACCTTTAGGACTGGCCATACTGACCTGGCTGCAGCCATGGTCGATACCCTCGGGATATCCGGGGTTAAGTCCTCCTACACTTAATTAACTCTCTGGTACCCTCGGGATACCCGGCAGGTTTCTCTAGTTAAGCTAGTAAGTTCTTGAGTCTATGGTCCAGGGTTCACTAACTAATACCCTGGACCCAGGGTATTAACCCTAAGCCTCAGATGGCTTTCTACCTTAAGCCATCATGTTGTTCTTTATTAGTCTAAGACTAATTCTACAACAGTTTACAATGAGTATTGAGCCAGACAATTAGAATTGGTGACACTAAATATCATCATATTTAGTGCAGTAGTGGATGCTGCTGTTGGGTAGGAAACATGGACTAATGCATTTTGGATTCGCTGCTGTTGCTGAGGCCCTTACGGGTTCCGGTCGCATGCTCTAATTAAGTAGATGTGGGGATGGTGGACTTTTAAAGTGACAGTGGAGGGAGTTGGGCTTGGGACGCGGCTGCAAGGGCAGAGGCTATTATGCTGCAGTCATGAGTCATGAGCATAAGTTAGCTAACTCCACGGGACCTGATAAAGTCAGCTGTCATGTGGATCCTCGTCTGCAAGATTCAGGCCTGGCCTGGCCTGCCTTTTGAGTCGGTGAGCAGCCTGCATCCCAGCCAGTGTTCAAGATTGAAGTCTTCAATGCCCTTCAAACGCGATTTGTTCCTTCAAAATATACCTCTCTCAAAACAACCCTTCAAAACGCAACCCCAAATTGAAAATGAAGACGTCACTTGAAGTCCTCAATATAATTTGCCCGCCACAAGAACCAACAAGTGTAGGGCATTATCACTATAAGAAGTGGAGTTAGATGGTCGATTCTTAATTCTTCATATTGTACTGGAAACATGTAACATATAATTCATGCACAAGTTTAATATGAGTTTTGTATTTCATTTCTATATTCTTGAATTGACATCTTGGATTTGAACCAACCCTTCAATTGAAGGGTTGAAATTTGAGAGCCCTTCAAAATGAAACTCATATGAGGGCTTCAATCTCAAACACTAATCCCAGCTGCATTGATTATCCCAATTAGTGCATGTTCCTATTTGGAGTGACGCAGTGCTATAGCTATTTAACGAGAATGTAATATTCTACAAAACAAAGTTGTGTATGTTCTGTAATGTCCAAACAACCTATTGAACTTCCGTTAGTAAAAATTGAACCTCTGAGTACGACATTATTGCACTTTAACTCCGAATATCAACATGCACTAGAGTAGAGAGGCATACAACCAATCACTTAAGAGATTCTACGCTAGATGTGGAAAAGTATGAAGCGGTGCAAATATTTCCCGTGTATGAAGATAGAAATCAAGAGGATTGCAATTTTTTTTTGGTAATTTTATTCCTTAAATTGAAATTACTGTGAATTTTTGAAGCCAAAAGTTGGCCCAACCATATTACCGATGTCTAGAGTCTGCCATAACCGCTCATTCCTCGTCACTTTAGCACTCCATACCACGACATGTGTTATGGCACTATTGAATCTGACCTGATCGAACTTCGATCCCAACCAAATCGAAATGCAGTCCCAACCTAATCGAAATTCCAGTACCATACATATTGCCGATGGGGCTGGGACAAGGAATAGTCGCCTCTACTACGATTGAGATAATCAGTGTAGCCAAGCACTACCCATTATAGCAGAGGCGACTATTCCCGATCAAGAATTTATAGGCAACTAAATCTATAGGATACCGGAATTTGCTGAGACTGAATTTCGATTTGGTTGGGATTGAATTTCAATCGGGCCGGAACCAATAGTGTCATGACACATGTCCTGGTTTTGAGTGCTAAAGTGACGAGGAATGAGTGGTTATGCTAGACTCTAGACATTGGTAATATGTTTAGACCAACAATAATTTCAATTTAAGGAATAAAATTACCAATTTTTTTTACAATCCTCGCGATTTCTATCTTCATACACAGGAAAAATTTGCACCGCCTCATACTTCTCAAGATTCGGCGCAAAATCTCTCGAGTGATGGGTGCCTCTACTCTACTTGAGTTCCGCACAGGCTGCAAGGAAGCTGCTAGGCTGATGAGGAATGCATTAGGAGGAGGGAGCTGGGAGGGAGTTGGGAGTGGCAGGGAGTTGGTCCGAGACGACCCTAAACTACCGGATGATGGTGGAGGGATACCCAAATCTCAAGGAAGAGGTTGGCGGTTCGAATCCCGGCTGTGAAATCTCCTCTCTACCTGACGGAAAACTTGCCAGGTGGTCACCTGCCTCCTGTGCTTTGGCGTTGGCCTGTCGGCCTTCTGTCTCAAAAAAAGAAAAAGAAAAAAGAAAGGAGTGGCAGGGAGTGCATTCCCAGGTGATCATGAGCTAAGTTAAGTTAATTTGTCCACATGCCATGCCTTTGCTGCTTTTGCTGAAACCGGCACCCATGAGTTCTATAATATGATTGGGCACCGCTCTAGATTCATGCAGCAGGCTGTAGATTGGTATGGGCCCTCAAGTGGAGGCCACACACGCCCCAAACCAGAGGTTTTTACAAAAAGCCGTCTCGGACTAGAGAGGTGAAACCGGATGTTTCGAAATTTGGGGCTACACTATATGTGTAAATGAGCCGTTGTTTTCGTTAGTTTAGTGACATCCCACCTCAAAGATGATTACTTTACAACAAGATTAAAAAATAAAAAATTCAAACATCCAAGACCCAATGTTGCGTTCTTATTGGCTCCCAAAACGATGGGCCGTGTTTTCCCCCCATCAATTTTCAAGAGCTAGCAGTCTGGTGGGATGGCAAACCTCCGTTCCTAGTTGCCAGTTCAATGAAGAATCAACTTTTTATTTAGCTCTTGGAATGCTAGGAAGGCGGTGTCAGTGGGAGAAACATGTAGTTTCACAGCTTGTGTGCCCCCCCTTCAATGGGCGGATAAAACAAGCATGTAGATGTCACTCACGCTCTAGTTGCCGAGTCCGTGGAGAATATTACTATGCCACTTGCGTACCCTTTTATAGTGTAAGTACATCTTCAGAATCAATGTGGTCCACACTTTGCATTGCAAGTGGATGCCCCTTGCTAAATTGTTCCATAATTGGCAATTATTCTATCCCCCACCCCTGACTTCCCCCAAAAAAGAATAGCGAAAAAAAGCAAGATATGGACATCATCCTAGCCTTGGCAAACCAAGCTTCATCATAACATTGTTAAGCTCCACCCATCACTTACCCTAGATATTTGATCAAGGGTCGGGAATAAATATGTTGTGATTCTCCAAAAACAATGGCTTCAATCTTAGTGCCGCAACAAAGTCCTTGTGGAACATGGTATCCCTTTATTCAAAATGGGTGAGGGGAGCATGAAGCTTAGTGATGTTTTGATAATAAAGTTGTTAGTGTGTGTGTGTGTGTGTGTATATATACACTCGCTCTTGTTCTTGTGACTATAAAAACTAAATTCATGCATCCCGACCTTGGCAAATCGAGCTTTGATAATCCTCCTACATATTCATTCTCACCCAATAATTCTTGTACCTGGGATCATGTATCCAACCTGTGATTAGGGTGCCCCTGCCCAAGATGGTATGATAAACTGTATTTTTTTCCATAAAATCTAGAAAAGGAATTTTTCAAAGAACAAGTCGGTCAGCTGTTCGCAAATCTAGGTGAACTGCACAGTAAACTGGGCACATTCCCAGTTGTTGAAGCAGTGTCCTGGGAGATTTTTGGGCCTAATCAGTCAAGATCCTAGTGTTTCCAAGACCAACCAGTTCCATGTTGACATCTTTCGGGTTCTCTTCATGAAATTGATGAGTAGTCTATAAATTTCTTTAAATGGATTGATAATTTTCCTGAAGTCTTGAATTTGAACAGGTTATTGCTCAAACTCAACCAGTTCATTTGTAACTAGCAGTCAGATCTCCCCGTTCATTGTGTTGAAGAGCATCTAAAGCTAACTCAAGCAATTTGTTGATGTCTTGTGATTGAAATTTTGAATGATGCTTACCAGAATACAATTCTATAGAGTCACGTTTGTCCATAACGACAAGTTCTGACTTGACAGTGTCATACTTCCTGAGCTCAGACCAAGGCCAAAATACAGGGGAAGAATCAATCTGAGACTGAAAGAATCAAATGACAAGGACGCTCCTGTTTGCTCAACACAATAGGGCGAGTGAGTTTGATAAAAAAAGAATCCAATCAAAATGAGAATTCCAGTTGTGGCCTGACTTAAATTTTACTAATAATGTAAATCAAGACAAATAATCAATGGATGACAAGTTCAAGTGTAAGTTGACGATCACAAGAATGACCATCAATGTCTTCAAAGAATTTCAATTTTGTTTTTGATGAAAAGATGTAGGTGTACATTGATAAGGCGAGTGTGCCTAAAGTGGACACTTTTAGCATTCCAACATATGTAGGGGTTTGACAATCCAAAAAAACATACATGATCACATTAGCAAATTCAAATGAGGAATATGAGAGTAGGTGTTTGTTATTTTTGGAATGAAAGTGAATATCTTATGAATTCTTGAAGTGGTGCTCATAGATTTTCTCAAATGGTTTTCCTTTCAGATATGTACATTTCATACTCGAATATGTACTATATGCTAGAAACCATTTAAGATCATAGACCACTTTAGGATTGCATACTTGATCTGCAATCAAGTTGCCCCACACTAGCACCGACATTCCACACTATTTTAAACATTTACTACTACAAAACGAAATACAAGGATTTAGTATTTTTTTACTTTAGTTACTACATGAATGTATTAAACTTTTGTAATTTATTTTTCACCCAAGGTAATTTGCATGGGTTAAGAGACAACCTATTTACAAAGGCAACCCGATTGCACATATTAGTGTAGGTTTGTAGGACCAAGTTTCATGTGTGGTTTTTCTTGTTCACAACCTTGCGTCCAAGATTGATACTTTTTCACTACATTACTAAACATGAGACACAAGGGCCAAGGTCAAATAATTAGATGCTTTGTTAGAAATTATTTATGCATTATGTATTGAACTAGTGATTGATGATGATGATGGAAGAGAACAATTCCCAACGTACCCGAGGCCCCTTTCTTTGAGGTGGGGACTCATGTAATGGAAGCTCCAAAGTTTTTTCTTAAGAAAATGCTCGTATCCAATCATTGGTACGTTATTCTATGGCTTGTCATGGAAGGAGTAAGTGCCGTAACCAAAATTTTGTCGGTTTTCAATGGGGGGCCATGTAGAAAAAGGTCCGAGGTCTTCAGTTTTCAACCCTATATGCCGTATGAAGAAGCTCAAATTTTGTCCAAAGCCCACTGAATTCTTTGAGGGTAGATCAGAAAAACGCTCATAATCATGCAAAGTGAAAGACAGTTTCCTTCACCTCTTAAAAACTCTAAAAGGATTGCCACCTCTCCATCCAAACCTAACCCAAGTAGCACCTAAACAACCCAACTTTCAGTTTTAGAAAAGAGTTCAAGTCTTCGAGATTGCATTTAAGTTTGACCACTATTCATTTTATCAATTCATTGCTCATGGTTCTCCATCGATGTGATTACCCTCAGCTTGATCATACCTCGATGCAACCTTTTCGACAATCGTGAGAGTGGCAAAGAGATTTAATACCAGGTTGAATCTAGAAATGCCACTTCCAAAAGTTTGATTGAAATCCAAAGGAATTAAGAAAGATTAAAGTTTTCAGATTTAAGAAACTATCATCTTACCTAATGTTGTGATATGCCAAAAGCGTATTTAACTACTTAGAGTTGTATGGAGTAATGTTACTAGGACTCATGGAGTTCATAGCTCAAACTGCTACTACATGCATTACATTACTCGGTCCAAGAGGCGAGTTGTGTGGGTTAGAAATATATAATGAATTGCTTCAGCATAAGCCCAAGGATGTTCACATTCAAATGTAAATTCAAAACTGTATATAATTTATTTGCAAGAACTTCAGAACTAGCAATAGTTTGCTTACCCCAACTTTCAATCAACCGGTGGTTGAATAATGCCATATGACTTTCTTGCAGAAACCAAAGGGGCTTTAAACTTTCCTTTTAGTTTGAAAGTGGAA
Source organism: Polytrichum formosum (assembly GCA_964035585.1). Classification (NCBI taxonomy): domain Eukaryota; kingdom Viridiplantae; phylum Streptophyta; class Polytrichopsida; order Polytrichales; family Polytrichaceae; genus Polytrichum; species Polytrichum formosum. Next base: position 72,144,569 of record OZ037935.1, on the reverse strand, counting down.
TGTTCCAATTTCTTCAAATGATCATAATGCCAGGATGTATTTTATAAAGAGCATCTGTCTTCTTGGAAAATGCCAAATATGTGTCCAATTTTCTAAAGGGAGCCCCATATGACCTTGAAGACTTCTCGGCTATGAGGTCTAATAATTATTATCATTGTTTATCATAATATGTCATGGATGATTATCCTGTATATGTCATCCCAAGAGATCCCAACCCAAAGAGGTGTTTTAATCACTTTGATCACTTCTGTATCATATTATGCTTGCAACTTTTCACCAACCTATAATTCATGTTATTTTAGCCGATTGCATCAACTTTCTCAATAAAATAATAAGATTTGTGATTATGATAATTTTTACTTCTATATTCTTATTAACAGGACCAGAAATATTTATTAAGGGTATTCCTAACCATATGGATGTGATCATTTGATAGTGCCACACAACTTCATTTCAGTGACAGTTCTCAAGAATCCTTGGAAATGATATTTTATATACATCTTACACAACGGTTAACCCCACGGGCCTATATGGGTTAATCATAAATTCGGATGGAAATAAGAACCAAGTATTTCTCTGACAAATTCATCCCAATTTCTGGATTTCTCATTTGATAATCAACCATCATTTTAAGCCTCAAACTGATCTTTGTTGATACTTTTGTTGGATCGAGTTACACACTGCCATTTACTATGAGGGGAGTTGCCATCAGCATCACGCATTGGAAAGTGCCAAGTTCCATTTTCAGATTCCTGGAAGAAAAAACACCAAAAAGAAAACCAAGTCAGGTTAAGCAAAAGATGAGTTTTTCAAAGTACCTTCAACTACCAAAAATTGTATCTGCATCATTTCATGACGATTTCTTACACCAAAGATGGCTCCAGTCAAAGATTTCAATGAACAATACTCTTTTGGTAACATGAGATTTCAAAAACCACGTACATTTAATTATAGAAAGACAATTGAGGGTGGAGGCCTTTCACCTGAATCATGGTAGAGTAGGCAAGGGGCATGTAGAAAACTGGCTCCCCTTTCTTGAAAGTAAATCGAATCTGTCATTACCACAGATAACTTACTGGCACATCATCGGTTTCATTTTGTTTCTAAACAAGAATGCCAGGTTCCAAATAACTCATGAATAACAATTACAGGGTGTCAAAGCTAGGCCTTTGTTCCTTCGCACCTGGTGACGCTCTTTCCACTTAGGAAAATAGTCATTCCCAAGGAGCTGGAACAAGTGATCACGCATTTCGTCATTTGTAACAAGCATACACTTAAACTGAACTGCTGCGTACAACCAATACCTGCAACATATCATAATCTCAGATAGGTTGTACAAGAATTGTTACATTGTGCAAAAGAAAAAAAACTGTAGAGGGCTCTCTATTCTGGTGAGAAATATTGAACTCCCCCCTCCCCAAAATTATCACGTGTCATTCTTACACTGGTTGAGACCAGTGTTGGTTTGGTATTGTCTTTTGTTATATGCCATTCAGGTATGTATAATGAGGTGTTCACAGGGCCGGGGATTCGTGGCACTCAAGTAAAATCATCCATGCGGATGAAAAAAATGCAGGAATCATCTAAATGACTATTTTTAGGCAATTTGATTCCGGAAATAGAGTCAAAGGCCCCAAATTAGTCTAGTGATGTCACATTCGAATGAATCGGCCCTCAACCCCATAGGGGGGCTTTTTTTTATTGGAGCCACTTCATCCACGATATCTTGGATGGATGTTCCTTAGTGAGTGCCACGAATCCCCAGCCGTGTTCACAGTTTTTGATACTAGTAGGGTATGGGTATTTGAGGATATTATTGTTTTTGGTACCATTTGGGACTATGCACCATGCAAGAACCTTCATACCTAGGTAAAATCGCCCTAGTATCAATATGGTTTAGAATGGCATGATTCAAATCATAACTTGGGTATACAAAGCTTCGCTTACCTTGAAGTACCCACCAAATATCAAAATTTGACTGGTATTACAATTTTGTTACCCAAGGGTAGGTTCTTTGATACCATGCATTCACGTACGTACCACACCAAACATTGGTTGAGACCCTCTTTGATCCCATATGGAACCTACATTCTGGCATGAGTTAAGATGAATAGAGTGTTCTCTACAATATCTAAACATTGCAGATGAATGTGCCATACGATGACCAATTGTATTACCATTACTTTACATAAACAATAGAGTTATCATTAACGTCTCTCAAAAACTCATGTTTTGGTAGGGAGTTTCGCCACACATTTTAGAATTTATAACGTTCAAGGAGCGTTCAAGCGGTGTCAAAACCCCCAATTTTGGTGAATTGAAGTGGAGGCGTTAACCTTGGCCAAAAGACGGTTATACTCCTTGCTAAACCTTTGAGAGCACCCTTGTAGGTGCCTTCAAAAGTTTGCCATGAAATTCATTTATATAGCCGTCTTTTGGCCAAGATCAAATACCTCCCGTTCATTTAACCAAAATTGGACGTTCCGACACCACTTGAACACTCCTTAAACGTTATAAAATGTCAAAAGTGGGGTGAAACTCCCTACCAAAACAGGAATTCTTGACAGACTTCAAGGATAACTCTAATGACAAGACTATATCTCAAGCAGAACAAATATACTTGATGAAATTTGCGACCTCTAATTTACTAAATTTGGAACAGGAGAGAAATTGGCATACCAGTCATCATTGGACCCTGCTGGTGTAATGTAGAGTGAATTAGCCTCTTTCCATCTACTGAGAGTATTAATGGCAAAGTCAGATGCTGCTGGACCACCCCTTGTTCGTCTTTCATGCAAAAGTACTAAAGGTTCTCTCTTTGAACCCAGTTTTTGTTGAATGCCATTCACCAGAGAGTGCAGCTGCAGTCAAGAAGGATGCATAAATAAGATATAGTTTACAGAAAACCAGAATGGCCGTCACTTTACAACACCAATCAAATGAAAAAGTAAATATAAGAAGTGAATATGGGAGGATCTCCAGCCAGTACTACAGACACTAAGTGCCCAAGTCAATTTTGTATCAAACAAATTACTCATGTGCAACGAGAATTACTCAGTAGCTGTAATTGCATGAATTATGTGAGATACGACAAGGATAATGAATGCAGATATTTCAGAGTGGAAAATCTCTTAGCTTATCTTATCTTTTCTTAAAGACACTTTGATTGCGCACCTAGGGAAAAATTAGTTAGGTGCACCTTCAGAAGCATTCATCTCGACACCTCTTCAAATATGTGTTTCATGACATTGGGTGGCGTAAATGCAAGGCCTTAAGCCAGATTCCATGGGACCTTGGAAGTTAAGTTGCCTAAGGCTGGAATAGTACTCAAATGGGTGACCTTGCTAGCACTTGATTTCCGGTGCACCCTACCACCTACGGTCCTCCCAATCTTAAGTGGGGGTATCCGTGTGAACTAGATATTTTCAACCAACCATGTGGGAATTTAGGGGCTTGTCCTTGGGGGAGAGAGGTGTCCACGACCATTCAAGATGTTCACATTCAAAGGAGGCAGTAGTCTTTGGGGGCCCTCTAATTCTCATAATGCCCATGTAGGGATTACATGTAGACTTAGACCAACTCAAAAATGACACAAGGCCAGAATTTACGCTGGTGGCAACATCAGAGTCATCTTTCTTTTGTTCTTTCTTTCTTCTGTTTCGTGACATTAGGTGATGTTGCGAACATGAACCTTGTCATTTCCCCTCACCCTTGACTTGTTGTATAAGAACTGGCATGTTTGCACTTGAGTTTGCCACCTGCAAGATACTTGGTTTGAGACCTACTCTGATTAACAAGGAGAGATTTGATATTTGAGATTCCATGTTAATCTGTGTCTACCCAGCAGGTGGAAATTGGCGAAGACTAAACCTGGTGAAAGTTGAATTCGCCGTCACTGAAGTTCTGATTTTTTAGTGCTACATTGGCACCATCCACTATTACATCAAATGGCCCATGCTGATTTATCCAGGTCTGCAATCAGAAAGAATTTCCATCACTTCCAATTTTGGTACTTTTACAGGCTTCTCTAGAAAGTGACAACAATGAGACAAGTCTGTACATAGATCTCAAGCCAATAAAACATGATTGTAATAAAACCAAACCCCTCAACAGGTACTTGAACTGTCTTACAGTATCAGCAGATTTTTAACACCTTGCTAAGCTCATACCACTCGGATGGATTATCTCTACTGAGATGACTAATTTAAGCTTCTCCATGCACAAAAACGTGTATTTAAGCTAAATACTTCCATTTTAAGTGCCCAAAGTGACCCTATCTAAAAGTAACTAATTCATCAAGCCAACTTTTAAATTCAATTGAAAACCTAAATACAATTGAAGCTTTTGGGTTCAAATATATGACCTGGGTGACTTTGGATGCAAATACATACTTAGTATATTGATTGTCAATGTTACATATTACTATTTTTTTAATCTCTTCTCCTTAAGATAAGATAAGGTACTAAATAAAGTTTCAACACCGTAAATATAAAAATGTGATTTTAAGACTTGGTGAGGACTTGTAGAAGTTGTGTACCTGTATAGATTGTATTTTGAGCCACTTCGACCTTCTAAGGCTTAAATTGGGACTCAAGGGTATTTATGCACAAGAGTATTTAGACATACTTGAAATCTCTTGAACTCGTCGTTTTTTCCCTCTTGCTTGCACGCCAAGGTCCACAAAGACTCTGCAAAAACTTCTGTCTCTTGTGGGTTGATATCAATCACGACAAGCTGCTCCCCACATTCATGGCAAAAACCATCATTTTCAATTGTCGTCGGTTTCATTTGCCATGCACCTATTCCAAGCCATCCCAGCCCATGCCAACCACCTCCACAGCTAGAAATTGCTTCCTTCACAGTCTCAGAGCCAGGTAAAACTTCCCAATTCAAGATGCCAGCATTTGCAGCAGTATCACTGTTGAACCATTGTTCTATGATTTTGATAGTTGATGGGCAAAGTTCAGATACAGTAGTCCGCAGTCGATGCAGTAGAGAGTATACTTTGTCTTCAAGTCCCATGTCTACACTCAGCTTTAAAAGTGCCACCAATTCATCTTCTTCGAAATGAATCCCTGCTGCTCTCATGTGTGCATCAACCTCAAAGGCCTTGTTGACAGCTCCCACTTTGCAGAAGGTATTCAAAGCTGGGCTATAAGACCTTAGTCTGCATCACTCCATCATTTGGTGTTAGAATGCATACACCAGTTCATTCGGCTGGTATGAAAACCCCATAACCATAGACTCATCCTTAAAGTCTATTAAAAACCCGTGGTTTGGTAGGGATTATTGGCCCACTTTAGATATTTTATAATGCTTAACAAATGCTCAAGCGGTGTCCAAACCCTCAATTTTAGCTGAATGGAAAGAAGGAATTTGACTTTGCCAAAAGAAAGCTATATAAAAATGAACTCCTTATCAAACTTTGGAGGGCACCATTTTAGGTGCCTTGAGTTTGTCATGAAATTTGTTTATATAGCTGTCTATTGGCCAAAGTCAAACGCCTCTCCTTCGTTTCACTAAATTTGGGGATTTCCACACCACTTGAACACTCCTTAAACATTATAAAATGTCAAAAGACCAAAACTCCCTACCAATCCATGAGTTTTTGATAGACATTAAGGATAACTCTTTAACTCAATAGGACTTTTCGTTGGGAGTTGGCCCCCTAAGATTTCCATTGGTTGTTTTGTATATGATCTCAATAATTTCTTTCCACTTGTGCACGCTTGGTGGTAGTGTTTGAAATTGGAGGAGCAACCTATTCCGGTCTATGGAGGGCCAAACTCATTTTAGCACCTCTTGACATGCCAAAATGAGTTTGACCCTCAATGAACCAATATAGAACGTTCTCCATTCAAACCTTCACACTACTACCTCCAAGTATGCACTGAAATTTACCGAACATGGGAGGTGTTGTATGCAAAACAACCAACTCCTCACCAAAAGTCATGTTGAGTTAAAGGATAACTCATGAGAAGGGGTCTTTTTCAAATAATTTGTGGCTATGGCAGCTGAATACTAGAAGCCCACTTTCAGGTCCACAAGAATGACACAAAATCCTACACTAAAAGTCCAAGCTTCTTTACTGATGTTATAACTCCTTCTGAACGTATGATTCTGCCTGCAACATTATATAACATTGGTCATGTTTAAATAAAACAACTTGGTAATCTTGGTTTCAAATTAAGTCTAGAATTTTGTATTTAAGGACAGGTTTAAACAGACATAGAAGAGCAGATTTGTGACCTTGGAGCAATTTTGGCCTTATCCATCTCCTTCACCATATCAAATGCAAGATCGCCATCTTCGTTTGCTTCGGCAAGTCGTGCTATAGCTGTAAAAGTGGCCTCATTTTTAGGCACCCCTTGCAGTTTCATGGCTTCATAGATCTCAAAACCTCGTTCCATAAACATCTCCCTCTGTGCATCCACAACCAACACTACCCGAAAATTTTATTTCAGAGAAAATATGACTTTAATTCTTTAAATAAACATGACTTTCGGTGAGTTGGTTGTTTGCATACAACACCTTCCATGTTCGGTAAGTTTTCAGTGCATGCTTGGAGGTAGTAGTGTGGAGATTTGAACAAGGAATACTATAAATCAGTCCAGTGAGGGTCAAACTCATTGTGGCATGCCAAAAGGTGCTAAAACGAGTTTGGCTCTCAATGAACCAAAAATAGGTTGCTATTCTATCAAATTCAAAACTACCTCCAAGTATGCACCACAAGAGGAAAGAAATTATTGATTTTGTATGAATATCAACCAATGGAAAATTGTAGGGGACCAACTCCTGACAAAAACTCCCAATGCACTAAAGGATAACTCTAATGTTAGTCCTCATGTCCAAAGCGATGTACAGCTGACGAGATCTCTGTTCTTGGTGACTTTTATTCCAAAATTCAAAAAACCAAAGCCTCCAAGTGAATCTATTGAATCTCATACTCAAATGCCTCTTAAACACCAATGCATACTTCTATGTGAATACCTTCAGTGATACTGTCTTCATGAATTGAACTTCACACGCATCTATAGACATTTTCTATTCCTAGAACATCGCAGTAAACATCTTGAGGTAATATAGTTGTCCTCTAACTCAACATGACTTCTGGTTGAGAGTTCATTGTTTTGCAAACAACAATTTCCATGTTCGGTAAGTTTTTGGTGCATGCTTGGAGGTAGTAGTGTGGAGGTTTGGACAAAGAACATTTCCTATATCAGCTCATTGAGGTGCAAACTCATTTTGGCATCCCAAGAAGTGCTAAAATGAGTTTAGCCCTCAATGAACCAAAATAGGTTGCTCTTCATTCAAATTCAAACACTACTTCCGAGCATGCACCACAAGTTGAAAGAAATTTTTGATATTATAAGCAAAACAACCAATGAAAAAATCATAGGGAACCAACTCGTGATGAAAAGTCCCATTGAGTTGAACGATAACTCTAATCTCAACAGAAAATAAGGATAGAAACTCCTTTGGAAGATTTCTCGGCATTTTGGAACTGCCACGGAGAAAGAAAGAAAAAACATCGACATGCTACTTAGGTCCGAAATCGTATTTTTGTGTAGGTAAAGCATTTTAGATCTTGGCTTACTTACTTCTTGGCTTCTCAGTGGAGAAGCTTCTTTCCTGCTCTTGGAGTGACCCAGTTGCTGCCAATGAGCATAGGTACAAGAGAACATTGTAATTGTGCTGGTTAAATTTGATCCTCCCTTCCGCAACTGCACTGTCATAAATTTTGAGTGCTTTCAAGGCATCTCTATGCTTACAGCACATATCCAGCGATTTACGAAGATCAAATTCGCCATGGTCCATTTTCTTTTTCACCTTTGTCGGCTGTTCATACTCCGAAGCTTGGGCAAGGGGAGCAAGTCGTTTGAGATTTCTGTCATTCATCTTCAGTTGGTATGTCTGTACCAGCAATACCCTGCATAATCACTTCAGGACAAAATAAATCTCTTTTTTCAGTGCTCACCCAAAATGTGAGTCTGATACAAACACTCCAACTGGAGTACTTTAAAGTGCTGACATGAAAAATTTGCTGAAGAATTCTCTCATCAGATTGTCAAATTACTGGAAACAAAATGTGCCTTTTGAAGACTATTATGTGGCATTTGGTTCCAGACCATGGAATACCTACCTCTCTGCTTATCTATTTCCAAACTATAATTCTACTTATTTAATTGAGCTCTGACTAGCTAAAACAAAAAGTGGCATGGTAGTACTAATTCATTGAACTTTTAAGGTTTTCAAAAGCGTTTGAAATTACTAGGCATTATTGCATAGATACCCTTTAGCAAAGCATATAAAGATTTAGGTTAAGTGCAAATTTATTTTTAAAAAACCCTCATAACTACTAACAAACAGAGGACTCCAAGATTCCAAAATACGAAAAGCCGCACTTTCGCCAAGCCGACAGGCCTTGAGCCTTCTAAGGTTGAATTCAAGTTGGGGCAAAAGGCATGCTGCTGTGGATCATTGAGATTGGAAATTCCTTTTAGTTGAGTTCGTGAGATAGCAGAGAACCCACAATCCATCCAAAGTTTTGAACCAAACTCTCCTACACAGGTAACTCAAAAACGCACTTGCATTTACAAGATTAAATCAAACAAATCAACTTCTCATGACAGTTAAAAAGGTAATGTAACGGTCTGTGTTTTCATTTACAAACAATGCGACAGATGCATCCTAACTTAAAACCCTGAACCATTAGCAGGTCTCTCCAACTGTAATTGGTGGCCATGTGTGCACAAAGCTGAATCTGAAACCACTGTGAATATGCGAAATGATCTGATGCCTAAACAATAATGTTCCATACAATCATACCTTCAAAGTAAACAGATTGAGTGGCATGCTAAAACTCGTCACACCTAATAATATGAATCCCCTTTAAGACTGGTTTAATATTGACAACACCAATTTGTAGTTCAGGTAGGAAACTTTTTCCAGCAAAATGCCTCACAAAACAAGTCGCATATTTGGCCCTTTCCAGATCAAAGTCCTAAAGGATTTACAAGAATTCTGCATTACCATTACTAGAATAGGTGTGATGTTCTTTGATAGTACACCCAATGAATTTAAATTCAACTAAAACTAGAAAAATATTAAAAACATGCATGATAAATTTTCAGAGGATTCCATTGCAGTTGCTCGGAATTTCAATTGGAAGACATGAATGCATGAAATATCGTTACTATGATTTTATATACTTTTGAATATGCTTTTGTTGATCATGCTAACATTATTTCACAGAATCATTTTTTGTTTAGTACTTCTGGCTCCATTTACTTGAAGTTGTTCTGACACACTGCATTTGCAATGTGACATGCCAAATTGTGATGCCAAGACGGCAGGATCTAGGGTACAATCTATGCAACGCTTTAGAAAATTTTAAAATTTTAAAATAAAAAGTAAAATCTCCAATATGTACGATTAAGTTACACGTGATATTTTCACCATCCCTATGAGTAGCAATGATACAAGTTCCAATGTTGGTTGGCTTGCCATGGGGATCCTTTCAAGAATTGCTTGAACTTCCTTAGTGGCCTTAGAATGTAGAGAACAAAATCAACTCAATTCCAGAGCAAAACATCCAGGTAACTGAGTATCTGTCTGTAGATGCCTTCCAACTTGTTCAGATGACTTCCCCTCCCAAAAATAAAGAAGAAAAAGAAGAAAACTAACAGATAGAAGTACACAAAGCTAACCTCAGACTTCGAGTCCTCGAAAGCTTCCAACCGTCTGACCCCTCCGAAATGCTCCAACACCTTCAGTTGCTTGATGCTCTCCGAAAAATGTTGCGAGAAATAAAGCCTCTCCTGGCCGCATGGGTATGGAGGCTCGAATCAGTTGTTTAGCATTCAGTGTGTCCGCCATAGCCAGGCCCCAGATTCTGTTCCGAACTCGGAGACCCACCGAGCTTCCCTTAGCTTAGATGAAAATAGAAGTGTTTATTGTATTTAGTGTAGCATGCGAAATAGCGTCGATTACCCTATATTGAGGTGTATACTAGGTTACACTAATGGTCAACAAGTTCACCAATAGTGTCACCTTATAACACTTGGTTTTCAAGTGCACATAATAATATCTTGGCATTGAGTATGTTGAATAATGTAAAGAGGTTTATGCCTATGTTACAGAATGGTCTACAAGTTCACTAAAGTGTACACAAATGACACTTGGCATTAGAATGTTCAAGAATATCTTCCTCGTGCATGCTAAAATGTAAACGCATGACACTTGCTCACTAACATCCTCTCCTTGCATACTAGAATGTAAAACTATCATCTCAAGTATCCCAATGTGTGACACTAAATGTCACAATGTAAATAATTTCAAGTCACTTATGGTGACAAATAGTATCATGTTGACAATTAGCAAATTGGTGACACTTTGAGACCTCTAAGCATCTAGTTTAGGCCCTTCACAAATAGTGCACGTGACACTAAATGCCATAAACATTTTAATTTTGTCTAATATATCAATGGAGGAGATGGTGGTGGTGGTGGTGGTGGTGGTGGTGGTGGTTGTAAGGTATGTGGGTGTTATTCGGTCATTTTTCTTCATCATACACCTATATTTGATTGGTGTGGGGTTAGGTGACAATCAAAGACAAGCACCATAAAACATCATAAAGACACAAGTTTGAAAGAGATTGGACTAGGTTTCAAATTTTATTAACTACTCCACATTGTATAGTGAACACAATTGGGAAGACTTGTGTATTCAATCAAGGAATTGACAAACATACACTTCTAAGAACCATAACTAAATCAAGGTAGGTGTCACAATTCAATTTGGTTTGTGTTGATCCTTCATCATAGATTTGCTGATGCAACACAAGTTTCATTGTGTAAATCTAATCAATAGGAGCTAGAGAACAAGAGAAAAAGAATCAAATAACCTATCATAGTGGTGGTGGCTATCATCCCACCGTCATTTGCCATTTCACCTAAACATTTTCAAAAACACACACACACACACATTTAAGCAGAAGAAGAATGAGGTGGTGGGTAATGTGAAGGGTGGGGATGCAGGCCGTGAGAGCGGGTAAGGGGTTGGGAGGGTGAAAAAGGAAGGAAAAGAAGACTAATTTTTAAAAACATAAAAAACAAAGCAATTTTTCTACTACATATGCGCATGTGCAATGGTCCAGGACAACAAAGGTCTAAGTTAGTTATCTTACATGTGGATCGCATAAGACATAAAATATTCATTTTGTTGGTCAAAAAGTGTCACGTGTCATCATAGACTTGGTCAAAAAAATTAAAAAATGCTTCGAAAATTGCATTTAGGCCTAGGCAAGCCCAATCGTGCATAATCGTACAATGAACTGCAAAATAACCAATGTTGGATTGGTACTATAGGTTCCCGAGGGGTATCAAGTTGGACATGTGCAATGGTTTTGTGAATCCCAACATCATAGTACGAAGTTACTCAATACAAGTTTAGCAGCATATTAGTAAGGTCTTGATGAAATCAACACCTTACTAGTATGTAAAGGAATATTAGTAATGTGAAGGGTGAAGGCCATGAGAGTAGGTAAGGGGTTGAGGCAGGTAAGGTTCAAGGGTTGGGGATAGGGGAGGGTGAAACAAGACGGAAAAGAAGACCGATTCAAAAAATCAAAAAAAAACAAAGCAACTTTTCTACTACATATACACATGTGCAATGGTCCGGGACAGCATAGGTCCAAGTTAGTTATCTTACATGTGGATTGAATAAGACATAAAAATATTCATATTGTCAGTCAAAAAGTGTCACGTGTCATCATAGAGTTGGTCAGAACATCTTGAAAAATGTTCCATATAATTGCATTTAGACCTAGGCCTGCCCAATCATACATAATCGTACAATGAACTGCAAAATAACCAATGTTGGATTGGTACTATAGGCTCCCGATGGGTATGAAGTTGGAAATGTGCAATGGTTTTGTGAATCTTAACACCATAGTACGAAGTTACTCAATACAAGTTTAGCACCATACCAATAGGGTCTTGATGAAATCAATACCATGTAGAGACCATTTAGTGGGGAGGTTTGCAAGGTTTGTGGATGGTATTGATCTAAATCTACCTCAACTCCTAAATGCTTGGTGACAAGTAGTGTAGTAATGAGTAAGGATCCATAGAGAGAAACCTTTATACCAAGTGTGATGGACATAAACATTTGCACTTGCTTGGGGTGTGGACGTAGGTTGTGTAACGGATGAATAAGAGTGGTCGGTTCCATTGTTGAGCGATGGGATCAATGGGAAAATGTCTTGAGGGCAAGTCTCACTTTTTGTTGGCTATAATTTGTGTGATGTATCAATATGCTCTATGGTTGTCAATAATGCTCGTATTGGAGTTATCCGTAAAGTTCCTCAAAGAGGAACAAAACTGTAAGTTGATCCTTCTTTGAGAAAAAAATGTATTAGGAATCGCTACCTCGTCATGTATCGCAACCTATTTTGAAAGTTGGGTGAAACTTTTGGGATCTCCTCAAACTTTGATAATTTTAGGATCTGAAATAGGGTGTGTGCATGGGACCCGCTGTCCTAAATCTTGGATTGGTTTATGCAAGGCTAGCATGGCCCACCCATCCTAGTAGGACAAGCTAGAAAGTCGGTTTTTAATAGCCTATCTTCAATGACATATAATGTTGAATTCCTTGAATTGTCATCTCTTACCCCCAAAGAGGTCTCCCCATTTTACTATTCAGTACATTCAAAATGTTCAGTACTAAGATAGTGAGATCTCCCGGTCCACAGGGCATTGGGAAATCTCCACATGTTATATGGGCTTTGTCTCCATGTTATCATACACAATTATTTCTAATTCTATTTGCTAATTACATTTAATGAAAAATAAAGGTACTTAGTTACTATTTTAAACCCTACATGTTAGTAACCTATTTCTAATTTAGTCCATTTTAACTCATAAATCTACTTTTAGTAAATATTTGTTATCTACTAGGCTCAACTCTCAAAGGGCTATGGAATGATCATACTCAACCTACCAAAAACTTCTTGATTTTGTTACATTTGACTAAGAAGATAGTTATTGCAAATTTGAAATGCAAGGTATTAAGCGATCGCCTTTCGGTGTTGGGCAAATCCATCAATGTGGCACAGAAAAGATATTAATCCCTTGACAAGTCAAATTAAGGTGTCTCTACCACTATTTCAAGATCCTTCATACCATGACCAAGAATGAGTCTTACAACTTTAGTGGACCATTTGTAAGGCTAGACATTTGTGGTGTCTACGTAAACTCATCTATTGCAAGGGTGAAAAGGCAGTGAATTATGTTATAACTTGTACATGTTCATTTTAAGATAATTTTACTCTGGATATAAAATTAGAGACCCCAAATTTAGTCTATTGGTGTAAAATTAGAAAGAATCGGCCCTCCATCTTATAGGGGGCTTTTTTAATTGGAGCCCCTTCATCCACGATGGATGAGTTTACACAAACGCCACGAATCCCAAGCCTCATCTATATAGTCCTATACACTTTTCATCCACAATGTGCCAACATTACACATGTCATGATAGTTGTCCAATCTAAGGAATAAAATAACTTCCCTCAATTTGCCAACAATGTGTCATTCAATGTCATTAATTTCTCTTCTTCCTTAGTTTTCCAAGTTATATCAAGATCGTTCAAAAGTCAACCTTATTGGCCAAGGTCATGGGTAAGTTTGAGAGAGAATTTCCGTATATGTGAGATATTATGTCATCACTTCTATTAGAAGGTACATCATTTTTGTCATTTAGTGTGTGCTACGTTGTTTCAAACACCCCACACTAGTTTTTGGAAATCAATTCAATTTCTTTTGGTAGTGTGGCCCATAATTTCGAATATTCTAAGAAGTGATTCTTTTGGGGCAAGAATCTCCTAACATGCTCTCATGGTGTCACACATCAAGCTTACTCAAAAAGAATGTGATCGTCCTTATTGATGACACTACATGTGCCATGTTTGAAATAGTGTTAGCAAATAGTGCAAGTTTTTCAAAAATCACATGCACATGGATTTGACAAGATCGTACTAAAACAATAAGAATAATGTAGACAATGGACATTGGACGTTTTCAAACAAAAGTAGCTCAATAGTTCAATTGTCCAATATAAGCTTAATCTAATGCCTACAAAGTCCAAGGGTTTCCATATCATAGTTGTCTAGCAGCTTGGGCACCTTTCTGCCTAATAATTAATAAAAGTGCAAAAGTAAGTTAGACAGCCCGTAAATAATATTCTAAAATTGGGCAGATTCAAAAAGTAATTTAAAATAAGTTAGACATTCATCCAAGTCATTTCTATAAATCATTTGGATGGTTTTCCTAATTTCATCTATGGTGGCTACGATTAACCTAAACACTTCCCTTAACCAACATTCCTTACCCTAAAGTTTGTCTTTTACTTGTACGTCACTTGTTGAAGTTATTTGATGCTACTTTGTTGGATTCCAGTGAATGTCACTTGCATTATTGTGATTTTAGGCACTCTTTCAAATGTTATTTCTTTTTGTTTGGACACTCAACGAAATTAAAGCCCTCATAAATTTAGGCGCCTTTAAAAATAATTATTTTATGCCCAAGATGCTTAGAGAGCTACCGTATGGTTCAGTGGCTAAGGAAGTAGCTTGATCACAAGGGAGAGCATTTTATGTGCACTACTACCATACATGCTAAACATAACCGGTCCTTCTTGAATTCAAAATCACAAGCAAGAAGAGTGCAATAGTCATACAATCCCTAGTAGTCTTCAAGGTTATGGATGTAAATTGCTCATGGAGTAGGTACCACTTAATCCTCATAAACATTCTAATGGATCTAGTCATTGATCTTTAGGATCAATATACCTATGTTGTTGAATATTCAATAGTGCATAACACATATATGATGTTCAATATGCTATTTAATGTCAATTAATATTTGGATTTATGTGGTGCTATAACATTCAATAACACATTTTAAACATTGAGAATAATTTATAAATAAATGGTATGGACATAATAAGGCATAATGTAATTTATTTGGTAGATGTTAGCATTTGAAGTAAAATATTGTAGCGTTGCATGCACCTTCAAATAGTAAATGACAACTAAAGATTATAAATAGCATGTACAATGTTAAGAGGGGAGAAAAACAAGTCATAGTCCCCTATGCATCTAGAAACCATAGTCATGAACAATACCCCTTATGGTCACCCATGTGGTATGGTACTGGCATTTACTGTGCATCCTGAGGCATGTTTTTCTCTTATGTATACTACGTATGCTAATGTCTCAAATAACAATCTTTCTTACACTCATGTTACTTCATACGTAGTATGAAAAGTCCACCCCCATGGAAATCTTTGAAACCTTTCTCAAATTTGAAGGCAACAGTGAATTGGGGATGAGGTATTTAATTATAAGCAAACCGTAGGATGAGATGTGTAATCTAGAAGATGTTGGATTCCAACTCCAAAAACTTGGCACAATCCAAATGCACATACTGCAAAGCATAGGAACAAATGGGAGAGTATAATACTTACAATGTATGCCACAACGGGGAAGAAATGTCAATGGGTTATACTACAAACTAATGTGTATCATGTATTCATGTATCTATATGCAAGGTTGACTACATGATGGCAAGCACCTTCATGTATGCAATTGTAACTTTGAACTACAACAAGGTCATGCACATCATACCAAATCATATAGGGTTGCATCTATTGCCGAGCACTTATAGTCAATAATACATAATCAAGATGTGATGTTAGTACATTGTTTATATAAGTTTTATGAACTTTCAATATATGTAGGTAATTGTAGCTATTTTTTGAGTTTCATTTACAAACATTCAAGCTACAATAATATATTAAGGCTTATTTCTAGATCTACAAATACCATGTTGATTACATGACAATAGACCCCTTGACAAGATGTAGAGAATGAATTCTACATTAATAGGGTTTTTAAATGTCAAATGTCCCCTTGCATTCCATTTATGACCAACTATTCAAGTTTTATGGAATATATTCTAAAAACGGAAACTTACATCTTATGTTATTTATCACTGCTCACGCGCTACCAGTCACCACTCACATGCTAGCTTCCTTCCTACCCCACAATTACAATGTTTACCTTTGACACAGTTTCCTCTTATGGAGCCCACTCCCGAAAGGAGGAAGTAACCAGTGTTGGACCGGTATATATGTTTGGGCTTGGTATAAGCACTTGTATCAAGTAGGGTATCGCAGACCATACCCAACTGGTATCAAAGGGGACAGTACACTAGCTCATACCTGTGCATCATGGGCAAAAGATATTTATGAACATACCAATACCAAGGAGGGGTTTAGAATGCAATACTAAGACCATTCTTGTGCACATGGTCATGTCATTTCTCCACAGTATTGTTCCTCACTTTCTGAGGGTTGCATTCGAAGGTTGTAGTTAAGCAGATAGGGATGGAAGATATTGGCGGCCTTACAAGACCAAACACTTCCCATAACCATTGTACATTCCCTTTTAGGTACCCTTTTAGAAGAAAAAAGACGGAGAAGGTTCAGGTTCAGGTTCAGGTTCAGGTTCAGGTTCAGGTGTCTTTAACTTTCGTTAGTATAATGTCTAGTTTTTTTTAAACAATATAACATACCATTGTTTAGCCTTGGATGTTATCAGCAAGGCGCTTGAAGTGGTATTTGATACCATTGCAGAGCCCACTAGTACCTTGACAAGGCCTAATAGTGAGCTACAAAGTCAATGCATACCAGGACCGCACTGGTATCATAAAAGTAATACCAACCCAACACTGGAAGTAACCTATGGCGAAGAGGCTCTTCATTCATGCTTGCTACATCTGGAGCCTTCATTTATATCTATCTATCTATCTACGTTACTTAATATCCATAATCCTTGTGTACTTTGTCATATTTCTATTGGCTTATTGAATTACATGAGAATGAACAACAACCTTTTAAACATTTCATAATGTTTGGTCCTACTTTCCGGGCCTAGACAAATATTTATACATTCCATTTCCAAGTCCGCATATATACACTCACTTCTATTCGACAACAAATTTCAAATATATCTTATGCCACATCCCTACTCCTGCATGATAAAAGGATGAACTTGATATACAGTGACTGCCAAAACTGAGTACAAACACAACATATTGAAATTCAACAAACAATGTAAGGAAATTGGATGCACCAAAAATGAAACCATAAATTGCATAGGATTACCATTGCAATCAATCCTACTTCCATGGGAATTGAGGCCTATTACACACAAGTATGCATGTACAAACAAAAAGTAAAGTGGAGTTCAATCCAAAACTCAGTTTTGCTCACACAAGTTGGAACAAAGTTAAAAATTTGTCCACCTACCCTTAGCAGCTATAACAATTGCAATGCGCTTAGGCATGCTCCTATACAAGTTCTCACACTCATTGGGAATAATTGAAGCCCAACAATCCTCAACACGCTCCCACAATTCTAACATTCCTTTGGGAGGTCTCTCATATTGGTTTAGTCGACGTTTTAAAGTTGCCCACAAGTGTTCGATCGGATTCAAGTCTGGAGATTGTGCCGGCCACTTCAAAACAGTAAATTCTTGCGAATTTAGCCAACGGCGCACACTCTTGGATGTATGTTTCGGGTCATTATCATGTTGAAAAATCAAATTGGCAGGATCCAAATTGTATGCATGCAGCGTATGAATCAACTCTCGCTCTAAAATTTCTCTATACATGTACTGATCCATTCTTCCCTCAATCCTACACATCATACCAGGGCCACTCGGAGTCATGCAACCCCACATCATCACTCCCCCACCTCCAAACTTGACAGTTTGTTGCACCATTCCAGCACTTCTACTCTGTCCATCACGAAACCAACACCAACTGCGACCATCAGAGCAAAATCGGTTGATTTTTGTTTCATCGGAGAATACTACACAATCCCAATCATCATCAGTCCAATGGCAATGACGTCTAGCAAATTCTAATTGTCCCTTAATTTGAAGAAGTGTGAGCTTTGGTTTCTTTTGCTTCAGTTTACATTTCAAACCTGTTTTTCGTAACACTCTCCTCACAGTACTATCTCTCATACCAACATGAACCTCTTCTCTCAAGTAATTTCCAACTTTGTGTGCAGTTTCTAAGCCACCCACAGTGATTTCTCTCACACAAGCTCTACGATCAACTGCACTATACACCTGTGGCCTGCCACCAAAACTGTGATTGACATCACTCAATTCACTCAAATGTTGCTTACAAAATTGTGCAACCCAACTTTGGGATACATGTAAGTCTCTAGCAACATTTCTAGTACTTTCACCCCTCCTCAACTTCTCTAAAGTAGCTTCTTCTATTTGCTTTCTACCAGCAGCAGAGAGAGACCTCAATGAAACCATTTTGCTCAATTTGCATACATGATGTGCACTGAATGGGGACACGATTATAAATGTGAAGGCCAAGAACATGCCCACCCAAAAAATCGGACCCAGAAAACCACTTGTACATGTCAAATTTGTAGCATTCATTGCATAATCCAAGTGTGAGCATAATTGAGTTTTGGAGCTAATTTACTTTGATCTAGATCTTTCTCAAATTATCTTGCATTGCTGGACTTGTAATTTGGTAGCCACATCATTTACATGCATGTATACTTAAGCCGTCAACTGATTTGGCATTAAATGCAATAAATTATAAAATATGAATGGCTAAAGGTAGACTAGATTTTTTCGTACTCAGTTTTGGCAGTCACTGTAAGAGCCACCACACTCCATGAAGATGTCTATGATGTAGAAAAGCATGGGGGAGTTAATGACCTCACACACAGTGTTCAAGATTGAAGTCTTCGATGCCCTTCAAACGCGATTTGGCCCTTCAAAATATACCTCTCTCAAAACAACCCTTCAAAACGCAACTCCAAATTGAAAATGAAGACGTCTCTTGAAGTCCTCAATATAATCTACCCACCACAAGAACCAACTAGTGTAGGGCATTGTCACTACAAGAAGTGGAGTTAGATGGTTGATTCTTAATTCTTCACATTGTACTTGAAACATGTATCATATAAAATTCATGCACAAGTTTACTATGAGTTTTGTATTTCATTTCTATATTCTTAGATTGACATCTTGGATTTGAACCAACCCTTCAACCGAAGGGCTGAAATTTGAGAGCCCTTCAAAATGAAACTCATATGAGGGCTTCAATCTTGAACACTGCTCACACGGTCTCTTGAGGACATAGAGACAAGGAAAGTTGTAGGAGTTGCCATCATATCTAGGGTTAAGTAGAAGAAAGTAAGGGATATGTCCTCAACAAAGTTTTTTAAGTTAGCCAAACAAAAGAACCCTGCCATAATTATTTCAGAGTTTAAAAACACTCATGGAAGGGGGTTCACTAAATGGGAGGATATGGATAGGATTTGCCACGACTTTTACAAAAATCTATATATGTATCGTGACATTTCAAAAGAAGCACTTATAGAGATTTTTTAAGGAATTCCCAATCACAATCACTTGGGTCATGAATGACTCGCTTACTTGAGAAATCACTCAAAATGAATTGTTTGTTGTAGTTACATCCATGGCACAAAGGCGCCTTTAAAAATCATTATTTTATGCCCAAGATGCTAGAGAGCTACCGTATGGTTCAGTGGCTAAGGAAGTAGCTTGATCACAAGGGAGAGCATTTTATGTGCACTACTACCATACATGCTAAACATAACCGGTCCTTCTTGAATTCAAAATCACAAGCAAGAAGAGTGCAATAGTCATACAATCCCTAGTAGTCTTCAAGGTTATGGATGTAAATTGCTCATGGAGTAGGTACCACTTAATCCTCATAAACATTCTAATGGATCTAGTCATTGATCTTTAGGATCAATATACCTATGTTGTTGAATATTCAATAGTGCATAACACATATATGATGTTCAATATGCTATTTAATGTCAATTAATATTTGGATTTATGTGGTGCTATAACATTCAATAACACATTTTAAACATTGAGAATAATTTATAAATAAATGGTGTGACATAATAAGGCATAATGTAATTTATTTGGTAGATGTTAACATTTGAAGTAAAATATTGTAGCACTACATGCACCTTCAAGTAGTAAATGACACTAAAGATTATAAATAGCATGTATAATGTTAAGAGGGGAGAAAAACAAGTCATAGTCCCCTGTGCATCTAGAAACCATAGTCATGAACAATACCCCTTATGGTCACCCATGTGGTATGGTACTGGCATTTACTGTGCATCCCGAGGCATAATTTTTCTCTTATGTATACTACGTATGCTCAAATAGCACCCTTTCTTACACTCGTGTTACTTCATACGTAGTATGAAAAGTCCACCCCCCATGGAAATCTTTGAAACCTTTCTCAAATTTGAAGGCAATAGTGAATTGGGGATGAGGTATTTAATTATAAGAACCGTGGGATGAGATGTGTAATCTAGAAGATGTTGGATTCCAACTCCAAAAACTTGGCACAATCCAAATGCACATACTGCAAAGCATAGAAACAAATGGGAGAGTATAATACTTACAATGTATGCCACAACGGGGAAGAAACTCGGGGAGATCACTCCATTGTTGAGTTGAACACCAAGTGCAAACAAAGTTTGCTACCCCTATATTACATGCCATAGATAATTTTAAAATTTATGATATTTTTTCTGCATATACATAACCATTGATAGTATCTTCTGTATATTTTTTTGGAATTTGTAGTCATCTTCATTTTTTGTAGTAATTTTTTTAGCTCAATTCTGTGTCATTCTAGTTAGAAACGGTATGTTTTATAAAAAAAATCATCAAATTTAGTTACCATTTTTTACTATATCTCACCCTCCACGGAAAAACCAAACTGGTTAAAAATAGAAGCTGGGCTGACTTTGCTAAAAATCATGTTTTATTGGTTGTTGCATTTTTGACGCCCTTTTGGACCCGTGGCTATGTTTAGCCAGTTTACTTTTTCCTTTGTTAGAAATCGAGTTTTATTGTTTTACTACATTCTTGACGCCCTTTTGGACGCATGCTATTTTTAACCAGTTTGGTTTTTCCGTGGAGGGTGAGATATAATAGATACCGTGTATATCTACTCATGAAAAAAAATTGATAAAATTTTGACCCATTTTGGTGATGCTTTATGTAAAAAGTAGGATTTTTTAGATGTAAAGTGTTCGCACGTGGTTGTTCAACTTTACAAGGGAGTGATCTCCCCGAGGGAAGAAATGTCAATGGGTTATACTGTAAACAAATATGTATCATGTAGTCATGTATTTGTATGCAAGGTTGACTACATGATGGCAAGCACCTTCATGTATGCAATTGTAACTTTGAACTACGACAAGGTCATACGCATCATACCAAATCATACAGGGTTGCAACTATTGTTGAGCACTTATAGTCAATTATATATAATGAAGATGTGATGTTAAAACATTTTTATATAAGTTTTATGAACTTTCAATATATGTAGGTAATTGTAGCTATTTTTGAGTTTCATTTACAAACATTCAAGCTACAATAATATATTAAGGCTTATTTCTAGATCTACAAATACCATGTTGATTACATGATAATAGACCCCTTGACAAGATGTAGAGAATGAATTCCACATTAATAGGGTTTTTTAATGTCAAATGTCCCCTTCCATTCCATTTATGACCAGCTATTCAAGTTTTATGGAACATATTCTAAAAATGAGAACTTATATCTCATGTTATTTATCATTGCTCACGCGCTACCAGTCACCGCTCACATGCTAGCTTCCTTCCTACCCCACAATTACAATGTTTACCTTTGACACAATTTCCTTTGATGGAGTCCACTCCCGAAAGGGGGAAGTAACCTACGACGAAGAGGCTCTTTGTTCATGCTTGCTACATCTAGAGCCTTCATTTATATCTATCTATCTATCTACGTTACTTAATATCCATAATCCTCTTGTACTTTGTCATATTTGTATTGGCTCATTGAACTACATGAGAATGGACAACAACCTTTTAAACATTTCATAATGTTTGATCCTACTTTCCGGGCCTAGACAAATATTTATACATTCCATTTCCAAGTCCACATATATACACTCACTTCTATTCGACAACAAATTTCAAATATATCTTATGCCACATCCCAACTCCTGCATGATAAAAGGATGAACTTGATATAAGAGCCACCACACTCCATGAAGATGTATATGATGTAGAAAAGCATGGGGGAGTTAATGACCTCACATGGTCTCTTGAGGACATAGAGACAAGGAAAGCTATAGGAGTTGCCATCATATCTAGGGTCAAGTAGAAGAAAGTAAGGGATATGTAGCATAAGGTTAACGGGTTCACATTCATGCTAGTAGTTAGATACGGGAGTATTTTTTCTTTTCTTTTCCTAAGGGATATGTCCTCAACAAAGTTTTTTGAAGTTAGCCAAACAAAAGAACCCTGCCATGATTATTTCAAAACTTAAAAACACTCATGGAATGGGGTTCACTCAACGGGAGGACATGGATAGGATTTGCCACGACTTTTACAAAAATCTATATATGTATCATGACATCTCAAAAGAAGCACTTATAGATATTTTTAAGGGATTCCCAATCACAATTACTTGGGTCATGAATGACTCACGTACTTGAGAAATCACTCAAAAGGAATTATCCATTGTAGTTACATCCATGGCAAAAAGGAAAGCACATAAGCATGATAGGATGCTCATAGAATTCTTTCAGCAACTCTTGGGTTTGACTTCCACCAAATGATTCTCATGGCATTGAATTGAGGCTTTTCACAAAGGGGTCACTAGAGGTATAACTAGCCATATGCCTAAAGAGGGGGACTACAAATCTTAATAATTTGCATCACATCATGCTCTTCAGGATGATCTACAAGTTCTTTGCTAAAACGCTACAACTTAGACTCTAAAATTTGCTTAATGACAAAGTCAACCCAAAAATATTTCATTTCTCCCTCTCATGTTTATCTTGGATAATATTGTACTCACCCAAGAAACCTTTGCATTGGGCCAAAGCATCTAGATAGCCTATGGTTTTTCTTAAACTTGATTTCTCTGAAGCACATGATTAAATTTCATGGAGGTTCTTATATTCATGTCATGTTGAAAGGGATTGTCCTCCCAGGGAGGAGAAAACAACAAAACATCTCCCAATATGCAAACGATTCCTCCTTTATGGTATGGGGGGGATAAGCAATATGTAGATGAACTTGTGAGACTCCAGAAAGAAGACCGATTGGGAGAAATCATATATGTATTGGTTTGATAAGTACACTCTCAAACCATAATGGCTTGTAGGGTACAACCAAAGATGGGCATACGAGGGGAATTTCTTTAAGCTCCTTGGCACCTCATTTGGACTTAACCTTAATAAACTAGATGTTGATCAATTTTTTGCACCAAGATTTCAAAGAAACTTGATTACTAGAGCACTATAAAACTCCCTTTGATTGGTAGAGTTGTGATTTGCAACCATGTCTTACTGTCCACATTATGGTTTTTTATCACGGTGTCTGGGGGGGGGGGATCTAACAAGGTTCTTAGGACAATTCGAGGGGCAATATGTAACTACCTATGGTCTTGAAAATAACAACTCACTCGCATTAGGGTTAGTTGGAAGGAATGTTGTATGAAAAAGAAATATGGAGGGTTAGGGTTAGTTGACCCAAAAACAAACAAGACTAGCTTGCTATGCAAATGGATTATTAAGGCTATGGAATTGGGCAAATCCAATCTTTAGCTTATGCTTAGATATAGATTAGCCAAGTTCAATTCCCAAAAGGGCATGATGATTTGGGGTGTTAGTCTTGGTTGCTTCACCAACAAGCAACATCAAGGTTTCTCCAAATCCATGGTTTGGGGCCACATTAGCAAAGCATGGAAGGTTATGGTTAAAGGTACTTACCATCCCCCCCCCATGCGGGGAATCGACTCAAACTCATGCATTATAACATCCGATGGTCAACCGGCCTTGATTTTACCACTAATGGTTTTCCTTATGATAAGGCTCATATGCTTTATTGCAAGGGGGTCCAATACATGGATGATATTTGGGATGGCGAATATTGCACCTTCATTTCATGGGACGAGGCACAAAAAAAATTTAACCTTACACAAATGGATGTTGAGGACAAGATCACATTCACGACCATGATTCTTGACCAATGGCGGCACCTACTTGAGGACGACCTGGAAGTTGCGCATCTTGATCAATGGGTTGGACCCTATGTGGACAAGGTAGTTGACCTGACCTTTGTCTTGCAATGGTCGGCAAACTTTACCCTTTTGTGTATGTACCAACATCATCTCTCCATGTCTCTTCATGTTAAGTGCTACACAGGTGGTACCTACTCTCACTATTCTAAAAATGGGAGAATCTTATTGGAAATTTCATTGCCTTTTTCTACGAGGTTAAAATCATCCATAGCACTAGAGGCCAAACAAAGCATGATACTACCTTTTTCTATGGTAAAACGGCCACTCTCGAGTGGAACCCGGATTGATGGAGATGGGTTGAGGGATACCAGTTCCTTAACTATACCACTGAACTTGGTATAGATTTGATGATTAACATGGTCCTAGGGACTTCAAGGGTTGTGGAAAAAAACCAAGGCTACCTCCTAGGGAACTATAGGTTCTATTGGTCCTAGGTGTAGGATCCTCTCCACTTTGGTAAAGAAGGTGCCTTCATGTGGTCCATTTGGCATAAGGCTATCACAATCAATGAGTGGAGGGCACGTATCCCCATGGCCTCTATCTCCAAACGATATGTTTTTGGTATCCCGAATACAAGCGAGTCGGTTAACCACAAATTTTGGAATTGCACTCAAGCACGGAGACCATGGCAATGTGCTACCTTTATCATGCATGAGCTTTGTGGAGTTAGAACATGCAACGATGAATGTTTTCATTGGAAACAAGCCCTATTTGGGAAATGAATCACTAAGAAGTTCGCCAAATAGATTAATCTGACACCTCCTCCATGGCATTATGCTTTGGACAATTTGGATTGAGCGCAATGATAGGATGTTCAACCAAGCACAATGGCATGAATCCAATGTTAAATACCTTATTTGAGATGACCTTGTTATGTATGCCAAGGTGGCTTGGTAGAGGGTGGTTAAATTTGTGAAGATTAACGCTTAGGAGCACCTTAAACAAAGAAGTTGAGGTATTTGGCATACATGTGGTAGCCATATGAACTAATTTTTTTGATTCCCGGGTAGGAAAAAAAAAGACCATGTAACTTGCAAGTTTTTTTTTTCTCTCTCTCTCTCTCTCCCCCCCCCCCCAATTTTGAAATAAATACAAGATTTTTAAGTGAAAAATGTGTTGGCACCCAAAACCGTTAGGGGGACCTAATGTTCACATGGTGAACATTCTCAAAATCAACATGTACTTATTATGCAAGATTTTGAGGGTGTTGGTATTGGGTGATGTCTTGGTTTAAGGTGTTCCTACCTTAGGAACGTCCTTTGTAGGAGAGACAACTTGAGATTTAATTGGAATTGGAATCAACAACGCATTTAGGTGGTTTGGCTCTTTGGCTTGTCACTTGGTGGCTTGGGGTTGTCCTTGGTTGATGAGGTGGAGGTGGCCCTTGGTTTGGTGGGTTGTCCATGGTGGGGTCCATGTGTCTTTGTTACTCTTTAGGTGGCAGTGTGGCGTGACTATAAGGGGCGGGAGAGGACACCAATATAGCTTAACAAGGATGCACACTAAGTTCCTAGGGACCCTACTAATGAGCAAGTTCAAGTGCAAATGATTGCCATCACTTAGAAAGTCGTAATGTTTTGTATTCTTATGTAACTTGGATGATTGAACTAGCATTGGATAAATAATTGCAAGAGTTTTCAACAAATTATACAAGATATGAGCACAACAAATATAATCAAAACTTTGATAGAAAACATGGTGGTATTTACAATTCATCTTCATTGTAGGTTGTGTTGATTATGTTTTTAGTCTCATAGCCTTTGTAACATTTGATATTGATACTTGTTAGGAGCTCGTAAAAACTATTACATAGGCCTTTGGGACCCACCCCCACTTCATGCTTAAGGCTTTGGTTCCTCTTCAGTTAAAGTTAATGACAACTCAAATTAGTTTTCTTCAAGCCACATAACCTAGTTAGGAGAATTAGCTAACATATGCTATATGATAGCTAATCAATCTCACACATGCACACCTAGTCAGACTTTAGCTTCAACCCTTAAAGGTCACCGGGTGTTTCTTGAAAGCGAAATGACTTAAGACGAACAACTTTCAATGCTTAAATGTTGTTTACACCCCAAACCCCCCCCCCCCGAATAAAAAACAATTTTCTCATAAGCACATAAAGATAACATCCATATGGTTGAAATTAAATTAATTTTTTTGAGATGACATAAATCCACATATAAGAATTTGATTGTATGTATTAAAAAAATTCAATTCAAGGCATATGTTAATCAAATTGTGTCTGAAGGCTCAAAACTTACACACATGCAACAATACTCTGAAGAATTGAGGAAGAAAATAATAATGTGTAGAAATGGCGGCCATAAATACTAGATTTTGCATAGATTGGACATTGTATTCTTCACATATTTTACCATATTTGTTCCATTTCCTAAATCAAAGCCTCTCACTTGAAGGAGAAACCTATCAAGAAGGGTTACGTTTCTAAGGAATGGCCTTAAATAAAGATAACAACAACAAAACCTCATTATCTTATCTCAAAAAGCCTTTTCATGGCTTCGGTGACCTTTAAGGGCTAAATAATAGTAATCAAACCAAAGATTAGCTAACTTTTCTTTTACAAAAACTCTTTAATTCACTCATATTCTTACTGCTATCTAACTCTCAACTCATCCATACCCCTAATACTAGCTACCTAGTAGCCCAATTTTTTTCTTGAATGTTTGGCTCTCATCCCCCCCCCCTCTCTTCTCCCTTATGCTCCCAGTTGGACCACACTATGTCTCAAAAACATCCTTTTCATTTACCAAACTATAATGTTTTGACAAAATAACATTCTAATACCATTTTCATTGTTTAAATTTAGATATAGCATTTTGCTCAACACTATAAAAAGTGCTTGATGTTAAATTTCTATAACAAAATACAAATAACATGGACCACAAGATCGTCAAGACTTAAGCCGTTATTGTTACCCCGGTTTCTTTGGGGTCTATAAGACATCCATACTTAAATAAAAATACATGCTACTCATGTGTACATGCACACCAAATGCATTCGGATCCCATGTACACGCCAACCTAGGCATGGACATCCATCCACATTGCAAGGAACTTGCACTACTTCCAAGCTCCCAACAAAAGGCATACACGGAACAAGTTAGTGGACCGCCACTCTTTCCACTAGTAGTACGACTAACTTATGTAGGGTACTCGGTCCAACTGCCGTGGCACTACCGAGTCCCTCAACCTTTTTAAAATGTGGGCATGTCTCGGGTTGCCTAGGGTTCCGCTACCGCCTGCAAGCCTAAGATGTTATTGGCAAGGCCGTCCTTGGCACTTATAATCTAGAGGCCGTGTCAAAGGGCCATAACTTATTATTCCCAAATATCTCGGGCAACCGACCAAGCCCGGCCACCACATCCAAGTACTCTCTTGCTTTGAATTATAGAGATCTACTTTGTCAACCATGCCCACCGACCATGACTATGGCTCCTTCCATCAACAAACATCATGCGGTGAGGAGATGAACGTAAAAGGGGCCCGGCACAAACTTATCTCTTATAAGGTAGACGCACCTAATTCGGTTGCCTCTCTAAATTGGACACTCTATTTAAGTTGTATGTGGTTAGGTGTGGCTCCAAGAATGAATAAGGTGCCAAAAAAACAAAAAAACGGTAAAGGGTGAAAATAAGTTGCTTTGGCCGTAAAGAGTGGTTTGAAATTTGCGTAATGTTTTTCCAGAGTTGGAGTAGAGCAAATGATGAGGTGCAAGTTGTTTTGTGAGTTTATTCCTTGTAAATAATTAGTTGCCATTTTCCCAAAGAGGCAAGTAAGTTAGACCCCTAACTTGTACAATGACGTCTCCCTAATTTGAATCCTACTCTACATCCAAATGCACACAAAATAGTTAGCTCAATGGCGCCCAAAAGTGATTCCAAGTGGTGTGAAACAAGACCTACTGCATCCTTTTGGGCCACCACTTTTACAATCAGCCATTTTGGCCCACATAAGAATCATTCTACTCCTAGTCTAGTGCACCAATAGTGGGCATTCACCGTTTTTTTCCTTACCAAAAAGACATGTACTTAAAAGATATTGGACTATGGCTTAGAATATGATAACCGTTTTAGTTTAGTAGTCAACATAATTAGGGGGAACATATATGACCATTTAATGTGCATGAGAATTTTCACTTTGATAGTGAATAAGGTATTCATGTGAGCGCCATAAATCATGAGGAAGGTGGGTGCAACTTCAATTTGGATTTCCTAACCATCTCATACTAATCGCGTGTTCCATATCCTAAGAGAAGTGGGCTAGTTGGAAAAAGTAATCATTTTAAGACCTTATATCTTAGGTTTATGGTTAATAGGACCTAATTTAATTGTGATTTAATCACACTACACTAATATGTGCATTTGGGTTGCCTTCGTGAATAGGTCACCTCTTTATTCATGCGATTACCTTGGGTCAAAATTAGATCACAAAATTTGTGAATCCATCCGTATAGCCACCACAATAAAATAAAATATCATTTTGTTGATGTGCCATGAAAATTTCAAAATAGTGTTTTATGTTGATAAATTAGTGTCGAGAAAATCAAATACACATATCAATGTAGATTAATTTGGATCTATAATATTTATTTTGGGGTCAAATCGGTTAGAAACAAAAACAAAACACAAAACCATGAACATTACGGGGTTCCAATGTTGTCAGCTTCAACTTAATACATAGTTGGCACAATCTTTTGGTCAAACTAAGGCAAGAGCTCCATAACATTATTCAAATGAGTGACCATGTTGGGTGAGGCTAGGAGTGCTAGAGCTATACCTTACAAATTCTTATCAACAAGTAGATTCAACTTGAAAAATGAGTTGCAACTGAATAATGTTATGTCTGAAACAATAACATGATTAACCTTCACATGCATGGCCTGTAGAGCATTTTTAAAGATATGTTATGACATAGCACTTCAAGGGTCTCTTCATAATTGTCAACATAAGAGAAGTTGTTGGACATCATCGAAGGACCACATTTATATAGGTAGAATATTCCAACACGTGCAAGTGCATTGCTATAGTATGACTCCAATGGCTTTAACAATCTACATACCATAAGCACTCCATGATGGTGTAGGATTCATGGCAACCATGTTAGGGGGTCTAGTAAGAAGCTACCCCTAAATGTTCATGGTTGATTAAAGGTTGATTCCTCCCAAGTTAACCTCGTGAGATTGATGTGGACCTTTGTCGCCTTTTCCAAAGTGAAAGCCTTTCAAAGGAAATTTATGAGCTAGAAGAAGTTCCAATGTTTTTAGCTTCCATTTTACACGGCTATCATGAACCATGGTTGTTTTTGTCATGTGTGTGACATTTTACACTTGGTCAAGTCTGGGAACATGTCATGTCTAAAGTTGTTAGTGTCCCACCGCTGGCACAACATCCATAGCTTGTGATTGAAAGTGAAAGGAATCATTTGTCAACATACTTAGAGCATGTCCAACCATGATTGTAAAACATTTCCTTAATAATTGGATTTCAAAGTTTTTGGGCCAACTTGAATGCATGGTCATCACCCCCCCCCACACACACATACACACACATATAGTCTTCTTGGCAAGAGAGAGAAACCTCAATCATTTAGAATGGGAAGGAGTACAAAGGGTTTGCCTTTGTCTTAATAATCAATTGGCAATAGAGGGTTTGAAAAATAATGTTTATGCTTGCTCCATCAAGATCCAGCATTATATCAATCCACTGCATTCGCCCTGGGCTAGATCGCATCTTCATTCGGCTGGGCCTTGCCCCTCCCACGCCTCCTTCACTACCCGGTCTTTTTGCCCGCACCTGCGTGGGAACTCTTCCTCATTGGGAACCAATGTGACAATATTCGGTCACTTAAGCCATTAAGCGCCCGTTCACTTAAGCCATTAAGCTCATGTGACATGTGAAGGAACTCCATCAATTAACTTGGGAAGAACGAAAGTGATGTCAACTTGAATATTTGTAATTTTGACAGGGTATTGTCACATTGGTTCCCAATGAGGAAGAGTTCCCACGCATGTGCATGCAAGAAGACTAGGCAGTGAAGGAGGCGTGGGAGGGGCAGGCCCCAACCGAATGAAGATGTGATCCTGCCCGGCATTGCATTCATCCTTAAGAATGGCAAGGGATGCCCTCATAATATTCATGCATTTGTGGCCAGAAATCCCTCCGTAAGGAGCTGAGTGACAGGTGAAAGAACATTCAAGCCAGTCTTCTTCCAAAGACTTTACAAAAGTTTGGAAACTGAAATGGGCGTATTCTTACTCGTTAATGAAAAATATTGCCCTCATTTGAATCCCCTTCCACCCATAATTATTTGTTAAAGGCTTAAAGCTAATTAACTCAATTAATTAATAAATAAAAATCGACTTACTCAAATGGGTATAAGTTAAGTTTTAAACACAGAGGGGGGGGGGGGGTAAAGGGGACTGGACCTCATGAAAGGAATGTCACAAACTTGAGGCTAAGTCCACATAGGATATGTGGCGTTCAAGCCTTCAAGGGTCAAGGGTCAAGGGTCTGGCCTAAGCTTAGTCACATACCGAATTCGGAAGCTCAAGGAAACTTATTATGGGATGTAACCAGATGCTATAGAGTTCACGTTCTGTGTCACTTGTTCCTTATTTAGTGTATGAATAGTCTATGTATTGAACATGTCATGCTTATCCCGATTCTTGCAAACTACACTTAGGGCCACTTCACACATGAGACTGAGAGCCCGTGACCATTACACTTCAAGCACTCTCATCGGAGCCGGTCCAAGTTCGCTTCACACTACGCTTGAGGGACCAACGGAGTATGTGAATGCAAGATGGATGTAAAGTCTATATGGATTCCTACATGGCATCACATGGATCACGTTTCATGGTCACTTGGAGTATTTTCAAAAACTGCCTCCTGGAGGTAGGCCTAACAAAAAACCGGGAGACCATGGCACTCCGAATGCTCGCAACTGTTGATTTATTCTATTTTATCATGTGTGAGGACCCACATGAATAGAAATTCATTGAAATAACATTTGGTTGAGGGCCTGGTTTCACACTACACTTGAGAGTCCATGACCACACTACGTGACTTCAGAAGTGTCTTGGGACGACCTTTGGACACTTTCTTTTGGGCTCTCACAATTTCATGGTCATGGCTCTTGGTTCGTGTGTTAAGTGGCCCTTAACAACGTGGTAGGCGTCTCCTTAGGCATGCTTTTCATATTCTTTGGTGCCTCTCCTTTTGTGCCACAAATCACGTTGAATATAAGAATCGGTTATATTAAATAGCGGATGTCTAAATTGTGGCTGGATTTAGCTCGTGACTAGTGCTTCCCTATTGGATTCTGGCATGGCTTGGATGTTGGCAGGCTGTCCTTGATTGGGTTATCATCCCCCACCTTTCATTGCCATCCCAAATTCCACTCCATGTATGTACGTACGTACGTATTTATGACATCATACACACATATACGTAAATTAATACATATACATACATATATATAGTAGATACATACATTTAACATATTGCAGTTCTGCTGCTTGTTTTTTCTGTCTAGCAGAGCATTTTCCTTAAAGGGTCAAGAAGCTTTGGTCCTCTCTAGTTTGACATTGAGATTTTCAAAGCTAAGGTAGAAAACTGGAAAATGGTGAAAATAAGTTGATTTGGCCAGAAAGGGTGGCTTGAAATTTGTGTAATGTTTTTCAGAGATGGAGTAGAAGAAACGATGAGGAATGCAAGGGTTGTCCCTCAACTTAGAGGTTTTTTTTTTTTTTTTTTTTTTGGGTTGGGTTGGTTTGGTTTGGTTTAAATAGAGCTTGTGTCATCCACAATGGACGAGTTACATATATTCTAGACACTCCAAACCTCCAACGTTGGGATTAGGATGCCAATGGACCAAGAATTTGTGGCACTTATGTAAATTCAAGATGAAATCAGTGGGGCCCCTTATAATCCAATATTTCATTCTATTTTAGCATATTTGACGCCGAAATCAACATGAAAAACCACATACTAGTCTATAGAAATTACATTAAGATGAACCAACCACGACCCTAATGCAACATAGTTTCATTGGACCCCCTCACCAATGAATGAGAAAAATCATTGGCTACGATAGTAGCAAACTAGCCAAATGAAATGACCCCCCCCCAAAAAAAAATCTATCCAAATTTCAAACCTTAAGAAGAGAAAACTATGTATATGTATGTATGTATGTATGTATGTATACATACATACATACATACATACATACATACATACATACATACATACATACATACATACATACATACATGTATATGTGGGTCATGAGAACATGCACCTATATGTGATTGGTGTGTGCTTAGGTGAGGATCAAAGAACAATTTTACATTTTGGTAGACTAAATTGAGGCTTCTAATGTCATTTTCAAAGTCAAACTATTTGGAATTTCAAATTGTTAAGGCAGGCCAATTGTGAGTATTTCCAACTCCATGAACAACTTTTGCCCTTAGATCAGGTTGGGAAATGTCTCATCTGACTAGCTAAGCTTTTCAAAAGTAACCAACAAATTGCATATTATTTTAGGGTTTTCATGTTGGATGAAGGAGAGGTACACTTGTATGCTATAATCCACTCTCACCCCCAAACTTGACATGCACATTTATATATATATATATATATGTATGTTGACATACATCACATGCAAATGCATTATATAAGCATTCAGGGTCTTTGAAGCTCATTATGGTATCAAATCAACTAAACTTAATTAACGTCACTATTTCAAGGCTTTGATGTTGGACGATTGAGAGGTACGCTCGTACACTATAATTCCCTCTCACCCCCAAACTTGGCACGTTCTTACATTACATAAATTTGAAACTGGTTACAATGTGAAATCAATTGAACAAATTGACCTCTGGACTACATACTATTTCAAGGCTTTGATGTTGGACAAATGAGAGGTACACTTGCATGTGATAATTCCCTCTCACCCCCAAACTTGGCATGTTCTTACATTACAAGTACATACATTTGAAACTACACTAAATATGATAAGTATTTAGTGTCTCATGGCATTTGATGTCACTATGGTAACTTTTCAGATGACACTTCTTATGAATAAGTGAACAAATATTGTCATGGATGATGGATGAGTTCATCCATTGGCCAAAACCCTACCTTCTCTTATCAGCAACTTGTGATGAAATCTTGTCATGGATGAAAAAGCACTTGGTACGTGACAGTAATTGCAGCACTGTAAATCTATAATTTCCCCAAAACAGTTACAAGGAATGACAAATAATGTTGGGTTAACATTCAGTGTTGGTGACACTATACTGCAGTTTGCAATTAGTATTGAGCAAGACAATTAGAATTAGTGGCACTAAATATCATATTTAGTGTAGTTATGATGTCAAATCAACTAAACAAATGGGCCTCTGGACTGCATACTATTTCAAGTCTTTGATGTTGGACAAATGAAAGGTACGCTCGTACACGTTAATTCCCGCTCACCCCAAACTTGGCACGTTCTTACATTTAAAAGTAGTTATGATGTCAAATCAACCAAGCAAATTGACCTATGGATTGCATACTATTTAAAGGCTTTTATTTTGGATGAATGAGAGGTACACTTGTACGCGATAATTCTCTCTCACTCCCATACTTGGCACGTTCTTACATTGAATAAGTAAATAAATGAATATTCACACACACATACACAAATACGTATATACGATGATATATACCATCACGCATACGTACAAATACGCGTATTACATCGCTGGGGTGTCTGTGTGTGGCTGTGTACCTATCTGTCTGTCTGTCTGTGAGCATGTTCCTGGGCATTGAGTGGGTCAACCGATTGAAGCTTCAATTCCTCAATGTTCAATCACGCGTCAACTGTCACCGGTGCACGTAACCCACACTTCAAATTCACACTAAATAACTTTACTGAGGAGCTAACCCACCAATTTCTAACTGCCAAAACTCTCACCAACTTTAAGGTAATCCCCCAAACCGCAATTGTTGTTTTTTTCCTCCTCCTTTCCTTCCTTCTCCGTTGTCGAGGTTGGTTCCTGTTTGGACCTCGTCAAGTTTGATCCCTTTTTCTCTTTTTTTTCCCGGTTTCGTAAACTGCAGGTGGGTCCGAGGTTTAGCTCCGAAGAAAAGAAGAGGAAAGAGAGAATTGAGGGGGTCGCAATTGTTTGGAGAAGAAGAAGAAGGGGATGGTTTGGTTTGATTTTATTGAGGACCCGGGGGGTACTTACCTGTGAATTGGTCTTCGACATCCGATTTTTGGTTGATTCGCATGCAAATTTTCAGCCACAATGCAATAATTGCCCATTTGGCGAGTGCCTCGAGTTTTTGGGGCAGGAATGCAAAATTTGAGGCTTTGGAGGACTCCGAGGAGCTTCTTCATCATCACAGGTGACTTGCTTGCTTCCGGTTTGCCTTCTGAGTTACACAAGAGCTCAGGAAGCTAATTCCGCGTATTTGGTTTAGTTTGGAAGTGATCGAGAGGAAGGAAGACGAGGCTTCAATTGGGTAGTAGTAGTAGGAGGGGGAGGAGGGGGAGGAGGAGGAATGCAAACTTTT
This sequence comes from Polytrichum formosum, assembly GCA_964035585.1. Lineage (NCBI taxonomy): Eukaryota > Viridiplantae > Streptophyta > Polytrichopsida > Polytrichales > Polytrichaceae > Polytrichum > Polytrichum formosum. Next base: position 72,109,749 of record OZ037935.1, on the reverse strand, counting down.
ATGAATGCGGTGAAGTTGGTGATGATGCAAACTTTATGCAGCTTAAGGAGTTTTCTTTGCACAATTGTGAAACATTTTGATTGTGCTTTGGTGACTTGAAAGAGCTAATTGGGCTTCTTCGAGGGATGGATGCAAGCTTTGGGGCTCACTAACCAACTAGATCTTCTCTTTCGTTGTTTTCTATGCAGCTTAGATATCACTCAAAAATCTCACCAACAAAAGAAGCAACCAGATCCATTGACTCGTAGTTCACACAACAGCCGACTTCACAGATTTGATCTTTCATTACAGAAATTCATCTTCACAGGTTGGGAGAAGTTCTTCTTCCTAAGAAAGAAAGAGTTGTTCCTACAAACACTTGCTTCGACAAGGATATTATGATGTTCGATGACCAAGTAAATTTTATTTTATTTTTGTTTTGATTGGGGAACATGCTATTGCAACAGGATCATCACCTTGGAAAGAAAGCAAAATTGTGAGGTTAGGTTGCACTCTTAATTAGGTCATGCAATCGGGAGGCTTGGAGGATTCAAGACTACTATGTTGCAAGAGTAATAGAAGAAGAACAAGGGTTTCAAGGAGGAGGAGGAGCGAGGTTTTTTTGAGTAGCTATGGACTACAAGATTTTTCTGGTTCGGCCACCGGGGCAACAATCATCGGCCATTAGTGGTAGGTTACATCGAGGGTCAATCCGAGTGTTTCGAATTTTGGACCACGGAATTTCGGTGTTACCTCTGTCTGCTCCGAATGGACCCCCCACCGAGTACAGGTTTGAGCACATTACCAAAGTTTCGGCGGCGGATGATGACCCTACGGAGCTCGCATTGGAGATTTTGGATACAAGTAAATCAGGGTTTGGATTCGAGATAGTTCGCTATTGTTGTGATTCCAGGACTTCTCTTCTCACTGCCCTTCTCAACCGCTTGGATGACATGAATGGCTTCGGTAAGTCCTCAATTCAATTCAATTTCGCAATTTCTCCCATTTTTGAGAATGCAACTGTGATTCTTTTGAACTTGAATATATAGGTAGGCAGCTATACTTAAAATGGCCATTTTTGGTGGTGGAAGTTTCTCCTCTTCACTCAATTGCATTGTCATCTACTAAGATTGATGATGTGAGGGCTGATGTACATATCATTATGAACCCTTGTGAGCTCGTTCCCTTTCTATTTAGACTCAAGGAACAAATCTCCAAGAATTGCGGTCCTTGTTGCTAAGAATGAATGCTGAGTTCTCAATCTCGCAATTGCCCCTTGATGATGCAAATGTGATTCTGTTAGCTTGAATACGTAGGTAGGTATACCTAAAATGGCCATTCTGGGTGGTGGAATTTTCAACTCTGGGTTGAATTGCATTGTCATCTACTCGCTCACTTTACTAGGATCAATGTGGTAGACCAATGTAATAAGGCTGATGTACATAACATTATGAAGCCTTGTGAGGTCGTTCCATTCCTATTTTAGACTCAAGGAACAATTATTAAGATTTGGGGTCCTTATTGCTGAGTTTAGTCAAGTGACAAGCTCCCATTAAGCCTCATAAACCATTTTTGAGCCTATCTACAGACGTAAAGAATTTCTTCACACATTCTTAGATTAAAGCTTGCAATTGCAAAATATTCTCTTTAATACATGTCTTTTGATTCCAGTCCCTCAGAACAGTCTTATGAAAGCTTCCTAATGTTTCTGTAAGTGACGTTTGTATGCTGGTGGTCTTACGTTACGAAGGGCATGTCTCCATTTCAGTCCATGAATTCTTTCTTTTTTTTGCTGTTATCTGCTTCCCAAATTTCTGATTCCAGCTTGCCTTCAAACAACTTATATTAGCATCATCGTAAGAAATGCAGCAAATTCCAACTCTTTTTCTCCGCCTCGTACTTCTATGAAGCATTGTGACCCAATTTGAGTAGAAAGAAAGACTACCCCAATGTTGCCACCAGCGTGAATCATGGTGTTGCTTCATGTTTGAATTGGTCCAAGTCTACGTGGAATTATGAAATGGGCATTACAAGAATTAGAGGCCCCTGAAAACTACCGCCTCCTTTCGAAGGTGAACACCTTGAACGGGCATGGACACCTATCTTCCCCAAGGGCAAGCCCCTAGATTCCAATTGAAAATATCCGATTCACCCGGATACCCCCACTATGATTGGGTGAATCATAGGTGGTAGGGTGCACTAGAAATCAAGTGCTAGGAAGGTCATCCATCCGAGTACTATTCTGGCCTCAGGAGGCTCAACCTCAAAGTTCCCATGGGATCCGGGTTAAGGCCTTGGGTTTAAGCCACCCTTAACTACTTGCAATAAGAGTGCATCCTGAATGTGGGAGATCCCGACTCTGGGGTCACTCCCTTGCAGAGATACGAACCACCTAAGATAAAGGGAAATTTTCAGGGGGACTATGAAGTAATGCGCAAATTCATGGATATTTTGAGGTCAAGAATTGCATACAAAATCTTAACCTGATTGCTGCAGCCTGTCTGCAGACAATGTTGTTGTTTTGAGTATAAAACTGATCATACTCGTTTGGCAACCAGGGACTGATTATTTCTTGAAGAAACACAGCAACCAGCGGGGCGGTTTTGGAGACGCAGTTATGCGTGTCCGGAATGCTTCAATTGTGAAGATGGTCAATATAGGTCGCCGATCGGATCATCAAGTGAGTATGGCATGGAGAATATTTCGCATCCATCTATAATGTGAGAATAATATATAATGTTTAGTCTGCCCTTCGATACATTAAGTACAAAAAGAAAAGAAATGATGATAAATGATGATCAATGCCATATTGTCAATGATGATAATTGGGCACCAACATTTGTTTTTGGTAATTACCCAGACGTACATATTTACCTTTGGGTCCTCTAAAAATTTTAAGTAGTTGAGTTTTACTAAGCTTGCTTACTGAATTACAAAGTATAATGGATTGTAGAGAGTTCTTGTACTCAAAATAAAAATTGGATGATGGCAGATGAGAGCAGGAAAAAAGGTGAACTTCCAAGACATAGTAAAGCTTGAAATGCTTAGCGATGATGAGCACATTGTACTGGTGTCTCTAAAGTCCCGGACTCTGCGGCTATCGATCAAGGATTCCTTACCTTTTCTTTGTGCCATTCAACGGAACATGAAGGTGTGAAAATTCATCTCATCAAAACTTGTTGTACTTTGTGTTTTATTAGGATTTAGGGGTTACTGAGACAGCTACATGAGATTCATTATATCGTTTTCTTCATCAGAATGTTTTTGAAAATAATTTTTGAAGCACTATATTTGTACGCGGATACATCTGTCCTATAAATTCTAAGCAGTGCTATAAGTTTAATTTCTCTAATATCAAAATAGTAGGACTAACTTTCATATTGCAAAAGAGTGACCTATGTTGGTGTGAAATGGTAGGTTTCAAGAAGCTGAAACTTCATGTCGTGATAAAACAACTTTTTTTACAAATAAAATAAAGTAAAACTCTTTATGGTTTCAAACTTCATTTACCCTTTTGGACAGGTGGCCAACCAAATTTCAAGAGTAGCAGTTGATGTAATGGTTCAAATTGTTTGTACCTAGCAGTAGACATGATGACTCCTGTGACTTGAAATTCCAGTCCGGGCCTTTTCAGCGTTTAAGGGGTTTACAAGCGGGATGGCTTCTCTTATTCTAAAATGGCAGAGTCACAAACAAAATGACGTGTGTTTCTTTCCTAAAAAGTTCTGCATTTTCCAATTAAGTTAATCTATTTGTGTTTTCAAATAGAAGGTATTCTTGATTCCTTGTGGTATTTTATGGGGTTGTCTGGTGTCAAATTCTGCTCTTTTTAGCACTGCAGAACTGATTCATCCATTCTTGTGCTTTCAGGCAAATCTGAACCTGGATATGGAAATCAAGAAACTTGAAACCTCTGTCTGGTTCGATAATACCACTGCCCATTACAAAAAAATTGTAAGTACTGATCCTCATATTTTTTGTTGATCATCCAGAGGTTGTTAACTAGGTTCAATTCAAGTATATTTTAAAAGTATAAATTCTTGATTTATACCAATGTCAGACTCTGGAGGATTTGATTTTCTCTCCTAATGGATAAACCTGACTGGATGTTCTGAAATCATATTTTCTGACTTATGTTTGACCTCCGTCCGATTTGAGATAATGAAGTTTCTCCCTTTTTGAGCATAGGAACTTCTTTACTCATCTTTTTTCTTGTGTGGAAAACAGCAAGAGTCTCCGACACTTTATGAGTTTCAAGCTCTGAAGCGATCTGATTCACTCAATCAGGAGTGGCAGCGAACTTTGTGTATAACCCAAAATCATCTGATTGAAAAATCTTTCAATGACTTCATTGATGTTCACAGGTTAGTCTTACCTTAGTTTTGCTAAACTGAAATTGGATTGAAGCACTCAACTTTCCAGCCCAATGATGACATGTGGCATTTCAATTATTTAAATTTCATGCCGTACTAATATCTCTTGGAATTGGACCTTTGAAGCTTAGAGGACTTGCTTGGCCTCATAGTGAGCGAGACAAACGAAAAAGAAGTGATTTTGGAGTTTAGATCGTGGCGAGATTCGCGATACTTTCTCAAAGACCGCGACGATTTCATTGCCAGCATGGCAGATGTCATGGGTATGGGAAAAGGGTGCAATTTCAGTGTTCGGCTGGAACCTTTTCACTCATTCACATTTCCAGAGAAGCCAAGTCCCATTTACCAGGTTTAGGGTTTATTACATCCTCCATAGCATTTATTGATGATTTTTTTTTTGAAATCTCCAATAACCTTGTTACCAATGTATTTGGTTTTAATGCTTGAGAGATTTTGGGAACTTACACTTACACATATAAGTTGTATCCAGGGTGAATGCGAGACTTTCTATATAAATCGTTTCATGGCATCTTACAACTCGACACGGGAAGCTTGGGCCTTACACTTGGCCTTGAAGGAGTATGCTGCAAATATTCAGGTTCTTACAAATCACCTCTCATTTTTCTGTCTTGTCAGCTAACTAATCAATTCGTAGAAATTTTCTCAATGTTTTGGTTTTATTTCTTCCTTTAGCTTGCTTTGGATTTGAGTATGTATTCTTCAAAACTCTTTGGATAACGTATCTCTGCTTATACTTATTTTCTTCTCTCCTGGTCCTTTATCTGTAACAAGTGTTGTCTGAACCAATGCTGGTCTGCAATCGTCTTTTTTTGATACCATTTGGGTATCTATAATGAAGATTTCACATTTTTTGATACCAGTAGAGTATGGGTGTTTTTCTCCTTTTGTTGATGTCATTCGGGTCTGTAGACTATGCAAGAATCTTGATACCTAGACAAAATCGCCCTAGTATCAATATGGTTTAGGCTGGTATTGACCCAAATAATAACCTGGGTGTGCAAAGATTCTCTCACCTTGACATACCCATCAAATATCAATATTTGACTGGAATCATAATTCTGATACCCACAGGTAGGTTCTTTGATACCATTATTGATGTTGGTTATTAATACCATGCCTTCACCTATATACCAGACCAACACTGGTCTGAACCTCAGCAATTTCCAAGGATGCACTTTTATATTTTGGAAAGCCACTGACTTTCTCCCTCACAAACTGATGCAATTACATATTTTTGATGATGTTTTATTTATAGACACTTCCTGTCTTTGTGTTTTAGGTGGGGGATTCACAGTGCACTGATCCGAGAGTTCTCCAGGCTGTTGCTGACACACTGAAGGATTGTACAGGTGAGGATTTTTGAAAGACCTAATTTTTTCGGCTAAAAAACAAGCCATATGTGATTTTCATTGTCTAAGAGTATTCAGTATTTGGTACTCGATTGAACATTAGTATTTGGTTGCACGAATTACAACTCTTACCACATGGTTTACAATTTCTACATATTTATTAAGATTTTTCCACGTGGATGTTGAATCAGGAAACCCAAAGACTGATAGCGTCCGGGCAACAACATGCTGCATGGTGCTTTTGAGGCTGCTGGCATCAAAACCTTGCTTTGATGCTGTACGAGGAATGCCAGAAATTGGTGCAGTACTTTTTCAGGTAATACTACTTTTTCCACCATGTACTGTAACCTTCATTCTGGTACGTTGTAATTTCTACGGTTGTTATTCTCTTTAAGAGCTTATATTTATCCTAATGTGTATGAGATGTTAAGAGATATCTTTTAACTCAACATGACTTTTGGTCGGAAGTTTTCATTAGAGGTAGTGTGGAGGTTTTAATAAAGAACATTCTCTATCACTTCATTGACGGTAAACTCATTTTGGCATGCCAAGAGGTGCTAAAATGAGTTTGGTCCTCAATGAACCAAAATAGGTTGCTCTTCATTCAAATCCATAGACTACCTCCGAGCATGCAGGACAAGTGGAAGAAAAATATTGATTTTGAATGCAAAACAACTTATGGAAATCATTGGGACCAACTAACTCCCGACAAAAAAGTCCCATTGAGTTAAATGAAATAAACTCTTTTGAATTAGGCTTGTTGATATGTGGAGCTTTGGAAATTAGACTTCTATGGAGTTTGAAGGGTGCTGTAAACCATGCTTTTCCCCATAGGATGGGTTTAGGGTTTCAAATATTTGTCTGTGGATAGTGAATGGAAAACATTCCAGATTATTATTGAACTGGTTTTAGCTAATTTTGGTGCTTTTGTTCAATGCAGTGCTTGAGATCCAGAAATAAAATCATCTCTTACCATGCAACAGTGGTCATACGTGCAGCTCTTAAGCTTGCAGTTCAACCTGGATCTTCTGATGTCGCCATTTCTTCAAAGGTGAGGATCTTGCATATGACGTTAGAGTTATCCTTAAAGTCTCTCAACAACTCATGTTCTGGTAGGGAGTTTTGCGCCACTTTTGACATTTTATAATGTTTAAGGAGCTTTCAAGTGGTGTTGGAATCCCCAATTTGGTGCATTGAAGCAGAAGTGTTTGACTTTGGCCAAGAGACTCATCAAACTTTCGGGAGCACCATTTTAGGTGCCTTCAGAAGTTTGCCTTCAAAATCATTTTTATATAACCGTCTTTGGCCATAGTCAAATCCTGTCCCTTCAATTCACCAAATTTGGAGGTTCCGACACTGCTTGAACACTCCTTAAACACCATAAATTGTCAAAAGTAGGGCGAAACACCCTACCAAAACATGAGTTTTGGACAGGCTGTAGAATAACTCTAATTTGGTTGCTGTATATATCCTTGGTTAAGCAATAATGAATGTGTTGATTGCTTTTAAACCTCTGGAGCAGCATAAAATGGTTCTTACGTTGCTTGAAAACAATTTTATCATGTGTTTCAGCAGATTGTGTATTCATATTGCTTTGTCTCCAGAGGCCTAATAAATTTCAGGACTATATTAGTGAGTGCATTGCTATATTCACATTGCCTGCATATGATGTATTATTTATGTGAGGGAAGCCTTCCGCATTGATTGTTTTTGGTATATACCTATACAAATGTGGCACTGGGTTTTTAATCCAAATTTAATTATAACCCTATTGCACGCTCCTGACATCTGTTTGTTGACTTATGCAGCAAGAGGTTGCCAACAGACTAACGGTACTAAGCGCCGACTATCTACAACAATTAGTTGCCTTGCTCCACACACATGCTCTCTCCAGTCAAAATTCCCTTCAGGTGATTGCTTATTCTTTTGCATCCACTTAATTTAACCCATGCCAAGTGCATACTTCGGTGTTTTTGCTCTTTTATTTTGCTCTTTAGTCAATTTTCTCCAAATAGCAGAGATTTTATTGAAATGATTATGAATCAGATGCCCTATTACTGTATCTGTTACTCATCATTGTACTAGTTGTCATGAAGATCATAATTTCTACTCAAATGGCTGCAACCCCAAAACCCTAAGCCCTAATCTGAGAGCTGTTTGTAGTGGATTTAGGGATCCATTAGTAATATTAAGGGTTCTCTACAGGCCTTTGAAATTACAGTATAGCTCTTTACTCTTTGAAAATGTGCTCCAATTTTTATGAGACATTCAAATTTGAGGAATACAGGGGGACCTAAGTTAGTGCAAAGTGAGAGGGTGATGAATTTCTAAGTGGTTGATTGTGATGCCACATGTCACAGGTAACAGGTCTCTTGGACATCTTGACAACAGCCTTCAGCTCTCCTCCAACAGAAAATGATGCGGGCCGTTTGTGGCTAAGGGTACGTTTCTTCTTTCATCTAGATGTGTTATTGCAATGTATACTGCCATTGATTTATCAGTTATTCGTATTTCTGCCTGAACAGCTTTCCTACATCACCGTTATCGTATTTACTAATGTCTGTTTCTTTATTGACGGGAGTTGTTTTTCATTAAAATTCAGGCATTTGAGGCCTCTATTATGGCATCTGCAGATCTTTTGTGCACAATTTTCAGGTCAACTAGTGACGTTGTATTTACCAGGTAAAAGTGCATCTCTTTCTTATATGTCAAGTTTTGAACGCAAGCATCACACAATATTTTTCTCACACATTGTGGAATCAGATGCTGGCATTATAGTATACTGACGTTGTTTGGTTTGTGAACAACAGACTTTCACTACTTCTTCAAGCACTTCTTACAAAAATGTCGCCAGTCGTTTGTGGGCATTTACAAGTATGCCTAATGCACCTTTTGTTACCATGAGAAGCATGCTCACAAATATATCTCTATCTATCTATCTATCTATCTATCTATCTATCTATCTATCTATCTATTGATTGATTTTTTTTTCTTTTGTTTTTGTTTTTGGATAATATCAACTTTACATCCTCTACATGAGTTTATCATCAGCATTGTGATTCAATTCACATCAATAATTTTCAGTCTTCAAAACTCCTAACCAGAAGGAGAATTAAACGTCTTAACATCTGAAGGTGTGCTTTGGTGATGTGGTTCAGAGGATCTGTCTGGGTAGGTGTGTTTTTTTATTGCACTTGAGCACAGCTATTTTCTCAAAGAATCCACGACTTCGGCTGCTGAGCTGTAATCAGATATTGCTCATCATGGAAGGAAACTATGAGGCAAAGCGACTGTTTGAATCTCTTGTACCTCAGGTGAGTATTTACGTGAACATTTGATGCCATTTGATCAATTAGGAATTATGATCATCACAAACTTCCAAGTGTGAAATTATTACGTAGTGTTACTTGATCATCTTACGATACACTAATTATTTTTTACTTAAATGTTTTGCTGGGGAGTAGTATAATGTGACACATAATTTATAAAAATACCATAACTATATTCATTGTTTATATTCGATAACTATACAATACCAATAACTCTACAAATTTGTGCATTGTCCTATGTTCATTCTAGTTCCTATATTCTGATCAGAGTACAATGATAAACACAAACGGGCTTGTCCTTGCAGGGTGTGATGAATTTGTATGCCAATAAAGTGGATGAGCTGCCCCCAGCTGACAAAGTAAGTTGCATCATGTTACAATCTTCCAAAGAGTGGTGTAGAATATAGTTATCATATAATGTGTGTATAAATTTTATGTTACAATATTCTTTGTAGTAGTATAATGTAGCACACGTCAAAGGACTACATAGGAATGAAAAGAATACGACATTAATTGAAATTTATGAAATGATTTCAATGTTTTATTATTTTTACGTAGCAAATTAGTTTGTGATGCACGCTCTTACAGAACCTTTGTTTGCAACTTACCATAATGGCATTAGACACTATATTGGCCGGAAATATTGTTAAGACAGGTTGCATAATGTGCAGACAATGCCCTTTTCAGCATGGAAGGACACTATCGAGTTGCTACATGCTGGCAATCTAGAGACACCACTTTTAGTGTGGAATGATATCAAGCGCTCTGAGCTTAAGACGGTATTTATTACAATTACTTGCTTGCAACCACCATGATGCACATGAGATTAAGTGTTTTCAGAAGACACTAGATTTATCCTTTAATTCAACGGGAGTTTTGGTCTGGAGTTGGTTGTTTTGCAAACAAAATTTTCCATATTCGGTAAGTTTTCGGTGCATGCTTGGAGTTGGTGTGGAGGTTTGAACAAAGGACATTCTAAATCAATTCATCAGAGGCCAAATTCAATTTAGCACCTCTTGGCATGCCGAAATGAGTTTGGTCCTCAATGAGCCAATATAGAAAGTTCTCGGTTCAAGCCTCCACACCGACTCCAAGCATGCACCAAAAACTTACCAAACATGGAAAGTTTTGTTCACAAAACAACCGACTCCCAACCAAAACTCCGGTTGAATATAATGGTAACCCTATTAGACATAATTGTCCAGAGAAACTTTAATGAATACTTCTGTCGCCTTCTGTGCTGTTATACTTTCATAAAAGAGGTTAAATAGGCGATTGTAATTGTTGCAATGCTATTGTTGGCATTTGCAGTTTCTAAGGGAGGAAATGGAGGGTTACTTTGACGCCTTGGAGGCTAACCCAAATACTTACTATAACACATCAGACGTTAAGCTTATCTACTCAACAGCTAGCGAAGGTGGAGGTCAGTGCACCTTCTTCCAATTTGAGTGTGTTTTGTAGGGTCAGTCTACCACATCGTTTATTTCAGCAATTGATCATTTATAATTTATCAATTTTATCATTTACCTTCTTATAGAAGGATATTTTCATACTGTGTGTTGCAGGTTCAGTCTTAAGAGGGATTCATTTGGAGCTTCTGGTTGATCACCTCCCTCCTGCACACGGTCTTTACAACACATTTTGGAAGGTATGGTATTGTTGAATGTGTTCCATTATGATTTTTCCCTGTACAAACTGAAATTAATTTTCCCCATGTTGATGGTGTGCTGGAGCCTTGCAGAGAACTATTATGTACCTGGGGCTCTCACAATAGTCTCCAATTTGTTTTCTAGGAAACATCAAAAAAGAGCATGGAGTTATTATACAATAAACTTTGTTGCTGTGCTACCTGAAGTGTATCTAGAACACCTACTTTGATGTTTGCGAGGAGGAACCATATTTGATCAAGCATTGATATCTTTGTGAATTTCTCTTGAATTGGTGATCCAGGCGTCTTATTGGATACGTGTAAAAAGTTTGCTAGAACATAGTGGTTCATATTTTGCTCATACAATCCTGGGTGCATTTCTCAGGCTGTATCCTCTAGCAGTTTATGGTGTTCTAGGAAATTGGTGTACTTTTAATTTCATTATTTTGAGTTGCAGCTTATAATTGTGCTATGGTTGTTATACAGCTCGGAGACCCGCTGCCTATATTCCAGTCTGTTTTTCAGGCCATGCTCCTTGGATTCACCCCTTTCTTTGGGCACAATAATTTGCCTGATATCGATCTTCGCCTAGCAGTTCATACTCTGACCTGGATCTACGAACGCTATGCTGATGAAGTCACCTTCTGCATGGAGACGTTGAAAGTCATTGAGGTACTTGGGTCGATTCACCGATTGGGAGGAAATGATGCCAGTCTAAGGGAAGGGGCGATTCACACTAGAGCTTTAGGCCGCAAGGGACCAAGGGAAATCTCTCATTGATTGAAATTAAAAATCGCTTTATGGTCGAAGATGCCGAGACCGTCCACTTCATTTTACACTAGAGCTTGAGGCTGTAAGGGACCAAGGAGGTTTGAATGGATGGAAAACCTACATGAAGTCCTACATGGCATGCAATGGACAATGTTTCATGGTGTAGTGGATTTTGTGTCACTCCCAGCTCAAAGGGTGGATCTAATGCACAACCAGGAGTCAGATCGTGACACTTCAAAATCCTGTACCCTTGATTTATTGTAACTTATTGCGTAGTTAGGATGGTAATGAAATAGCATTCAGTGGAGAGCCCGGTCGCATATGTCTTTACACTACACTGGAAGGCCCGTGACCACACAAAATTCCATTTCACTTTTTCATGGTACAGCCTTCAGATGAGTATCTAGGGCCCTCAAAATTTCGCGGTCATGGGCCTTGGCCATAGTGTAAAGTGGCTCGAACTATAAAGTCCTTGCAGTTTTTCTATTTTCATGAACTTGGCATTCCATATGACTTGTGAATGATCAACGGCTAGGCTGTAAAATCTTTTAAACTAGGTGATGGATGCAAGGAGCCTTGCCATGGGTTGTGTAATAGGTGTCCATCCTATTGGGTGCCAACTATAGCCGATGGCAGGGCGACATGTGTTCATTACCGGACGTGGTAGGGTCATCAATTATGGGTGATTATGTGTCTCCTAAGGTGGCTTAAACCCAAGGCCTCAACCTAGATCCCATAGGAACTTGGAGGTTAAGTCACCCTAAGGCTGGACAACTACTCGGATGGATAATCATCTTAGCACTTGGATTGTGGTGCACCCTACCACCTATAGTCCACCCAATCATAGTGGGGGTATGCGGGTGGATTAGATACTGTTAACTAACCATGTGGGAACCTAGGGCTTGTTCTTGGGGGAGATAGAGACCGGCTGGCTAATCCGTGCTTATTCAAGGTGTTCACCTTTGAAAGAAGGGAGTAGTCTTTTTTCTTTTCTTTTAAATTTTTTCTAGTGCCTCCTAGTATCTAATCAGGAAGAAATACGTCAACAAAATCGCTTGGCCTGACCACTACATCCTCATACTTAAATTTTATATGTTGGTCTCCTTATTTGGTTTGAACACTATTTTTCTTACAGGATAAAGCTCTTCCACTAATAACTACTTGTTGAATTTACGAGTTGTGCAGACGGTGGTAGGGATGTTGCGAGAAGTGATTGATAGTGAGCATGAGGTCTTTGTGTTCAAGTTGGTGATGTTCTTGCTGGCAGCAGTGAACACTGGCAAGATGGAAAATGTCACACGATTAATTCGTGCGGGTGGGGCAGCAGTTTTGGTACCCTTGGTGGTACTCTCAGTGGATAAGGTGTACATTCTTCTCCTGGTTCTCTGTCAAGATTAATATTTGATCAAATTAGGGTTGTCAGGTTTGAAATTACTTGGTGAGTAGGTGGACAAAGAATGTGTGTACTTTCATTCTGCAGATTCTGAACATAAGGTAGATGTGTCTTAAATGGTTGCTTTTTTCCGACTAGCCCACTTCTAGGATATGAAATATGAGATTAGCCTGTTAGCAAATCCAAATAGAGGCCGTAGCCGCTTTCCTCATATTTTTTGGAGCTCATATGAGTATTTTATTCATTATCAAAGTGAAGATTCTTGTGCTTATTAAATAGTCATGTAGATCCCCCAGTTATGTTGACTATTGAGCCTAGAATACTTCATCTTATTTTGAACACATAGTCCAATGTTTATGAAACACATGTCTTTTGGGTATTTGTTCTTGGAGCTACACCTAACCACTCAAATATAGGTGTCCGATTAAGATAAATAACCGAATAAGGGTTGTCTACCTTAGTTCAAAATGCATTTAATGGTTAAGGTTCTTGTGTGGGCCTTATGTGGTCACTCTTTGTAATCAGACACCTATATTTGACTGGTATATGGCAAGGCGTGTAGTTAAAAACAAACACCAAATCGACACATATTACGGTGAGATTGGACTATGTGCTCAAAATTTAGACACCATTCTAGGTTTGATAGTTAACACTTGAATTGGGAGGGCCTAATTGATTGTTTTAAGAGAAAAGAGACTCTTCACTTTGACCCCTTATAACGTTTGCATCTGAACTCTAACTTTGAAACTTGAAATGGCAGTCTGCGTGATTCATCGCAATTGCTAATTAGATGAGACAATTCCCACTCCAATCCAAAGGCCAAAATTGTCTGAAGTTGGCCGTAGGGCCATGTACCTTATATCAAGCAAGATGTCCACTTTAGTGTTATCTATTTAGTGTTATCTAGATATCACACCTATGTTTCATTGAACACATAACATTAAGTAGCCTATTTTCATTCTGGTGCAAATGGAATGATTCTTAGGTAATCCGGATAACCTAAGGATGGTTCCATTTGCAATGCACCTCTTCAATTGAATCTTGGTAGATGGAAGGCCTTTTCTCCGAAGATAGGCAACAATGAGGTGTTGACAAATGAGAGCTTGCCCACTTGATCAAATCCAAATCATGCATGTAGCCATTTGCCTCACAATTTTTGGAGCTCATATGAATATCTTATTCATTCCCAAAGTGAAGATGCTCATGCTCATTAAGTGGTCATATAGGTTCCTTCAATCATGTTGGCTAGGTATTGAACCTAGAACAATCAACATATTTTGAACACGTAGTCCAATCTTTTTTTTAACATATGTCTTTTTGGTGCCAATTCTTAGATCCACACCTAACCACATACAACTTAAATATAGGTGCGCAAATTATTGTTGTGTTCAATTTAGGCACATCCACTTTATACTCGGCACTCAAGCGCCTTGAATCTTGAAAATTTACCCTTGAAGCTAGAATAGAAGGAGACTTAAAGAGCTACTTTTGCAAGCACTTGAAGGTAAGGTTGGATCAAATAGCCCTCAATACTACTCGGTTTACAAGATTCCAGGAGCCAAATATTTATCAGTTGTTATTGTGCAGTGTTGTAAAAATAAGATGGAGTTTGAATGTGATGCGTGGACCGGAAAGGATGCTCCACCTTTGGGTACTTTTGAAATGGTCCCAGTTGTGGGCATTGATGGGGTGTCAAAATTGGTGAGGATTCCCTCTGGAAGGGCTCAAGAGGTGGTTGGAAAATCAGTGCAAGATGGCAGTCAGGGAGCCAAAGAGGGAATCAAGTGGCAAGATAAAAATGTGCCTCCCAAGATTCAAATTGGCTTAGCCTTGGACCTTTTGGAGACTCTTTTGAGGTACTTTCTTTGCTTTTGGTTCAGTCATGTTGCACGCAAGCATCGTGTATGACATTGAAGTGAAAAGTTAAAGTTCTTCACATTACTGTCCAGGGACCTAATTTTGGATGTGTTAGATGGGGGCATAGAACATATGTTTAATTGGTGTTCAAACAAATAGATGGGTTTAAGTGTATGTCAATATGATTCCAAATATGGTTATCTTGATGTTGAATGTCAACTTCTAAATTCAAATTTCAATTAGACACAATTCATTTTTATTATGAGAGGAAGGTACTGCTGTTACAGAGTAGGAGTTTTAAATTTTTCTGGGGGCAAGTCTTATGTTGACCATCCTGGGTTCACATAATGTGCATTTATGTTTTTTTTTCTTCTGAAATTCCTGACATTGCTGTCCGAGGACTTTACAGGTCTTTGAGTTGGAGATCTATTGCCTGTAAAAAAAAATTACAAGAATCACATTCATCATGTCCTGCAAAAACAATTCTGAAAAAGGATAACCCAGTAACATGAAGAATGTAGTGAAAACTAGTCATTCCTTGCATGTTTTTTTAAGACTGATTGGTGATGCAGGGTGTCCACAAATAATGCCAATAAAGAGCACTACCCCCCACCAGCTGCGGTGCTTAGCCTTTCGAAGGAAGAGACTCTCTGCCACATTGTGCAACTTCTTCTACGACTCAAATCTCCTTTCTTTAGCAGGTACCATCTTTGTCACCCAGTTCGCAATCTGAATTTTTCTTTTCTCAAATTATTATTTCAAAGTGCTAACCAACTTCATCAGTTTTAATACAATTTGACATGCTTTTGTGTCAATTCCAGTTATGTGCCATTATTAGGACTTGTAATTGTGAACATGGCA
Organism: Polytrichum formosum; assembly: GCA_964035585.1. Lineage (NCBI taxonomy): Eukaryota > Viridiplantae > Streptophyta > Polytrichopsida > Polytrichales > Polytrichaceae > Polytrichum > Polytrichum formosum. The sequence goes on along the minus strand of OZ037935.1, from coordinate 72,094,168 downwards.
GTCACTCAGTTTCAAATGTTTACGTTGACTTGTCATCACATTCACATATTTATTCCTATTAGTTCTTATTGAGTGCTTCTTAGATTACAAGTGCTAGTTAGTACCATCAACTTTCCTGGTCGAACAAGTGAAAAACTCATTGGATTGAAGCTTTTGCATTTTCTTCCGGGTTTATCATTACTGTGAACTTTCCATCCTTAGAATATAAAGAGGCCTGAATAGCAGTTTGGTTTAGACCGAATGGAAATATCACCCTGGCACCTTTTCTCGTCAGCTCATTGTGCATGAATGATGTGTATTGGCAGGATTCTAGAGATCTTGTCAACTTTGGCCAAAACAAACAAGAAAGCTATGGCACGACTGTACTCGCTGGGCGCTTTTGAGATCCTTTTATGGAAACTCCTTGCTGGAGATCTTATGGACTGGGAAAAAGACCTGATTTGCAAGTTCTTATTGCAAGTCCATCTCCATCAGGTCTGTCATGGAATTTTCTGGCATTTTCCTGGCTTGAACACATGCAAGTTTCCCCTTCCCAATTGACAATTTCATCCAAATTGGGAATTTCTCTATTGGTGTACTATCGCAAAGATAAGTCTAATTTGGTGAATTCCACTTAGGAACACTTATCATAGCTATTGAACATTGAGGTGGCTTAATCCCAAGGCCTTAACCTGGATCCCATGGGAACTCCAAAATTAAGCTACCCTAGGCCGGGAGTAGTACTCAGATGGGTGACCTTCCTAGCACTTGATTTCTGGTGCACCCTACCACCTATGATCCACCCAACCATAGTGGGGGTATCTTGGTGAACCAAATGTTTTCCACCAACCATATGAGAACCTAGGGGCTTGCCCTTGGCGGAGATAGGTCCCGGCCGGCTTGTCCATGCTAGTTCAAGGTGGTCACCTCCGAAAGGAGGCAATAGTCTTTGGGGCCTTTTAATTCTCGTAATGCCTGTTTTGGGATTACATATAGACTTAGACCAACTCGGAAATGAAGCAATACCATAATTCACATTGGTGGCAACACTGGAGTTACCTTTCTTTCTTTCTTTCTTTCTTTCTTTATGAACATTGTTACAGTTCATGCCCAAATAGATCCTATACCCTCCAGACATCCATTGCCTTTCAAAAAAAATTAAAAAAATTGCACTTTATTTCTAACATGTAGGTGTGGATGTTTTTAGGATCAAGGATCTGTGACCAGCAGTACAAATGATGATGAACAGGAGGAACAGCCTGTATGGAAGAGTAGCATACTCCGATACTACTTGCCAGATGGACTTATTTTGAAGCTCATGTCTGAGGTAATTATTCCCTTGCAATCAGCAGCCTCAACTTCTGCACCATATATATCTTGGAATTATTGAGATAGAAAACAAGGCAAAGAATTTGACAGTAGTGAAATCTACATGAGACCCGAGCCTCAAATTTGTTGGCGATTGAGTTGATGGTCACGATTGCAGGGTTTGTGAAACCTCTGACAAGTTTCAAGACATTACAATTCAAGTAACCCTTGACGAAATGTAATTGGAGGGAGGATTCAATTGATTCATGCAAACTAATGAATGAGTATGTATGTGTGTATGGTGCAAACAGGGTGCAGATTCATTTGCAGCAGTTGTTGCGAAAGAGCATGATGAACCTGACATTATATGGAACATGGACATGCGACAGCGCTTGCTAGACCATCTCACTAATGAGTTGGAGCAATATGTGAAATTCCGTGCCAGTGATTCTATGGCTTTATATGTGCACAATCCTCAGGCCCCTCTGTATTATCCTGAGTTGGCCGGTAAGTGTTTACTTGAGTTTCTCTATGTAATTGGTCAAGTCAATGCTAGTTAGTTTCTAGGAATGTTGATGGCACTTTCCTCTGGTTTTTGGGTCTCCTGGGTCTGTCAATGTAAATTCCAATCTACATGAACTCGGAAGGAATTTGATCCTTTACATGAAGATACAGTAATTGATGTGTTGTGAAGTTTAACTTATTAACCTCTAAACTATTCTGGGAAATAATGACACTCTCAGTAAAAAAGTTTAGCTACGCATAACTCCAAATGGTAAACCACACTAATAGGTGATATCAGTGTAGCTTGCTACATTCTAATGACAACATTTTAATGCCTCATCATCTCAAGGTTTAGGGTTTAAGGTAGATGGGTCTTAATCAAAGTGAAGATCCTCATGCTCGTTAATTGGTCATGTAGGTCCCCCAAATTATATTGACTATTGAGCCTAGAATGGTTATCACATTTTGAGCATGTAGTCTAATCTGTCATAAAAATCATGTCTTTCTGGTGTCCGTCCTTGGCGCCACACTCTTAACCACATACGACTCAAATATAGGTGTCCGAGAATAAGAAAAGTGACCAAATTTGGCACGTCCACCTTAGGTTGATTAGGGACCATAAAAGTAACATAAGAGAAATTCACTTGGAAGTTGTTGTTGCTCTGTGGCAGAGTGTGTGTTCTCTGCACCTTTCTACTTGCAGAACCTTCTTGACAAACAACGGTTTCCAGCCTTCCCAATCAATGACCCAACAAGTTTTCTAAGCAGCCTCATCGTGGTAATGCTAAAATTTCCATCTGCATGGATGTGTTTCGATGTCTCCATCACATGCAATGCTTGACAACACAATTGAAACTCATGCATCCTAGAGCTGTTGTTTGCTATAATGTTCCAATCATATAGGGGTTGCTTATGCAGTGTTTGATTGGAAGGTCAACCTTTGTGAATGAATTTTTTTCAAGTTAGTGCAGCATCTTAGAATCTACCTTTGTTGTCTTGGAACTTCCTGTGATCAGTGAGGTTGGTGCGGATTTTTTCTAGTCAAGACATGCATCTTCTCCTTCTAACCCCTAAAAGCTTGGGATTTTCAGCTTGAATCAAATATGAATTATAAACTTTGAATTAGACACCTTATTTGTAGTTGGCATACAAGAGAAAGTTTTAGAGAGTTAATTTTAGACCACATCCTTACAATTGGGAAAAGGATCCTTATCCTTGATCTCCACCAACTCATTTTAGAAGCAACTTCCTTTATATATGATAAAATGTCCAAGATGAATCAGAATCACTTGATCTCAGCTAATATGATTGGTTGAAATTATGGGTTTCATAACTTGGTGGAAAAAGGGGAAAAAGACCCATTTATGCCACTGAAGACAAGGCATGCATTGTCTCCTTTTAAGTGTCTCACTTGTGCTGTTTTCATTGTTCTGCAGAATCTTAGAAAAGTGGCTAATACAGGGGCATCCGTTCTGTTCAAGGAAATACCTGGAACCCACCTCCTCCTCCAAGCTCAGGTTTGATTTCCATAATCTATATATGTGAAATTTGTCACTATAATGGCACTGACCTGTTAAGCTTTAAAGGAGGGCTCTAAATTAAATTGAATGTATATCTTGTTTATCTTCTTAGCAGAGAGCTATAGACATAGACTGTCATATCCATTGGTACAGTTTTGTAACTTCAATCTGGTGCTCTCTGTGATGCCAACCTTGCAGACCTCCTTGTCATTATTTGATGTTATAAATGAGCAATAAAATATCAGTCATCAGAGTTATCCTCTAACTCAGAATGACTTTTGGTCGGGAGTTGGTTGTTTCGCATACAACACCTTCCATGTTCAGTAAGTCTTTGGTGCATGCTTGGAGGTAGTGTGGAGGTTTGAACGAAGAACATTCTAAATCGGTTTAGTGAGTGTCAAACTCATTTTGGCATGCCAAGAGGTGCTAAAATGAGTTTGGCCCTCAATGAGCCAAAATAAGTTGCTCTTCGTTCAAATTCAAACACTACTGATTACATTGGTTGATTAGAAGCTCCAATGTGCTTATCTAGGCTTAGATTAAATGGTTTGAACTGAGGAAAAGGTGGCTTTTGCCAAGGCCTTAACCCAAATCCCATGGGAAGTCCGGGGCTAAGCCACCTAAGGCTGGAATATCTAATACTCGGATAGGTGATCTTCCTAGCACTTGATTTCCACTGCATCCTACCACCTATGGTCCACCCAATCAAAGTGGGGTATCCACATGAATCGGATATTTTCAACCAACCATGTGGGAACCTAGGGGCTTGCCCTTGGGGGAGACAAGTGCCGGCCGACTTGTCCTCGTCTATGCTAGTTCAAGGTGTTCAATTTTGAAAGGAAGCAATTGTCTTTGGGGGCCCTCTAATTCTCTTGATGCCCAATTTGGGATCACATATAGACTTGGACCAACTCAAAAATGAAGCAACACCATATTTCACGCTGGTTGGCAACATCAGAGCTGTCTTTCTTTCTTTTTGAAGATGCCTATAGTTTTGATGAAATACATGAATTCTTCGATACTAATCAAAGACCTCATGCCATTTCTTACAGGCACACGTCATCAACCGGTTCCCAGAGCTCACACTACCCAGTGATGCAGAGACACTAGTCATCACACTGGCATCACCATCTCTACAAGCATGTCTAAGTGAGAGAGAATATCCTCCTCAATTCACTCTAGAGATTTTGCAACATGCAGTTATAGTGCTTCGGAGATTCTGCGCCACAAACATAAGGGAAGACAATGTCCCCCTGGAATCTCTGAACTTTGCATTAGAAATTCTCTCACTTGGAACACAATGGAATGTTGACAAAAGCAGTGACATTAACCTTGAATTGGCAATTTCCAATTCTCTTGCCATCCTGGAAGTGCTTTCTTCAACGAAAACTGGAAGACAGCATCTGTGGGACGATTCCCGGTGGCAGGAAGGCATGTGGTGGGCTTTGTGCATTGTTGTGGAAGATGCAAACTCATCGAGTTCTCCAATTTCCTCAAGCCCTGTGTCATTTGGCATATTGAGTTGTTTGAAGCACTTCGCTACGGATGGTTTCTACTGCCAACGGATTATTGAAAGAGGCTATTATCTGCACTTATTAGCAGTTGCCATTCCACCACCTCCAGAAGTGGATCATCCCAAAGCTCATCACAAAGCAAATTTGGCACTGCCGATTTCTGCAGCAGATGTCCTTGGCTCGCTTGTACGCGCGCTAAATTTGCAAAAACAGGAATTTGATGTCACGAGCATTTTGGCAAATTTGATGCCGAGGGCACTCATCTCCTGCCTCGAAAAAGATGAGGATCCTGATAAGTTCATAGCCCTCGCAGGCTCAGACATCAAACACCCAACTGTGGTTTGGACTGCCGATGTGCGGGGGGAGCTTCACACGCGGGTTCTTGAGAGGCTTTTGCAATACAAACAGTTGCTTCCGAACCGTGACGAAGTTCAGTGGTTGCAAAATTTCAAGTATTCTTGTCTTGACCAAGAGTTTGTGCTCGGCGGTGTTTTTGTGAACAACCTTGCTGCTGGGCAGTGGCAAGAACAGGACCTCCCAGAAAATCCCTTGTTTATGGAGTTGATGATGAAATACTTGGAGAGAGACTGCACCGCTGTGCCCACCAGCAGCCAGGTTGGAGTTGAGGATGAGCCTGAACCTGAGGAGGTGTATGACAAGTATATAATATCTGAGGACGGCAAGCAAGAGAAGCCAGGCGAGCCAGTGGAGATTGAGGTCTATATAACTGTGTTGGTTGCTTTGAAGGAGTGCTTGAAATTTGCAGTGTCAAAGAAGAGGACAGATTTGATGAAGTTTTTCCACCTTTCTATCCTCCAAGAGATTACATCCTCCGACCGGTGTGTGCCGAAGGTGTGGGTTGAAGTTATGGCCATCTTAAGGATACTGGTTGAGGATGAAACGTCACGAAATTTGATCCTTCGGTCGAGTCTTTTGGGAACTACTGGAATTCATCTGTGGAATGCCATGGCAGACGTTGAGGAAGTGGGGATGGAAGATGTTCTTACAGCTACACTTGACATGTTGCTATTTTTGACTGAAAATCTCCAAGCCACTGTTACTGAAGACACACATTACTTCTTGAGCAGTGGAGTGTTGTTTCCTTTGCTTTGCCTATTTTGCGATGTCGATCTGCCGAGCTTGGGAACAGGGATTATGGAGGCTGGCAAGATAAGTGGACAACATAGGCTGGTTGCGGCGCGGACACTTGGACAACTCCTTCTTTGTGAAAGTGGAATCAGCCACCGGGTCGAGTTCCTCGAAGCTTTAAGGTTAAGAAAGGTGATTTCATCGAACGACTTTGGAGTTTTGGGGATAATTGAAATCTATGACGCGATGAACCTTCATGTCCCAGGATGCCGCAAGAAGCAAGGCCAGGTGGATCAATGTCAAGGTGTCATTCAAACTTTGCTTCTCCTGCTGCCGCTCGACTTCGTGCTGACGATCGCGCTCGACCCGCCGCGATCGCTCGAGTTATACGAAAGCACGGTATATTCCCCGCTAATCGTGTGGGACGAAGACACGCGGTATTGTGTCACCCAGGTTCTTATGAAGGAGGCTATCAATTTGCAAAAATATATTAAGATACAGGTGCTTCCGGGACTCGGACCGTGGTCGCTCGAGTATTTGCAACCAGTTTTTGCACGGTGGATACTCGCCACCGTCGTCCCAGATGGCGAGGGTGAGGGCAAGCCGACCTACAGGAGTTTCAAAGAAGAGGGTTATGTGGCGGAGATGTACCTGGGAGGATTCTTTTTGGACCAGTTTTTGAGAAAACCTGAATATTACTTTGGGGAGATTCTTGAGCGACGATTCCTTCGTGAAGTGCAGCAGGCGGTTGTTGTGGGTGCTCATGCGGAAGAAATCGATGATCTGAGAAGGCTTCTTCTGTCTTTACTGCTGCTCTTCAAAGGGCGACCGTATTTGTTGGCGGGCCGATCGAACATCGACATTTTCCTTGCCGTCAACAATTTAATTTGTTCTACTGGTAGAGAAGGCCGTGCTTTGGCGCAACTCGCAATGCTCGTAACCCACTTCATCGCCAACCACAAAGACGTCGTCGATTGCATCGTCTCCGAAGAGCTTGTATCCTCTTTGATGTCGTTCCTTGATTTGAAGGTTCCCCTTACATTTAGTGGGTTTTCCGGCACTGACCCGAGACTATGTTCCCTCATGCTGCTGCTCCGGTTGATACGCCTCGGCCAAGCGACCATCGAGATCACGTCGAAGAAAGGGGTCGTCTCGAAACTCGTCGACATCGTTCTCGACATGACCGAAAACACCGAAGTCTCAAAAACTGCGCTCGAGTGCCTCGCCATCATGGTTCACGACAAGCGAAAAGGTCAAGACGTAATCCGCCTCTTGGAGACACTCGTACCCGCCGAGTCGCGAGGGTTCTGGGACATTCCGGTCGCGACCATTCTCGACGACGTCGTGGATCTCGAAACCCTCCAGCATTTCTTACAACATCGGCACCCGTGCGCCGCCTGGTGGGTCTCTGATAACCCCGAAGCTAATATAATCACAAAGGTGGACGACATTAAATCGATGTCGGTCTTTCCCGTGGAAAAGAATTATTTCAACTCGGTCGCGACGACGGACAGCGAAGATAACGACGAGGAGGTATTGAAGCACAGCATCTCTCTTTCCGCCCCTGCAAAGACATGGGATGTGCAATTATCACGAAAATTCTCCAGATAATATGAGCATAATATAATATTATTCTTGATTTGTCATCACCAAGGACCAATTTTGCACTATCCTTCGATTCGTTAATCCAATGGTCGACTCGCATCTTGTTCAAATTTATCTGGAGCTGGAGGTGGAAATGCTTCTGCAATTTCTCACCTTGAGCCCACCTTTGTATATGTGATGATCAATGTAAACTCTGCACTTGAGCTGCAGATGCTTGTAATAGTGTATAGATTCATAGGGAAGACGTGTAATTTTTTAGGTAGCTGTTAGGAAAGGACATAGCCTTTTCTAGCCTGGTGTATACGTAGCCTTATGTGTGCAGGTTCTGCACTAAACACAAAACAGTAGCTGATAGGAACGATGAAAGACGTCGATTCAATTACAAATCCATCCCACACATAGCCAAGAATTTTCAGCTGGCGCATGAGTTACTAGCAAAATTGTAGCAGATTGTAGATCACCCATGATCTCTTTGTGTTTTCAAGAGCTTCTTTGGGAGTGTTATTACAATGTGTTTTGATTCACACATTCACCCAAAAATTGTACATTGTATTAGTATGTTTTTGTACTTAATAAAGTTAACCATAAAGTCCCCAAGTGGGGAGCAACTGGTGGCTGGGGTGCCCACTTTCAAATGACAGATAGGGTTAGGGTAGCACCTGTCAGGTCCTAAAAATGCAGAGGACCAAACGCGATTAGGAGCTATTCCGGAGGTAAGAAACTTTCCTCCCCTTCTCATGGCTAATCTTGGACCCCTGGGCCGAACCACTTGTGGAAGCGGTGCATGCATTAACATAAGGCCGGTTCTTGGAACCCGACATTGTCACCTTGGCTCTCATGCCTTGCACCTAGTTCTTGGAACCCAACATTGAATTTTCACTTGGACTTCAAAATCTCAGACTTGGACTTTTTGGAGCTTGATTTGTCGCTGTGGCTGCAAACGTCAGGAGCTAACCTTTGTCCTAGGTACCCCAAATCTTGGAATTTTGAAAATTGCCGCATCAATGTGAATTCAACCTTTGGACCAAATACATGATGTTGTCAATTCGGAGTGCATAGTTGATCATTGAGTTGTGTATGCCGTAGCTTGTTGTAGGTTCCGTGGGGAAATAGAATGGCTATCATAGAGGACGTTGTGGAAGTTGTAGACGATGTTGCACAACCTCTTTTAGAATTAGGGGTGTTTGGTTGGAAGAACGTAGATGACTACCCCACGCCAATTGCTACAAAGGACGGCATAGATGAAAGTTCATCACTTCAGCAAAAGCCTTGTTATTTCCACTTAACGGTGTGTTCTTGTTGGATGATTTCAATTTTGGGCTACATCATTCAAGAAGTCCCACAGTGCAGGTTTCCCTTGAAAGCCCTAATCCAATGTACATTTAGTATGTTGTTACAGAAGTTCATGACATTGAACCTTGGATCTAAGTCACTCACCATCTCTCTCAAAGTGGCTCGCTTGGCCTTCAACTGGACGATTCACGCCTTTGAGGCGACGGGTTGTAACCTCTCTAGTTTGAATCTCCACATCACATCCTGACTATGGCGTGCAAGTTCCGTCATGCACAAATAACCTACTCTTACACCTCCAGCAATACTTTTAGTACCCTGTTTCAGGAGTGCGACGTCTTCCCTAACGACTCTTTTACAAAGTCATTTTCGTTCCAAATTTCAGCACACTTAGAACGTGTCAAGTTTGGAAAACAGCCACCAGACCCAGACAATTTGAGGCAATTACGATGTCGGAATCCACCGTTAACCTCAAGTGATTGACCACCGACATTCCCCATGGCTCGGTGACGCCTTGGGCACCAGCGCGACCCAACATGTGAATCTTCTATCCATGCAGTGACATCATATGAAACTCCATTGTAAATAGACTTTGGACCACGGAAGCCCCAACACATAATACTCAACAATGCCTTTCGATCAATGACAAGGAATTCACCTTGTTGGCCCTTTGAGCCAGAGCCCCTGAGCCACGCATGCAAGTCTGGTTGGTTTGAATACAAACTCGTTGAGGAGGATCTGCTTGAGCGCCCTCTCTTTCCAGAGAGTATTGCAGGTGTAGACCTCACGGCATTCCCATCATCTTCAAATGCATGGAAACGCCATAGTATTCCGCATGAAGGATTCCACAAGTTTATCATCTCCCAATAAGTATGGACATTTGGTTTTAAATCAAAAGCTCCTGGAACTAGGTGTGTTCACATCTCCCGACACTGAGAAATGTATGTGTTCAGGTGGTAATGAACACATATGAGTCAATGATCGGGGAGAACCGGCAGTTAGTTACAGATGAACCGGTTGAGTTTGAGAAATAACCGGTTGAAGTTCAAGACTTCAGGAGAATTACGATGTCAACATGTAACTAGTTGGACTTGCAAACACTAGGATCTCAACCGATTATGCTCAAAAATCTCCCCGATCACTGCTATGAGTATATATGGGAGTGCACAAAAGGGGATATTAATTTGAAATTTTCTGCACAATCCTACCTCTTTCATATGACGCTCGATAATACGACAACCTCGATATAATGACACAAATTTTGTAAACCAAACTTTCTAGTTAGAATTTACCATTGTAATACAGCTATGACATTGTTAATATGACACTCTTTGACCCCCAAAATGTCATATTATCGAGGTAGTAAATGCATATATATGGCAAGTCCCGCACATGTATAAGTACGTAGTTATTATTAAATATATGTAACTTTCACATTTGAAATGTGGACAAAAGAAATTTTAATGTAAGATGATGTTAAAACATGAGAACTAAGAGAACTGGGTTCTCTATCTCAAAACCTAATCAAGAGATTCATTAGCTTTTGTCTCTTCGTGGCAATTTTTCACCTAAACCCTAAACCAAGGTGCACAATTTGTTTTCCAGCATTTTGAACTCAATATTTATCATATTGCTTCGATTTGCTTCTTGTTGGAAAGCTCGTAAAACTTCACTTCTTTTGGTAGTAGTTTTGTCCAATTCCAAGTTGTATTGGTAGAGTTATGAGCATTTGAAGGCATGTCAAGTTTTTGCAGTTGATTTCTAGACAACAATCTAGATATAATTGTTACTAATTTGAAGTGGCAACATCAACGGACTATTCATTCCTTCTTCAAGTCCACATAGATTTCATGAAGCAAACTTGCATGCTTGTAAAAACATTTGAAAGAATATTTCTTTTGCATATGTGGCAAAATATCTAATGTGTGTTTTCATGAAATACATCGTTATTATGACAAATAGGTCCAATTTGTCATATAATCGAATATGTGACACTTCAATAATATGATGGTTGTCTCGTTTCCCAAACATGTCATATTAAAGAAGTAGGATTGTACTACATATGCATATGCTACACAAATTGTAACTCATAGTTTTGTACTTGTGTGAAGGACCTTTAGAAAATATACAACGTTTGTATTTGTATGGTAATGCCACTAGACTTTTGGGGATAAGTATCTAATATTGGATGAAACTAGGATGAATAATTTCCTCATCTCCTTATCTTAACCATGCATGTTTGGAAGAGGTAATATTAGGGTTTTGGAAGGGGTCATTGAATTAAGAACGAGGCCACTTCTTGCTTAGGGTTGCAAGAGGAATGGGTTGTGCTTTCTTTGTGGAGGTTGCTTAAAGGGGATGCGGATGGTTGGTGTGGGTTGTTATACATATGATAGGGGTTTATTGTTATTCAAAAGTATACTTGTATACTTATGTTAAGGACTACATATGAATGTAGGGTTTTTTTTTTCATGTATACATATTGTCACTTGTATTTTTATCATCAAAAGTGTACGCATATTACTTGATTTTACAAAAAAAACTTGTATGTAGGGAATTTTCAGTGTATGTTGCGAAAGCACATGATTCTTGATTTTTAATGAAAGGTGCACCTCCCATGCCCCAAAACCAACACACTCAAAGCCACAATTACAAATTATCGGTCAAATACGATGAGGAAACACTAGACATGGAACCACACAAACCCTCAAACAAGCTTTGAAAACTTGGGTTATTGAGTGCATTGAAGAAGAGCAAGGTGAAAATATTCGAGAATATTCTATAAAATATTGTCAGTCCCACATAACACTGTTATGTATCTAAATAATGTTATGCACCTAAAGACACTAGAATTTTTTGAACAAGGAAGTCGGTCTATTGCTATACTAGGTTACATCAAAGAATTAGAAAAACTAAAAATACCCAAAAATGAGATCAAAACACTTATGAAACATCTACACCAAATTGCCATCAAATACCTCGCATACCTAATGCTAAACAAAAGGAAGCTAGACAACAAACAACCCCCCGTAGACCCCCTGTAGACCCCCCCCATGGATCCCCCCTACACCCCATGTATACCCCCCAGATACTAGATCTTGTGTTCTTGAAAACTAAAGGAGCCCACCTCCCGAGAGGGAGGAAGTACTCTTACGGTGACACTTGGTCAAACATGAACACGGTATAGAGGAAAGGGCTGCCATTCATGTCGGTGTACAAACTAAACCCCGACATTATTTTTATTTTTATTTATTATATTACTAGGTTACACGCACAATTCGGAAAGCAAACATCAATCCCTCTACAACAACAGCTCACACCCCAAGTTTTTCCTGACAAAATATGCAGCTGCAAATGAATATCACCAAACCCTAGGAGAAGAAGGAACCTCATCACTCATCCTACTTTCATTCACCATCTCGGAGGCCTGTGAACTAATTTTCATCCAGACTCACAAACCCACATACCATACAATATCCATATCCTATATGGTACTTTAGATCTAAGAAATGTAGTTGGCCCAGGCCTCCTAAGATATGGCAAACGCCAATTTTACCGCTTTTAGCTTAAATTCAGCGTCCAAAAATCTTCAAAATTGGCAATATATAAAAAGTGGTAAATTGCCTCGAATTTAATCAATTTTCGTGATGCAAGTTGTAAAAGTGTCAGTTGCTTGTTCTATTGGGCCCCAGCACCATCATCGAACCCAGTCGGAACAGGAATTCCCATCACAACACGGCGCTGCTGGGCCTGAAAGATGCCCTTCAGCGTCAGGTTCATCATTGACTGTCGAAAGTCATCTTTTTTCCATTTCAGAATGCTAGAATCCGACTCAACGCTTGTTGTGTTGGCGAAAGCATTTGCCAATCCACTGCAGAACATTTGCAAATGCTCAAAGTGTCCCTTCAGATCATCCCATCCCATATTGAAGAACGTTGTATGATCCTACTTATCAATAAGAAGCTTGAAGCCGGGTTCCCTCTTGTAAGCATTGAAGAGTTCCTGTTGATGTCGTTCAATGAGACCGATCTTCTCATCGGGCCAAAACTTTGCCAATTGACTTCGATATGGATCGAGAACCGAATCGATAAAATCGCACGGTGCCATCTCAACAAGCTGGAACGGCATCATAGGAGGAGCGAGATCGAGCACAGCACGCACAGAAGCAGCACATCACTAAAGTGACCGGGGACTTCGTGTCACGACCGGTGATTAGCAAGCCAAACTCAAGAGCGTGAGGGAGTTGGAATGGTGTTTTACACGACATGGTACGCCAGGTACGATGAGAACACCTCCAATGACATGTCTGCGCAGCGTTTCCGGACAAAACATTGAGATAGCCCTAAGTTTGGGTGGCCCACTTTACTTATAACACCATTGTACACTATTTTGAGAGGGTACATATATCTCTCTCTCTCTTTTTCAAAATTTTATCCCCAATGAATAAATAAATAAATAAATCCTTGTTTTTGGCCTACATGTCTTGAGATAATTCTTTTAAAGTGTCGCCCCCATGCTACCTAAACCTTAAACCCTTGGTCCCATGGGAGGAATGGCCTCCTTCCACATGGCATTTGTAGATACTTGCCTAACCTATGGACTCACCCTGCGGAAGCCTCATGGAAGGAGAGATAAAGGTATAAGGAATGGGCGAACGGCATAACATTATTCAGCCATTGTTTAGGAGTTTTTAGTGTCAAGAATGGGCATTTGTGAGGTAAAAACAAATATGGGTGAAAATATTAGAATCTAACCCAGTGACAGGCCCTAATAGTTTGTTAACCATTAGTATAACTTAACACCAACATAGGCTTGATCAACTTAAGTTAACAGCTAGGGCAAACAGGTGCTAGGAGAAACAAATGCCAGTAGCACCTGGAACTCCTCCCAAGTAATTCTAGACTGAAGCCTTGCTCAATATACCCGTTTTAGGTTCACATATGAGCTCGCGGCTATGATCAAGGTGAAATATCCCTCATTCAAGCCAACACTAGAGGTTGGCAACATCTCTCTTTGCCCAAATTATATATCATTATCCTGGGAATATACACTAAGTTGTCCAGCATGCCTCTTGGGTATTGCTAGGCCCACGAAAAGCTAACTTGAGGTTGAATGATGTTAAAGGTTGCTCCACATGGAGGCACATTGTGTAGAAACGGGTGATGTCACTCATCTTTTTCCACAATGGCTGGATGAGTTGGAAGAGTCCATGTGACTTGACCCTAAGTCCTCCCAATTGGGGTCACTATTAAACCTAGAATGGTGTCTATATTTTTAGCGCATAATCCAATTCTTGTGTAACATGTGCCAATTGAGACTGGTTGGAGGGCAGAGACCGGGGCGTAGGGAGGCGGGCTACATGTTGGTGGGTCCACTCTCAAAGAGTGTGACCAATATTGAGAGCCATTGTTGGGTTGTACATAAGATAGCTTTTCTTATTAAGAAACCTATATTAACACAATTTTCAAAATTTTGAGAGTTTTCCAGTGAATTGAGAGTACATAAAGCAAATTATTAATCCAAGAATGAAGTGAAAACTAGTGGAGAGTTGTAGAGTTCAAGAAAAAAAATAACATTTGATTTCCCGCTGTAAATTGCGGAGTGATGTGCTGCCTAAAATTGACCATTTAGGTCGACTCAACCCAAATTGATTAACATATTGTCCTCATTTAGGTTGACTCAACCTAAATTGATTAACATATTGTCCTCATTTAGGTCGACTCAACCTAAATTGACAAACATATTGCCTCATTTAGGTCGACTCAACCTAAATTGACTAACATATTGTCCTCATTTAGGTCGACTCAACCTAAATTGACAAACATATTTCCTCATTTAGGTCGACTCGACCTAAATTGACAAACATATTTCCTCATTTAGGTCGACTCGACCTAAATTGACAAACATATTTCCTCATTTACGTCGACTCGACCTAAATTGACAAACATATTTCCTCATTTAGGTGGACTCAACCTAAATTGACAAACATATTTCCTCATTTACGTCGACTCAACCTAAATTGACAAACATATTTCCTCATTTAGGTCGACTCGACCTAAATTGACAAACATATTTCCTCATTTAGGTCGACTCGACCTAAATTGACTAACATATTGTCCTCATTTAGGTCGACTCAACCTAAATTGACTAACATATTGTCCTCTCATTTAGGTCGACTCAACCTAAATTGACTAACATATTGTCCTCTCATTTAGGTTGACTCAACCTAATTGAGTCGATTCCCCAACTCAACATACTCTCATTTTAATGGAAACTACACATCTAAAATATAATCTAGTATTTATCAACCTAACATGACTTTTAGGTTGACAAATGAACAATATTATTTTGAGAGGATCCCACTCTCTCAAAATTTTGAATATCGTGTTTATTTGTGTTGTATGTGAGTTGGTGTGGCTCCAAGAATGGTTACCATAAATACATGTGTTTAGAGAATATCGGACTACAAGTTCAAAATAAAATAACCGTTTTAAGCTCAATAGTCAATGTAATTGAGGGGGGGGGGCATGGGGACTTAATAAGCACATGAATCTTCACTTTGATAATGAATGAGATGTTCATATGAGCCCCGGAAATTATGAGGAAAGTGGCTATGACCGATTTGAATTTGCTAACCATCTTGTAATAATCTCGTGTTTCACATCCTAGGAGAAGTGGGCTAGGGGGAAAAAGTAACCATTTAAGACCCATCTACCTTATCATCATGCAAATGTGGATGGAAAATAGTGAACGAGAAACAAAAGCATAAGTTTGGATGATAAGTTTTGGATGCATGTGTACACCATCATGGTGCTAAGAAGCGGCAGTTGCAGGAAATTCTTGGGCTAGGGGAGCACTTCCTGTCTGGTCCGCCATGAAGGATCGAAGATGAATTACGACACTGCGGTGAATTGTGTGACCTCAGAAAGAATCACCGCTTCTGGAGAAAAATCATCCCTATTTCTTCTTCGTCTTCTTCTTCAGTGCAGATCCTGGAGCATGTGAAGTAGGGGTGCGTTCTAGTCATCATGGCTACTCCATCAAACTTCTACAAGAATTCTGTGCACGCTTACGCCCGTGAATCGGACCTCTCTTCCGTACTTGAAAATTTGCACGGTAGGCTTCCTCTTGAATTCCTCCTCTCTTGGGACAAATTTTGCATGCGAAATGTCTGTCAGTCTGGACAGGCTGTAGGTGATCAGAGCTCAGGGTTTAGGGATTAGGGTTTATGGTTTTGCTGTGTTGTCATCCTTTGGAACCACTACACTTATGATTATTTCTTACAAACACTCAAATTGGTTGAGAGTAGGTCGTCGCAATTCTTTGGAAGGGTGCATTTTGGAGACAATGGATGGGGGTCAAAGAAATCAAATTTTCTTATAAACCGCCAACTTGTATTTTTCTTTCTTGAAATGTAACATTCATTGGAAAAAAATTGCCCAAATGTTGGTTGAAAGATAATGTATATTGGCCATCATCTAATGGAATTTCCATTAGGAAGAGATTATGCACATCATTTAGAACTTCTGTAACCAATCTGTTGGACCATATGACATTCTATGAGTGAGGTGAACGTGCTTGAATGTGCTTCACCCAAAGAAACTTTGGGTGTGGAGAATATAATCTCTTCCTGATGACAATTAATTATGTGTAGTGGCATCCACCTGACCACAAAAATGGAATTAAGTCATGAGTTTTTTGGGGTCTCTGGAGCTGATTTACTGTACAAAGCATGGATAGGGAAGATATGACATGTGATAGTGTCCTCTTTGGCTTTTGCAGCTTACAGGCTTGCAACCGGTGGGGGGTCAGCACCTGCACATGACGAACCTGGAAATGAGTTGGACAAGGAGGAAACAGAGGATGCTACAACAACCAAAGCAGATCATGGTAAGACTTCAATATACTCAGTCTAACAATCTTTTAATTATCATTTAAGAAATCAAACTGTCACTTGGTGTATTTTTCCATAATAGATGTGGAACCTTCCCTGTCTGTTGCAATGTGCATGATTCAGATAATTTATTTTTTGATTTTCTTGCATTTCATTTGATTGAATCAGTGTAAAGTCCTGTGCACACATTGGAGTCAGGAAGGTGAGTGATGGTGACAGTTTCATATTTCCAGCTTGTTGGTTTACAAATCTAAATGGACTGTGGAGAGCTTTGAAGGACATTTGACCAGTAGTAGGAGTTTCTGGCTTTTCGTAGAGTCTCCATGTGTTTGGATGCTTTTAAATCAGATCAATGATGATTTCTCGTGTCAATATGTCATGCTATTACCAGGAAAAGGTGAAAAGAGAAGACATCATCCGTATTCAAGACATCAAAAAAAGAAGAAATCTACAGAAGTTAATGAAGTTGGATTGCATGTCATGCAAATCAGGTGAGAATTGACCTGCACAGCGACTGATATTTATTGGGTTTAAAGAAAAATGGGGCGTGAATAAGTATGTTCAGATAAAACTAGGAAATAAGAACTTTCCAGATAAAATAGCATTTATTGATATCAACTCTTGCAATTGTCATCTATTCTCACGCTATAAAATCTGGAGTGTGGATCAGTTGAGGGTTTACTTGCTGTTGGTTGGTCTGCAGTAGATTGTATTATTTGCTTCCAAGAAGTAAATCATATCCCTAACCATAATCGTTCTGGACATAATCTCCTGATCTTAAGTTATTTCATCTCATAATGCTCTTTAGCATAGTGAATGTTTTTAGTCTTTAACTTCTTAACTTTGTTTGAGATTCACTCTCTGGAACTGTATCGTGACGTTCTTTTCATGCCAAAGGCTTTCTTGGTGGGCAGTGAGGTAGCGAAGAGGAAGCTTGAAAGTTTGGGTTATCAACCATCTATAGCAGATGCAAATATCGGGCCACAAGGAAATGTACAGTCTTTGCCTCTTCTCATGCATATTTTCTGCATTTGTTATATTCATTAAGTGAACTGTAAGCAAAAAACAATTCCTGTTTTTGAAGGCCTTCCTTCCCATGTGAATTATGTGATGTGGAACTTGGAAGCAAGGGGAGCCACCTGAGCTTGTGTGAGGTGGAAATGGTATCATTGTGCAAACCTGGCTTACGTACATATGATTATGATGGATTTTCTGCATTAAATGCAAGTGGGTTATGGCAGAGAATAAGGTCCAGATAGAAATAAGTCCTGAAAATGTAACTTAAGCAGGCGTTAATACAATACCAAAATGATTGAAACATCTGGGAATGTGGCAGGCTTCATCTATTTTTGGATATGACCCTTATGAGAGGACTTCTGGTAAGCACTGATATGTCTAACCAGACTGGAGTTTCTTTGCATGTTCTGGCCTAGCTATAAGAATCCCTCTTCGAATAGAGAACATACCCACATATATGTAATATTACTGCAGAATCACTATATTCGTTAATTTGGGACTTTTTCGGCATTTTGAGACAGTTACAAATATAAGAATATGGATAAAATCACGCAAATATTGGAGAATGTTGTAAGATGCAAATACTTTGAAGTGGGTGTTCATATCAAGAACCCAATTAAGAACTCATATCAAGATGGTTTAGGTAGGACGACCCAAACATTAGACCATGTTGTTGTGGTCCATATATTAATTTGAGACAAGAGAAAGTCTCAAATTAACGAATATAGTGATCAGAGATGTATGTGGAGTGTATTTTTGTGTACATCTTGGATTTAGGTTTCTTGCATTTGGATTTCAAAAAGCAATAGAGGCTCTGTAACATAATATTAGACAGAAATTTTAGTTTTCTGGGTTTTATCAAAAGTCAAGATGCAATAAATGAGTTGGTTTCCAATCAGATGACAAGAGATTTTCTCGAGCTGATCTGGGGCAAGAACAAAATGCGTTGACATCTCTTTTGGGTTTTGATACTACACAAAGCAGTTCAAGTGACAATGACAATGGTATCCTGCAGCCTCATATTTGATGATATTGTTATGTATGCCATGTGACATTAAAGCTGTAAATTTCTCATGACTGATAACCTATATTCTTTCGTTTTGGCTATCGTACTCTATTGTTTATGGTTGTAGTTATAAAGGTATTGAAGACTTCACAATTGCTGCAAGGAGCACTGTGACCTATTTGTGTTCCCAGAGGTTTATAGCTGACAGTGTATATATTAAATTGACATCCAACACATGCCATAGGTTGAATTGAAACTTTAGCAGTCAAGATCTGCAGTCCAGAGCTGGGAATGGACAATATAATATAACCTAGTGTGTCTTACCTACTGTTAACCTCGTCCTTCTCTTTTCCTCTAGGATGTAGCGCTGCCAGTTCAATTGTCACCCTTCTTTTGCTGATGTGATTATTTACACAGATTCAGGTGTAGCGACCAGTCTGTCAATAATCTCAAGCAGTATATTACCAGGAACCGAGGTGGGTGCCAAGGAATTTTCCTTCTCTACATTTCTTTTTCAGCTAGTTTCTGTCAGTCCCTTGTCACATGATCATTGTTGTGTAGAATCTACGCTCTACCAAAACTAATAGCTTCTCTTTTACATCAGCTAGGTTGCTTGTGTGCTTTTAATATGCTAAAAGTTGTCGAATTAAGTCTCTGATCCACATCATTTCGTTTAGATATCTCATTAGATATCTCGTTGTTATTCAAAGAGTGCAGTGGTATGTACAGAATAAATGAGCAGAATTTCTTATTGTGAAAAGTGGTGAGCAAATCACTGACATTATATTTTGTGTGGTGATTATAGACCGCCGATGGTGATGTGATTTCAAAAAGGTCGGAACAAAGGTTTGCAGCACCTGGTGAACCTGAATGTTGTGTGTGTGGACGCTTTGGAGCATACATTTGTGACGAGGTCTGGGCATGAATTTGCTCTTCTTTCAGATTTCTTCAGTGTTTCCTCTTGTTTGTGAGACCATACCCAAAAAAGAATTATTCACTGTTTGATACTTGAGATACTGAAGTGCAACATTTCTATCAGTTTCTGAGGATGTTGACCTTGATTGTGGGTATTTGGTGGTTGCTGTATAGACAGAAGATGACGTGTGCAGTCTGGAGTGCAAACAAGAAGTCCTACAACTTCGAGCTGTGCAATGTGCCCAGGCTAGTGTGAGACTCGCAAACTCAGGACATCATTCCCATTGTTATTTCACTTTGTTGTTAAACTTTCTAACAGAAACGATAAATAGATCCCATTCCAAATGGTTGCACATGTACAATATCAAATGGGAGTGATATATCATAAGTAGATTTCTGGCTTATGGAAGGATTGTTTCAGATATCTAATGTGGATAACATCATCTTCGTTTTGAAAATAAGAAGATAGCATGAGAAGCCTGATTTTGGAAGAATTTAACAGGTTGCAACTGAGGGAGAAATTTCATTTGTTGCTCCACATACTCCATCAGAGGCTCTACAATTACCTGAGGCAGACCCAGAAGAGTGGGACTACAAGAAACACCGTTGGACTTATCGCCACAGCAGTCTCTCCACTTTCCGCTGGTATGTGAGCAATCCAATTTTCTTCATCACTTGATATAGACTCCAGTTATTGAGGTGATCGTTTAAAATCCAAGAAGCACAAGTATTCAGTGCTGCTACCTTCATATTCATTTGCCAACAATGTCAATTTGTTGTAGCTGGAAGTGCAAGAGACCTGGTCACCTACCAGAAGACTGTGTCATAAACATGGGCGTTCCAGCACCATCACCTGCAGACCCAACACAATATCATGTAAGAATGATATTGCTTCTCTGTTTTTTGAACAATGTCTTTGAACCAAAATCGTGTTGGTGATTTTTTGAGACCTTTGTACTTCCTGTAAAGTTCTCCTGATGTGTTCGAGCCATTTTGACATCCTAATGTGCTGATGCTTGCAAATCATTTCTAGCACTTCTTACAAAAGTATGTGAGAAAGGTTATTTTCTTATAATAAGGCCAAAAGAGGAGATTTCTGTAATCACACTTTTGTATTAGTTTTGCATGTGCATGTGCGATCAACTCAATTGACCTGAGGGCTCCTTTGGGGACTATTACTATTTGTCCTGTACAGGTTCCAGCAAAACAAACTGTGGGCTTAGCCTTACAAGCTCTGTATCAAAGGTGTGTGCCTCCAAAAGCCTGGTGCTTGGGCATGGCTCTCTTATGTTATGTAGTCTTGATTGTCTTGTACCTATGTCATCATTAAGGAAATTCTACCCTACTCAAGGATATGCACTATCCCGAGCCTGCGCACTAATGACCATCTTCTCTTTGGCATCAGATTTTAGGATAAGCTTTTAATAAAGGGGTGATAAACTGTGGTGACATTGTACACGGAGATTTTGTTCAATATATATTCCTTCAATCATAGACTTGATACTTTATCCAAGAGCATAGAGGCCATTTTCTACCCTAGAAAATCCTAAAGTATGGCTTTTTATTTGAAGATGCAAAGAGATTGAAGGGCGGGCAAAAACTTCCGTATGTGACAAGTGTGGGACCAGCTTCAACCTAGCCTGCTGCCTTCACTGCAGCAAGATATTCTGTGACAGGTTCACTATTCCTGCATAAGAAATTTAAGCAAAAACAGCGACAATTTCTTTTCATATGCAACATGTTATGTTCAGCTTGTTCTTTGAGCCTCATTACAGAGATGGAAGGTCCCATAAGTTGCATGTGGTGGTGGTTGTGAGCTAGGTTTTTCAGGTGAAGCACAACATTATTAAGATAACTAAATTCATGTGACCATTTTAGAAATCAATGTTCATCTAATCTGGAACCTCAGACAGCCCTGTGTCTGCTAGGAGATGCCCACGTGTCCAAAGCCTTCAGAAGTGTTCTTTTGGGAGTAGTCCATTCTGTTCACGTGAGGAGGTGGCAATAAAGGACATGACTAATTAATTTTATTTATTTTTAAACAGAAAAAAAACAAAAACTCTCAGCTGCATAGAAGAGGATGATTTAGTGCTCATCAAGTTGAAGGTATTCTAGCTCTAGAGTTGTGTTCATGCTTTCCAGACTGTTATGGTTGCAGTCAGGGCCACCTGACAAGCCACCTGCGAGAATATCCCTTGCATCGTCAAGTGTTCTCCTTCAAACTGCATCGACTGGTAATTTGTACTAACCTGAAGCTTCTATTCCAATTTCACATGATCTTCACAGTGCTCTTAATGCACCCTTCGTTACCTTGCGGAAGGATCTCTTAAAGGCCTATTCTGAATATGGTTGTAGCCTCAGTGCGAAAGCATGTTCTCTGGCCCCGCTCCATTTTGTGCACTAAACTTCTGTTGTCTCTTTATTGCAGTCTTCATACTTAGTCATTATCAATGTTGTTAGTGGAACATTTGATGGAGCTTAAACCCCTGGAACAATGACGTTGTTGTTGACAAAAGGTAGAGTGTCCAAGCTTTTTTCTTCCTAGATATGCTTTTGAAAGACAGGAGCTGAAGAGGGTCAGTTATTTGAGAATGTGTATTTTTTTCATGGGATTTCAGGTCAAGTGCTGTAAGGGTCCATGCCCAGTGGTGGACATGGGGGATTTGTTTGCTTGCAACTCGTGTATGTCCAAGGCGTTTGACAAATACTACAGCATGTACAAAGCAACTTGGTGAGTTCACCCATTGTGAGTATACCTTCTTCAAATGCCACCAAACCCATTCAAATAAGATCTATATGCATCAACTTATTGTCATCTTGGGATTGACAGGAAAGGAGCTGGCTTGAAGATCATTGCCAATGCTGTCTGTTGTGATGCTCACTTCAACTGGTATGTTCTCACCAAGTAACTTCACATCAACCAGATACTTGTAACTTGTGATTCAAGTCTCAATTTCAATCACTTGGATTATGTTGAGTACTATAATTCTATGACATCTATCAGTAGTAACCAAGGCGATTCACCTGGCCTAGAATACAGCCTTGTCTCCAAAACTTCAGTCGGACTTTGATTAGGCTAGGCAGTAAGCTCTAAGACTTTTCTTGTACTTGGATGGTTTGTGGATGCAGGCATCGAATGAATTGCCCAAACGCAGATGTGGAAGATAGCGGTTTACTTCTTAGGGAGGATGGATCTGACCTACATGGAAGCCAGTTAAGTGAATTCCTCTTCTAAATTAGAAGGCGCAATCTTGCCACTTATTATGTATACTAGGGTTAAGGAGTAGATTTTACTGAGGTGCAAAATAATGTACTACTACTCATGTACTAAAGGTGATTTATATTGGTGTGAGCACAGAATAAGATTGTGTCTGTTGAGTCCCTTGTGCAAGAACAAGGGGTTCATCCAGATTTTGAAGTTCAGCCTCATGCACTTTAGACATCTGCCTTGCCTTAGAATACCTCCCTGGTGCAAGATGTGAGCCAAAATACTGCCAATATCCTGTCTAGTATTTACTTGCTGTGTCTTACGGTTGTAAGAAGCACTGTTCATTAACACTATCTCCTTCATATTAAAAGCTTCACACCATAGCTTCTGGCATTGGAAAGGATACATGCATCTTGATTGTGATTATACAATGCTGGGGTGAGATTAAATGTGCCCCTAATTCTGACATGTAAAAGGACAGTCAAAGGCCTCAGCAGCACATGATGTGGCACACACCTCTACTTTCGTTCTGCATATATCTTCCTGTGTAAAGATTTGTTGATGGAAGACACTGTTATGATCTAATTTTGAAAAGAATTTGCAAAAGGACAAATGCATTACAAGCACCTGGGAACCAGTATTTTAAAATGGGCCATGGGAGAAAAAGTCTTCAATAAGAATTACGTGACCTGAAGTCCATTGTGAAGTGCAACATTCACATGCATATATTAGATGTGGAAACTAGCATCCTAAGCTACTGTGACAGGCTCTGACAAAGCCTGGAGAATTTTGTCGTCAAGTTCAAATTTGATGTCTTTTTGGTCTCTACCACTGTTGACATAATCCTGATACCGAGCCTTCAAATCCTCGGCCAGGTTGGTCTTGCTCTCCCATCCTAGCTTCGTTTTGGCTGCACGGGGCTCAGCATAGAAATGCTGGATTTACACACAAGCACCCATCCAAAGATCAATTGAGAGTCCATAAAAACAACTCAACAGCCAGATTTAAACTACCCAAGACCCGGGTAGCATCCCAAACGACACAAGAAATTAGAATTTGAACTATTTACAACTTGATCATTGTCTACGTGACAGTCCAACTGTGTTTAAAAAACAATGATATAAGGTAGCCACATGCAAAAATCCTCAAGGTGCCTAAACATCTGATTTAATGTGGCACTAAAATTGGTGTGCCACGTTAACTAGAATGGTCTTCATGACTTGTCATGTAGTACTGAGTATCATATGACACCCTCTTTAGTTGCCACCCAATAATTGCAAGTCAATTACTCTGGCTTGATGATGAATAGTGTGGTCCACAATACATCAGATATTAGTGTAATTTGCACAAAAATCCACAAGATCTGATGGTTTTGCATATCCTCAAACCACATCCACTGTAAAAAGTTAGTCAAATGTAAGGTATGCAGGTGCTATTCAGTTATTTTTATTAATCCGGTACCCATTGAGTAGTATGTGGTTAGGTGAGGATCAAAGAACAAACAACATCAAAACCCATGTTTATGTCTCTTGACTGGACTACATCGAGATTTGTTAATGCAACACCCTTTGTTATGGAAATCTAATCTGTAGAAGTTGGAGAAAATGAAAAACTAACTGACTAACACCCACATACCTTAGCCAGAAACCCAAGTGGCACTAGAGCAATGCCATTGAGTCCTCATGCCACTTAGTGAGAGAAGTCATAAGGGAGAAGAAGAGAAAGAGGGTTAATGCGTACCATGTTGCGGAAGGGAAATGCCTTCTTGGCATCCACACCAACTTCCTTGGGATCGTAGTGAACGATTTGTGCCTCCTTCCCAGCTGCTTTTGCACACAATCTCACCAGCCCATCAAAGGTGGTCGCCCGCTCACTGACAGCATTGAAGATGGAGCCATTTGCAGCCGCAGGCTTTCCGACTGCAAGTGTCAGCATGCTTGACAGGTCCCGAACATGGGAAATGTTCGTCACCTGAATGCCTGGTGATGGAATTGGAACCGGCCTACCCCTAGCAATTCCTGCAAGACAGTGGCCATCATCGTAAAGAGTAATAAGTCAACCTGCGTCGAGGTGTGACAAGTCATGCACCAATGGAAGCTCTGTGAGACAAATTTGTAGACTTGTGAATAGTTTGTACTAGTAAAGGAATTGCATTACTTACGGTCAAAGAACCATTCTTCACAGTCCTTATTATTGCCATCTCCGGTCATGTATTGAGGCCGGAATGAAGCCCAGCTCTCAAGACCTAAGCCAGCCAAATAGTTCTCCACTACCTTGTGGCCCGCATCTTCCTTCACAGCATCCTATTTCAAGAAATTTCCTACAAGAGTTAGGAGGTCTCCTCACGAAAAACAAGGTTGCCAACAAGACCCAGATACTTCCACTAAGGTAGACGTGCCTATATTGAACACAACAATAATCTGGACACCTATATTTGAGTGGTGTGTGGTCAGGTGTGTGGATCTAAGAAATGTCACCAAAAAGACATGTGTTTAAAAGAGATTGGACTACATCCTCAAAATACCTTAACCACTCTAGGTTTAATAGTCAACATAATTGGGGCGACATATATGACCACTTTTTGAGCACAATGAGTAAATATTCATATGAACTCCAAAAATTATGAGGCAAATGGTTACAGGCACAATTAGAATTTGTTCACCATCTTGCACTAATTGTGTGTTTCATATCCTACAAGAAGTTGGGGTGGGGGTGCAGAGCGAAAAGTATCCACCTAAGGCACATCTACCTTAGTATCACCTTCATAGATACAAACTAGGTATTGCGTGCCTATTATAGCCAATGGCAGGGCAACATGTGTCCATTACCAAATGTAGTGGTCAGTCCATGACATTGTCTCATCAATTTCAGGTGATACATCCCGCTTTGTGTCCAATCAGGATAGACACATCAGCAAAATTGCCTGGCCTGACCACTACGTCATCAAACAGAATGCTTGAGGTTAGCAGTCATCCTCTAATCGATGGCCACTTAACCCTCAACCTTGACTGGGGGGCGAATCCATTCATAGCTGTAGAGGTCAGGTCGAGATACACAGTTGATGTGTGATCTGACAATAAAATGCAGGCTCTACACATACATCTGCTGCAGTGTAATGGTGTATCAGTATGGGAGAGAGAATTGTTACCCCCTCGACATGGGGTTGCTCAAAAGAGCTCTTGTAGATACCAGCACTGCTGATGAAGAGGAACTGCTTCGCACCATTAGCCTTAGCCCAGTCTGCTACGGGCCTGTTGCACAGCACAAAGAAGAAATATTCAACATTGTCAAAAAGATGTGCAGATGTGTGAATTTTGTTATGTGTGGACAAACAGGATGTTACGTGGAATGGAAGCCTATAGAGAATTAACTGGATTGTGTTCAAGGGTGGAATAATCATATTTATTTAAGAACCTGTACAAAATGGTGGATGCATTGTATGGCGTTTAAGAACAGTTAGGATGCACACTGACAATGAAAAAAGACAATGCACCCCAGAGGACTGGATAAACTTATAATGCATTCAGAGGAAGTAGAAACTATAACGGCACAACGTTTTGGAGCTTGACAGTGGCCTGTGAAGGACAGTGTGCCAGGTTACATCCCTATGTTTACAATTCATTTATTAACTACACTAGACATCTGATTTAATGCCCACACTATTCATCATCGACCCACATTAACTATCTATTGCAATCACCAGGTGGCAACTAGAGAGGGTGTCATATGACAATTAGTGCTACATGACAAGTCATGAAGCCAACTCTAATAAACATGACACACCAATTTGAATGCCACACTAAATCAAATGTATAGTATAGCAGCCTGTGAAAAATCATGCTTCAAGTAGCAAAAAAAATCATGACTTAGTAGCATTGCAGACTCATAGCCAGGGGCATGAGAAACGTACTGGACAACGTCCAAGGTCTTGCCATTGTTGTCCAAGACAACATCAAAGGACTCCGACCCAACAGCTGCCCCCAAATCTGAAGGCTCTCCCCAAATAGTCTTCACTCCAATGTCCCGAAGCTCCTGCACTTGCAGAGACCACACGCACATAGTTCATTAAAAAATCAATCCTTCCAAACATCCGCCACAGTACACTAAACATCTAATTTTAGTGTGGCCCACGCTATTCATCATCAACCCACATTAACTGTCTTGCAATCACTGGGTGGCAACTAGAGAGGGTGTCACGTGACACTTGGTGCTACCTTACAAGTCGCGAAGACAATCTAATTTGCGACTATAATGTCTAAATAGCCGCCAATTTTTACTATGAATGGCTTTAGGGCTAGTGTCTGTAGATGCTGAGAATGAACAGACGGTAAAGAGAAAGAAAGAAAACAACAGACAGTGCAGCTGCAAAATGTGATTGAACCATGGCCCGTGGAGTTGAAGATAGGAAAGAGGACAGAAAATTACACCAAAGCGAGAGAAAGGTTGCTTCTTCATTTTGTCGGAGGACTCCTCGCCCACAGTCAGAACAGTGACGGAGTGACCAGCAGCCACCAAATCCTTGGCAGTCCAGAAGCCAATGACGGCGTGACCCCCGCTGTTAGTGTTCACAATCAACACCTTCTTCTGCTCCCCTGCTTCCGCTCGCACGGTCAAGAATGCTCCATTTCTGCTGCTCTCACTCAGGACGCTGCCATTGCTCTGTACGCTCCACGGAAGTGCAAAGCTCCCTGCGAACTGGGCGCGGGAGGAGATGGAACCCGACACAACGAACGCGGAAGAGCGAACGGAGAGCGACGGGGAGGGGGAGGAGGAGGAGGAGGAGCCGAGGATCGATGAAGCTTGAATCGGGCTGGCGAGGGACAGAGTCGTGAAGCTCTGAGCCAGCGCCATCGCAAATTAGACCTGAAATCCAACAACAATTTGACATATATGTCAATGCGGCATCTCGAATCTCTTTGACATTTGCATTGAGAACTCGAAGGGTTACGGGGAGGACAATGAAACGCAGCGAATGGAGCTCTGTCTTGCAAATGTGAGAGGGCTTGCAAATGGGCGATAAGAACAGGTTATCCAAAGTGGACCAGAAACTCAACAAACATTTCATACATATATCCATGCGGCATCTCAAATCTCTTTGACAATCACGTTGACAACTTGAAGAATTACGGGCGCCACAACGAAAAGCAGCAAACGGAGCTCACGCTTGCAAGTGTGAGGAGCCTTACATTGCTGACAAAAATAGGATATCCAAATTGGACCTGAAACTCAACAAAAGTTACACACATATCAAAGCGACATCTCAAATCTCTTTGACATTTGCAGTGAGAACTCGAAGAATTCCGGGGACCACAATGAAACGCTGCGAATGGAGCTCACTCTTGCAATTGTGAGGAGCCTTGCAAATGCTGATAAGATAAGGATATCCAAATTAAACCTAAGACCCAGAAAAAACTTGATACATATATCATAGAGGCATCTCAAACCCTTTTGACATTCACATTGAGAACTCGAAGAATTTGCACCTACAACGAAACGCAGCAAATGGAGCTCAATCTTGCAAATGTGAGGAGCCTTGCAAATGCTGATAAGTATAGGATATCCAAATTGGACGAGAAAATCAACACATATTTCACACATATCAAAGCGACACCTCAAATCTCGTTGACATTCACAATGAGAACTCGAAGAATTACGGGACCACAACGAAACGCAATAAATGGAGCTCACTCTTTCAAGTATTCGGAAGCTTTCAAATGCTGACAGCAATACTATGAATTGAGCTCATTCAGAGAAAACCCAGAACTCACAAGGTGTACGATGCAAAACGTGAAGGGGACGTGAAGGATTCGAGAGCTCTCGATGCCCAGTCCGTGTTCCGAATTGCGATTGTGCGGACCTCCGAGCGCAGCCCCACAACGCCAGCTGAAGCTGTCGATGAGGGAGACGGGTGGATGAACTATCTCTTTCCGCGAGTGGATGATAAATGAGTGGATGGAAATACCTATACAGGAAGGGGTCGCACGTGCTATGTATGAGAATCACTCTCTGACGGACAAAACCAAATGGATGAGTAATCCCTTTCCGCTTGAAAAGTAGACGATGACGGTAGATGATAAACGAATGGATGGAAGTACCCCTTTTATAGGAAACCCCAGATTGGATGTAACGTCGATTGCAATCATTCTAGTCAATGAAAATAGATGGATGGCTTATCTTTTTCCGCTTGTGGATTGGATAGTATCGTATGGATTAATAACGAGCGGATGGAAGCAGCTATGTAGGGAGCAGGGGTTGTAAACCTAGGCTCGATGATTTTCATCGATAAACTGAATGGATGGATGATCTATGTCTGCTTGTGGATTTTATTTATGTTTTGGAGACAGAGGGCCTGTAATAAGCCAACACCAAGATGAATCAAAACACCAAAAAAGACATGCCCACTTGGAGGGAGGCGGAAGAGAAAGAACCGAGAAATCAACACACCATGCATAATCCGCCAATTTGCATCAAAGTTATCTTCCAAATCTCCAACCAAGGACAACCCCCCATAGCACTGAGAGAAAACAACCAACACCACCAAGATCCCAAAGTCTACCTTACATGGCATTCCAATGCCATTTAATAACAAGGCCCATTCTATGGTAAAAAATCCCCCTATACCTGCATGATTGGGTGAAAGTCAAAAAAAAAAAGCTTCCTTTGAAATTCATGGATTTTGAGCGACCTAGCCTTGGCAACCTTGTCAAATAGGATGATTTCATCCCAAATCCAGTTCTATCACTATATTCGTTAATTTGAGACTTTCTCTTGTCTCAAATTAATATATGGACCACAACAACATGGTCTAATGTTTGGGTTGTCCTACCCAAACCATCTTGATATGAGTTCTTAATTGGGTTCTTGATATGAACACCCGCTTCAAAGTATTTGCATCTTACAACATTCTCCAATATCCGTGTGATTTTATCCATGTTCTTATATTTGTAACTGTCTCAAAATGCCGAAAAAGTCCCAAATTAACGAATATAGTGATTAAATTCTTCATCAACATGCCCAAGTTCCACGATGTATGGTTACAGACCATGTCATTGCACTTAATATGTATCATACAAAGCATGATGCCCAAAGCATATGCCGGATGTCATGCCATTTAAAAATTGCTCTTTTAAATATCTTCACCAAAGAACGCATGCTTCCAATGGAAGTTACTCACCCTAACACTAGTAAAATCTCTCATGATTTGAAATGTCCAGCCCCATGCTTTCTAGACTTGAATACAATCCCAAATTTTATGCTCAATGGACTCAATGGTCTTTGAGAGGCAAAAAATGCATTGCTTGGAAATGGAAGTGGAATGTAACCGCCTTGTGCCAAATGAGTACACTAAATATGATATTTAGTGTTGTATGGTATTTCATGTGACTATGGTAACTTTTCGGATGTCACTTCCTATGAATAAATTTACAAATATTGTCATGGACGATGGATGAGTTCATCCATTGGACAAAGCCGTACCTTCTCTTGTCAGCAACTTATGATGAAATAATGTCATGGATGATTGAAATTTGGATGAAAAAACATTAGTAAGTGACAGTAATTGCAACACCATAAATCTATAATCCCCTCAAAAATTTACAAGAAATGACAAATAGTGTTGGGGTAACATTTAATGTTGGTGACACTATACCGCAGTTTACAATTAGTATTGAGCAAGACAATTAGAATTGGTGACACTAAATATCATATTTAGTGCACACTAGTGTATTGTTGCAATGATTTCCCAAATTTGACGCCGTGGATATAATGGAAAAACCAAACCTATAGTTGGCCGCCATGGGGGGAGGGAAAGGTTTGTGAAGGTGGCTTATTGGAGGCTGACAAGTGGCATGTGTGGGTGGGTGCCAAATGGGGAAGGCGGCATTGGCGGGGATTGTGTATGGTGGTGCAAGGGTGTTATACGGCAGGGGGAGTTTATGTTTGGTGTCAAAGCTCAGGGCCACTTCACACATGAGCCAAGAGCCGTGACCATGAAATTGTGAGAGCCCAAAAGAAAGTGTCCAAAGGCCGTCCCAACACACCTCCAAAATCATGTACTGTGGTCACGGATCCTCAAGTGTAGTGTGAAGTCATATGTGACCGGGCCCTCCATCAAATGCTATTTCAATGATTCTCTATTCATGCGGGTCCTCACACATGATAAAATAAAATAAATCAACGGTCGTGAGCATTTAAAGTGCCATAGTTTCCCGGTTTTGTGTTAGGCCTACCTCCAAGAGGTGGATTTTGAAAATAGTCCAAGTGACCATAAAACATGGTCCATTCGATGCCATATAGGAATCCATATAGATTTTACATCCATCTTGTATTCACATACTCCGTTGGTCCCTCAAGCGTAGTGTGAAGCGAACTTGGACCAACTCCGCCTTTTCCACCAATGAGAGTGCTTGAAGTGAAATGGTCATGGGCTCTCAGTCTCGTGTGTGAAGTGGCCCTTGGTGTATGTTGTTGTTCACATCGGCTTGCAAGCAACACTACAAGGAAGGAGGGTCACTTTGACAAAGGGCCATGACATAAAAAAAAAATTTGTGTCGGAGTTTTGAGCTCCGCGAAGTATTTATTACATGTGTGGGAGTTGTGTCATATCTAGGTGTAGATTTAGGGACACTACAGTAGTAGACAGTAGACAATAAATAGTAAATATACCGTACCCGGCCGTCAGGGTCGGCAAAAATTAAATAAAAAAATAGAAGTTGAAAAAAATCGGAAATTATTGGAGAAGAGAGTTGAAAAGAAAAGTTATTCATTGAAGAGCATGCCGAATATTACAAAATTGAGCCAACTTCATGTAGTAAAATCCCAAAATATTGCATACTGTAGCATCATAACTAGTTCGTGCAAAAAAAATTTATTTTTAAAACCGGACATTATGAGCCCGAATTTTCTGTTGTTTGCAGAGCAAATTGAATTAACCCCTAAAGAGCTTGTGGCCAAAATCATGGCAAACCTAGAGGTTGCAGTGGCGTTTTAGGATCCAAAAGTAACACATATAAAGGACCACTAATTGAGATTAGGGCATTCAATTAGGTTAAACACACCAAGGCCGCCACAAAAGGGTGAAAAAAAATCTTTCATTGTTGTGAACTAGCCTTGTATTAAAGCGTTGAATCTTTTACAAATATTTTTTGAAGTTGTTGAAATTTTTATTAATTTATTTTTACCATGCCTGACCCACTTTCTCCACTTTAATTAATTATTCGGCATGAGATGTTGACCCTGACGGCCGAGTACGGTAGTAAGTATTTTACATAGTGCTCTATTTTTTTACTATGGATGTAACTTTTTACCAAGTAAAGTTGTTAATGTTCTATAATGTCCAAACTATCAATTTAACATTTTTTGGTAAAATATGATATATATATATATATATATACAAAAAATGGATATAGCATTGCGTAATCAGAAATAGTAAGTGACACTAAATATCATATCTAGTGTACTTATGTTGTTTGGGTAATAAGAGATACTCTCAGTAAAATGTTATAGCAATGCGTAACTCCGAATGGTAACCCACACTAATTAGACAATACAATGTAGTTACAGATGAATCAGTTGAAGTTTTTTTTTTTGAGACAGAAGGCCGACAGGCCAACGCCAAAGCACAGGAGGCAGTTGACCACCTGGCAAGTTTTCCGTCAGGTAGAGAGGAAATTTCACAGCCGGGATTCGAACCGCCAACCTCTTCCTTGAGATTTGGGTATCCCTCCACCATCATCCGGTAGTTTAGGGTCATCTCGAACGATATCAGTTGAAGTTCAAGACTTCAAGAAATTCACCGGTCATTTTAAAGAAATCTATGGAATATGCCCCAATTTAGTATAAACAACACCGAAAGATCACAACATGTACTGAAACTCTAGGACCTTGACCGATTTTGCCCAAAAATAACACTGATCCAATTTTGGTCCTTTTCGACCATGTAGATTGTACAGGAGAGCCCATTTCTGCAGTAACTTTGACTGGATGGAATGGCTCTGGCCCTTTTCAATTCTAATTTATGTGTTGTGAGCCAGTGTCCGCGGTGAATTTTGGGCATAATCGGTCAAAATCCTAGTGTTTTTCAAGTCCAAGCAGTGACATGTTGTGATATTTCGGTGTCGTTTATACTAAAGTGGGGGGATATTCTATATATTCCTTTAAAACGATCGGTGGTTTTTTTGAAGTCATGAACTTCAACTGGTTCAACTGTAACTAAGGTAGAAATACCATAAACCGTGAACTACCCTCTATCCGTGCAATAGACTTCTGTCATAACAGTGAAGTGCCAATTTTGAAACCGATAATTGCGAGGTTGGCAGCTTGATATGCGTGTACAGTCAGTTTTGCCAAATTTAGTCATGTTTGACTACCATCGATCACAGTTTAATGTACTCATGAGTTAATTAGTTTAGATGATGTTTTGTGTGGAAATGAGCATTACTGTGTTCGGTGTAAGGAGAATCTAGTGAACGAGTAGGGGGTTTGACAAACTTTCCAGACCTTGTATAGACGCCCGCCTAGTCAGACTAGGCACTTATTTCTCATATAGCAACTACAGACAGTTTGCCTAGCCACTTTATTTCTCAGTGGCAATTGTAGACAGTCTGCCTAGTCACTTATTTCTCACAAGATCAACTATCGACAGTCGACTAGGCAGGCGTTTTGCCTAGTCAAAAACTACAAGTTGTTAGTGCCTATAAAAGGTCTGATAGGGTGGTAACAACACTAAATAAAATCAAACACTAAATATCATATTTAGTGTACTGGTACATGTACAAATCAATATTCATATTATGAACATGTGTTGTCTACTAGCCTAGATAGGCACTTTGCCTAGGCGTTGACTAGGCAAACTAGGCACTTATTTCTCAGATGGCAACTGTAGACAGTCTGCCTAATCACTTATTTCTCACAAGATCAACTGTTGACAGTCGACTAGGCAGGCGTTTTGCCTAGTCAAAAACTACAAGTTGTTAGTGCCTATAAAAGGTCTGAAACTTTCCACTTTGAAAATTTGTAATTTTTTTTTCACATGGAATAAAAATATGAAACAACTTGCATTCTTCATGAATCCTTCTCTTCTATCTTGGAAAGTTATCTCATGATTGTAAGACCGTATCTTCAATGCGAATCACCTTATTTTCACGGTGTATGGTATCTCTACCTTAGCAGTCAGTTCTCCCCGATCATTGTTTGTGAGCATTGAAATCGGCCCCACCTAAGCTGTTGAGGATAGACCCGATTTATATCTTAAATAAAACTTGTGGGTGAGGGGCCGAGGGCGAGCCGACTGTCCCAGCCTCCTGTTCTTTACAACTGAAATACTTATCAAATTTCTGGAGTTCATAGCAGGGCTCGGGGAGAACCGGCGGTTAGTTACAGATGAAATAACCGGTTGAGTTTGAGAAATAACCGGTTGAAGTTGGAGACTTCAGGAGAATTACTGATCATTTTAGAGGAATCTATAGAATATACCTCAGATGAATGAAAGCAAAACCGGAGGATGTCAACATGTAACCGGTTGGATTTAGAATCACTAGGATCTTGACCAACTAAGGTAGAGATACCATAAACCAGTGAACTACCCTCTACCCGTGCAGTAGACTTCCGTCAGAATAGTGAAGTGCCATTTCTGAAATCGATCATTGCGAGGTTGGCAGCTTGATATGCGTGTACAGTCAGTTTAACCAAATTTAGTCATGTTTGACTACCATTGATCATAGTTTGATGTACTCATGAGTTAACCGGTTCATGTGATGTTCTGTGTGGAAATGAGCATTACCGTGTTCGGTGTAAGGAGAATCTAGTGAACGAGTAGGAGGTTTGACAAACTTTCCACTTTGAAAATTTGTAGAATTTTTTTTACAGGGAATAAAAATATGAAACAACTTGCATTCTTCATGAATCCTTCTCTTCTATCTTGGAAAATTATCTCATGATTTTAAGACCACATCTTCAATGTGAATCACCTTATTTTCAAGGTTTATGGTATCTCTACCTTATGCCCAAAACTTCAAGGGCACTGGTTCATAGCAAGCACACAGCCCGGCTGACGGCGTCTCAGGTACTAAAGTAGTGTAAAAGTCCCTGCATTGACCATTCAAACCTTTTGAATTAGCTCAGCACACTCCAAGCATGAGACTTGGGAACACATCAGAGTTCGGGAAGTTTTTGAAGCCTTAGTGGCTAATTGCCGGTAGTTGATACAAAGGGTCGGATTTTTTCCAATTTACATCGGCAAGAGCTGGTCTTTTGTAAAATCAATCGGCCAATTGCCTACATTTTCATATTTTCATTGGCCAATATCCGATTAAATGGAATTCATATCGGCACTAATTGTTGAAAAAATGTATGAAAAGTTATTAGAAATCATTTCTTAGTACAAAATCTTGAATAAGTGAAAAGAAAGGCATGTTCAAAACTTTAAATTTGAAGAGTTAATATCCTTGGCAGGAATTGAACCTAGCAATGCCTTCACCGGTTGAAGGCCAAGGATCCCCCAATTCTTCACAGAAGCGATTGGATTTAGTCATGAAAAGGTTGCATAATTCAAAAAGTTTAAGGTTTAGGGTACTTCCTCAAGTGCATCATTTGATGCCCCAGACAAATAGGTGAATTGTGATGGAAACATGAGCTGAAATGTACTTCATCTGTGCACATGATCCTCACTACAATCCACATCAGCTTATGAAGAGGCTATGCAAGAGTTCTACCTTGTATTTCAATGTTGAGTACTTGAGTGATATTAAAATAAGGAAGTCGGTTGGATCCTCGACCTTAGTTCGATTTGGGAGGAACAGTGATCTTGGTCCATTGGGAGGAACAGTGATCTTCAGGCTTAACAAAGTTGGTTATGAATTGCAGGCATTTGAGGCAATCAGGGAGGCATGAATTACCAGATATGATACTCCGATGAAGTTTTGAGAGCAGATTCGCAAAAGGTTGTGCAGGAAGTCCCCTCTTCGAGCAAAATGTGACCAAATTGGATGCGAGCAACAAGCAAGTTGGCGAAGGATGGAGGCGGAGGCGGAGCAGTGTGCAGATGACGAAGCGAGCGGCGCACGAGAGTGAATGCGGAGCCGCAGAGGATGGAGGTGCCGTAGGTTGCCGACTTGTCGTTCGAAACCCTGACCTGGGCACCTGGCCTGCATCCCTTGACTTGCCGTTCGAAGCCCTGACCACTTAGATATCCATGCTCACGACTGGGAGGGTATCGGTTACCATTTCCCGGGTATCGGCCAGTATTTTAATACTTCTTCCTGTTGAAATCTGGTAACTCACAAGAAGAATCGGCTACATTTCCGGGAAATTTTCTAGTCCATTGGCTAATTGCCGGAGGATTGAATTTACTGTCGGATTGGCATCCGATGGTTGGAAATTTGGACCGGCCATGAGGTGAAATCCATCGGCTGATAATGAACTAGCCGTCGGTTTTCCCCGACCATTGGAACACATCCCACATGGATGAAAAAGCATGCAAATCTACCACAGTGGTAGATTCTCTCATATTTTCCAGTGGTGCAAGACAACTTTCATTGATGTAGGACGTGTTGTCCAAGTCTCCTATACTTGTCGTGACATCATCATCCACTTCCGGGGTTTTTTATTAAAATAATAATAATAATAATAATTGTTTGAGTTGAAGCTCCCACCATTTGGTGGACCCAAATCGTATTAATATTTGTGTTTGCCACAACATGATGTTTGTGTGTGAAACCAATATTGTTGTCCCAATACCCAAAAGCCCTTAAATATCAACAAAAAGAGACCACACAAAGCATTCATCATAGATACGTAGAAGCACTCATGAAAGAGCCAAGAACTTTAGGTGGCTTTGGGCGGGTGATTGTGGCTAGGGTTCGATGTCTTGCGGCTTGCTCTTTGTGTTGGCACCGATCTTACCTAAGGTGACAACGCATCGAACTAATCAGAATTTGTGGAAATCACTTTCTAACGTTGATTTGGTTCCATAATTAGCATCATAAGCCTTGAGTTATTGAATTGGTTATCCAATTGGTTGCAATGACTGCAAACCCGGGGGGGTAGCATTTTTAATGTACACATTTTATCTTGGTAACAATGGAGCCGCAAACAATCTACTTTTAGCCAACTGTTTCTCGTATAATATTTCCATCAACCGAATGGAGTGATACCCTACAATCTCCTCTCTTATTTGACACAAATCAATTCATTTTTGGGACAAATTTGTCATGTGTTGTTGTCACATTGGTCGTGGTTTTATAAATCTCCATATGGTGGACACTTTCAAAATTGATGGATGGTTTTTTAGACCAGTACTTGATTCTTTAAAACCAACTCCCCAATTTTTTTTTAAAAATTATTTGATTTTAAGACAAAGTTTGTGAACCCAACAAAAAACACACAAAAAGTCATCTATTGTCTTGTGGTCTTTTAGGGGTTAAGCGATCACAAAGGCCCTTCCATTTGTGCTAATTATTGAAACTAAACTCGTGTCCTTGTTTGGGGCACATAGCCCAGTGTCATCGTACTCCATGTTTTATGGGTGTCTATTCTTAACTACAAGCCTCACCATACCAGTTTCTACACCACTCAAATCTAGGTGTTCTACATAAGATTAGTGTTCGCTTCGTGTTCGATTAGTGTCTGATTAGTGTTTGATTAAGCCCACATACCAATGGACAGGGAGAAACGACTGCTAAGTTACAGATGAACCGATTGGGTTTGAGAAATAACTGGTTCAAAATCAAGACTTCAGGAAATTTGCGGATCCACCTAGGGGAATTTACAGAATATTCCCCAGTGTAAATAAGAAAACCGGCACCTGTCAGTATGTGACCGGTTGGACTTGGAAACGCTAGGATCTCGACCGATTATGCCCCAAAATCTCCCCGGACATTGATCACAAACCCTAATAAATGCTATGGATATTAATGAAGCATCGGGGAAAGAACATGGTGCTCTCACGTGTTCAGTGACTTCAGTCAATCATGGCAACTCCAAGCGCTCGTCGAGTCGCCTCTTCTGCTTGCTTCATCGCCAATAAATTCCCAACTTCGAAGCAAGCATCACCACCGGCACCTGTTGTTACAAACCTTCGGCAAACAAGAAGAAGCAATCGTTCCTCTGATTCCCTGCTTCTGCAATTCATCAAGCATCAGCTTCAAAATGGGTGTGGAATTAGAAGATCCGGCGATGGCGCGAGCTGTGCACCCGCTGGCAGCCGCAGGGTTTAACGTCGACCAGGGCATCTACGAGACGGCGAGGCCGAGCTTTCCGCCCGCGGCAGTGGAGTTCGTCGCCGCACACATTGCGCCCTCGCTCGGTGACTTGGCCACGGCGTCGGAGACCAGTGTGCTGGACCTCGCTGCGGGGACGGGCAAGTGGACGCGTTTGTTGCGCCCGTTCGGAATTGGCCGGTTGGTGGCCGTGGAGCCGTCGTCGGGTATGCGGAGAGAGTTTGAGCGGCTGTGTCCGGAGGTCACCGTGCTCGACGGCTCCGCTACCGCCATTCCATTGCCGGATCGGAGCGTGGACGTCATCTTTGTCGCGCAGGTATTGGTCTGAGCTGAATTGCTTTAAGTAGTGCTGTGTGTGCAATTTTCTCTCAATTTCACCTACTGTAGGCAACTCTCACGAGTTTTTGGCCTTTCCCCGACAAGAAGGCCTCAAATGCACCGACCTAGAATACTTACTACCTATCCTTTCCTGCAAGATCGCATTTTGCGTTTGCAGCAGGAGGGAATTTTTTTCTCACCTTCTGCATTCGGGGATTGAGAGTCTCAACCCTATTTCTGGCCTTTCTAGTTTCGGTGTTTTGAAGATGTGATGCTCGACGGCTCCGCCGTGGCAATTCCGTTGCTGGATTGGGGGGTGGACGTAATCTTCGTCGTGCAGGTATTGGTCTGAGCTGAAATGCTTCAGCGCTCTGTTTATAATTCGCTGTCAATTTCACCTACCCTAGGCAACTCTCACGAGTTTCAGTGTTCCCGAGAGACCAGTCTCAAGAAGAGCCTCTGGAGTGTGCACACAGAGCTATAATGCGAGAGCCTTTCTATCTTCGATGTTTTGAATCTATAATGTATTTTGAATGTGATGCTCGACGGGTCCGCCACGGAAATTTCGTTGCCGGATCTGAGCGTGGACGTGATCGTTGCTGCGCAGGTATTGGTTTGAGCTGAATCCTTTAGTGCTCTGTGTACAATTCGCTCTCAACTTTACCTACCTTAGCCAATTTTCGCGAGTTTTTGACCGTCCCCGAGAGAAAGGTCCCAAGACGAGCCTCTGGAAAGTGCACCGAGCAATAACACTACCCGTACTTGCGAGATCGCATGTGGAGGAGGGAACTTTCCTCATCTTTGTTACGCAGGCATTGGTCTGAGCTGATACACTTCTCTGTCAATGTCACCAACCCCAGGCAAACTCTCACGAGATATACAATACCCCAGGCAAAAATCCCGGAGATTTTTGAGAAAGGTCTTAAGAAGAGCCTCTGGAATGTGCACCGAGCTATACAATATCCTCACTTACGAGATAACATTTTTCGTTTCCAGGAGGAACTCTTCTCACCTTCTTCTGCATGTAGGGTTTGGGAATCTCTCTGTCTCTCTCTCTCTCTGTATCTTCGGTATGATGAATTTGAGGACTGATGCATCAGCTTCTGCGTCATTGATTGGGATATTTAATGTGGCAACCAGGCATTTCACTGGTTCGCCAATGTGGCAGCGTTGACGGAGATGCACAGAGTGTTGAAGAGCGGGGGAACAGTGGTCTTCATTTGGAACCTGGAAGACAGGGCGACGCCGTGGGTGGCAAGGCTTAGAGAGGCATACGAGAAGCATGAAGCGGGAAGTCCACAGTACAGATTAGGGTTATGGCGTAGACCATTCGAGGAGGCAGGGATGGTGGAGACCTTGTCAAGAATGTTTCGACTGCCATACCAGGAGCGCCAATTCAAGCATGTTATGACAAATACATCCAACGGCGTGTGGCAGCGTGTGCTCAGCAAGAGTTACATCGCAGTCCTCTCACCTGAGCAGAAGGAAGAGCTTAAGAAACAGGTAGATCGGATTCTAGAAGGCGATGATGTGCACTGGTACATACGTGATGAGGGGGGAGAAAAGGTTCTAGACTATCCTTACAATACCGATGTTGTGTGGTTCCAAAAACTCGAGTGAGGGGAATCTGTCCTGCGCAGCATGTGGAGACATCTTCTCCAACATAAGGTAGGAAATTGTAAATTAGGTCATTATGATTCTGGTGATTATTGGCCATTTATACGCGAAGAGAAGCTATTGAAATCACATTGGCAGTTCATCGAAAGCATCCACATTAAGTAGCTCGGTTCCAACTGCTGAGCATATATATCTAAAACCCTAATCTATGGACAGGCTTGCGGCCTTCTGGCTTCGAGGGGATTAAAACTGTTCTCAAGAGGTTTGTGAGGAAGAAGAAATCGGCCAACAATCTCAGCAACAACATAACTTGCAATGGATGCATTTTGGGAATGCCATTTAATTCCCTATTTGGCGATGCATTATGTGTCTATACATGTGCGGAGCACACCCATCTTTGTGTTTGAGCTTGCTCAAGCAGCTTCAACTGGCAGATATGGGTTTTGTTTGTCCGTAGTGGTTAGGCCAAACTATTTTGTTAACTATCCTATTCTTGATCGAATACAAGAGGGCACATTTTCAACCATAATTGATGACCTTGTCATAGCATGATGACAATGTGTCACTTTGCCATTGGTTGTAGCAGACACCCAATAACAACTATTTTGTGAGGGAAAAGAAATAGGCCAACAATCTTAGGAACAACATTTGTGGCAATTTTTGCATTCATGGAGGCACAATATCATCCACAATTCTCAGGTTTTGTCCAAGAATTGATTGATTATGATTGATAACCAATGCACGTGGGTGGATGACTCTCCTACTTCCATGGCTTGTCATCCACTCTCCTCTCATTAGTTATCTAGTCCATAACTTGCATTTGAGAATTTAGCAATGGATTTCTTGTCCATACAACATTCAGAGCACGTCTCACCTATTTGTTTGAGCTTAACTCAAGCACCTTCAACTGGAAAAATAGGTTTTGTGTTGCACTTCATGGTTAGGCCAAGCAATTTTGTTGACGAGTCTACTCTTCATTGGACATGATGAGGCACATTAAGAACTGTAATAATTGATGACCTTGTCTTGGCTTGACCACACATGTTGTCTTGCCACTAGTTGTAGTTGGCACCCAATACTTATCTTGTCACTAGTAAGCGTGGTATTGTAGTATACCGCTTACGATATTTAGTGGCACGTACACTATTTGCGTAGGGCCTAAACTATATGGCCTAGAGGTCTAAGGCATAAATTCTTTGATGAGCAAATTTATTTCTACACATAATTACGATCCTGTTGGAAAGTTAAACTGTCTTTGAACTTTGCATTTATTTTCAATATAAGTAGAAACTGCAACATAAAATTAAGTGTGAATCGTGCGTCATTAGTTGAGACCATTGTACTGGCCTTTCTTCAAAATCAACCCAGGGTGTATTTAGACATGGCACATGAAAATTTGTATAAAGGGATCTAGTGAAAATAAGTCCCCTATAGGTCTAAATGGTATGTGAGCTCTAGCCTCTAGTATTGGCATGACATTGTATTTTTTTGAACCAGTCGTGTATTTATAATGGGAATATTACTTTTTAATTGATTCAAGTAGGGTATAAGCATATGAGAATATTCTTTGTTTTTGACACCATTCGGATTAATACACCATCCATGAATCTTCATCCCCAGGTAAAATCATCCTAGTATCAATACACTATAGAATTGTAATGACCCAAATTATAACTTGGGTACACAAAGATTCTCACATTGTGGTACCCACCAAGTATCAGTATCTGACAAGTATTATAAATTTGATACTAGTTGGGTAAGTTTTTTAATACCACGATTATTATTGCATATTGATACTATGTATTCAAGTATACACCGGTCCAATATTGGTGAGCTTTACACTCGAAAGTTTGTACAACGAAATAAAATTGAAACATCATTTCATTTCTCAAACTTGGAGAGGACTCACACCCCAATCATTGCACAATGTTCAAAGAGCTCATGCATTGCTTGACATCTTCCATTATTGCATTTGCATTGCTCTTTACTTAACTCCATTACTGCAATTCACAATAATAATAAAGAGTTATTTTTTGTTACAAAGAAATGAGAGAGAGAGAGAGAGAGAGAGAGAGACTCTACAAGCAAGAGAGCACGAGAGCCAGAGGTCACTTGCTCTTTATCAACCTTCTACTTAGATATATAAAGAAGGTTTGGAACTTTCAAGGCAACATGCCTTGTTGGTAGCTATAGTTCCAAGATAATATGACTATAGTTCAAAAATAAGATCCTATGACAATGAGGCTAGGTCTATTGACACCTAGTCGCCGTCGATGGTGGTGTCTTTAACACTCCCCCTAGACACAATGAGTTTTGTTTTAAACACCACATTACCTTCCCTCATTAAAAACCTTACCATGATAAAAATCTTCATAATTGAGGTAAAAACTCATGGTGAAGGGAAATAACGTGGAGGGTCTAAACATGATTATTCACATGTCAAATAGGAATGAAAACCTCTGAATTCCTATTCCCTTAACAATTTATCTATGCCTAGTGGTTAGTAATGAAGGGACGATTAGAATTTGCTAGACGTCATTGCCATTGGACTGATGATGATTGGGATCGATAAGTATTCTCCGATGAAACAAAAATCAACCGATTTTGCTCTAATGGTCGCAGTTGGTGTTGGTTTCGTGATGGACATAGTAGAAGTGTTGGAATGGTGCAACAAACTGTCAAGTTTGGAGGTGGGGGAGTGATGATGTGGGGTTGCATGACTCCGAGTGGCCCTGATATGATGTGTAGGATTGAGGGAAGAATGGATCAGTACATGTATAGAGAAATTTTAGAGCGAGAGTTGATTCATACGCTGCATGCATACAATTTGGATCCTGCCAATTTGATTTTTCAACATGATAATGACCCGAAACATACATCCAAGAGTGTGCACCGTTGGCTGAATTCGCAAGAATTTACTGTTTTGAAGTGGCCGGCGCAATCTCCAGACTTAAATCCGATCGAACACTTGTGGGCAACTTTAAAACGTCGACTAAACCAATATGAGAGACCTCCCAAAGGAATGTTAGAATTGTGGGAGCGTGTTGAGGATTGTTGGGCTTCAATTACTCCCAATGAGTGTAAGAACTTGTATAGGAGCATGCCTAAGCGCATTGCAGCTGTTATAGCTGCTAAGGGTAGGTGGACAAATTTCTAACTTTGTTCTAGCTTGTGTGAGCAAAACTAAGTTTTGGATTGAACTTCACTTTACTTTTTTGTTTGTACATGCATACTTGTGTGTAA
Organism: Polytrichum formosum; assembly: GCA_964035585.1. NCBI lineage: Eukaryota > Viridiplantae > Streptophyta > Polytrichopsida > Polytrichales > Polytrichaceae > Polytrichum > Polytrichum formosum. Next base: position 72,050,926 of record OZ037935.1, on the reverse strand, counting down.
TAGGCCTCAATTCCCATGGAAGTATGACTGATTGCAATGGTAATCCTATGCAATTTATGATTTCATTTTTGGTGCATCCAATTTCCTTACATTGTTTGTTGAATTTCAATATGTTGTGTTTGTACTCAGTTTTGGCAATCACTGTACCGGTTCTCACCGTTCATTGACCATTGGAAAATCACCGAGTGGTTTAGCGGACGCTATGGAACATACCCCAATTCCATAAAGCAGCACCGGACGATCGTAACATGTAACCGGTTGGACTTGGGGAAAACACTAGGGTTTTGAACGATTTATGCCCCGAAAAGCTTCCCGGACACTGGCCCATTGGACTTCTTCTTACAACAGGTTAGGTCAAACGAAGCTAGCTCTGGGCTCTTTAATGACCTTGCACACAAGGCCAGGCATGCAAGCTGCCCCGGCGCGGGGAAAGAAGCAAGCGCTTTGCTTTATAAGTTAGTGGCCTAGCTAGTGTACTTCCCACACGCAGGAGTTTATCCCCGCCTCCCCTTTCGCCACTCGAGAGGTGTCAGGCCGGGCATCACCATCATTACACAATTTTCAATGCCGGGCATATTAATATTGTTGGCCGATCCATCCCCACCATCACAAACCAAGTGGCCGGCCGGCCTCATGGTGTGGGGAGTAGCCGGTATGTATTAATAAGCCGCAAGGTGAGGTGGATATATGTATGTATGTCTCACCCTCCACGGAAAAACCAAACTGGTTAAAAATAGCATACGTCCAAAAGGGCGTCAAGAATGTAGTAAAACAATAAAACTCGATTTCTAACAAAGGAAAAAGTAAACTGGCTAAACATAGCCACGCGTCCAAAAGGGCGTCAAGAATGCAACAACCAATAAAACACGATTTTTAGCAAAGTCAACCCAGTTTCTATTTTTAACCAGTTTGGTTTTTCCGTGGAGGGTGAGATGTATGTTATTAGGGGGCCACTTCACACACGAGCCGAAGAGCCGTGACCATGAAATTGTGAGAGCCTAAAAGAAAGTGTCCAAAGGCCGTCCCAAGACACCTCCAAAATCATGTAGTGTGGTCACGGATCCTCGAGTGTAGTGTGAAGTCGTATGTGACCGGGCCCTCAACCGAATGCTATTTCAATGAGTTTCTATTCATGCGGGGTCCTCACACGTGATAGAATAGAATAAACCAACAGTTGTGAGCGTTCGGAGTGCCATGGTCTCCCGGTTTTGTGTTAGGCCTACCTCCAAGAGGTGGATTTTGAAAATAGTCCAAGTGACCATGAAACACGGTCCATTCGATGCCATGTAGGAATCCGTGTAGACTTTACATCTATCTTGCATTCACGTACTCCGTTGGTCCCTCGAGCGTAGTGTGACGCGAACTTGGACCGGCTCCGCCTTTTCCACCAATGAGAGTGCTTGAAGTGTAATGGTCACGGGCTCTCAGTCTCGTGTGTGGAGTGGGCCTTAGTGCTCAAATGACCACTTTGAGCGCTGAGCCACTAGATACTATTAGTATGTTGAGGGTTTTCTTGAGGAGTATGTTGTATTGGAATTCTGCATGCAAATGTTATAAGGGTTAAAAGTGTTATTGGTAGATGATCCAAAATCAACATGGAAATATGTTGTCAAATTAATGAACATTCTCAAAATCAAATTGTATTTATAGTGTAAGTTTTCAAGGTGTTGGTTTTAACACATGTCCTTTAATTATAAAGTATGCAACCCTTATTGCAAACATTTCCAACTCCACGTATAATTTTGACCATTGGAACGGATCGAGAATTGTCTCACATGGTTAACAATTGCGATGAATCGGGTGATTGGCAAATTGAGTTTCAAGATTGGAGTTGAGATGTAAAAGTTATAAGTGAGTATTTATTTTCACTTCAAATAATCATATAGACCCACCCAGTTCTAATGTTATATACCGAATCTAGAATGGTGTCCACATTTTGAGTATAGTCCAATCTCATTATAGTGTGTGTCTTCTTGGTGTCCACTCGTGACTACAAGTCTTGTCATATAGCACTCAAATGTTTAGGTGTCACTACCGACACATGAGTCCTAAGAAATCGTCCTCCATGGTAAGGAAGATATATGAATCTATCATTGTGGTAGATTTTCTAGTGACATAGGGCATTTTCTCAATTACGCAAGTCAATTGCCCATGACTAATATGCTTGTAGTGTGTTCCATGAAGGGTTTGTTTACATGAAAGCCATTAGACCCTGGCTCTTGAGAATCCTTGAATTCTCATTGGTTGAAAGTGTCATGGGCCCTTGCTATATGAGGACAATTTTGGACTACAACCCCTAACATTTTCACTATAAAAATATACATGGAGTCCCACATGGCAAGTATGGACGATGTTGGCCAACATATATAGTAGGGGAACTTTTTGGGACAACTCTTGAAGGTAGGCCCTGCGGAATGTGCAGTGGGGATTTGGATTTATCCCAAGCGCTTGTGGCCTCCAAAAGACTTTGGATTACATTCCATGGTTTTTTTTAATGAACGAGGAGAACCGACTACTAGTTGCAAATGAACCAGTTGAGTTTGCAAAATAACCGGTCGAAGTTCAAGACTTCATGAAAATTACAGATCATCGTAGAGAAATCTATGAAATTCACCTCAAATCGATATAGAAAAAACAAAAGATCACAACATGTAATCGATCGGACTTGGAAACACTAAGATGTTGACCGATTATGCCCAAAAATCTCCCCGGACAGTGGACTTTTTTGTGCTCTCATCCAAAAAACGGAGTACCATATGGTCATTTAAGAACCATGGCCTAATGCCTTTAGTGTAAACATGCCCTAAGAAGAGGGGCTCCGTTAGAGCCCAAGCACCTTACTACGAGAACCCTACTTAGACGTGAAACCTCTGCAACAAACATCTCTATGAGGATTTTTCTTACAGCTCACACCCCATCAAAGGATTTGAGCGAACCAGCCTATACACTCATTCCTTGTTGGATGCCTAAACCCTTGCCTCCAAGGAACCAGTGTACGGGTTGTTTCGCCCCAGCCCCAATAAGAGGCACTCAATTTTACCAAGTCCGGGAAGCCCAACATTGCCACTTTTTCCCCTGCTTTTTGTTCAATAGATTATCGAATGCACTGTAGATGGCAGCACTTTTAATGGGGGCACTAGAAGTGGAAAGGAGGGGGGGATCTCGTATTGAGCATGAATCACAGGAGGGAACTTGGAAGTCACTGGAAGAAGTGATATTAGGTTCTTTGAATTTGCATTCTCAATAGCTTCCATTTGATACCTCACCCACAACTTGAAACGAAGAAAAAAAAAATGAGAACACAATGAGTGGTTGTGAGAAGAGTTGCACAGTCTTTTCTTGTGTGATGGTGTACAATGTGGGCCATACTAAAGTGCTTCCGAGGGTGAGTCACACTATATATTTGTCCATACTCTTTACGACAATCAGTACACACTGTTTATGGTATTTAGTGTCACATGCGTAACAATGTCACTTACCCTACTATGAGGTCTTTGTTAGGTTACATTGATCGCCAACAACTTGACTACTGGTATAACCTCATGACACCTGGCATTGCAATGTTTATGGTATTTAGTGTTGCTTACTATTTGGAAGTACCCGATGCTATAAATGTTCATTGAGAATGCAATACTTTACCGAGCAAATCCACCTATGTTCTATAATGTCCAAAAAACCCATTCAAGTTTTGTTAGTAAAAACTAAACTCATGAGTAAGAAGTTGTTGCATATCGTAATTTCAAATAGTAAGCGACACAGAATACCATAAACGGTGCAGCATGCTTACTAATATCTTGCCTTTAGTATGCTCAATAATAGTATGTGGTCTATGCCTAGGTTACACAATGGTCAACAAGTTGATCATAAGTGTAAACACATGACACTTGGTATTAGTGTGCTCAATAGTGTCCTCCTCCTGGATACTAAAACGTCAAACTATCATCTCAAGCACTCAAATGTGTTGCGCTAAATATCTTACCATACATAGTTATGCACTTCAAAAAGCTATCTATATTGGCGAATAGTATCATGTTGACACCTACATTTGATTCATACATGATTTGGTGTGGCTCCAAAAATAATGCCCCAAAAAAACATGTTTTTAGAAGAGATTGAACTACGTGCTCAAAATATGGTATTCCTTCTAAACTGAATACCTTTGTTTCCGCAATGAGCCTGTCTCTTTGCATTTTGATATAGTGATCGTTTTTTTGTACTCTGGGTTCGTTTACACTCGCTTTGGAATTTGGTTATGGTTAGTTTTTTTTTATACTTTGGTGAAGTTGACACCCTTTGCCATGACCTTTCGGGGGCGAGGCAGGGCAACATAATTGGAGAGACCTATATGAGCATTCAATGAGTGCAAGAAAGTTCACTTTGACCTTGAAGAAGACATTCATATGAGCTCCAAAAATTATGAGGAAAGTGGCTATGGCCTCGTTTTGGATTGGCTATCTATCTCATACTAATTGACTATTTTACACCCTAGGTGAAGTGGACTGTACACTAAATAAGTTATTTAGTGTCGTATGGTATTTTATGTCACTATGGTAACTTTTTTCTAACAACACTTCATAAGAATAAGTCTACAAGTACTATCATGGATGGTTGAAATGTGGATGAAATCCATGTCATTTATCGAAACAAAGTCGGGCAACTTGTACATCCTAAGAATTCCGTAATGAAACATCGTCATGGACGATTGAAATCTGGATGAAAAATCAACTTAGTAAGTGACAGTAATTGCACATTGTAATGCTATAATGCCCAAAACGTTTCACAAGGAATGGCAATTCATGTTGGGTTTACATTTAGTGTTGGTGATATTACCGTAGCTCTCTAGCAACTTGGGCACCTTTTTGCTTAATAATTAATTAAAATGAAAAAGTAAGTTAGGCAACCCATAAAATAGCATTTTAAAATTAGGAAGATTTAAAAATAATTTAAAATAAGTTAGAAATTCATCCATGTCATTTCTATAATTCATGGATGTTTTTCCTAATTTCATCTACAATTAACCTAAACACTTCCCTTAACCAACATTCCTTACCCTAAAGTTTGTCTTTTACTTTTTTTGTCAGGATTTTGTTTGGCAACAAATTTTTCTTTGTGTGAGTTATACGGAGCGGTCTCTGTGAGAGACTATGCTGCTATGGTGTTTGTGAGAGATTAAGCTTGAGAAGAGTGACAACAGCAAGGCAACTTTGACAACTACTTTGTTGGATTCCAATGAATGTCACTCGCATTATTACGATTTTAGACACTCTTTGAATGTTCTTTCTTTCTTTTTCTGGACACTCAACGAAATTAATTTCCCGGAAATTTAGACACCTTTAAAATCAATTATTTTCTTCCCAAGCTGCTAGAAAGCTACAGTACACATGCAGCTTACGATTAGTATTGAGCCAAGACAAATAACATTGGTGACACTAAACACGATAATTTTTAGTGTAGTGGGGAAAACGTAACCATTTAAAGGCCCACCCACCTACCTCATTAACTTAGTGCCAGTGAAGGCGGTTTCGAAAGGGGATTCTGCAAGCCACGGAAGATTGCAATGCAAGGCGAGTGATCAGGTGGTGAGGTGAGCAACAGGGCTCGGGGAGAACCGGCGGTTAGTTACAGATGAAATAAGTGGTTGAGTTTGAGCAATAACCGGTTGAAGTTCGAGACTTCAGGAGAATTACCCATCATTTAAGAGGAATCTATAGAATATACCCCAATTTAATAAAGGAAACTTCTGATTACCCAAATCAGATTACTCTATCAGGTCGAACCAGGGCTCGGGGACAACCGGCGGTTAGTTACAGATGAACCGGTTGAGTTCGAGAAATAACCGGTTGAAGTTGGAGACTTCAGGAGGATTACCGATCGTTCTAGAGGAATCTATAGAATATACCCCAATTTAATAAAGGAAACTTCTGATTACCCAAATCAGATTACTCTATCAGGTCGAACCAGGGCTCGGGGACAACCGGCGGTTAGTTACAGATGAACCGGTTCAGTTTGAGAAATAACCGGTTGAAGTTCAAGACTTCAGGAGAATTACCCATCATTTTAGAGGAATCAAGCAAAACCAGAGGATGTCAACATGTAACCGGCCGGATTTAGAATCACTAGGACCTTGACCGACTATGCCCCAAAAACTTCCCGGGCACTGGTGAGGAAGTAGCTGCTACAAAGTAGTAGTGTTGCTGTTGCAGATTCGATGTCTGCAAGGCGACTCCAGGTTATCATCAGCATGGGCCACTTTTAAACTAGACTGCAACATGTGAGACAAGCGTCATGATGGGAGGGGAGGCTCGTGTATATGTGTTCTTTACTACTTTATACGCTATTCTCCGCAGCTGAAAGCTTTTCACCTTTTTATCCTTCGAGCCTGTCAATGGTCAAACTGCCAGTCTCTCCCGTATCAATCAATGAACGAAAGGGGGGAGAACCGACGGCTACTTACAGATGAACCGGTTAGGTTGGGAAAGATGAACCGGTTGAAAGTATTCAAGGCTGTAGGAGACCTACCCATCATTCTAGAGGATTTTAGAGACTATATCGGAAGATGTCAACATGTAACCAGTTGGACTTGGAAACATTAGGATCTCGACCAACTATGCCCAAAAATCTCCCCGTGCATTAAAGTTATCCTTAAAGTCTCAGGATGTTAGGTGAAAAGTCAAGCTGCAGTCCCGAGTTGAGAGATCTATTCTATATTTACAGGGTTTGTCTTCTTGTGTCAGTAGACTAAAAATAATGACAGGGTCAATCTTTGGGAACCTTGAGTTGGGACCCTCAGGAGCTTTTGACCCTAACTCCCTTGTTTCTAGAGGCACCCTAACCCGTTCTGCTTTCCACTTGCATCCTCATTTCCTTCTTGAGCCAAATGTAGGCAGGCAGCCACGCTGGCAGGCTGCCGACTCTACCAGGTAGCCGCGCTGGCAGGCTGCACTGGGCTAATTAAAGCTCTGGCAAAATGGGGTAGGCAAGCTCCTTAAGTTTACGTTAATCCACCTAAACTCAAGGTACAGGTCTAAAGTCAGGTCTCCCAAGGCTGAGATTTTAAGGATAACTTTATTGACTAGGTTGTGTCTGAGGCCCCAATCACACCAAACTTTCCGTCCGGTTCTAGCCGTGAAATGGTTGGGGATTATGTTGAGAAATAGATGTTGGCCCACCACTTTTCACACTATTACAGCCAGAGATGCCGACAGATGGTGCCAGAAGCGGCCGGTGTGATCAGCCCCTCGGTGTATGTGTATAAATGTGTGTGTGTATGTGTGGTCTGTGCTGGATTCCGCTTGGCATTGTGAACTTTGGATGATAAGGTAGATGGGTCTAGAATGGTTACTTTTTCCGACTAGCCCACTTCTCTTAGGATATGAAGCACGCAATTAGTACAACGTAAAAATCAGCGATTAGCAAATCCAAATCAAGGATGTAGCCAAGTTCCTCATGGATTTTGAGCTCATATGAATATCCTATTTGATAACAAAGTGAATATTCTTGTGTTTATTAAGTGGTCATGTAGGTAGGTCTTAAATGAACAGTTTTAGCTATGTGTCCACTTCTCATAGGATATGAAACGAGGAAATTTGTAGTGTGATTAGAAAATCCAAATCGCAAATGTGCAGCCATTCTCCTCATAGTTATGAAGGTCATATGATTTAATTTGGTCATTGTCAATGTGAAGATTTCTCTTTTATTATTTTGTAATCCCCCCCTCCCCCCACTTGTGAAGTTGGTTATCGAACCTAGAATGGTTAACAAATTTTGAACATGTAGTCTGATCTTTTACAAAGACATGTCTTTTTGGTGCCCATTCTTAGATCCACACCTAACCACACACCACTCAAATATAGGTGTTTGTTTAGGACACCATAATCCCTTGCCCATTCCAAGAAGGTTTGTAAAGGGTCGTCTACTTGTGGATAGGCAACCTTGCATGCATTTTAACATCATCAAAGTAATGTGAGTTAACTTGCGTATCTTCATGGACACTTCTTGAATATTTTTTGTTTTTTGTTTTCATGGAACATATTTAATTACTATACACGTGGTTAAAGAAATATAACATTATTTAGATCCATAACAGTGTTCTATGGGACTGACATTATTCTATGGAATATTCCATCATTCCGCATAATACTATCAGTCCCACATAACACTATTATGGATCTAAATAATGTTATGAACATAGTACTACCACGTAATCAAAACAAAACTTCTCTCAAGTGTTTGGTTAACCCTTAGCTTCCCAAGCCCATGAAAGGGTCATAACATTATTCAGATCCATAACAATGTTTTGTGGGATTGACACTATTCCACATAATATTCCCGGATATTAAAACGAGAGTCGCCCGCAAGATCTCGAAACATGGGAGATGAGTTATAACAAGGGATAAAAAGAAAATGGGCACAAATAACCCTTGGGATTTTTAGAGTATAACAATTGGATGAAGCGATGCACAAGAAAATTTCATTTTAAATCCCCCAAAGAAGACCTTTGACCAATCAAATTCACCAGAAAAAGGATGGGGAGGCTTGTGTGATCCACAAATTCTCATGCCCAAATGTGCGACTCACAATAGGCTAGCCACATTGCATTTGGAGTGTAAACTGTCCCATATTTCTAACCACATATATGCAAAGGATTCCTTGAACATTTGAGAGTGTCCAAATATTAAATTGAATGTTCGATGTATGCACAAATGCCATTTGTCCATGAACATTAAAAAAAACATGGCACTGTTATTGAAATAAACATCGTTGATGTTCATGCAAAGTTTGCATTGAAGTGGCAACTATTGGTTGGAGTCAACACCCTCGCATGAGCTCCCAACACAACAAAAACATGACCACTTCCCACTTTGACATATTTTTACACTTTCTAATCATCTATAAATTGCACAGCTCATGTCTCTATGCATATATATATATATATATATATATCATGTTGGCTTGATGTTTATAATTATTTCGATTATGGATGAATGAGTTAGGTGGGGTTAATGTAGGGAAAAAAATCATCCATCAACCAGAACTTGGTTGCTTGGGAAGTTAGGGATCAAGGAGGTTAAGTAAGAAAACTCATCACTTGATATATCATAATTTGGCTAAGATGAAGGTTATCTCCTAGTTGAGGGTCATGAACTCAAACGGTGTTAGAACAAGAAATTACAACAACTTTCATTGGGAACAAGCTCTCTTCAGTGAAAGAATCAAGATGAAGTCAAATGAAGCATGACTTGGCACCTTCTTTGGGGGATCACTCTTTGAACCATTTGGATTTAGAGAAATAATAAGGTGTTAAATCAAGGTCCATGGCATGAATCTATGGTCAAGTACCTCATTTAAGACGAGCTCATCATGTATGCCAAGAATGTTTGGGCTAGGGTCATTGAGTATGTCAAGATTAGCCCCTTCTTTCCCGAAGCTCTTCTCAAATATTTTGACCAAATGCGAGGTGCCAAAGGGTTTTTTTTGTAGGCGTGACAAGTAAAAAATTACTTGGATTTGGAAGCGTCACTAAGTTCTCCTCTTTCTTTTGCCTTGTTTTACATTAGTGATTTTGATGATGCTAATTTGGTGAGTTCTCCATGGTTGGGGTCTTGTCACTTGGTTCTCTTGATATGGGGTGTGACACGCTCAAAGGGCCCCGCCTCCCTTTGAAATGGACGTCGGCTCTTCATTCATTTTTAGTGTTGACTTGTTGGCATGCCCCGGGCTAAATCACATATGTGTTCAGCTGGGCCCCGCCCCTCTCACGTCTCCTTCATTGTCCGGTCTTCTTGCCCGCACCCATGTGGGAACTCTTCCTCATTGGGAACCAATGTGATAATACCCAGTCAAAAGTACAAACATTCAAGTCGACATCACTTTCATTATTGCCAAGTTAATTGATGGAGTTCCTTCACATGCCAAAGGAGCTTAATGGCTTCAGTGACCAAGTATTGTCACATTGGTTCCCAACGGGGAAGAGTTCCCACGCAGGTGCGGGCAGGAAGACCGGGCAATGAAGGAGGCGTGGGAGGGGCAGGGCCCCGGGGAAGTCACTGTCGAAAATTTAGATAACTATGAGAGAACAAATATAGGGTGACATTTATTCATGGTTGATAAAAATTATATATTTTTTTGATATACCATAGCCTTGAAGAAATGTGAGGTAGCACATTATATATAATATAGGGTCACTTGTAATACCCAAAATTATGTTTATAGTATTTCTAAAATAGCATTATAGTAATTGGTAGGGAATTTTTTGATTTTTAGGTTGAGTTTAGGATAAGAAAATTTTAAGAACTAGATGAAAAATGATCACAAATCCATCTACAAAATGGATGGACTCGTTGGATGAGGGTTATTAAGTGTACTTTTGAGGAACATTTCATTAACGTTTGTATAATTCTCTGGTTGTTCCTCCCACGCAAGACAATAATTCTATCATCGTGCATTGACCCCTAAGCGTTTAAAGAGCTCCGTGGGGCCATATTTGGTGAATCTATGGTGGATTGATGGATTTGTTCTAGGCGAGAGGTTGTGGCATCTTTTGTGATGATCGTTTTCAATTTTCACGTAGGACTCATAAGTAGGCATTTCAAATTGTCTTCACACTTTGCATGATAACATGTGCAATGCTAGTGCAACTATGTTAGTGAACACATTATGGACACTTTAGTGATGTTGGTTTGTTTTGGAATTTGTGGACTTCTTTCAATGTTTGGATGAAACAATTAAGTACGCCATTATCAATGGGTTTAGACATGTAACCAATTATGTAAATAACATGCTTCTTGTATACACAACTTAATTTTTGTTGCGTGATGAATTCCATTTCTAATGCTATAGTACAATGCTATTGTCCACGAAGGAAAATTAAAATAAATATAAATAATGAAGGGTCTAAAATATTATGGAGATTTTAATTTATAATTACACATAGGGTGGTAAGAAATTGAAGAAAGTAGAGTTATTAAAAAGTATAGGGTCCACTAAAATGCAGTAAATGAGCTACATAGCCCCCCAAAAAACATGTGTTGTACGCTCATGTGTCCCCAAAGAATACACTAAGTGACTTCCCCGATGGCAGGGCCCAACCGAATGAAGATGTGATCTAGCCTGGGGTTGTTGGCATTCTATCTCTTGATAATTGTTAAAATAAATTCAAGAAGGAGAAGAAGAAGTCTATATTCTGAAAAGAAAATGAAATGTTATTGCATCGTCTACCTATTTTTGGACCGAAGAGGTGGAACTTTGTCCAACTGGTGAAGAAACAAGACTTGGCAGCGGAAACGTTTTGTACTAACATCGCCTAAATCTTCATATTGATTCCATGACTTTCAATGTCAGCCCAAAGTAACATGGTTTCAGACAATTGCCATTTTTATTAGTGTTCTAAAATGAAAGGATGCAAATGAGCACCTTTCATTGACTTAGAAAGAACGAATGTTGAAGACACAAACCCAATAAAGCCAACGGTCAAGAACATTAAAGAGAATAGAAATGCACCCACTTTGAGGGGGGTTGGGTCTGGTGGGGTTGGCACCTAGCCCATCAGATTCTACTACAATTTATTTGAACAATATCCTCATCTCATTCGGAAATTGAGGGCCCGTTCACACAGGGTCCCAAGTCCCAAGTCCCACTTGTGTTAGCAAGTCCCAACACGGAGGGAAAGTCCCAACTTGTGAGCGTCAAGCAACCACTAAAGTATGGTTAATTATCATTGAAGTTTGATCTTGATTATTTTATGCAAAAATATTTGAGGGGCTTGGGTTGAGAGTTGGGTCTACCTTTTTGCTCTACCCAACTCACACTACACAAGTCCCAAGCCTCATCTCCAAAAGTGTTGCCATGTAGGCATCCATGTCATAGTTGGGACTTAAGACTTGGGACCCCATGTGAAACGGCCTTGAGATGGGGATCTAGCAAATCCAAATCAAGACGGTAGCCACTTTTCCCCATAATTTATGGAACTCGTATGAATATCTTATTCATTATCAAAGTGAATATTCTCACGCTTCTCATGGAGGTCCCTCCCCCCCCCAATTATGTTGGCTATTGAGCCTACAATGGTTATCAATTTCTTTAAGCATGTGTCTTTTTGGTACCATTCTTGGAGCCGCACCCAACCACAAACCACTCAAACATAGGTGTCCTAATTAGAAAAGTAATCAAATAAGGGTTGTATGCCTTAATATAGTCACCCCACCATTCCTGACCTTTTGTGTAAGTGACGTGTCATATGCACAAGAGCAAAAGATTGAGATGACATGAACTTCTACTAGCCATTTTTTAGTGAACAAATGAAATGAACAATGCCCGTGTCAAAACTTGATGGGCATTAGAAAGTGAACCAGTATAGTTACATAACATCACCAAGCAACTACATGAGGTCTCTTTTAAAAATAAAAGAGATTGCGATTAAAAAACTCTAATAATTCACAACTGCTTGTCAAAAAGTTAACAGTGTACATCATGCGTGCTCCCCCATGAATGAGGAATCCCAAAATTGGAGGAGAACTATGCTCATCCAATACATGGTCCCATGGAATGTAGCCAATGAGTTATGTAGCCGAAAAATATTATGTTTTTTCTTAAGTAAGGAACATACATTACAACCAAGACATTGGACCACTAGTGAGAATCGTGCACATAGGTGATTGGGGCCAAAAACACATACAAGGCCCAAATTGTGGGCCAGTTCACATGAGGTCCCAAATCCCAACATGGAGGCAAAGTCCCAACTTTTGAGCCTTAAGAAGGCATTAAAATATGATTTATACTCATTAAAGGCAAATCTTGATTATTTTATGCAAAAAATATTCGGGACTTGTGTTGAGAGTTGGGTCTAGTTTTTGTTCAAACCAGCTCTCAACACATGCCCCAAGTCTCACCTCCAAAAGTTGTTGCCATGTAGGCATCCATGTCATACTTGGGGCTTAGGACTTGGGACCCGTGTGAAGTGGTAAGTACCAACTTCCATGCAATCAGTGGTTGAGATTACATTGATTGACCTCAAGTGACTTGGGACCTATGACTTGGGAGCCTGTGTGAACCGGCCCTAACCCAATTTCAAGAATCAAAATGACCAAGTGATCAAGTAGAGAGCCATGCCACCAAGGCTAACAAGTCAAAGTGACCAATAAGGTAGACATGTGCTATTTGGATACTCTTTTTTTCTACATCCACTTCTCATAGGATATAAAACACACAATTAGTGCAAGATGATTGACAAATTTAAATTGTGCCCATAGTCATTCGCCTCATAGTTTTCGGAGCTCATACCCTCGGATGAGCATAGCATAGGCAACGTAGCATGATCATGAGTATACATCCCAACCAACAACCTCCACACCATAGAAAGGCTTCACGCACTAAAAAACATGCATAGAGTAGAACCAAATGCCGTCCTAATAGCCTTGACCACAACAATAAGTCACACCCACGACACCTACATCCTCAACTAATAGTCTCAACAATATTTATCTAATAAACAACCACATTAGTCATCCATTGTCTCAACACAATCACCTTGATGAATTACTCATATTAGCAATTGCCCACCAAAACAAATGGTCCACTCATAAAATCACAATATAAAAGTCATAACAAATATTGGAATATCAAGATATGAAATAGCCGACCAACTAGCAAATGACAGTACCACTTTAGATAAACCCAACTTCACACCATGCATACACGTTGCGCATACCACACCATACATGCTGAATGGAGTGCCCAACAGAGCACACTATGGAGCACTCTTTAACCTACAATCATATATAAACACATAACACCAAAAACTAGAATCAACAACAACTCAAGCCAAGTTCACATATGTTGATAAATGGGTCTCCAATGACCAAATAAACCATAAGCTCTCTAGCCACTTTTGGAAATCCCCAGGCATCTCTAAAACACAAACACTAATACATGGGCAATCACTAGTATCCCACACAACAAAGTAGACACTTCGCCACACCTACTATCCACATGCTCAAACCAACATATAAAGAGGCCCCAAATGGCCTATCACATCAACATGCCCCACAAAATAGCACAAATATTCCAATCAAATAAATATGCACGATGCTATACTCTATTAACGCATGGAACCAAAATTCCATGTCCCAAGATATGACAGTCCCATAATGGGTACTAAAATGCACATGCACCCTCACATTGTGTACATACATGGTTGGACTAAGATCAAACATCTTATGTGTACATGGTGCCCCTGAAGATAGCCAACCCCCACTAACCCAAACCCACTAGAAACCATACAATTCATAGAGTTCACCTACTACCGTGATATATTTTCAACCACTACCATTAGGGAAAGACTCAACAAATATACGCCACTTATTCAAACACTCAATCCAAGCTTTAGAACACCTCAAATTACCCCCAAATGATATATATATATATATATATATATATATATTAGTACCAAGCAAAAGAAAATTTGCCAAAAAACAAGCCCCCGTGGACCCACCATAAGAGTTTCTCATTCTTAGCTACACGTGTTACTAAATGGAGCCCACCTCTTAAAAAGAAGGAAGTAACCACACCTCGAAGATGTGTGAGACATGACCAAGGCAAATAAATATCCCCCAAAAATGAATTCTTACTTCTTTCAAAATAGTTTTGAATAAAAAAATTGTGATATTTTGTCTTGTGTTAAATCCAACAAGAATGGGAAAAAAAAGTTGGGTTGGCTTTTGTTGCGTGCAGTAAAGTGTGCAATCAATTATAAGGCCCTGCCAATATTCTATTTCCATTTTATTAGTGGCTAAGGGTTTGCCCTTATCATTTTATTAGACCCTAGGGTACTCATTCATCTTAATACAATGACTATGTACTAAAACCATCTTACAATTGAGCATTTAGATTAAATTGAGCAAAAGGCATAGCATGTAACAAAAACAACCACAAGGAATCTATGGCTAAAGCTTTAAAGAGCTTGCGACAATATATTTATATATAATTTAAGCCCTTTTTTCCTATTTTGAAGGAGTTCATTTGGAACAAGTGAATGAATAGAGGATAGAATAAAAATGGAATGTATTGAGGCACGTAATGAGCCAAAAAAATTCTTTTATTCCATATCTTTCTTTCCTCTATCCAAATTATCAAGCATTATATATATGCTTTATGTATGATTTTCACTTGGTAGAGAGTTGGCGCCATTCCTATGATGCGCACCCTTCATTCGTAATACGAAGATAGGGGAAGGAAAAAAAGAAAAAAGAAAAGAAAAAAAGGAAGTTTCTTTCTTTGCAATTCACAAAAGAATGAAGGTTAGTATTGTACTGCATTCTTAGCTCAGTTGGATAGAGCAACAACCTTCTAAGTTGAAGGTCACAAGCTCAAATCATGTACGATGCTTAAAGAAAGTGCATAATGAATGACTCAATAATAAACACCAATGGTACATGCATCTACCAATTAGTGTAAACCCATTAAAGGTTACATACCATACATACACGCATGGATTGACCAATTTATAAATAAATAATTTATTACATATTTTTGGGGAGAGTGGTTGAGTGGTTAAAATGACATACTATAAATTTGTTTAAGGTTTTCTACGTAGGTTCGAATCATGCCTTTCCCATCCTGTATACTCCACATCTGAAAAATAGAGACGAAGCACTTGCTTTTGTGCTTATCCTTTCATGGAATTAAAGTAAGTGGAACTTTCCCATAAACATTCAATGCTTTGGTATTTGAGCCCTCTCCAAACCGTACGAGATAGTCTCCCATCATATGGCTCTCCAATGCAACCTTTATTCAAATTTGCTTTCGTCGTTAGATCATGGGTTGCTTTTTTGGTGATTGGCCCCCAAGGGACTTAAGTACCATAAACCAACTTTCTTTTTCACTACAGCGATAATGAGTAAGTCTAGCAATAGGTGATAAACAACGATTTTTTTTTTCATTGTTCACATGTTCCCATCACGTTGGTGTAAAAAAAACAGTTGATCAATGCTATTTTTTATTTGAAGTATTTAACTGGAACACATATGAACATCTTATTCATTATCAAAGTGAAAACTCCCGAGCACAAAAAGTGGTCATATAATCCCCCCGTCCCCAATCATATTGACTATTGGACCTAGAATGGTTGCCATATTTAAACACGCAATCCAATTTTTTTGAAACAAATGTCCTTTTTTGGTGTCCATTCTTATATCCGCACCTAACCGCACACCACACAACCATAGGTGTCCATATTGTTACTACATTGGAATTAGGTACGTCTACCTTAGTAAGTAACATGGAAGAGAGGATGCCAATACACCTCTATTGTGCAACCCTCTAATTTTGGCAATTATCTTATCAACACGTTTACGAAGAATCTCATTAAACCCCAACTTTTGTCAACTAGGTCATTGAATATAGTATAACAAGCTTCATCAACTAACCGATGGCCCCTCGACGCTTGGAAGAGTTTTTGGCAAGCCAATCTACCATAGTCCCGAAGACAATGCCACATATTGATTTCAAGCTTCGAGATCGGCCATGCCTCATCATTGAAGACCTTGTCATGCCCTGCCAACGGACATGGCTCATAAAAGCAATGCCACGAAGGAGATGCCAAATGTCATTAAGGCCGGTTTACACGAGTCCCAAGTCTTACGTCCCAAGTCACTCGAGGTCAATCCGGGCAATCTTGACCATTGAGAGTATGGAAGTTTGGGACTTACCACTTCACACGTGTCCCGAGTTCTAAGCTTCAAGTATGACATGGGTGCCTACATGGCAACACTTTTTGGAGGCGAGGCTTTGAGATTCGTGTTGAGAATTGGGTCGAGCAAGAAGCTAGACCTAATTCTCAGCACTACCCCCGAGAATATGTTTGCCTAAAATAACCAAGATCCGCCTTTAATGAGTATAAACCATATTTTAATGGTTTCTTGAGGCTCAGGAGTTGGGACTTTGCCTCCATGTTGGGATTTGTTAAGCTTTGTGGGACTTGGTACATCATGTGAACCGGCCCTAACCCTTAAAGAACACCCGGTCTAAATATATGGCCATATACACAATTTTTACGGGCTTCACTGGGTTCACAATTCATGTTTTGTATAAGTATGGTCTGAACATTTATATGATACATTATGTCAAAGAGAAACTAAAATGACACTCATGCTTGACATTGATGATCAAAAGTCAACATGCATATTTGCATCCAAGTGCATCCATGTCGCGCATTTGAATTTAAAATCGTCAATAACATCAAGGCATTCAACTAATTCAAAAAGTGCATGTGAGGGACAAGTTAATTTTAGATGAGACTACTTTTGACCTAATTACCTTAAAATGGAACTACGTAGCCCATATGCATGTTTTGTGTATGGGCTTTGGACCTTTAAGGATTAAGCTTACCAAAGACAAAGGGGGAATTCTCTCCCAAAATCCATTCAAGTTGCTCCTTGGAGTAATCCTTCCAAGGACCTTGTCTTGAAGGTCACAAGACCATCTTTAAATAATAATAATAATAATAAATTTGAAGTCCTCAACTTGTTTTCATAGTTACGCAATACCTAACTTACAGCCATACCACCACTCAAGAATCTATGGGCACAAACCATGTATCATCCTTCCATGGACACTATATTAAAACAATGAGCCACATGCAAATCTCGTAGATTCTAGCTACAATTCTCGTAGATTTTAGATTTTCATACACATTAACAAACTTGGAGGAAGAACTCTTTAGCATGTGAGCGTACCTCTCATCCATTTAACATGAAATAGTATGCAAACCAATTGGTAAATTTTCTAGTTAAATTTGACACCGGAATGATCCTTTAAGACCCCAAATGAGTTCCATCCGAGTCATTTGAGATGAATCGGCCCCTAACCTATAGGAATCCAAGTTCTATGTTAAATGGATGAAAGATACACTCGTATGCAATAATTTTTTCTCTCCAACAAAATTCTCCTGCCAAGTTTTTTTTTAAAATTATCCTATGTGAGTCTCTCCTTAGAACTAACACTTGAGTATATGTGGACAAACCACTTTTCCAAAAATATCAAACGACAACAACAAAAGCAACAACCACAACAACCACAACTTCGAATATTTGTATTCCATGCTCGCCAATCATGAAAATTGTGTGGTTTTGCGATCTAGTGCACGTCATATTGGTAGTTGGAAGTGTCCAAAATTCACGCATAAATTCAAATATACTTAAATCCTAGTTTTAACGATTTCAAGTCCCTATGAAGGTAGATGTCCCTAACTAGGTTACTTATCTAATTGGACACGTATAATTGGATGGTATGTGGTTTGTTGTGACCCCAAGTACAAATATCAAGAAGACATATGTTTTAAGAGATTGAAGTGTGTATATAATAGCTATTCTAGACTCAATAGTCAACGTCATTGGGAGAACCTATATGACCATTTAACGAGTACATGAATTTTCACTTCGATAATGCACAACATATTCATGTGAGCTCCAAAAATAATGAGGAAAGTTGCTACAACCTTGATTTGGATTTGGTAACCATCTCGTACTAATCGCGTGTTTCATGTCCTAGGAGAAGTGGGCTAGTTAGAAAGAGTAACAATTTAAGACCCGCCTACCTTCAATCCGGCATCATATTTGTTTTGAGAAGACATCTCTTGACCACATGTGGCTTCGTTGGCTTTTAAGTTTTTACCCCAATTACAAGTACAAACACGCCTCTTTCTTCGATGAGAGCCTCGTGGTTTCTACATGAAAAATGAAGGCCTTTTTTACACAGGAGTTGGACCATTTCACTCCCTAACAATTTCGCTAATGTCATAGGAATCCATGGGCAGTCAATAGAGTTGTGCATAAAGTTCCTCAAAGAAGGGCAAAACCATGGATTTCATCCTTCTTTGAGGAAACTTTCTATTAAGATCTCGTTAGTTCGTCGTGTATTGGAGCCTATTTTGAAAGTTGGGTGAAATTTTTGGGATGTCTTTTTTTCCTCGCTCAAACTTTGAGAGAACTGTAGGATCTAAAATAGGGTATGCGCATGGGACTTGCTATCCTGCATCTTGGATCGGCCTATGCAAGCTAGCTTGGCCCACCCATCGTGTAAGACAAGTTGGAAAGTCAGTTTTTACTAGCCCAACGCCACTCTTTGTGAATGGTGATTTTAAGGATTATGAAAACTTGGATGACTTTGTATTTATTCTCATAAACTCAAGGTTTGGGACTAAACCCATGTTTTCATATGCTTTACTTTTACGGACAACTCTAATCTTGCTCAATGATTCCGAATGAGCCCAACAATTTAAGGTTGGTTAATATACTAAGGAGAAAAATGAAACATTGGTGTCATTGGACATCTTCCATAACATTAGTAAGCATGGTTCTCTTATTACGTGGGACCGGATATAACGAGAGATTAGTCTGTGGTCAATAGTGGAGATGAATTTGAGCACCCTCTGCAGTTCCAAAATTGTTCATTACAATTTTTTTTAATTTTTTTTACAATCTCTCATTCACCCTAGTCTTTTCCCATCCTTCTTTGTGTTCCTCTCCATCCTTTACTTATATAGAGCATTTTGATTAGCTAAGGCCATGTTAGACTATGCTGAAGTTGTGCACCGGTCAATCAAGAATTTTAGCCCAAAACAAGGTTATTTGAGGCAACTGTTGGCATAGGGGATAAGATAGAAAAAAAATTAAAAATTAAAAATGCCACAAGTTGGAGTTCTCTGGAGGCCAAGTTTCATGTCTGAGGATTTGAGGTTGCCCAAGAAACTTGACCTCCATAGAACTCCTTTAGCAAAGAGTGTTGTCATGTTGACAACCATGTCATTTTTTCATCCATGCTTGACGTTTTCACCGGGGATGTCTTGGCCATAGTGTAATTCTCATCAGGTGAAGAACCCATTTCATAGCCAATCATATTATTCCATTCCCTTAATATTCTTGACAAGTGCACTTCTTCACCATAGTCTAAAATTGGCCCTAAGAATTGTAGGTCGAATGCAACGTTTGCTACATACGAACTCAAAGAAACAATATTTAGCATGTCCAAGAACCAAAGAGATATGAACCCTAATTCATGATCATTATGGCTTTGGGCCAGCCATTGAATGTGGTCCAAAGCGGAAGGATGCAAATTCATTCAAGCACTTCTTAAGTAAATTGTGTGGTTCCACTTTTTTATTTTCTCAAACAACTTTTGAGAGAGAGAGACAAAGAGAGAACAAAATCAATGCATTGGAAATTGATGTGAATAGGATGTATTGTTCATCAACAAGTAGGCAAGGGCATTAGAACTCGTGTTACGTTGAGGGATAATATATGCCTTGCAACATGTGAACTAGAAAGGGTCTAGTGCACTTGGCTAGTCTAGCAATATAGATCTTTGGTTCTTTACAAACTTATTTTTGTTCATCATCATGGAAGTTTGGTATGCAATTGTTATTGTTATTTGAAGATATTTCATTGGCATTTCTTTTTCACAAAGTGATGACTTCTAAATTGGACGGTTGCTTAGTTGAAGAGTGGTGTATGACATTGCAAACACTTGCGGCGACGATGGTTGGAGGGACAACATACCAACTAAGGCAGTTGATGCATGATTAGATACGTTGTATTGGATGCGTTCTAAACTTATCGTTCAAAGGGTGGAAGCAATTCTTCAAAGAAATTTGTTGTGTTCTTTGGGTGTTAGACCATCAATAAGTCAGTTCGTACAACATGAAAGAAAGTGAAACCAAATTACATGTTTGCATGCATCATGAATGGTGCGAGTAGGGACCCGAGAAGTCAAACATCCAAGAAAGTTTGTTCTAACAACATCCTCACAAAAATTGATCATAACTAATTATGAGGAGCTGGGAAGTTGGAATATAAGCCATTAAAACATCCATTCTCCTAGATATGCTCCAAAATAAGTTGAACTTTTTTTTGAATTTATACATTAGATAATCATTTATCCATGTAAGAAAATTAGAAAACTAGAACCCGTGTTGTCCCAACCCATTGCAATCATGGTCTTCCCCCCACCCACCCATGCCCGTGTGCCGGGGGGGGGGGCATTGCCTTGTCACCTCACCTTCTTCTTTTGCGTTTCTGTCCTCCATTTTCAGAATAATTGGGAACAATGGGAACCTAGAGACTTATATTGGAACCAATGTGCAATTTTCCGCATGCTAATAACCATAATTACGTGTGGTACATCCAAATGTTCACAATACCTACTATGATTAGCCTTGCTTGCACGAGTAATTCGAAGATGAGATTCCAAGACATCATACAACCAAAACCCTCGTTAAAAAAGTCTTTTCTAAATTAATGTCCTTGTTGCAATCATGTCATTGCAATGACAAGTAAGTGAGGGCTAACTTGCACTTTGCACCACCTGCGTTAGAAATGATTCATCTCACTTGAAATTACGGGAAATGTTTTTATACGGAGACTCAACTTCAAGCATCATTTACAATCATCCATTTTTCAATGTTTTTCCATCAAGAGACCCAATTGTTTGGAAGGAATCCATGTGGTACCCGCACATACATATGTGCATGCACGACACATGGAATATTCATACATACATGCACTCTAGCTATGGAACTTGATATTGTCATGTTTTCGAGAACTCGACCCATCTAGTAACTTTTGGTTGTACTTGGAGTGCGCATATCCATTGGAAAGCGGAAACGGAAACATTGATGTTACCTTCGTACCACCTTTTCCAAATTTGTGTGCTTTTGGGACGTTCATAGTTGAGGTCTATAAGGAAGACGTGTGTTATCCGAATTTTTATTTTAATCTTTGCACCCACTTCTCGTAAGATATGAATCACTCAACTAGTGTGAGATGATTAATAAATCTAAATCGTGTCCATAGCCATTTGCCTCATCAATTTTAGATATCGTATAAGTATTTTTTCAATATCAACATGAAGATTCTTGTGCTCATTTAAGTGGTCGGGTAGGTCCCTCCAATCATGTTGACTATTGAACTAAGAATAGTTAGCATGTTTTGAGCATGTAGTCTAATGGGTCTGAATTCTATTAAACACATGTCTTTTTGGTGTCCCTTTTTAAATTCACACCTAACCACATATTTACCACTCCAATATAGGCGTTTATATGATTGTTATGTTTGATTTAGCCACATCTACCTTCAATTTATTTTTAGTGTTCCTCTATCAAGAGACCGTGTTGTTTGCCAGACCTTCATATGATACCCACGTATACATGTAGAGCATATTGCACAAACATGAAATATTCATACGTAAAAGCGTGATCACTAGTTATTGATCTTACTTTTATATAATGTACTTCCTTTAAGCATGCAACTCATCCAGTAGCCTGCGTTTGTTCTTTGGGTGTGTTTCAGTTCAGACGTGGAAACGGAATGTTGATGTCATTTTGGTAGCATTCTCGTAAAGTAGGTAGTGTATTTTTAGGAGGTTCATAATTTTTCGCTTTATGAATCCATCTTGCATGCATGCATGATGGGAAGGATGGAAAGTTTGGTTCACGATTGCTAAGGTACGTGTATCCAAAACCAACATGAACCTAGAATTGGGATTGAGCTCGATATTGAACATATGAGCGACATAAATGTTTTCTCATTTGTTTGATGAAGATGACTTCATTGAAGCATGGGTCTCCCATGCATTGTACCTTCATACTTTAGCCTTGTTTTTTGGATGTCTCGGGACAATCAATCCATATTTTTATGCTTGGGAGATGCCAAATAAGTCTTCAATGGAACATAGTTTCCATGAGGAAGAGAGTGTACCCTCAATCCATGGTGAACCACACATTCAAACACATCCATCTCAATCATAATACGTCATACAGTTACAAAGTTCTCCAATAGTGTGCATAATCTCTTCCATGTGAGGAAACCGATGCCTTAATCCATAAAGGACATTAGGGCTTGTTATGGTACAACAAATATATACACCATTCCTACGATGTGCCAATATTGATTATAAGTTTCCAACTACATGTACATAGTACAAAATGTTGCAGAGGAAGTGAATAAGGTAGCCGACCAATTCCCGACCACCACCCCATTTTTGTAGCTTAGGCCAACCTACTTCCATGCAACATGATATCAAGCTTTGATTAGTGTTGACATGTCTTGGTCAAAATCCAACTTAACCAAATGTCAGTGGCTAAGCTGACAACTAGGTCTAAATTACAACCATATTTAGGTGCCACAATTATCAATTACGGGAATCAAGTGTTCTCGGTTTTCTAACTGATTGGCTATCAGAAAGAGGATAACCTAAATCGTGCCTAAATCACGATTTAGGTTGAAGAGAACATCCACTTAAAAAATTCATAGTAATTTGGTTATTACAAAAACGTTTTGGAAAATCATGGAGTGCTTATTTTTCCTCCCAGGGGTGGAAACCTAAATGACGTGCATGGGTCACTATGAATTTAAACCCTCTATATACAAGAAGGTTATAGAGAGAAAAAAATGTATACATACTAAAGGTAGGCTAGAGAATGGAAATGCCTCCACTACATGTACAAAATATAACTCATGACTGAGATATTCCTTCATTGCATATAATACCACTTTCAATTTCTAATAATAAAAAGTCATTGAACTATTGAAGAGCTCATTGGATCATTGTGTCTTCGAGCGTGTTCTGAAGATTGGGTGGAGCATTTGAGACCTCCTCTTTCCATTGTGGTGCTTTTGGACACCCCCCTCCGAGGGAGCCTAAAAGTACCGCACAAGCCCTTCGGTGAGGGTGGCCTGCCTTAGCAGGTGCCCAAGCCGAACCCGGATGTTGTGATTTTTTTATGGGTATTTAGATTTGTGGAGGGATTTGTCAATCGCGTCGTTTCCTTTCGGTAGGTTGTGCCTAGATTAATAAGTGCTTAAGTGAATTATCTATTTTTTTCTAACCTAATACCTAATCTATCCTAGTCTACGCGCAGACGCACCAGCCTTGGAATCAAGGCAACCTAACCCTAATGAATAAAATAACCTTACATTTTATCTTGGCCACCTCTAATTCCTTACTTGTTATGAATCAAATTCTCTAAACGGGGGGACATTGATTAAATCCCACCTCTCAATCTTCTTTCTTAGTTTAAGGTTGATTACACAAAGTCTATATTACTAAATTCATAAATTATGGCATCACCACCTACCTGTTTGGTGCACGCCTTAACTCGAACCCTTCAAGGCCCTGTGCGGGTCTCTTGAAGGTTGATTGATACCCTAACCCTCCGATCTTTGCCGCCGGAGGGGTTGGGATCAATCCTCCGAGTTAAGTTCCCGGTTGGTTTTTGCCCACGGGGGTTGTACAAATTATGTTGATTATTAATTAGTTTGAAACGGTTTGACCACGAAAACTCAACTTGATGGGACCGGGGAATAGGGCAACCTGTGTGTTCAACCTGTTGCACAATCTTCAAGGGTTGGGGCCATCACCTCCGACCCTTGGGGCCAACAACATGATAATGGATTCGTGGGCCATTAACCCCACCTTTCCATCAACAACATTCAGAGTGGTCGTGTCGGTGATTAACCCGACTTCACCACATACGGAACTTGCTAATAAATGAAGCTACTACCACAAAACATACCAAGGGGCCCCAAAAACAATGGAGTTGGGTATCCCCTTGGCGGTCAAGTGGTCAAACCACTTGACCTTACGAGATAGGTGAGTGGGTTAGAAATGCGTACCTTCGCCGCGCTCCCTCCAACCCTAAATGGAAAGCTAAGGTTAGTTAATTTACCTCAATTCTCCTCGGTTGATTTGGGCTCGATGTAGGCCGAGCCGCTACTTCTTTCCTTGCTCCACTTCGAGCGTCGACCTTGCCTCCTTTGTAACTAGTTTGATAGGAAGCGTACCCTAGTTAACAATAAAAATATAAAGTGTTTTTTAGGCCTAAGCATAATATATCTACTTAGTGCACTTAATTATATTTCCAACGATCTAAAAATCACCTTAATCGGATAAGAAATGCAAAAGTTATGAGGGTTGGAAGTGCGAGGTCAATTCAACCGATCCTTCCAACCCACCTATCTAACTTCTAACTTCGAAAATTCATAGTGAATTCATTACGACTTGGATTTAGGCTTTCCTTATACCATTGGAAAGCTATTAAAAAGTTCTAACTAGAAAAATTATGACATCAGTAGGTTAGGCCAATACAAATTCAGCAGACCCTCTGTAATGCAGCAGTCAACCAAGAATTCTCAAACTATGTATCTCGTCTTCAACAATTTCTATCTAATTCAATTCTTATTCAAATGAAACGTTCTATATAGCCATGGAAAGATATTGGAAAGATCTATGTGATAAAAATATGCAATTAACAAGTTATGTCAATGTGAATTCAGCAGACCCTCTGTAATGCAGCAGTCAACCAAGAACTCTCAAACTATGTATCCCGTCTTCAAAAATTCATATCTAATTCAAATCATGCTCAAATCAAACATTCTATATGACCATGAAAAGATATTGAAAAGATCTATGTGAAAAAAATCTGCAATTAACAAGTTAAGCCAAAATGAATTCAGTAGACCCTCTGTAATGCAACAGTCAACCAAGAACTCTCAAACTATGTATCCCATCGTCACAAATTCATATCTAATTCAAATCATGCTCAAATCAAACGTTCTAAGCAATTCTGGAAAGCTTAACAAAAGTTCTACTTGAAGAAAATATAGTTTTTTAGAATTAACAATCTGATTGGGCTGGCAGGTCTGATCTAGCAGCCGCTACCCACAGGACCACCCGGTTTTTTGCTGCATCTTTGAAAATCCATAACTAATTGTCATCTTGGCCAAATCACAAATGGGAAATGGCTATAGATAGCTATAGAAAATCTCTCTAAGAGAAAAATGATAAGTATTTTGTTCTAGCTTCTGAACTAAGCCTTCAGGGCATTGGCAGCTGAGGTCTACAATGCCTTCACTCAAAATTCTACAATCCAACCTACCTCTACAAAATAAAGGAAGAATTTTGTTGGTGTGTTAATAAACACACATTCTCACTAGGAAAGAGAGTAGAGGAGTTTGTCAAGCCTTTCTTTTAGGCCATTGAGAATGTATGCTAAAGGATTTTTTCCTAACTATCTTGAAGTAGGGCTTCGCCCGCTAATCAAATTGAGAGGGAGTTTTGTCTAACTATCTTAAACTAGAGCTTCGCCCAAATTCTAAAGGAAAGAGGGAGTTTTTGCCTAACTATCTTGACGTAGAGCTTCGCCCACTAATCGGGAAATAGAGGGAGAGGGTTTTCAAGGTGGAAGGAGGGGGTTTTTAAACCCTTTCACAAAAGGGTTGGACCCCTCCGCCACCGGTTCCATTTTTCCGGACCCCCTCCCGAAATTTTGGCTCGGGGGTCTTCCCGGTCGAGGTTGCCACCCCGTCGCCGAGGTGGCTCCGACGGGAATCTTCCACATCCGTTCTAATTTTTGGTAGCAAGTTGGCAAGGGGGCAAGTTGCCCCCTAGCTATTTTCCTTCAAAGTCTTCGCGCTAATTTTTCCTCACGCCGAGCTCCTCCACTTGTCTTGCGTGACTCACACTAAGTACTAAACTAACCCTTGCCTAGCTAGCTCTACTAATTTAGTCCTCTTAGCTAGTTGCTTTCACTAACTACGTTTTTTCCCCGCTAACTAGGTCTTGCCTAGATAGCTACTTTTCCTAACTTAGGTAATTTCTATCTCTAGTTAGTTTTCATTTTTACTAACTCTACCTAAAACTAGATTTTTTCCTTCACGGGTGAAGGTCCGAAGTCTTCGGTAATTTCCTTCCCCTTTTTGAACTAAACACTAAATGAACTACTTTTTCACTTAATTCGCTATCAATCATAACTTTTAATACTAAAAACCTAACTAAAGTGATCCCACGGAGTGGTGGACCACTTTGGTGGTTCACATCCTTCTCTCAAAATTTGAGAGAATTTTGGGATCTAAAATAGGGTATGCACATGGGATTGTTGTCCTAATCCCAGACCAACCTATGCAAGGCTAGCTTGACCCACCCCTCCTAGTAGGACAAGCTACAAAGCTAGGTTTTAATGGTCCAACACCACTCTTTGTAAATGCATAACATGATTCAGTTGCTATTAACCATTCCATTATGATAATATTTAGTGTCAGTGTTGCACCCAAGTTTATCAAACTAAATCTATTAGTAAGAAAATAGCCACGGTATAGTACATGAATATTATTTGATAGATGGCCGACCCTACCCACCCTCCATACATTATTCAATTGGATAATGTTATGTGAGAATTCAAACATTAAGAAAATTTGGACGACTTTGAGTTGATTCTCATAAACTCAGGGTTGGGGACTAAACCCATGGTCTCATTTGCTCTGCTTTAAGGATAACTCTATTATCCATCACATTTTAATAGCACATATCTCTTTGAGATATATGGGTCTTAAACAAACACATTGTAGCCATTTGGGGAGCCATCTCTCGTCTCAAGTTCAAGCCGTTTGGATGCTATAAGTAATGGTGTGAGCCTTGGATTGTAAAGGACACATATGGATTACTATCCATGTGACACAATTAACTCCAACAAGAATGTTTTGTAATGGTACTCAAGAGAAATTTCGTGTGTACTCTAATGTGCATAGTAATAGATAGATGGGTAAGATGATAGTTAGATAGGCTTCCTATGGAAGTAAGCATAAATGAAGGGTCATTTTGCGTGCGGGTTACAATCAATGATTCAATGTTGGTATCGCATACATGTGAATGCATGGTATCGATAATCAACATCAATAGTGGAATCTAAGAACCCACCCACGGGTATCAAGATTGTAATACTAGTCACATATTGATATTTGGTGGGTATGTCAAGGTGAGTTAATCTTTTTATACCCAAGTTATTATTTGGGTCGATACCATTCTGAACCATAGGAACAATATGACAATTTTGCCCATTTATGAAGGTCCTTGCTTGATATATGGACCCAAATGGTATTGAAAACAAAAACACCATCAAATACCCATACCTTACTTGTATAACAAATCATGAAGTTCTCATTATAGAGACCCGAATGGTATTTTTATCTATCTAAAAAAAGAGATACCAAACCAACATTGGTTATTGCCACCTATTAGTGGAGCACGGTAACATATTAGCTTGACACATGTTATACATGACTATGGCATTTGTGTATATGTCCATACATGTAAGGTAGATGTGCCTAATTCGGAGTGCAAGCTTAAATTGTCATCTATTTCTAGGGCCAAAATGAACAACTAACACTCTCTAAAAGACATATAATTGAAATTTTTATAGCCCAAAAGTGATTCTTGTATATTATTTGACTCTGGAAATGATCTTAAAACCTCCAAATTAGTTGGATAATTCTTGAAGTCAAATTATCTCCAAATAATCATTTCTAGGCTATAAAAGAGCTTGTTGCGTTCAAAATATTGTTGCACCCCTAGTGCCAAGAATCTTGGGAATTTCATGAGAATCATACCCCACTTATGTTGGGTCACCCTTGCAAAATAAACAATACTCATCTTGAGTATTGTTCATTTTCAGAATGGCAGCCTGATAGGTGGGGTGGACCTGGGGAATGGTAACCAAATACATGATACCTTTTTTTATTCAAACATATTCATGCATGCATGCTAGCCGTGTGGCCCTGACACAAGATATGCATGTCGCATCAAGTAAGGATTGTAGATCTGATGACATGTATAGAATCCTTATAGAATCTTAGGCGATGGGATTTGAGGTGAGCTTACAATCCTACACCCAAGGTTTCCCAATTAGGAAAGGGTGCCCAACCTCGGTGTTGTGTAGTGTTATGTTTTCACCTTGCTAAAGGATGAGTGCACATAGACACCACAAATTATTAGCCCTCCATAAGGCCAACATACCATAGAGAAAGTTTGATTGTACTATACATAAATACCTACTTGTGCCGCCATGTTTGTTAATTTAATATTGTGTTACCAACATTAAGTAACAATAACCTAGACTATTGACAATATTTAGTGCAATTAAGTATAGTAGGTTGCCTACTACTTTGGACGCTTTTCTCACCGGCATTGCTAGGTAAGGGATAGAGGGAATAATTGTTTACGAGCGTACCTCTCATTCATCCAACGTAAAAACCCTAGAATAGTATGCATCCCAGAGGTTACTATTTTTCTATTGGTTCGACATATGAATTAGCTTTAAAGGCCTAGAATTAGCATGCTCAAGGCCATTTGAGATGAATCGGCAACAAGCCTATAGGGTGTCAAGTTTTTATGTTGGATGGATGAGACATGCGTTCATATGTATATAGTAATCCTTAAAACCTTGGAATTGTATGCATCCCAGAGGTTATTATTTCTTATTGGTTTGACATATGAATTAGCTTTAAAGGCTCCGAATTAGTGTGTTCAAGGTCATGTGAGATGAATCGGCAACAAACTATTAGGATGTCAAGTTTTTAATGTTGGATGGATGAGAGGTACGCTCATATGTATATAGTAATCCTAAAAACCCTAGAATAGCATGCATCACAGAGGTCACTATTTCTTATTGGTTTGACATATGAATTAGCTTTGAAGGCTCCGAATTAGTGTGCTCAAGGTCATGTGAGATGAATCGGCAACAAACCTATAGGGTGTCAAGTTTTTTTTAATGTTGGATGGATGAGAGGTACGCTCATATGTATATAGTAATCCCATCGCTCCCTAGGTACGTAAGTAGCGACGTAAATAAAGGTACCTAAACGCGCCCAAGAGGGTTTACTTTAATTAAAAAGAAGGAAGAAACACATAAGTACCCATATTTGCAAAGGACATCTTCCTTCGTCCACATCACCTCGGTACAAAGGCAAATGGCTGTACCCGTGGCTGTAGCGACCAATGAAATCTATCGATTTTCTCGCCCTTTTCATCTTGAAATGGATCAAGGCACAAAGAACGGTCACGCAACTCCATCCACAGCCGACGAATATCCATCCATGGTGGATGAATATTATTTATTTATGCTCCGATTGTACTTCAACGTACCTCGCGTCTCATCCGGCGTGGGGTTCGTGGGGTCTACATGTAGACTCATTTGTTGTGGATGAAAATGGCTCTAGTAAAAACAAGTTCCGTAGATGTCAAGGGTTGATTCGTTCCAATTACACTCCATAGACTAGTTCTCTCCATTTTCACCTTCCTAACGGATGGGTTTACATAGAAACTAGGAATTTGTGGCTCTCTCATCCATTCAATAAAACCATCCTCAAATTGTAATTGGAGTCATAAGGTAACTTTAAATAGTTGGTTTCGCACTTGAATTAGCTTCAAACATCTAAATTGCTTTGGTCGGCGACATTTGAGATTGATCAACATACTTACTGGGGGCATCTTATCAACATGGATGGATGAGAAGTGCACTCATATGCACCAATTTTCTCTCACGATGTTAGGGTGTCTAGTAAAAATTCTTCTCTATGAGTTTATACTTAATGCATTCTAGTTCAATCCTAGTTCTCACTAAATTAATTCAAAATCCCTACTGCTACACTAGATTGTCCTATTAGTGTGAACCGCATTCATTTCCCACCATGAACAAATCTCTTGTTTAAGATTAACGTGGGCCACATTGATTTTTTTGGGTAGGAAATTGATGTGAGTAAAAAAAATTGTTTATTGCTACATGTATCCTTGAACTATGTTGCCATGAAACTATGTCCTTTTGGTGTAAAAAACTCCATGACAACCAAAGGGAAGACCCAAAGTCTTGAACCCACATCATTCCCACCCTAACTAGACAACTAGAGTAGCCCTCATTGGTTTTCTCACATGTGGTAATAGGATAACTTAACCAAATTGTGGGGTCAAACATGTAAGAAAGGTAAATTTCCAAATTATAAGGGGTTCTCAATGTTTTCATTGTCAACTCAAATGGTTGCCATTGAATCCTTGCCCCCAATAAACCCGGTTTGGTTTCCTAACACCTACTGAGGGGAACAGTCGGGAAAAAAAACTCTTCTATAAGTGGGTTGCTAATTCATCCCAAATTAAACTCATTGAACTAATTCATAGTCTTGGGTCCCGATTTAGAGATTACTTCATGAGAAATAGCAATCATAAGCTCTAAGGTACACTATATATTGTATGTAATGCCATGAATTCTATTTGTCTTGCTCAACACTAATCATAAACAACTCGTGTTGTGTCACCAACACTAAATGTAAACCTATAATTATTTGTCATTCCTTGTAAAAACAAATTAGGGCATTATAGATTTACAATGTTGCAATTCTCGATGTCAATGACTAAGTAGTTTTCCATCCAACTTTCAATCATCCATGACAATATTTCATTGCAAAATATGTTAGGAGGTAAGATTTACCAAACTTTGTTTCAAAAATTGCCATGGATCTCATTCAAATCTCAATCTTCCATAACAATTCTTGTAAACCTATTCACAAAAGGTGTCATTAGAAAAGTTACCATAGTGACAAAAAATTACCGTATGACACTAAATATTATTTAGTGTAGTAATCAACTTTTGCACCGTCCCCCCTCCCCAAAGAAAGGGAGAATTATTGTATACAAGCGTACCTCTCCTTCATCCAACATAAAAACTTGGAAATAGTATGCAATCCAATGGTTACTTTGTTTTGATTCATTCGACACCGGAATTAGCTTCAAAGACCCTAAATTCGTCTATTCAAAGTCATTTGAAATAAAATGGCAATGATCCTATAGAGGGTCAAGGTTTTTGCGTTGGATGGATGAGAGGGACGCTTGTATACAATAATTCCCTCTGTTCCTCGGCTTGGGGGTCGTAGCATCTACATAAACTCATCCATCATGGATGAAGGGCGCTCAGTAAAAAGAAAAGTTCCCTCCCAAATTATGAGCCAATTCATTTCAATTCAACTTCACTAGACTCATTCGGAATCTCTGACTCTATTTTTGGAGTCGAATCACGTTGAAAAAGGACATTTACAATTCGAGGTTATAATATAATTCACTACATTTTCACCTTCGCAATGGATGAGTTGACGTAATGAATGTTGTGACTTGTAAACATTCCACCCCAATTAACTCAAACAAACTTGGGGTATGGCAAGTTTAGGGTGTACTATGAGAGCTGCTTTGCCGCAACATGAGTGGCTATGGCCGTCCACAATACATGGACATGGGGTTGGTGTACTTTTGTGACCTAAAGAAGGGAATTGCAAGTACTCGTACACGTGTACACCACTTCCTTATTTATAATTTTCTAGGGCAAAGGAAGGAGTATGTACAACCATTTATGGTATTTAGTGTCACTTACTTTTCGATATTACGCAAGGCTAGAACTATTTCCTATCCATCTCATTTTTTAACCGACAAAGGTTGATTTGGTTGTTTGGACATTATAGAACACTAATATCCTTTACTTGGTAGAAACTTGCATTGAGAGTAAAAGGTTATATAACTATTTCCTAGATACATCTCATTTCCTAACCAACAAAGGTTGATTTGGTTGTTTGGACATTATAGAACACTAACATCCTTTATTTGGTAGAAACTTGCATTAAGAGTAAAAGGTTATACAACTATTTCCTAGACATCTCATTTTCTAACCAACAAAGGTCGATTTGGTTGTTTGGACATTATAGAACACTAACATCCTTTACTTGGTGCAAACTTGCATTGAGAATAAAAAGTTATAGCATTGCGTAAGTCCAAATGGGAAGTGACACTAAATATCATAAGCGGTGTACTCCACTCTATGTTCTTTACCATCTTATTTTTACCCCCCCCCCTCCTTGGGAATTACAACGGCTTGAATGAAGAGGAACTTTAGATGCACATCACGTGGTTTTCATGGCAACGGCGCCTATTCTACGTTACAACAACAGTGACTAGAGTCAGCTTTCCACTGCAAAGGAGGCCGATTTGAATCGCTAGTTGAATTTTGCGGTACGGGATCACCGCCACGGTAACTCAAAGTAAGATATACAGTGCTCAAGAATTGAAAGAGTATGGTAAATAATCTTTTGGTTTACATTAGGGTTGGGTTCAAGAGACTTTGGGCCCAAAACACCCCTTTATTAGATTGTAGTTTTGGACTAAAGTTTTTCACATGTTGTAGTAAACCCATTCACGAGACATTCATAATGAGACTAACGGGTTGACGGCCACATGCACATGAAAACATTGAGCAAATGGATTCTCCCATGTGTGGATAGTCTATTGAACATGGAAGCGTTTCGCCAAGAAACTCTTGGGTGGTCCCATCCAAAGCTTCAATTTAATGGTCCGAGATGACCCTAAACTACTGGATGATGGTGGAGAGATGCCCAAATCTCAAGGAAGAGGTTGGCGGTTTGATTCCCGGCTGTGAAATCTCCTCTCTGCTTCACAGAAACTCGCTAGGTGGTCAGCTGCCTCCTATGCTTTGGCGCTGGCTTGTTGGCCTTCTGTCTCAAAAGAAAAAGAAAAAGAAAGCTTCAATTTAATTACCGGAATGGTTGGCACATGGAAATCTATCTTTATCCCGGATTCCATATCATTTTTGTAATTAAATTGTTTTGAGATCGCAATAGTGCTATGATGGGTGACCATCTCAGTACTTCAATTTCGATACATCATATTACGGTGAAACCGTCTTATACTAATTGCGTGTTTCATATCCTAGGAGAAGTGGACTAGTTCAAAAAATTTAACCATATAAGACCCATCCACTTCTTGATTTGAGGAGAGAGAGAGAGAACGTTGATGACTTTCTCCAACATGAAAAGACCCGTTCACCAACGTGGTTTAGGGACAATCTCGGAGATGCTCTTTTCTTCTTTTTGGATGGCAACGGGCCTTTTAAGGATCTTTTTTGGTTCCTATTTTTGGGGGGTCTGAATCTTTTAGGAAACTTTTCACTTTAAAAAAAAATAAAAACAAAAACCACCAACGGGAGCCCGAAGTGTGAGATAAACTAGGTAAAAGCGTGCAGCTAACTTCTACCAATCCAAGCGGTCAGCCGGAGTGAGGTGAATGATGTGCATGTTGCATCATTGGTTATAATGGACCTGCTCTTTCACTTACGCCACACCGGGCGAGGGTAAAGTGCCATGTGCACACACTTGGACATAGGAGTAAGTTATTCCAAGGCGATCTTGTTCTATGGGGCCGGCCACAAATCCCAACAAGTTATTTGAGAATAGTGTTATGGGATGTTGGGAGTTCAGTCTGAATATGAGTCTCCTCGTATCGTTGATCATATATCAAAAGAGAACAGAGATAAAGAGAGGGTTATGGGTAATGGTATGGAGCACAATGGTCCCTAATACCTAATCCAAACAAATCATCCAACATTTACTTGGATTAGCAAGTATGTTATGAGCACAATGACATAAGATCGTATGAATCATAGCATATGTAATTTCTATATAATGTTCAAAGCCACAAATCTCATTTGACCCCACCTAACAGAAAGAAGGAATTATTGTATACGAGCGTACATCTCATTCATCCAACATAAAAGCCTTGATTTTGAATGCAAATGGAGGTTAGTTGAATTCACACTATAATAAGCTTTAAAGCTATGATTAGGGAGAACCAGCAGTTAGTTATAGATGAACCGGTTGAGTTTGAGAAATAATCGTTGAAGTTCAAGACTGCAAGAAAATATATTGATCATTTTAGAGGAATCTATAGAACATACCCAATTTAATAAAGGAAAATTGAAGGATGTCAACACGTAAAACACCATTTTAATTAAAATGAGACAATTTGGCCATTTTGAGACAAAAAATTAAGGTGAAATTCGAGGCACCTTAAAGGAAATTTAAGGCGAAATCCAAGGGGAATTTTGTTCCCATAAGCCAAGTTCCAATGGGGTACATAGTGGGCACATGATAAAGTACCAAAAGTTCCCTACAAGTGTTCCCCCACCACGTTCACATCCTCCGCAATTATTCACCTTAATGTACGCTATTAAGGTGATTGGCAAAATGAGACTTTGAAAAGTCTCATTTTAATTAAAATGGTGTTGTAACCAATTGAACTTGCAAACACTAGGATCTCAACCGATTATGACCAAAATCTCCTCGATCACTGCTTTAGAGACCCGAAATTAGTCTAACCGAGTGTCTCTCTCTCTCTCTCCACATAACATCCACCCCTCCATTCCCTCTCCCCCCTTCCCTAAAAACATAAAAAACTTTGAACAATATTGTTTATTGACATTTTGTCACCTTCAATCAATGAGGTGAAATTTTACCGTTTCAAGCTTCATAGTAGATGGTATACTACGAAAGTTATACGAGGTCAAAGTGATTCATCACCGATTAACCATGCATTCCATCCTAATTGTGTTAACACTTGAACCTGCAATGATCAACTCCTAGCTTCCCAATTGACTTGATCATGGGTCCATGGATGTCGCGTACCTCTCCATAAGGAGTGCCCGAAACACCATGGGCACAAAGGGGACCCCGGAGTGACACCCGGGACTTGTGGCGCCGTTGGTGAGAGGGCCCAAGTGATCCTAGTGTGGGTGAGGACCCTGGGCGTTGGGAACGCCTCCCACCCACAGAGACTAGGAGGCATAAGGGTGAGGCCATAAGCTATGCGTAGCTTATGGCGTGCCGATTCTAGAATGCTCAAGAACACCTCAATCGGAGGTGTGAGCTAGGAGATATGGCAATTTGAGTGGTACAACAGTGGCCTTGGAGTGGCTCCCGGAATTGCGAAGGTTTGAACAAGCATAACTTCATCAATACTTGCCCAAATGGGGCAAGTGAGCAGTCCATCGGTATCTACATGAAACGTAGATGACAATGGAGTGGTTGATTGTTAGAATCAAAGACCATATGAAGAAGTTATAGGGTTCTGAAGCTGCTGGGGCTTCCAGCCCCAACGGCTAAGGGAAAATGTCTACTTGGCCCCAAGTGTTGGGAGAGAGACAAAAGGTTACTTGCCGGTGGGGTAAGAGCCTTGCCTAGAGTCCTAGAGGCTTATATGGGTGAGGCGGTGTGGCCGATTGAACCCACCCGAGGCCGAACGGTACGGCCTCCATGGGCATTGGCCCAATGTGAGGGCATAGTTGCCTAGTATGGTTCGGGTTGTTGTAGTGTTACTCCGGCAACACGATGATCAACATAAGATTGGACTTCCATGGATGGAAGTCCACATCTAGGAATTGGTTACCGACTAAGGGGTGAGTCCCGAAAGCAAAGTAAGAGGTTTGGTTCCCCTCCTATGAACTACAAGGTCCGCGGTATGGAGAGCTAACCATTCGCATGGCGGAATGTGAAGGGTTAGTGCTCGTAATCCTTGCTAGAGTTGGAAAAATAACCAAGATAGTTAAGGGGAGCTAGCAAGGGTTGCGACAATGGATGATTTCTACCCATCATTAGCCCCAAGACTTCATCCGTTTTGGAACATTTAAAGGTTAATTGGTATGCTAGATGGGTTTGTAGTGAACCTAAACACGTGGATTTCGTGATGAGCTGCACTAGTATCTAATTTAAAAAAATGAAATTCCAAGTGGTGAAATTTGTGCAATGTTTTCCAGAGATGGAGTAGAGGAAATGACGAGGATTGCAAGTTGTTTCATAATTTTATTCCATGTAAATATTTAGTTACATTTTCTCAAAGACGCAAGTAAGTCAAAGCCCCTACTTGTATAGTAGAGTCTCCCTAGTTTGAGCATCAAAATATCATACTCTACATGCGAATGCACACAACATGGTTAACTCAATGGCGCCCAAAAGTGATCGCAAGTGGTGTGAAACAACACATGTCTGGCCAATCACTGCATCTTTTTTGGGCCACCACTTCTACACTTCATCATTTCGGGTCCACAAAATACTCATTCTACCCCTAGTCTGTTGCACCAATAGTGGTCATTCACTATTTTCGATTTTTCTACCTTATAAAATGTTTGCAAAGGGATGGAAGTTTAAATTGATGTATAGATGCATTCGAAGTAATCAGAGTTTGAGAACACAAAACGTCTTTGCACACCACATTCATAACACTATTAAGCAGAGTGTGTTTGTTCAAACCGAACATTCAGGCACTGGCTGCGGCATCCGTGGTCTTATTCTCGGGCCCCATATGAACAAATGCACAGTGCTTAATGATGTTATGTTGGCAACACATCTGAGATTCGAATTATTTTATTCTTTGGCTCGGCTTCTTATGAAACGTCATAATGTGGCTTCAGATAGTGCAGCATACAAATTTCAACTAAGCATTCATGACGAGAGACCAACTCGATTGGTCAAAGGCCGGTCAACTATGTCTCCAATTAGGGCATAGTTGTGATCAAATACTACATTCAGAAAATCCCGTGCACCGGAATTTGCTGAAAATTGCATATGAGATAGTGTATCCTCTGAATGTAAAAGATGGTATGGTTGCAAATTGGAATCGGCTCTCCAATTTTGCTTTGCACCCAATAGACTCAATTTGAACAAAAACAAAGTCATATTGCTCATGTGACCATAACATTACTCAACAACACGCTGCTGCACCATAGGGCGGGGGAATTTGTGAGCATAATGCCCCTTTTATGTTGGGTCTCTTACAAAACGAAGAGTTTTTAGTCTCAGTATTGTTCAATATGTGCCTTTGACCCAACATTTGCCAGGGATGAAATTTCTTTGTATCTATTGATTGTGTGAGATGTTACCGGTGACCCCACATGGTCCAGCCACATGTTGAACAAATCCATGCCACTACTAACCATGACTAGTGTGTAGAAATCTCCCATTATTTCCACCCATACTTAGCTTCCAACCTCACAAATAACGGTCTCGTTGTGCAATACCCCGTTAGGATGGGAGCGACACAGTGAGGAGCTGATCACACCGGCCAGTTCTGACACCATCCGTCAGCATCTCTGGCTGTAATAGTGTGAAAAGTGGTGGGCCATCATCTATTTCTCAACATAATCCCCAACAATTTCACAGTTGGAATTGGACAGAAATTTTGGTGTGATTAGGGCATGAGGCTCAGTAAGGTTATGACCCCCTTGGAAAGTTTGGAGTTAGTGCTTTCTATACATAATCTAGTCTCATCATAACACATGTATTATATATATACACACACACACACACACACATATAACACTCATTTGTTCTTAATCACAAGGCTTGTCATATCGTGTGCAAGGCCCACATTAAGGTAGAGATATCATAAACCGTGAACTACCCTCTACATGTGTAGTAGACTTCTGTCATAATAGTGAAGTGCCATTTCTAAAACCGATCATTGCGAGGCTAGCAACTTGAATGCGTGTACAATCAGTTTAGCCAAATTTAGTCATGTTTGACTATCATCAATCATAGTTTAATGTACTCATGAGTTAACCGGTTTAGGTGATGTTATGTGTGGAAATGAGCAATATTGTGTTCGGTGTAAGGAGAATCTAGTGAACGAATAGGGGGTTTGACAAACTTTCCACTTTGAAAAATTGTAGAATCTTTTTAACAGGGAATCAAAATATGAAACAACTTGCATTCTTCACGAATCCTTCTCTTCTATCTTGGAAATTATCTCATGATTTTAAGACCATATCTTCAATGCGAATCACCTTATTTTCACGGGTTATGGTATCTCTACCTTATACCTTATGTGAATTCAACGTGCGTCATGTGGATGTATGCCTCATTGAGACCCGTGCTATATCAACCCAAGAACTTTGGTTTTAAATTCTTTGTATTGAAAGTCCTAGCAATATACATAGGCTTTTGAATCTTCCAATTTACCGAATACTGCAGTATGCCCATTTCGCATGTGGCTGAGTCACTCCTATTTTGGATGTACATCCACCGAGTCTTATCCACACAACTAAAAATATATCAATGCGGTCTATCTTGAAAGGGAAAAAAAGTGTGTACTGTATGTAGAAGGAGGATATACTCCTAAAGGATTTATGTTCTTTATTTGTCTTTGTGTTTTTTGCCTTCTTGTCTCCGTGGGATTCTGGCATTTAAAAGGGTACATTACATAAGGTAGAGGGTGCTTAGGGCCGCTTTACACCTAGAGGCCAAGCCAAACCCCCTTGAGGCCGATTGCATGAAATTTCAGTCCTTTTTGGGTTGGAGGCCGGCCTCAACTACACAATATAATAAGATTATAACGGGGGCCAATTTTCCCATCTGTAAAGGCCTTAGGGCCAAGAAGCTAGGCCGATTCAATAAATCTAGCAGAATCCAACGGATCTAGCATAATCTAGCATAGAGCTGTTTAGATTTCCACATAATCCAATGGATCTAGTTCGCTTTAAAAAATCATACTTTATTTAAAAAGGTTTTTTTAGTGAAATATGACATTGGCCCCGAGGCCAAGAATTGGCCCTCCATTTTGGGTGCACCCAATTCAACAAGCTCGGGCCATGTCATAACATACATTTTTTAATTAAAAAATCATACCACCAAATCGGCCCGGCCTCTAGGTGTAAAGGGGTTGGGACCGATTTGAGCCTTTTGGCCAATCACAAGTGAGGATTTCAAGCCTCTTACACAATGAATTGGCCCGGCCTCTAGGTGTAAAGCGGCCCTTAACCCAACACTTTCAAGCTATTGCACATGCATATGGGTTGACATTAAAAAAAGAGCATATTAGCTTTTGGGCAAAACATAGGTATAAAGAAAGAAAAAGTTAGTCTTGACTGAATATTTGATGAGCATTCAAAGTCAAAACCACTATTGTAGCTTCCTTAAACCGATGCTTAGGTCTGTGTATGACAACCCCCACCTTCATTGCCTAGAACCAACACAACATAGTTGGGTACTAGACCCAAGCTAGATCAAAAGTTCAACATGGCCACCTTCATGATCCCACCTGGTTCGGTTGTAGAACCGTCCCCTTGCATCCATGCTACCGAGCCCCTTTCCGCCCATAACTGGTCCCCTTGGCTCTGTGGGCTTCAACCGTTCCCCCTCTAAAAAGAATGGCTAGAATACGCATTGACACGCCACCCTGAACGCATATCGAACCGACTTGAGAGATAGTGGAGCCCGTTACCTACCTTGTATGGAGGTAGTGGAGGCCGGAATGTGGTGGTGCCATGTTGCTTTTGGGTTGGGTGTTGGTTTTAGCACCCTCTACCTTACATATCAAACAACTCTTTGGGTAACACGCACAAACTAAAATAGGATATTTATATAAAAGAAACTACTATGGGGCCAAAGCAATTGCATAACATTACTCAACACTAGGGTGTTGGACCCCTAGTGTTTGGGGGTTGGTAGAATCATGCCCTCCTTATGTTGGACCACACCTTCACAAAATGGAAATTACTTAGCTTGAGTATTGTTCATTATGTGAAGGCAAACCAACAACTAGATTGGCATCATTATTATGTATACATAGTTTTTCCTCTTATTAGTTTGATACGTGTGTCTACGAATTAGCGGAGTTGTTGTTGTGGTCGATGTGGTTGGGCCGGAAATAGAGATGGTTTGATTCACCATCGCACTAGGCTAGCCTTGGGGCCTCCTCCTAAGAAAAACATATCACACCCGGTTGCATGAGTAATGTTATGTGTAAAGTTTAATGATCATTATATTAAACCATAAAGTCATGAAAGTAGGGACCAACTCAAGTTTTTTGAAGGAATCATTCTCCCATATCTACCATTTCTAGCAATTGTTTCAGTGACTCAATTATTTTCTAGAGAGAGAAGTCATTCTAATCTTTTCCAGGGCAACTAAACTTTGAGAAATTTTCTTGCGTTTGATTCTATTTGGGGAGTACACATGTGTTGAGAAGACAAAGAGATACATGTGCACATGTTTAAGACCCGCTACAATATGTTATGCGTAATGACTTCATCATTCCAATTTTCAAAAGTGACATGTGGTCCTATCTTGAACACGCAGTCCAACCTCTTTGAAAAATATGTAATTTTTAATGTTCATTCTTAAATCCACACCTAATCACATACCACTCAAATATAGGTGTCCATTCAAGATAAGTGACCAAATTAGGCATCTCTACCTTATGCCCCCTCCCCACCTGATTTTAGCTAAGCCTACAAGTTGGTTCTAGAAACATGGCCTTCACACCATCGACATTGTCTAGTGCCGAGCCTAGTTGGCAAATGATGTCGCATGGTTTAAAAGTGAAGGTTCTAAGCCTCAAGCACCAACCCTCCCATCGGTACCTAGACATAAGGCAAGAATGTAGGACCTTTAAAAGTGTCGCCTCCCGCCCTTGTGATTGGTTGCTTTTAGTGTTAGCTATGAGGGCACGAGGAGCTCCACTAACAAAAACCGATGGTAAGATAGATGAGTAGTAAGGCATTTGGGGATGGGACAAAAACCATCCAACATGTCATTGCTTGGTAGATAAAACAATGAACATGTGTGAAAGTTACTTAACTAAAACCTACTCAAAATCTCTGGAGCAAGTTCTTGTAGGTGCATTGGGGGCTAGGGCGAACCGACCCATACATTGGTACCTTACCGGATGTCTAGTGATGTCACATTCGAATGAATCGGCCCTCAACCTCATAGGGGGTCTTTTTGTATTGGAGCCACTTCATCCACGATATGTAGGATGGTTGATTTTAAGTGAGTGCCACGAATCCCCAGCCGTTCGCCCTCCCCGGTAAGGTACGGATATATGGGTTGGTTCGCCCCAGCCGTGCATTGGGATAGCTGGATGTCTCCGCTATAACCAAGGGAGCTTTACCCAGTTCTTAGGAAAGACTTTGGTTATTTGGTAAAAGTCAGGTGGGGACGGGGCATTAAATGTTCACACATACTACCCCAATCACATATCCTTCACAATTAGCATCATGCTTAGAATAATTTATATAGGTATCCACGGTTTTGAAAACTCTTGTAGTACTAGCTAGGGAAGTGTGGCGAGTCATTAGTGGACGCATGAAATTCCTCAGAATTTGTTTTGGTGCAGTTATTGGACGCTTTGCTGTAACCAATGGGATGATAACTATAGAAGGACTTAGGGCACCTGTTTACTTCATCCGGCAAATCTAGCCTGGATTTTACTGTCAATCCTTCCCCACACAAACTACACTGTTTTTTTTTCTTCTAATTAGTGTGGGTGGGCAATTCATATGGGTTGGAATTTAATGTTGCCCACACTAATTTTACAGTACTTGCCTTGGATAGTATTAGTGATTTTATAATGCTTGTCTTGTCTTGGATTTTTATCTAAATATGCAGACGAAAAAATCCACACTAATTTTTCACCCTAAAAATTATAGTGGGTCACACTAATTAGACAAAACAATGTACTCATTGTGTTGCACAAGCATAATATTGTTCAGTTGCTATTAGCCATTCTATTTTATTAATATTCGATGACAATGCTTCACCCAAATCTCACTCATTTTTTCCAGGTTGATTCTACTTACTGACAAGCATCCGTAAGGCATAATTCTAGCACCTTACATGACATATTCCCGGCCCCACCCAACCTAGTCACTCAGCTGAATGGTGTTATGAATTGGCAAAACCCATTGAATGGCTTACAATAATTTTTTTAAAATGAGTCAATTGACACACGCCCTCCGAATGCACATGAAGTTTGCTTAATTCTTTTACTAATAGAATATGAATCGGTGGCCGACAAAGTTACATGGAGAAGTTGAAACTCAAGGAGGGAGTTGACCACCTCTATTCTTATGAATTAGAAATTGACTTTCATTTGAGCAAGGAAGATTCCATTTGTAGAATTATGTTGGTATGGCCATGAGGTTGTCCTATTTTGTTGTAATTGTTTTATGCTCAAAGGTTCCTATTGGGGACCATGTTTCTACTAGACCCCTTTACCTTAGTAATAGTGGTGGGGGCCCAACTCAAAGAGGTGGGCATCTAGCCCTGGCATAATCCAAGCACATGTCTTGGATGCAATCCAAAGGTGCTTGCGGCATTAGGTCCGAGACGACCCTAAACTACTGGATGATGGTGGAGAGATACCCAAATCTCAAAGAAGAG
This sequence comes from Polytrichum formosum, assembly GCA_964035585.1. NCBI lineage: Eukaryota > Viridiplantae > Streptophyta > Polytrichopsida > Polytrichales > Polytrichaceae > Polytrichum > Polytrichum formosum. Next base: position 72,008,066 of record OZ037935.1, on the reverse strand, counting down.
GTTGGCGGTTCGATTCCCGGCTGTGAAATCTCCTCTCTACTTGACAAAAACTTGCCAGGTGGTCAACTGCCTCCTGTGCTATGGTGTTGTCCTGTCGGCCTTTTGTCTCCAAAAAAAAAAGTGCTTGTGGCATCATGTAAGTTACTTCATTTTTCCTCCAATAGCTAGGTAATGTCATTTGTGCGACTAACTTGTAACACTCTCAACATCTAAGAGGCCCTATCTAGGCCATTCCATACCCAAAGCATGTCTTTGAGATGCATCCTTTCAATCTAGGTAAGAGTGACCTTGTTTAATTATCAAGTTCACTTTTTGAATCGGTTGCATAGTACCTTTAATGTCGTTGAGGATTTGGAGTTCAAATACATGACTTGGGTGCCCTTGGATGTAAATACATACTCTAGTGTGTTGATCGTCACTATCACATATGACTATACGTTCAAGGTGATTATTTTTTCTTTGAGATAAGATAATGCATTACGTAAAGTTTCAAACTCTTGGATATAGATCACAATGTGAAGACATGGTGAGGACTCTTATTGAATTGTGTATAGAAGTTGCGCGGGGCTGGACTCTCTATAGCACGTACGAACTAACGTGAATGTAGGATGGGGTATTATTTGAGGCCTTAGTGTACATAATATATATATATATATAAGGAGAGGTATTGTTTTTCTCTCTAGTGTGTACATTAGAAAAGATTACCTATTAAGATATTTGAACTGACGGTAGATGTACAAAGGGGCACCTGAGGTTTAGAGGAAAAAATCACAATAGACGTGTTAGTTTCATCCAACTTAACTTATTTCTATCCAAATGGCGTGTGTTTTAGGTTCAAATTATTTTAGTTATATCATATGGATGAAAAAATGTTCAATGACTTTCTCATTGTAAAGTGGAAGTGGATTATATACATCTATCTATCTATAAATAAATATCCATTTATTTCATGATTGTTATTTTTTGTATGTAGTGTAGGCATTTATCACATTCAAATAAAATGCTTAGTATAAATACATGAGCTCATTTTCTAGCCTATTGTTAATATACATACATCCGTTTTTCTCTAACAAATGTCTTGTATATAAGGGGGTTTTTATTTCATAGTCACCCAAGCACATCATTTATGTTTCCAATGAAGAGTCCACCCCTTGGGATAGGTCTCACTTGGAGCCCCTTGGAACCTGTAAGAGTTAACCCAACAATATTGTATTCAACTCCATAGGGGAGTCAATTACTTGCAAGTTTTCAGTGCAAATTACACAAACATGTGAGATAGAACTAGAAACAAATGGGCAAAAAAGGAATGCAAGCAAGGGTGGGTTTCTTCCTTTAAATTCTGCCACATGTCATGCTCACATTGGCTAAGACCCACTTGTATTCCAGGTGGAAATGACATTCCAGCATTAATAAAGATGAAATAAAGCAGGCTCTTCGGTATATTGTAGTGGCAATGGGCTTCATCAAAGTGATTCTCTGACCATAAATTTGGACCATTCCATTCACTATAGCACTATTAAAGCAAGTATTAGGGGGATTGTTATTCATGATTCCAACTGTACAGTTTTATAAAGACTTCCTTCTAGTGTTGGTGCCGATTCTTTTGTGTACCCGTGGATACTAAATTAGGCACTGAATTCAAAAATTTGATGCCAATTGGGTCATGGCCTTTGTACTACAATTCATCAAACGTCCAAGGGTAGTAAATGGGCGATATCATAGAATTTCCTATTGGCATATTTGCACGTAACATTATTCAGATCCATAACAGTGTTATGTGGGAGTGACAATATTCTATGGAATATTCCCCTATATTTTCCACATTCAGATTGAATAATGTTATGCAAATACCAAGTGGGAAATAATATTGGTATTGAAGGATGTGATATGGCTTGGGGTTTGTGGTGTCTACGTAAACAAATCCATCGTAGACAAAGGGGCTCTAGTAAGAGGTCCGAGACGATGCTAAACTACTGGATGATGGTGGAGATATACCCAAATCGTAAGGAAGAGGTTGGCGGTTCGATTCCCGGCTGTGAAATCTCCTCTCTACTTGACAGAACTCGCCAGGTGGTTAACTACCTCTTGTGCTTTGGCGTTGGCCTATCGGCCTTCTGTCAAAAAAAAAGGCTCTAGTAAAAACAAATCTCTTACAAGTTGAGAGCTGATCATTCCAACTAGGATTCACTAGACTGGTTCAAAATGTTTGATGCCATCTTCACAATCAAATGATATGCAATAATTGTTTAGATATTATAAAATAGTTCATTGTGTTTTCATCTTGCTGACGGTGTGTCCTTATGTAAGCCAAATAATGCCTGCATATTGACATTCATATTACTTTGCAGCTATTTTTGAATATGATAATATATGTAATGTTCTTATTCATGTTTTAATTAGTTTTTGGGTTGTAATTTGTGCTTTGATTAAGGACTATGAAATTTATTTGAGAAGTTCAGGGTATTTGTCGGCGGCAGTGGCCATACTCTAGCCGCCAAGGGTCTTCAAACTCTAAGTCCACATGCTTTCCTATTGGCCACAAGGGACAAAAGAAATGATACTTAAAGGGGATGAAACCTTGGGGTGCTCACGCAAGTTTTGAATGTAACTTTCTAGTGGTTCTAAAAGGTGTAATTGTGTTTTAGTAGCATAGCATGGTTGAGGGTGTGAGTGCGCTTTATGCACTTGTAAGTGCTTAACACACTTGAGGCTATGAGTGTGTTCTTAGTGCTTAGCATGCTTTAGGGTATTGTAGTGATTTAGAAAAGTGAGGAGATGTATTTGAGGAACATGATATTATTTTTACATTTAAATATTAAAAATGCATATTTAAAGTCTTACTTTTAGCCCATTATAAATGATTGGAATTAAATTTAGGATAAGATTTTCGATAGGTATTCTTGGTGAGATACTCCATGTATGTGCCCAATTTGAATACATGATTCATATTGGAGAAGAAACTATGGAGCATTGAAGTGGAGGGTGTCGAAATTCCAAAACAACTAGGAGATTAAAGTTTGGAGGCTTAATACTTGGCAATATTTGCAAGTATGTAGGTCAATTTTGGAAGTTAGCTTCATATATACCTTTGGGTGTCTATTACACATTTTATACCACTAAAATATAAGCTTCATGATGAGAGAAGCAAAATACAAGTGGTTGTATACTTCAACACTTCATAGCTTCTTATTTCCAATATGAATGTCGTATTCAAACTTGATACACACATGGAATATCTCATCAAGAACACCTCTCAAAAATATGATGTTAAATTTCATTCCAATCACGCACATCCAATAACATTGAGAAGTGCTTAGAGTACTCTCAAGCATACTAAGTTACTAGAGCATGCTCGCACCCTCTAGAACCCACTAGGAAAGTAACACTTAAAACCTTATTGAACACCCAAAAGTTTCACTCCCTTACGTATCATTTCTTTTGTCCTTTGTAACTAATAGGAAAACCTTTGAGGTTAGGGTTGGAGGACTTTTGATGGCTAGCATACGGCCGCCCCAATGCCCTAAACTTCTAAATTAATTTTCATAGTGTTCAATCAATTGAAGCATGAATAAGAACAGTATTAAACCAAGATGAGTATTATAGTACACTTATAATAACTACAAAGTCGTATGAATGTCGATATGCAATCAACATTTGGTCCACATCATGAGAAGATATGAGTTCCTTAGACATCATAAATTCCTAGCTATTTATACTTGTATCGATACCCAAGATAAATCTCAATATTTGTACAACATTGGTCCCTTCATTTATGCATCAATCTTCTCAGCATTAAGGGCCACTTCACACACGAGCCAAGAGCCGTGACCATGAAATTGTGAGAGCCCAAGAGAAAGTGTCCAAAGGCCGTCCCAACACACCTCCAAAATCATGTAGTGTGGTCACGGATCCTCAACTGTAGTGTGAAGTCATATGTGACCATACCCTCAACCAAATGCTATTTCAATGAATTTCTATTCACGCGGGTCCTCACACATGATAAAATAGAATCAAACAACGGTTGTGAGCGTTTGGAGTGCCATGGTCTCCCGGTTTTGTGTTAGGCCTACCTCCAAGAGGTGATTTTTGAAAATAGTCCAAGGGACCATGAAACATGATCCATTCGATGCCATGTAGGAATCCATGTAGACTTTACATCCATCTTGCATTCTCTTACTCCGTTGGTCCCTCAAGCGTAGTGTGAAGCGAACTTGGACCGGCTCCACCTTTTCCACCAATGAGAGTGCTTGAAGTGAAAAGGTCACGGGCTCGCAGTCTCGTGTGTGAAGTGGCCCTAAGTGATTTCCTTTTCTTTTTCTTTTTCTTTTTTTCTTTTCATTATCCCCCATCTTTCATATATGGCAACACCAATTTCAAATAATCACATTACAAGCAAACATCTATTTGAAAGTGTTGACCTCTTTTTAGAGAGGTTGTGGTAGATGTGCCTCATTTCTTCTTGCTCTTAAATTGACATGAGTGTTGCATGGTTGGGTGAACTTTAAGAACAACCACACAAAAAATGCATGTGTTGAAAAGATATTGGATTGCATGCTCAAAAAATTGTTAGTTGTTTTAGATATATTAGTCCACATAACGGAGGAGACCAGGGGAGGGACCTACATGAACTTTAAATGAGCATGGGAATCTTCAAATATGTGCTTTGATAATGAATAAGATATTCAAATGAGCTATGAAATTCTTGAAGAAAGTGGCTATGACCTCAATTTGGATTTGCTAATCATCTTATACGAATTGCTTGTTTCCTATCCTAGGAGATGTGGGCTATTCGCGCTTGGGGGGGGGGGGTTTCCATGACCACACTACATGATTTTGGAGGTGTGTTGGGACGGCCTTTGGACACTTTTTTTTGGGCTCTCACAATTTCATGGTCACAGCTCTTGGCTCATGTGTGACGTGGCCCTAATTGCATGTTGCATATCCTACGAAATGTGGGAGGAGAGAGACAAGTGTTCATTTAAGACCCCATTCACCCTTATTCGATAGAGATCGAGCAATACATAACATTTTGAAGGAGCTCGCAGATTACTAAGGTAGAAATACCCAAACCGGTGAACTACCCTCGACCCGTGTAGTAGACTTCCTTCAAAATAGTGAAGTGCCATTTCTGAACTGATCATTGCGAGGCTGGCAACTTGAATGCGTGTACAGTCAGTTTAGCCAAATTTAGTCATGTTTAATGTACTCATGAGTAAACCGGTTTAGGTGATATTCTGTGTGGAAATGAGGATTACCGTGTTCGGTGCAAGGAGAATCTAGTGAATGAGTAGGGGGTTTGACAAACTTTCCACTTTGAAAAATCGTAAAATTTTCTTTACAGGGAATAAAAATATGAAACAACTTGCATTCTTCATGAATCCTTCTCTTCTATCTTGGAAAATTATCTCATGATTGTAATACCATATGTTCAATGCGAATCACCTTATTTTCACAGTTTAGGGTATCTCTACCTTACTACAGTATGTGGAGATAGAGGGGATTATTTGATTAGTTTAGGGGCTGACAGGGTATTTACGAACTTCTAGTTGCTCCATTATGAGAAGAAACACTACTAACAGTCAGACAGAGCCATGCAAGTTCCACATCCACATTATGACTGACACCCATAATTATGACTGCCGCTATTACTAAGATCTTCGACGCACAAAAGGCACTCAAATTACACTGGTGGTGTTGCAGTGTCCGCGGAGGTTTTCGGGCATAAATCACTCGAAATCCTCGTGTTTCTAAGTTCAACTGTGTTTCTTTACCAGTTTGAAGTTTTTTTTCCATATATATTCCTCTAAGATGAGAGGTGATTTTTCGTTGAGTCTTGAACTTCAACCGGTTATTTCTCAAACTCAACGGGTTCGTCTGTAACTAAGGTAGAAATACCCAAACCAGTTAACCACCCTCTAGCCGTGTAGTAGACCTCTATCAGAAGTGAAGTGCCATTTCTGAAACCGATCATGGCGAGGCTGGCCACTTCAATGCGTGTACACTTTAGTTTAGCCAAATTTAGTCATGTTTAATGTACTCATGAGTTAACCGGTTAAGGTGATGTTCTGTATGGAAATGTGGATTACTGTGTTCTGTGTGAGCCATAATCTAGTGAACGAGTAGGGGGTTTGACGAACTTTCCACTTTGAAAAATTGTAGAATTTTTTTTACAAGGAATAAAAATATGAGACAACTTGCATTCTTCATGAATCCTTCTCGTCTATCTTGGAAAATTACCTCATGATTGTAAGACCATATCTTCAATGCGAATCACCTTATTTTCACGGTTTATGGTATCCCTACCTTAGCAGGCAGTTCTCCCCATTCACTGCTCTTCAAACCTTGTGAGTGATGGATCCATTGTTTAAATTGAAATGAAGTAGGGCCTATATTTCTCCTTTAAAATTCGTCACTCAAATGGCATCATTCCCTAAGTACCGGAATTTTGAGCCTTAATGAAATTCCCACGAGTTAAAATAATAATAAAATAACAAGAAACACCTTACAGAACATCGTTTGATACTTTGGGCAAGCCTTTCGCGGGCCTTGGAATTTCCGCCCAATTACGTGGGAACATATAATCTTGAGAGAATCTAGATTCAACGTTGTAGTTGACTAGCTTCAATGTCCTAAGATTTTTTTTTAAAAATCAATTTACAAAGTCTCTAGGCCACTCACTAGATGTAAACCGAATGTGGACCGAAAGGAATGACCACGCACCAAGAAGTGAATGTGTCAGCCATAAACCCCCACCCTTTGCGTCTGTAGTCCGAGTGGAAGTATATGGCTTACATGTCTTTGTTGACTCTTAACCTCAGAACTCCCCGCTCATGCTCCGATGAATTTTGATGCAAAACACACTCTGTTGGATCCCCTTTTTGCTTGGCGATGGTCGGTGCATCCGTGCCAGTGCGCAAAAGCCCACGGGCGAACGCCCGTGGGGCTCCCAACTGGGTGAAAGACCCCTCTCTCGTACAGCAGCAGTCTTTTTTCACGTAAACGGCCGCAACTTCCGTTCACGAAATCCGATTTTTGTGCAGTTAGGCTTTTTGGAAAGCTAATTTGAAGAGTTGCACTCCCTCCCAAGGCCTACGGGCGAACGCCCGTGGGGACTCCCAACTGGGTGAAGTACCCCTCCCTCGCAAGGCAACATTCACCCTTTACTTTAACAGCCAGAAGTTTTGCTCACCAACTCCGACTTTACCAACCCTAGGTTTTCTTACAAGCCAACTTAAAGGGCTACATTCACTAAGCCCACGGGCGAACGCCCGTGGGGGCTCCCAAATGGGTGGACTGACCCCTCCTCACCAACAGCAGCCCTTTTTCACGTAAACGAACACAACTTCTGTTCACAAAATCCAATTTTTATGAGATTAGGCTTCGTGGAGAGCTAATCTAAAGAGCTACACTCACTCCAAAGCCCACGGGCGAACGCCCGTGGGGGCTCCCAACTGGGTGGAGTAACCCCCCCCCTCGTTGGGCAGCAGCCCCTTTTCACGCCAACTGCCACAACTTCCGCTCACTAAATCCGATTTTTATAAGTTCAGGAGTTTTGGAAAGCTAATCTAAAGATCTACACTCACACCAAAGCCCACGGGCAAACGCCCGTGGGGGCTCCTAACTGGGTGAAGTGCCCTTCCTTTTCGTGAGGCAGCAGCACTTTTTTATGCCAACGGCTACAACTTCCGCTCACTGAATCTGATTTTTATGAGGTTAGGCTTTTTGGAAAGCTAATCTAAGGATCTACACTCACACCAGAGCCCACGGGCGAACGCCCGTGGGGGCTCCCAACTGGATGAACTGAACCCTTTTCGTTAGGCAGCAACCCCCTTTCTCGTGAATGGTCACAACCTTCGCTCACTAGCTTCAATTGGAATACTTGCTAGTAACTTGGAAAGCTAAAAACAAAATCTTTGACTCATTCAAATTTCAAAATATTTTCATGTGTTGCAATTCTGATGCGCTTTTGCAAAGTCAGAGTGTAAAATTTCAAAGGCAGCTTGTTCAAACTCTCATAACTTTTGCTCACGAACTCTGATTCTAACAAGTTTAGGCTTTTTGGAAAGCTAACAAAGAGGGCTACATCATGCAAAACACAGCAATCATGAAAGATTCACAAATTAAAAACGCTATCATATACTCTTTTTTATAACTTTTAATACTGGTTTTTGCCTACACTGTTTTGATTCTGCAAAATGATTACACAACGTTAAGATCTGTAAAGGTATCTGGCCCAGAATACCATGGGTGGAAACTCAAAATCTGAAGTCTAAATCATAACTTTAGAGTCCACTACACTGGATTAAATGTGGCCCAGCTACTTAAGAGTGTGTTCAAAAACACACTACCTTCTCTCAAGAACTCTGACTCTAAGGATTCTAAATCATGTCTACATGAATACTTGCTGATCTTTCTAACAACATGAAGAGAAGAAGAAAGAAAGAGAGCTTCCTAACTAAAATTTGCAAGGGCTTCGCCGTGCGAACAAAAAAAAATTGAGAGAGAGAATGAAAGGAGAAGAGGGGGCTTTTATACCCTTTCAATAAAGGGGCGGACCCCTTCTCCCTTCCTTCAACCGAGGGGCCCGTCCCTTGATTAGTGGCAATTAAGCCATCGGTGGTGAATGGAGGGAGGCAACCGTCACCTCGTTTGGTGGTAATTAAGCCCTCTGTAGTAAATGGGGAAGGGCAACCGTCACCTCCTTTTCTTTTCTTGGCCGCTTCTGGAATTTATCTTTCTCCGCCGTCGCTTGACTTCCGCTTGCTTGATTGATTGATCCTACTTAACCCACCTACTTACTAACCTACAACCTTAACATTTCCGATTCGGTTAAAGGACATTTCCCTTTTACCCCTTCGGCTCTAATTTCCATTTTGTCCAAGGTTCTTACCCCAAGGGTAACACACCCCTAGCTTTTGCAACCCGGACTATCCTAATCCCAAAACAACACTGAATCTAATTTTTAGCTTCCTTCCTTAAACCTCAATTCAACCCTTTAAATCTACTTAAATCTAAACTCGAAATTCACTCCCAACAAAGCATTCAACTAACTCAGTCATCACTAATTTTTATGTTTTTAATGTTTTGAACATGTTAATCGAATTGTGAGCACGAATTTGGGCTCACAGAATGAGCCGATTTTTTTAATATATGTCCAAAAAGGTCAGTTTTGAAAAATAAATTCAAGTTTGACCATTCGTTTGTCTTCTCTTGTCTTCATCTTCTCTTCCCCGAAAAACGTTTCATTAAAAATTTAGTATAACATCATTTCTATGCCATGGGCCCTTTGTATGTTTTTTTTTCTACTAGAGCACCTATTTTGCCTCTCCCAGCACAAAACCCGTTGGACCATGTCAGTGGATGATGTAGGCCTTAAAACATGTCTTTTTGGGGGCCTCAAACTCCATGGTCACTCTGACATGTTTTCCTTGGTGTAAACAAAAGTGGTCCTGGGACAAGTTCAACAACCAATCACATATTTTATAGGGCCTTGGGACGACTTCATGGTCCATGGCGTAACCAACCCCTTAGTGGACCAACAAGTCACTACTAGAAATTGTGGTTGTAGAACATACTTATCATTGACACATGCGATCATTAGGATCCCTAACAATAGTTGAATGCAATCTATGACAATTACAGATTGAACTCGACACTTGTGAATGGGGTTATGTCCTCATGACCGCTCGTGTTAACTGGGAAGGGTGTTCTAGGACCAAATTTTCTAGTAGTGAATGTATGCTTGTCTTGGTGATTGCAGGCATCCGGTACATAAATCTTAAGGTATTGGGACCTTAAAGTGTTACTTTTAGAGTTTCATGCAAATTTTGAATTGCTAAAAATGTCAAAAATTTGAAAAATAAAATATCGTAGATTAGCAACCACGAGGCGCATTGAAGCAACTAAATTTCAATGCCAATGAAGTTTGTACAAGTCCAGGAAAAATCATTAAGATAATTTTTGATTTGAGCCTTTCATTGCTAAGTCATGTGTGCATGCTCCCTCGTACTCCATCCACTCAAGTAGCTTGAAGGCAAGCAATGAACATGCTAGCTAGCTTCAGGTTAGTGACCCAAAATAGGTGTCACTATTGAAACCATGTTACTTTAAGGCCTCAATATCTTGGGCCATTCTAACCATGTGTGATCACCGCTCTCTTTATCCCCCCACTACATTGTTCTATCTAATCAGCATGAGTTGTCATTTGGAGTTACATGTTGCTATACTTTTTTTTACTCAAAGTATCATTTTTTACCCAAATAACATAAGTACGCTAAATATGGTATTTAGTGTCACCAATTCTAATTGTCTTGCTCATTACTAATTGTAATCCGCGGTATAGTGTCACCAACACTAAATGTTAACCCAACACTATTTGTCATTTCTTGTAATTTTTTGGGAGGATTGTAGATTTACAGCGTTGCAATTACTGTCACTTACCTAGTGATTTTTCATTGATTTTTTTTGGCACAAATTGAAAATTCAATTGCAAGAAAGGACCCAAAATACAACCAACCTGGGCAAACTAGCGCAACCCGAGTGGAAATCAAGAAATAATACCCATCTGCGGTCTAACTTTCCAAGTGACAACTAAGTTGCTATGGGTCACAATAAGGCCTTTGACCCCCCAAATTGAGTCGAATTCGTTCAAAATGTCTTGGTAAGCAACATCCGGGGCCTTCTCCAAGTCCGAGAGAGTCCCTTCCACTCAATCCTACCATAATCTTGCAAAGCTTCCCAAGTGGCTTGGCGAGTTTTCTCAAACCAGATCATTCCGTTGGCGCCAGGTAATCCACGGGATACCGCTCCTCAAGAAGAACCAGATTCAATTGAACCGTCTTAGTCTCTTGCAAAGTGGTTGATCAAGGAGGCATTGCATCATAGAGAAGGATTTCCGGGGAACTCCATTGGGAACTTAGGGAACCCGATGGGAACCTTCAAAATCTCACACAAATGCTCTCATACGATGGGATGAACAGTCAACCCCTTCATTTTGCAAACATTGATTTTTCATCTGCTGAAATTTCATCCGAGGGAAGTTTTTTTTCAGGCTGCCCAAACAATTTCGTAGACCATAGGATGGGACTCTGTGACTGGATGGCTTGGATATGGTCTGCCCACGACCACACACCCTCCATTCACATCGCCTCAGTGACATGGATCCCCACCCCAACTGATTTGAGTGATGTCCTAAATTAGCCGTTAGTGTGGGTTGATGTCCCACATCAAAATGTATCTAAAGTCGTGGCCCCAATTAAGAAACATGACCAACCCCAAAGAGTTGAATCGAAGTCCGGGGACATTTTGGGCACCAGTCGGTTGAGATCGAAGTGTTTTCGAGTCCCACTGGTTACATGTGGGTATCTTTCGGTTTTCTTTTATTGATTTCAGATATATTCTATAAATTCCTCTAGCATGATTGATGAAATATCTAAAGCCTTGGAACTTGAACCGGTCATTTTCAAACTCAACCATTTCATCTGTATCTCGTGGTTGGATCTCTCCATTCATAAAGCTGAATAATGTTATGAATCACGCTCAAAACTTTTAACAATTTGTATAAAATAGTAGTGGTATTATTAGAACCATACATCAATTTTTTTTGATGTACAGTGCTCAAAGTAAAGGTGTTTGAGATAGTGTAAAGAAAGAAAGAAAAAAATTTAACGGCAGATTTGTCCGACATGAATTTGAGCCCGTTGGCCATATCATGCTCAAGAGTCCCATGTTGCTTCAACTTCAAGTTGGTCTAGCTTAATTAAGTTTGCATGCAAGTTCATAACAGGCATCATGAGAATTAGAGGGCCTCCAAAGACTTCTAAATGAAATGAAATTGATTATAGAGTCCGGGAAGCTAAAAGGCTTATGGGGCTAAAGATACATCATGGTGGTGTCAAACCAGCTAATTCCATAGAGTGGTGGAGTGCGGTGGCCTCCTTGAGGTAGAGGCTAATATCAACTTGATGGCCTAATTGAAAGAAAGACTTGAGGCTCCTAAATATTGCCTTTGTAAATAATGATTGAAACTTATCACTAATGGGGTTCTATAGGGGACACTCCAACACAAAATGTGCCTCATTTTCAACTACATTATAAGAGCAAAGTGGCATAATCTATTATCTTTAGAGATAGGGATAGTCGACCACCATGCAGTTTTCATGGGTGCGGTAAGCGACAATGATCTTGCATCATTGTGGTGTCAATGGTTGCTTCAAGTACACTTCACAACCATATTTGAGGAAACCCTCAAGATGGAGGAAATCTAGTTTCTCCCGAGAGATGGAAAGAGTTCCGCTCATTTGCAAGAAAACCCTCTTTGATAACATCAAATGTCATTTTTGATGTTGTTGGGTTGTCCCCGTGATGAGATAACCCCGTGATGCTTTCCACATGGTTGTGGATATATGCTAGGTGTTAGCTCCTTGTTAGACAATGTGGACATGCAAGAACAAGCCAATGTGCACCTATTTCTCCTAGGGCAATCCCTTGGGTTCCTATATGATTGGCTGAAAATATCCGGTTCACCCATATACCCCCACTAAAATTGGATTGACCATAGGTGGTTGGGTGCACCGAAAACCAAGTGCTAGAAGGGACATCCATCCGAGCATTATCTTGGCCTAAGGCGGCTTAACTTCAAAGTTTCCGCATGTTCCAAATCAAAGACTTGGGTTTAAGCCACCACGAACAAATCAAGAGAATGATAATCATGCAATTTCCAACTTATTATTGGGCATGTCTTGGACGCAAAAAACTTGTAGCAAAGGCTTGATTTTGTCCAAGGGAAAGCCAGTGTGATTGCAAACTAAAAAGCCATCAATGATCAAATATAGGGGGTCCTAAAATGGTTATGGGTACGACTTGGATTTGCTAATCATCTCACAGTCATCAAGGTTTCATATTACTTAACTCAGGGCAAACATGAGGATACTTACACATAGTATAACGGGTTATTTTGAAAAAGATAGAGTCAAAATTGCAGCATGGTAATGAGGATAAATGACCAAATTCGTTACATTGAGACTTTTCATAGTCTCAATTTAATGCTTAATTTTATGTTTTTCATTAATTTCTTGATTGAATCTATATTTGTAAGTGATTTTTGACTATATATGGGAAGATTATCCTCGAGTCGAGGATAGTCTATAATTATAAATTCAAAAAAATATGAAAATTTGTCTCTAACAATTGTTGAAATTGTAGGCAAAAAGTCTCAAAATTCTGATATTGTCTCAAAATAACGAATTTGGTCATATAAGCACTTTCCTCACCATGTAAGGGGTTGTTTACATCATGGACCATGAAGTCATCCCTTTCTCTAAAAATTTGTCATTGGATGTTGAACTTGTCCTAGGACCACTTCGGTTTACATCAAGGAAAAAATGCAAGAGTGATCATGGGACTTGAGGTCCCCAAAAGCCTATTTTTAGGCATATATTATCCATTGTCATGGTTCACCTCGTTTTGCGGTAAGATAGGCAAAGGAGGTTCTCTCGCTACAAAAGTCAGGGGACCATGGCGGAGAAATGCCATTTTTTTTATCTTTTTTCTTTTATGGGTTGCCAAACGGTGTTGTACTGAGAGGAAAGAAGGAAGAAGGTTAAAAAATGAAAATCCTCAAAATTGTTGTTTTTGGGCATATATTTAAATAATCAACACGTCCACTTTTTGGTGCATGCTCACTCCTCTTGGAACATGTTCGGTTTACACCTAGTGAGGGGCCCAAAGGTTTTAAAATTTGCATTTCTCGTAAATATGACCATGAAAGTGTGACCATGAAAAAAAAAGTGTGACCATGACTTGCCAGGTGGTCAACTGCCTCCTGTGCTTTGGCGCTGGCCTATCGGCCTTCTGTCTCAAAAGAAAAAGAAAAAGGTGTGACCATGAAAAAATGCCATCTGACATGGGATGACTTCATGGTCCATGATGTAAAGAACCCCTAAATAATGCAAAGAAGGGTCAGGGTAGCGCCGAATCATGCAAACGGTAGACTGAGTAACATACAACAAAACGATTTAGACTATTCATGTGAACAATAGTCAATGTTAGGGAAAGGCCACAAACGTGATGTATGATCCCACTATGTGTATTGTGAAATAAACAACGCATAGCAAGCCCAATTTGATTAAAAAAATAAAAATATATTGATGCAACGTGTAAACATAGTTAGTTCTAACAAAGTATGGATTGCATCATTCATACCGTCCTAACGTTAATTCTTTGAAGAGCTCAACAATATCATACACAAAGTGGGTGCGTTGCTAGAAATATTCATGCAAGGCACGCTTACATTACAACAATATTGCACCAACAAAGAGCCTGCACTTTCCACATCCCAAGTCCCGTGTCAGCAGACGGGCCCACCCGGTACATGAAGATTTTGATTTTGTCAATCTAAGGGCCACTTCACACACGAGACTGAGAGCCCGTGACCATTACACTTCAAGCACTCTCATTGGTGGAAAAGGCGGAGCCGATCCAAGTTCACTTCACACTACGCTTGAGGGGCCAATGGGATATGTGAATGCAAGGTGGATGTAGAGCCTACATGGATTCATTCCTACATGGCATTGAATGGATCATGTTTCATGGTCACTTGGACTATTTTCAAAAACCACCTCCTGGAGGTCGGCCTAACACAAAACCGGGAGACCATGGCACTCCGAACGCTCACAACTGTTGATTTATTCTATTTTATCATGGTTGAGGACCCGCATGAATAGAAATTTATTGAAATAGCATTTGGTTGAGGACTTGGTCACATATGACTTCACGCTACACTTGAGGGTCCGTGATCACACTACATGATTTTGGAGGTGTGTTGGGACAGCCTGTGGACACTTTCTTTTGGTCTCTCACAATTTCATGGTCACGGCTCTTGGCTCGTGTGTCAAGTGGCCCTAAGCACTCCTGAGAACCCAAAATACATAAAAATTAATCGTAAAGCACCTCCCACAACCAAATTAAGAATTTGCGTGAATTTTGTAAATTTAACACTGCTACACGTGAAGACCACTGCCCATTACCAAATGTGGAAGATGTGGATGAAATCGTGGGAAATGAGATGTATTCATTCATCAAAAAAATTTCAAGCTGTTACCAAATAGCTATGGCTACCGAAGAGAAGCAAAACAAAATTGGTATTTATAATTGAATAAAGCCCTTATCAATTTGAAAGAATGCCTTTGGAGCCGTGAAGGCCTCAATGGCATTCCAACGGATTATGGAAGTGATTTAAAAAAAAAAAAAAAAACACTTATGTCAATTTTTGTATGATGGGGCAATCTATGGATCCTTCGATGACCATGTCCCAACATTTGAAACTAATCCTTGAAGAATGCCACCAATACAATGTAAGCCTCAACGTTGACAAAGGTGCATTTTTATGCACCTCTCGCATCATTTTGGGTTACATTGTCTACCAAGAAGTCATATTACCCGACCTTGCAAGACCGGAAAGCCATGTGCGAACTAATGTGAGTGTAAGAAGGGGCATTTCTTGAGGCATTAGTATACATGGCATATGTAAGGGAGAGGTGTCATTTTTTTTTCTAGTGTGTACATTTAAAAAGGGTACTAAGAATTTTGATGTATAAGATGGGCCCTGAGGTTTACATGAAATTTTGACAAGAGATGTATTTGTTTCATCCATTGTTGTCATATGCTAATAGTCCTCAATGACTACCATGACCATTCTTGTTAGGATTTGCATTTGGGTTCTAAGTCTTTACAAATTGGAGGTTCTTGGACATCATAGGCCCCCTTGGGATTTGCTCTCCGGATTGTGGCTAAGTTATTGTGCTCTAGACTTTGTTTGTTTGGTGCAGTTGTTGAGTTACATGCTATGAATAAAAATTTGTTCAATGACTTTCTCATTATAAAGTGAAAGTGGATTTTATATGTAATAAGGGCCTATTTTAGTCATGATTTATATTTTGTATATGTAGTAGAGGCATTTATCACATTCAATTGACAAACTTAGTATAAATACATGAATCCATTTTCTTGCCTGCCATTAGTACATATACATTTGTTTTTCTCCATAAAGTTCCCATATATAGGGTGCACATCATTAGGTATCATATATTGGGTACACAATATCCCATGTTATTGGCCTCTAACTGAAACTTACGTTTTGCTTCAACACTGATGCCTCCAAATCACTATATTCGTTAATTTGAGACTTTCTCTTGTCTCAAATTAATTTATGGACCACAACAACATGGTCGAATGTTTGGGTCGTCTTACCTAAACCATCTTGATATGAGTTCTTAATTGGGTTCTTGATATGAACACCCGCTTCAAAGTATTTGCATCTTACAACATTCTCCAAAATCTGTGTGATTTTATCCATGTTCTTATATTTGTAACTGTCTCCAAATGCCGAAAAAGTCCAAAATTAACGAATATAGTGATCCAACCTTGCTATAGCCTATAGGCATTATGCTTGCTCATAATCCATCCTGAAAATTGGACCAACGTATCACCTACACCAATAGACAACTTTCTACAACCAAGGATAATTACTCATTATATGGTGCAAAAGGGAATCACTTGCAATGGTATGTGATAAATTTCTTTAAAAATTAAAAAAATCGTCATTGTTTACTAGGTAAGTACTTTTAGTTTATAGTGGACCATCACACCTTAGTGCACCTAGTATACCCTGTTATAGCTGGTTATATTTCATGTTGGATCATGTTATTAATGGAGTTTGAATTTGAAGTTGCGTTTAAATATGCAAAAACACATTGCATGCCCAATTTATCATCACGTGTTGTCAATATTGCCAAACATGCTAGCTCTATACCCACTTTGGATGGCCATGCAAAATTGCAACACATCTCATCCATTCCATCACACCTTTCTTACAATGGGGTATGAATTTTGTTGGACCCATTAAACCGGCTGCAAGATATGCACAAAATTGATACATACTCATTCTTACATACTTTGTTAACAAATGGGTGGAGGCTAAGGCACTCTATACCAATAATGTTGCAGTCATGGCCAAATTCATATACAACGCCATAATTATGAGGTTTGGATGCCCACCCAAAATTTATATCCGACAAAGGCACACATTTTGTCAATCAACTCATGGTTACATTTTTTATCAACCATCAAACTTCTAACATGTATAACATGCAAGGCAACGGGTAAGCATAGTTGACAAATAAGACACTTGTCAACATGCTATCAAAATTTGTGAATGAAAACCAACGTGATCGGGATGAGTGCCCACCATGTGCTCTATGAGAATATCGAGTGGCCCATAAAATCCCCATGGGATATTCCTATTTTGAGTTAGTTTATGGTACACAACCACTCTTATTATCTCAATACATTGTACCCACGTTCACTACATTGATCCTTTGTGATTACTCCCACAAATGTATGCTCATGTCACAAATGGAAGATCTCATCAAACTTAACGAATGAAGGGATACAACATAAGACAATATCATCACATCACAAACAAATGCATCAAGTATTTTCAAGGAAAAACGCCCGTCAAGGCGTTTGGGAAAAGGTGACATGGTTTTATGGTGTCCCCCAAATCCAAAATTAAAACACCAAAAATGTGCTACATCATGGAAGGGCCCTTATAAAGTTTGGCTTACTTTTTTTTTGGCACAAATTGAAAAAATCAATTGCAAGGAAGTAACCCAAAATACAACCGACCCGGGTGAACCAGTGCGACCCAAGTGGAAATCAAGAAATAATGCTCATCTGCGGCCTATCCATCCAAGTGACCACTAAGTTACTCCGGGTCACAATAAGGTTTTTGACCCCCCACCTCGAGTCGAATTCATTAAGGTGTGTATTATGGAGCACTTATAAAGTTTAGCTTACATTACTTGATAGCACAACATTGTTGGTTTGGGACTCATTGTTTAACTCAACGGGGGTCATTGTCAATATTAAAAGCCTACTATACCGATGGTGCCATTATTCCCCCCATCACTCCACCTCCATATTACTAGTTACCCAAAATCTCTCGATTAACGTTAAGGACGTTGGATGCCATGGGATTGAGGTAGATATTATCAATACACCTAAATTCATCACCATCCCTATTCATTATGTTGACAAACCTCCACTACACCATGGTAAGGAATGATGGATTGCGAACCTTTCAAGCTTTCATCATTTTGGCCTATACCTAAACGAAATGGGATGTTTAAGGTAGAAATACCCAAACCGGTTAACTACCCTCTACCCGTACAGTAGACTTCCGTCAGAATAGTGAAGTGCCATTTTTGAAACCGATCATTGCGAGGCTGGCAACTTCAATGCGTGTACAATTAGTTTAGCCAAATTCAGTCATGTTTAATGTACAGTAGGGTCCAAAATTATTTCGAATTTTGGATGTACTCCCAGTTTTGTGCTTCAAAACTAGTTGCATTCAATTACATGTAGCTACCTCATTATATATAATTTTTTCACCAAATCAATTGCAACTTGTGAAGCCATTAGTGGTCTTTAGTCACCACCTCTTAATCATGAGCACATGTCAAAAATTTAAAGATTTGGTTGTAATTAGAAAATTGTGTTGTCAAGCGCTCAAACATGCAACTTCCCTTTTGGAGCTTGTGGCGCCACCTCGTTGTTTTGATAGCATGTATTCATTGCAAGGTTTAGTCTACAAAGTTCAATATTACAACATGGAGTGTCATTGCAATGGAGATTGGCTTGCACATATGAGATATGGTGGCTTGAAGTTGTTTTGGAGGTAGTTTGGCCAACAACATTGGAGTTGCCTTTGTTGTTCTGTTGGTGATTGAATCTATTGATTTTTAGATTGCGCATTGGGTCATTGAGAGGTGCCATGCCGTACAAAATCTTGAGTGATGAAGAAAGGGGTCGCATTGTGGGAATGCGTGAGAGTGGAATGAAGAGTTCAAACATTGCATTTGTATTGAATGTTCCACGGTCAACTATTTCTACTATCTTCACAAATTAGAAGGTATGAGGGAGTGTAGAATCTTTGAAACCCCGATGTGGTAGGCATCGGAAGTTGAGTGATCGCGATGCTAGAGCGTTGGCACATTATGTTAGAGATGATAGAAGACAACCATTGTTGGAATTATCAAGCCTATTGAATGTGACACAACAATTTACATGATCACCCTCAACAATTGAAACTTGTGGAAGATGGTGCTCCAATCCACCATAGCTCACTTACGTTGCAATGGAGACAAGCTCATGGTATGGCAAAACTAATTTGGCCTGCAAACTCTCCATATTTGAATCCCGTAGAAAATTTATGGAAGATTGTCAAAGATTTGGTACAACATCGTCCTAGACCCAAAAACAAGGAGGAAATGGCACAAACCATTCAATCAACATGGGATACAATATATTTGGAGCAACTCCAGACTTTTATTAGAACTATGCTTGATAGAATGCAAGTAGTTATTTCAGCAAGAGGTGGTAGCACTAGATGGTAGATACTATATTATGATAAGTTTTTTTAAATGTATTATTTTCTACTTTTGTAATGCAAATTTTTTATATTGTCAAAGTAGACTCTAATATCTTTCCAACACAATTTACGGTTTGTGAATTGATGAATTTTTGAGCCTGCAAGAGGTTTTCAAAGTTTGTAGTTTTCATTGTCATTCAACTCAAGGCCAAAAATTCGAAATATTTTTGGACCCTACTGTACTCATGAGTTAACCGGTTGAGGTGATGTTCTCTATGGAAATGAGGATTACCGTGTTCAGTGTCAGGAGAATCTAGTGAACAAGTAGGGGGTTTGACAAACTTTCCACTTTGAAAAATTGTAGAATTTTTTGTACAAGGAATAAAAATATGAAACAACTTGCATTCTTCATGAATCCTTCTCTTCTATCTTGGAAAATTATCTCATGATTGTAAGACCATATCTTCAATGCGAATCACCTTATTTTCACAATTTATGGTATCTCTACCTTAGCGGCTCTGCGAAGAATCTCCCTGCTAGCATTGTGTCTACCCCAACATTTGTGTGTGTTTTCCCGTTCACCTCACTCATACTCTCCATTGCCAACACAATGACACCCTCATTATGTAATGAGTTGCCCATTTCCTCCACCATCGCTCAACCTCGACATGCCCCTTCAACTCACAACATTGCGATGAATCTATCACCATGTACAAATGCTCACATGTGGAAGGCTTTCAGACCTTTTATAGGCATTAACAACTTGTAGTTTTTGACTAGGCAAAACGCCTGCCTAGTCGACTGTCGACAGTTGATCTTGTGAGAAATAAGTGACTAGGTATAATGTCTACAATTGCCATCTGAGAAATAAAGTGACTAGGCATACTGTCTGTAGTTGCTATATGAGAAATAAGTGCCTAGTTTGACTAGGCAGGCGTCTATAAAAGGTCTGAAGGCTTTGAACGATTGGGGATGTGTAAACACATTAAACCCAATATACCCATACATGGGTAATGACGTCAATGCTAATTTTGCATTGATTGCTTACACACAATCAATGCCAGCCATGACAACAATACGTTTCAAGGAACGGTCCAAGGGTTTTCATGGTTTGGACATGGGATTGTGTCCAAGCCCAATATGACTAGCCAATGGACTCAAGATTTGTTTTTGCATCATGCAATATGTTCCAGTACATGACTTGGCAAAACTAGTTGATGTTACACAAGTGACCACAACCAACGACTTTCCCGTGAAAGCAGTCTTAGCCATGGGAGGAGCTGAATGGGCAACTCAAATAGAGGGGAGGATCATCAACAATACTTGGTGTCAATACAATGCAACTTTAGTATCTACTTGAACTTTGTAATGCATCTTGGACATGGACACATGGGCCATGATCAATTGGTTTTGAGTAGATAATCATCCACTAACCTCCATTAAACACAAGATTTAGAGAAAGAAAGAAAGGACAACCGTAATGTTGCAACCAATCTTGAAATGTAGTGTTGTTTCACTTGGAGTGGGTATAGTACTATATACAATCTTGGAACATGTTTTAGTTTTAAGGATCTCAAAGAATATTACCCCTTTTAAAGTTGAACGCTTTCAACGAGTGCACACAAACCCCTAGGACATGGTTGGTCATGTTCATCCATGAAGCAATACTTGTCACCCCTGCATCTTACCTTAATGACTTTTGTCAATACAATATATGTAATGAGCATATATACAAAGAATGCATTTATTTCTTATCCAATTGCTTATATTTTGTATACATGAGACATTTTAAGAGTTCACGATTGCCATATATATACATGACATTAGTGTGTAGTGTATGATTTGTGTGTATAGTTTTCTTTATTATCATGAAATTTTTGTATGTAGAGTGTTCCAAATTGGGTCCCGCACACATGTGGCTACGACTCTCAAAGAAGTGTGGAACCCTCCCCATCTGTTTATACCCCAACATCTTTGACCACGTACAACTCGCTTCAATCTTTTGTGTGGAGTCTTGTGGACCGTAAGAAATTGTTCTTGCCATGTGACCAACAAGTTGAAGTGGTCGTATAGATTGAACGCATGAAATGAATAGAGAACCTACTGTCGTTTGAGTAAATAATACCAATTTCACATCTGTTCATGTTAGTGATTGGTGTACAAACGTGTGGGGATACCGTGAAGGATATAAGGGACGGGGGGGGGGGGGGCACAAGGTGTCCCTCCAAACCCAATGTACGTTGGGCTTATATGGGCGTGTCATAAAAGTACCATGGATGTAAATGATGTGCTAGCCAAATGCTTTCAAGTAACATATAGGATGCATACTACTTAACTCAAAGCACAACTTACGTGTGTTCATGGGAGCATGTGGTCTCACTCGCTCTTGTCCTCACTCTTGCATGACCCACCTTGCAAACAATGAAATGAAGGGGAATGGAGTGAAGGAGGACTTCTTTGCCCAACTCCAAACCATTACACATGCTTTCTAGCTATCTACAATTACTTTCCAATGTTAAATCGTAGTTAACGTAAATTTCTACAACTCTTTCACAAAACTTTGTGGAGTAGTTTTAATTTGTCAAAGCTTTTATCCACTCAAAAATAATAATAATAAATAACAATAATAAATTGGAATGGTGAATGGGAATGCAAAAGAAATTTTTTTGACTCAAAAAAATTTCATGATTGTTAATGCATGTAAATTCTTCTTAAAGAAATTTTGGATGAAAATCCATAAGGAGACATCTTATTACATTAAAAAATGTGTTGATAAATTAAGTTTCAAGCAACATACAACTTTCATCAGTTGAATGCAATGTTGCTTTGAATAAGGAGGTTTCAAGATTTAAATGTCATCCTCAAACAAAAGTTGCAAGTGAAATTTGAATTTTTTTTTATAAAAAAGGAACCCTAATGGAGTTAGATCTTCAGTTGAACATGACAATGTCCTACCACTAAATTGAAGTGCATGAGTTTATTTATAATTCATGAGAAATGCACAATACACCACATTTTTATGAGACTCAACACATGACCTTGATCATCATTGTATATATCACATATTGTCCTAGGTGGTGCATGTAGTCTTATGTACCATAGCACATATGTTCAACTAAGGGGCTAAAAGTATATCCCTTGTATAGATATATGTACGAGGGAATGAGTGTTTTTCAAGGGTTTTAATCAATTTTGAGCATGTGGGAGGGCATTGTTTTCATGCAAGATCCTTCCTAAAAGTTGATTGAGGGGTTGCATGGTTTTATTTGGCTTCGGGGATCCTTGAGACTTTGACCGACCATGGCAAGCCCATTTCTTCACCAAATCACGAGTGGAATGTATAGTTGAACATCTCTTACAAACATGCTGATGGTTAACTAATTCAATGAATACATACAAAGTCCAAAGTTTGTTGCATGATGAAGAGATTTGAGAATAAGGCACGGGAACAGGCGGGAAGGAATGACATGAATGGGTGAGAACAAGGTTGAGACACTCCTCCCAAGGTGTAAACTCCCCTTTTAATAGGTTTAAATAGATATGCTAAAAGACTAACTTAAAGATTTAGAAATACCAGTCAATTATATGTATTTTGATGTCTTTAGATTTGAATGATCAAGAAATGGTATATTAACAAAGGTGAGTATTCAAAACCTTATTATGTATATATACGTGAATGAAGAATAAGGTTTGACATGTATATAAGGTTTGTCAATAGTGGCGTATTCCCTTAGTATTTTGAATTCAAAATTTAATTCCAAAATTGAGATATTTAATGTATGGATTTTCACCACATCAATTTTTTCCACTTGTGTTATGAAGAAAGATGTTTGGTGTAGTATAGTCAACTTTAAAGTTATTGCATGTAGTAATATTTTATGATCATAGGGCAAGTATTGACACAAGGAGAACAACAACTTCAAGTTCTAGTTCCACAAGCTAAACTACTTCTGTCTTTCTTTCTTGAGACAATTGAAACAAGTTTATTTCAATGCCAATCAACCGTACAAAGCTACCAAGGAGTTGAAAAAGAAGAGCTTGGTGGGCTCTCTTTGGTGCAATCTGTGGAACCATAAAGACCTCTTTGCGTGAACATCTTAAGCATATGTGATTAAACCAACCTCAAGCATTTTCATGTTCCGGCGGATAGTTCTAGTATAATCCAAGTGTTACATAAGCTTGTTTCCTCACCAAATTTTGTCGTATTTTCCAATCACACTGTTGTAGATGACAACTTTCTCCACCTCTTTATGGGTATTGTCCGATGCAATTCTAGCATACTCAAGAATGCTTTGCCAAATCATGTGTTGTTTTGTTCTTTCTTTTTTCTTTTTTGATATCCCACCTATTCTTATTGAAGGAAAGATCATCCCGTTCACACAAATAATCCAAAGAGTGTTCCCTCTCAATAGCATCCACTAGAAACTACAATATGCTAAACTACTATATGCCATTTCATTGGCATTGCAAGCTCAAAATAAGCATATTACATTGTTTATGGCATTTAGTGTCACTTCTTATTTGGAATTGCATAGTGCTATAACTTCTTACTATAGATTTTATTTTATTTTGCAACAATGGTTAACTAGGTTGTATGGATCTTATACAACGTAAATGACTTTTACCTGGTAAAAACTTACAATTGTAGCAAAACACTATAGCATAACTCCAAATAGTAAGCAACACTAATTACCATAAACGGTGTAGCAATAAAGGGTTGTTGTATTTAGGCACACCTCATATAAATTCCATCAACATGGTTGTTACAACACTTTAGTGCCAAAATGCTAATTTTTTGACGTTATACATGAGAATTTGTAGAGGTTATGATCAATAATAGCATGGCACGGGGCCCTTTGATATGTGGTGAACATCTTATCAACTACATTGTCAAGCGTGCAACTTCTTGTTCACCAAGTCATTGCCAACCGTCAAAGACCAAGTGCAAGTGTTTATACGGTAAACAACCCTTATTCGGTTACTTTTCTTATTAGGACATCTAGATTTGAGTGCTTTGGAGTTTGGTGTGACTCCAAGAACGGATACAAAAAGACATGCGACTAAAAGAGATTGGATCGTGTGTTCAAAATGTGTTAGCCATTCTAAACTCAATAGTCAACATGATTGAAGGAGGCTTATATGACCATTCAATGAGCATGGGAATCTTCAGTTTTATAATGAAAAGGATAATCATATGAGCTCCAAATGTTAAAGGAAAGTGGATACAGCCTCAATGTGCATTTGCTTAACCATCTTGTCCTAAACGTGTGTTTCAAATCCTAGGAGAAGTTTGACTTGTTGGAAAAAAATTAACCATTTAAGACCCGTCACCTTAAGTGCCTCCGAGCATGAGCATGTACAACCAATTCCAATCACTTATGAAGCCCATGCCACGTTGCCATAATTGTGAATTGAAGTGTCACATTTTGTACTTGGGAGCTTCAAATATTATGTTAGAGTGGAAGGTAACCTCCACCCTTGTGCAAACTTGTAGCGATTGGGGAGTGATTGTGGGCGATTTACTTTCTTACATGGCATGGTCCGAGATGATCCTAAACTACCAGAGAGGTATCCAATTTCGAATGAAGTGGTTGGCGATTCGATTCCCAGTTGTGAGATCTTCTCTCTACTTGACGGAAAAAACTAGTTAGGTAGGTAGGTATTAAATCCCATCATGCACCAAGAGGATTCTTGAGCAGGTTAGGGCCAACGGGCTCAAATTCACGTCGGATTGCTTGATGTTGGTTATTATTATTATTATTATTCTTACATGGCTCATTATGCCCATGATGGTTATTTTCTGCAACTAACCCACAATTCGCCTTCTTGCCAAAATTGCCTTCCAATTTACCTCAATTGACAATTCAATTCACCCCATGTAACCCTAGACAACCGTTGTAACCAATGTTTGACCAATGTATAAGTGAATCTGGTATCAATAATCAACATCAATAATGGTATCAAAACCCTTACCCGTGGGTATCTAAGGGTAAGAGAACCTTTGTATATCCGAGTTGTTATTTTGGGTCAACATCATTCTATATCATATTGATGCTAGGGTAGTTTTATCTAGGAATGGAGGTTCTTGCATGGTATGCAAATCCAAATGGTATTGAAAACAAATATTTTCAAATACCCATACCCTACTGGTATCGTAAAATGTGAAGTCTACATTATAGATACCCAAATGGTATGAAAAAGGAACAACACCGGTTGCAATCCTAGGTGATACCAACTCTGCCAAAGATGAGTCCATGCCCACCCTTTCCCATAATGTGATCGTGGAGAAATTCATCATTGCACCAAATCACACCTATTATTGTGGCCCACTACAATCTTGGCATTTTACGATAATTTTGGTCAGTGTAACTTCTCTTTAGCATGCAATGTCACATGTTCATAACTAGGAATATGGAATCAAAATTAGTTGTATTCACATGAATAAGACTTTTTTTCTAATAAAACTTCGTTCTAGATAAATAATAAGACTTTTAGTTTAAGGAGTAAATACACATCTCAATGTTAAGAAGACAAAAAGTTAATGCATAGTAACTATTGTAGATCACACATAAACCTCAACTCTCATAAATGATACAAGATTCACATGATGTCAAAAATTCACGAACTTAATCCTCCTCGAGGATTTGCTAAGTTTTGAAAGATGTTGTGGGCTTTTGTCACTTGTGAGCACCTTAAGGGTCTCAAGTGCTCAAAGTGAATGTTATGTGCATTTATAGCTTGTTAAAGCTTGAACAAGTATTACGACAACAAGGTATATCGGCCTTACATAGTCACTCTTCTTAAATGGACACATGTATTTGAGTGGTATATGGCAAGGCTTGTAATTAAGAATGAACATTAAAAAGACAAGTGCTACAATGAGATTGGACTACGTGCTCAATCATAGGCACGCATTCCATGTTCAATAGTGACTCCATAATTTGGGAGCGCCCATGTGATCATTTAAAGGAGGATATAATTTTCACTACAACCTCTTAACAAGTTTGGCATCTCTAACTCAAACTAGAACTTAAAATGACAATTGACACGATTTGCAATTGTTGACTAGATGAGACAACTCCCAATAGATCCAACGGTTCAAAACGTTTGTAGAGCTAGAAGTGCCCACAATGTTCCTCAGTGGCATAGTCATCAAATCCAACTTATACGACATGAATGCTCGATTAAGTTGAATAACTTGTGAGAGAGGAAATTATCGTATATGAGTGTATCTCTCATCCATCCAACATAAAAACTTGATCCCCTATAGGTTTGTTGTTGATTTGTCTCAAATGATTTGAAGTACACTAATTTAGGATCTTTAAAGCTAATTCCAATGTCAAATGGTTCAAAAAGTAACCTCCAAGATGCATACTATTTTAAGTTTTCCCGGTGGATGAATGAGGGGTAAGCTTGTATACGATAATTCCCTCTCTGTGAAAAAACTTCACGTACAGATCGTTTAAGATGCATGACTAAAGATACTTTTGTGGGAGTCAGAAGTAACCTCTTGGTCAATTTTCTTTTGCAAATTTTCTGTACTGTAGAGTGATGTTCGGTTTAACCCTTCGAATGCAGAAAAGTAATCTCCACGTCGGATTCACTGTGGTCTTGACCAATGTGAATATGGCATGTGTCAAACTGTTTTCTATTTTAAAATAGTTAATGTCAAACTGGAAAGCACGCTATGCAATACGGGAATGCAATACATTGCTTGGTGCAATTATTGCAAGCCACACTAATTCTAGTTGTATCCTTTTTTTAGGGGTTGAATCTTCAAAGTGTGAACAAATCTACAAGGTCAAGAAGGATCTCATACATACGTGGAATGAGTGCATGAAGCATGACATTCCTTTGGATAATGGCTTGAAGTTCATGGTGACTATGTAAACTCATCCATTGTGGATGAAGGGGCTCTAGTATTAACAAGTCTTTCGCATGCTAAGGGGCAATTCAGTCCCATTGAGTCCCACTAGACTAATTCATAATCTTTGGCGTTATTTTTAAAGACAACCCATCTATAAATAGTCATTTATAAACTACAGAATAGTACACTACATTTTCACCTTCCCAATGGACGAGTTTACGTGGACACCATGAATCCTCATCATAACATAATTCAACCATGTGGGTCGGTTCCATGACCTTGGAATATGTCAATTATATTATGTGGGGCCCATGAACAAAGTAAGAATATTCGGTTACTATTCATACATTCAAGATACACTTGGAAATTTGGGTGGAGGTATACTCCTTGTACTATTCATATGACTTGTTGTTCATCTTGGTATTATTCATTGAAAATACTGGCACTATTCACAATATTCTTACTATTCCTACCAGCACTATTTATTGATCATATTGGCATTAGTTTCTTCCTATTTTCTAAGTTTCTTCCCATGAATGTAAGACAATGGAGGCCCATTTCAGATGCTAAATATAGAATGGAACACAACCATGCAATTGAATAATGTTGGGCTAGCCATAGATAGTGCACCAATATTGTTGTAGTGCATGGAATAAAGGGAGAGAGAGGGAATTATTGCACACACGAGCGTGCCTCTCTATCATCCAACATAAAATCCTTGAAATAATGTGCACCTCAAAGGTTACTTATTCTAAGTGATTGGACACCAAAACTCACTATGAAGACCCCGAATTAGTCTTATCCAAGTCATTCAACACAAACCTATAGAGGATCAAGTTTTTATGTTGGATGGATGAGATAGCTTGTATGCGAGAATTCCCTCTCTCCAAATAAAAGACCCCTAACATATTACCTCAAAACTCCCAAGTGTATCATGTTATATGATTGTGTATTTTGGAGTCAATATGGTGCTAATTGAGGGGTGATTTGTACCTCCATCTTGTGAGACTTTGTCGCATTTGCAAATAGCATAAAGTTGGTCTATTGCTGCCACATAAGGCAAGTACAGTCAAAACCAACACATGACTGGTCCGAGATGACCCTAAACTACCGGATGATGGTGGAGGGATACCCAAATCTCAAGGAAGAGGTTGGCGGTTCGAATCCCAGCTGTGAAATCTCCTCTCTACCTGACGGAAAACTTGCCAGGTGGTCAACTGCCTCCTGTGCTTTGGCGTTGGCCTGTCGGCCTTCTGTCTCAAAAAAAAAAACCAACACATGACCTAAATCCAACACCTACAAATCTTGTATAATAAGAGCATAGTGAATATGAAGATGTACACCATTTGAACATTTGACAGAGGTGTTGGTTTTAGATTGCCTACAAACAAAACTTTAAACCCTTATAGCTTTTGCATATGATGTCCAAAAGTTGTGTTCTTTGATGCATTGGATTCCTCTTGACCTTGCAAATTAAAAATAAATGTACACTTGTTCATTGTAATAATAGAATTCATGGTCAACGCTTATAATGTTAGTTCTAGGGATACTTAGCTTACTAATTTGTTTGATTGACATCAAAGCCAACGCCACATGGCTTAGCTAGGTTGTAGATAGATAGATAGATAAAAACTCCAGACCTTTTGTAAGCTAGGTTATACTACATATCACATTGCATATAAATGTGATCCACTATGTGTTTATGGTCCATTTCTCCTCTCATTTTTGTACCATTGAGAAGGAAGAGGAAAATTCTCCATCAATGTTGTACATCGATAACTTAACTTACATGGTGGGATGAATTTCATTTTGCCCCTTGGTAACTTAGAGACTGTACCTTCTTTGCATCCCATTGGCTTCTTCATATCCTTGTGTAAGTTCGCTTCAAAACCCGTACCAATTTTTGAAGTTATCTAAAGCCATGCGTTGAAGCCGCATGAAACCAAGTCTTACAATTGTACTTACCCCGGGTGACACACTATTTATGCAATTTTGAATTATGCTTGAATGACATTGGAATTACACTAAATAGTCCTATTGGGGCCCAAGCACGGTCAAGTGCACAACTTCATTACCCTGCATAGGTTTAAGTGAAAGTGATTCAGAACAATATACTAACTTTGAATTTTGCAAAGGAAAGAATCATAAACATTTGAAGAACACATTGATCTACAAAGCTAAGCAATTTATGTTGACAAAAAGAAAAATTTCAAGAAAAGTCTACATGTTTTAGAAGACTGTGCAAATAGTGTGCAAGTAGATATATTGAACACGTGATTGTTTAAAATTTGTTTAAAACATGATAAAATTATGTTAAATTGAATTTTTTTTCTACAAAATTTCAAAAAAAATCCAACTTCAAGATATTTAAGGTCATGAAATCTACATCCAAAAATAGATTTAGCCATTACCTTTTGAGCAGTATTTTTAATGATAAGTTTTGAAGATCTTTCATCTTGATATTCTATATTTGAGTACCTAACACAACAATAGAGGGCACCATAGAAAAAAAAACACTCCAATTTAAACAACACTTTGCTACTACTTTTAGGCGTTTGACCAAAACATTGTTGGGTTTAGTATACCGAAGCACTTTTTCCGTATACTTGATTGTGCTTGCTCCCTTGGTGTAAGTGGAGAATCAATGTGGGAATAATTAGCTTGGGCCAATTTGATTGTCTAGTTATGGTGGAAATAACATGGGTTCAAGATCTTGGGTGTTCCCCTCAGTCTTCCTTGAGACTTTTGACCAACACCTTACATAAAATAAGATAGTCACAACTCACCTTATATCAAAGTGGCATCAAAAAATTTATTCTATCATAATAGAAACATAATTAATGTGGCCCACACTAATTTAAAGCTACATTGATATATGTAATCAAGTTGCCCCATGCTAATGTACCGACATGTCACATTGGGTATTTTGGATATTTGTTACAATGTTAGCAAATTGCACTATTTTTTATTTTTTTATTGTGATTGGCATACAAATTGATCAACAAAGTTATAAGTTTTTGTAATTTGATTCCGACCCAAATTGATTTGCATAGGTAGAGGGGCAACCTAATCGCACATATAGTGTATAGATTTAGCATGGGTTGAAACTTAATGTGGGCTCCGCAAACTTATTGTGGCTCGCACTAAAGGAATCTTTAGTGTAGTTTAGTGGATTTACTTGGGATGGGTACCTATTAGGTCACAAAATTGGGAGGAAATTTTTTCCCATTTAACCCTTAAGTTCCCAAGCAACCGTTTTTTGGTTGATGGTTGATTTTTTCCCTGCAAGCAAAAATACTATAAACAACAAGCCAACATGGTTATTTGGCCATATACACTTATCCCCAATATTTTGAAGATGATTAGAATATGTGAAGGGAGGTTCAGACAAGAAGTGGTCGTATTTTTGTTATGTTGCTCATGCAAGGGTGTTGACTCAGTTTAATGAAAGGCCACTTCAACGCAAACTTTGTTTAAATATTTATGATGTTCATTTTGGTGAAAGTGAAATATTTTCTTATGTTCTTGTAAATATGGACTTCATACTCCCATCAATCGATTCATCTAACTTTTGGACACTCTTTGATTGTTAAGGAATATTTGCATATATGTAGTAAGACATATGGGACGATGCACATACTCCAAATTCAAGGGTGCTAGCCCATAATGGTTTGCACAAATTAACCTGAGAATTTGTGGAGGTGCTCAACTATCAAGTTGTTCCTACTCAATGGATCACACAAAAATCCCCCACTCATATTTCATATGAATTCGTCCTGGTGGGGGTAGAATATGGATCTCAATCCTATGGAAATTATGCAATCCATAGGATCATTCTCACCCCTATATAATCATATGATTTTGAGGTATTGGGGTTGGGTTGAGGTCTGACATAACATTGCTCAACAAGATGGATATGTTGTGTGGGGCTTGTCATGATTCTCAAACCTTGCACTGTAATCATACAATATCATATTGAATATGAACCATATATGGGAAGTAAACACAACCCATACCATTTATGGGGAAGTGAACACAAATCATCTATTGAGCAATGTAATGGGGTTTCCTTGATCTAAAGACACTCGTAAAACAAATATTTGGTCTTCCTATTCAACCAAGAGCAATAGGGCTGCCAAGTCTAATATTCTAAGGTAGAAATACGATAACCCGTGAAAATAAGGTGATTCGCATTGAAGATATGGTCTTACACTCATGAGATAATTTTCCAAGATAGACGAGAAGGATTCATGAAGAATGCAAGTTGTTTCATATTTTTCTGCCTTGTACAAAAAATTCTACAAATTTTCAAAGTGGAAAGTTGTCAAACCCCCTACTCGTTCACTAGATTCTCCCTACACTGAACACGGTAATCCGCATTTCCATACAGAACATCACCTAAACCGGTTAACTCATGAGTACATTAAACTTGACTCCATTGGCTACACTAAGTGTACATGCATTGAAGTTGCCACCTCGCCATGATCGGTTTCAAAAATGGCACTTCACTATTATGACGGCGGTCTAGTGCACGGGTAGAGGGTGGTTAACCGGTTTGGGTATTTCTACCTTATGTGTTTAGAAGGCAATTGCACCCGAGCTTCTCATTGGGGCATGAGGTGGACTATTATAAGGTCGGAATGGGGACCTACCATGAGGCATGCGTGACCATCGAGCATCCTAAAGGCGTAACATTCTCATGATGTTCGGGATACATACATTTGAGATGTCCCATATCTAGGAATCGTCTAAGATGCCCAAACTTATTCCTCCAGCACTGTATATATCGACAACTGAACTTTAACTCACAAGTTTCTCTTCTATTTCAAGGAGGGACTGCTTCAAGTGTAGAGAGAGAGAGAGAGAGAGAGAGAGAGCATATCCAAGCGTAGCTCTCATTCATCCAACATAGAAGCCTTGAAATAGTATGCAACGCGGAGGTTATTATTTTTGGTTTTAAAGACCCTAAATTAGTCTAGTCCAAGTCATTTGAGATGAATCGACCACAAACTTATAGAGGATCTAGTTGTTATCTTGGATGGATGAGAGGTACGTTTGTATGCGATACTACAAGGACTCTCATGCTGCAAGCTAACTCAAGAAGAAGTTCATAACACTTACTAAGGGGGAGTGCAACCCGGGGAGGGTACGGTAGTGTGAAAACGTTGATTATTATAATAGACGCCCGGAGGTTATTAAGTTAAGATAATTAACACCTAGATCGGGGTCAAAGACCATGAATTAGTCTAAACTTAATATTGTATTGTGTTACTTACTATTTGAAGTTACACAATGCTATATCTTTTTACTATTATTGTGAGTTTTTACCCAGTAAAAGATGTTAATGTTCTGTAATGTTCCAACAACTACTTTGACTTATGTTGGCAAAAATGAGATACACAATAAATAGTTACAGCATTGCGCAATTTCACATAATAAGTAACACTAGTTACAATATTTAGTGTAGTGAACTTAAATTGGGATGAATCAACAACCAATCTCTAATGGGTCATTTTTAATTATTACCCCCTTGATAGATAATAGAAAACCAAACCATATCTTAGCACCGGAACAACAACGTAACTTATGAGTTTTCCTTCTATTTCAAGGAGGAATTGCTTCAAGTCAAAAGGTGCAAACTAATCGGGTACTCTACTCCCAACATGTGGTATCAAAGGAAACTAAAGCTCATAGGAGAGAGGCTTTGGAAGAAATAGTTACCACAGTTACTTTGGAAATGAACACCACTAAATAAATAAATAGTCAATGTCAGGCAATCTGACGTGAATTTGAGCCCGTTGGCCCTACCCTACTTAAGAATCCTCTTGGTGTAGGGTGGGGATTATTGCCTACCTTGCGGTGGGTGGACTCTTGGCTTCCTGCCTACCTA
Source organism: Polytrichum formosum (assembly GCA_964035585.1). NCBI lineage: Eukaryota > Viridiplantae > Streptophyta > Polytrichopsida > Polytrichales > Polytrichaceae > Polytrichum > Polytrichum formosum. The sequence goes on along the minus strand of OZ037935.1, from coordinate 71,974,880 downwards.
CCTAGTTTTTTCCGTCAAGTAGAGAGAAGATTTCACAAAGGGAATCGAACCGCCAACCACTCCAGTCAGAAATGGGTACCTCTCCAATGTTACCTGGTAGTTTAGGGTCATCTCACACCGGAACACCACTATAGGGAAAGAATTGATGGAAACAAAACTTCATAGAGCTGCCTTAGCACTGATCAAGAATGAGGCACCGGACCAAATGGGGTAATTATAGATTTTTTAACGCATGTATGTGGTGTTAATAGAAATTTTTATTTTATTTTCAAATAATTACAGAGGCCTTGAGTACTGGAAAATTCCCCACAAGAGTAATGAATGGGTTGATCACACTTTTGTTCAAACAAGCATGAAACAAAATAACTTGGGATTTAAAGACCAATTACCCTCCTTAACGTCACGTATAAGATTATGCGAAGGCAATACACATGAGATTACAGCCAATGCATATGGAAGTTAGTAATGCCGACCAAACTATATTTTTACCTCTAAGATAGATCTTGGACAATGTACCACTAACACATGAAACACTTTCATAGACAAAACAAAGCAACCAAGAAGCAATTTTTTCAAAGTTTGATATTGCTAAAGCATATGTTACCGTCACGTGGGAGTTCCTGTTTCAAGCACTTGCAGTCATTGGAATTCATTCTACATTATGACTAAGCTACCTTTTGAGAAGATAATGTAATAATTAACATCAATGGCCAACCATCAAAAAAAATTATCGAGAGGGGGGTAAGGCAAGGTTGTCCATTAGCACCATATATCTTTTTGATTATAGGAAGTCATCAACCACATGGTTAAGAAAGCAATGACCAAGTAGGAGTTCAAAGGGGTCATCTTTCCTGGCAAATCCCAACAATAGCTTACATCCTAGTATGTAGTCACTGGCTCATTCACCCTTAGAGAAGAATAAATGAACAGTAACAAACTTGGTTAGGCTCCTCGACATTTTAAGCTCAGCCTCGGGCCTTGGCATCAACTGGAATAAATTCGCGGCATATTGGCAAAGTCCTTTCAAAGCTAAGCCAACATGGTTAAACATTTTCAAGTGGAAGTGGGCACAAGAGGGTGACCTACCCAAATTATTTGAGACGGCTTTTGAGTTATCTCTAGACACATGGGACGTTGACAGATTTCTTAACAACAAAATTCAAAAGAAAATAAGATATTGGGTTCGAGACGTCTTTCACTAGCGGGAAGAAAGCTAATAGTCAACCAAGTCTTAGCATCTGCTTTTTGGTTCTTTGTTACTATGTGGGCAAAAACTTGGAAGGCAATTAAGAGCATCAAAGGTAAACTAAGAGATTATTTGTGGGGAGGACAAAGCCTGGGTAGCATGGAATGATTGTTGTGCTAAAACTTGAGCACATGGGGTCTTTGTCTTGTTGACCTAGAGATGGCTACAAAAAGTTTGTTGGTCAAATAAGTAATCAAGGCATTCAAAGGTGGCAAATCAAACCTCTAGATATTCATCCAATTTAAGCTTGAAAGTGCACGTTCGAACATGAAAACAAATGGAGTAGGGGGAAAGGATGGATGTTCCTCATACACTACTGACCATCACATGGGTCCAACATTTGGAATTTTTTGGGGGGAAGCATGGAAAAGCATGCTCACACATGTGACTATTTTACCGCCTAGGGACAAATACCAAGTCCTCAACACTCACATTTGGTGGAACCCCAAAATCCAAGGAATGGGGTATGGGTTTTCAAGGAACAAAGTTGCCCAACTCAATAGGAATGGCCTCAACTACATTGGGAACATCTAGGACTTTGAAAACAACCAACCCCTCCAAGCTGTGGAGATCGCTTAGAGATTCAAATTAGATCAAAGGGAGGTAAGAGCAATTAAAACCATGGCCAACTCCACCCCCAATCAATGGAGAGAGGTAGTCCAATAAAGTCCCATACAAGCACCTATTGGTAGTTGGGTGGGATGCTTTGAAAGTGAAAGTCAAGATATCCACCTGCTGGTCATTTTCCAAAGATGCAGTCTATTTAGACCCATTCTTGACAAATGCTCGTTGGCTCCCTTCCTGTCATGCTTTGGCTATCATGTGTATTATCAATACGGAAGCATGCAAAGGAGATGAAATTTTCATCCAAGCTAAATGGTTTAGACTAATCAAAGTATGTACCATCAATAAAGGGGAAAAAATTCCGACATTGACCTTCACATCGGAAGGAGAGACATGTTTGGTATGGACCCCACCCACCTTAACTAGAAATTAGAGGGCGATTTCTTAAGTTACACATCCGTCATGGGGAGAAACCTCCATCACACCTCCAACCCATTGCCTCGGTCAATTTTCACCAAACGACATGGCATCTTATCACTAAACCTAAAGTCAAAGTGGGGGAATGTTTGGGATAGAACTTGCAGCAAGAAGGAAAGTGCTTTCATTTGGTCAATTTGGGATAAAGCAGTTGCAATTAATTTTGGGGGAGCTCGATTTATCACGGACATTAATGATAAGTGCCCTTGTAGTGTGATAATTGCCCAAAAACCATTGCCCGTAGGTTTTGCGACTGCATAATTGCCTATAGGGCATGGGATATGTCCATTTGTGTTATTAACATCATGAAAGAAAAACCATGACAAAAAAAGGAAACCGTTGGATTGGCAACATGGAATCTTTGAGAAGAAAATCCCACTCGCACTTAGTAAACTTTCATGAGTTTGGTTACTCCTACGAGGAGTTGCATCGTGGACTATTTGGGTGGAAAGGAATGGTCTTGCCTTCAACAATACTAAGGTAGAAATACCATAACCCGTTAACCACCCTCTAGCCGTGCACTAGACCGCTGTCATAATGGTGAAGTGCCATTTCTGAAACTGCTCATGGCTCGGCGGCAACTTCAATGCGTGCACACTTAGTGTAGCCAATGAGAGTCAAGTGTTCATGTACTCATGAGGTAACCGATTTAGGCGATGTTATGTATGGAAATGCGGAGTACCGTGTTCGGTGTAGGGAGAATCTAGTGAACGAGTAGGGGGTTGGACAAACTTTCCACTTTGAAAGATTGTGGAATTTTTTTGTACAAGGCAGCAAAATATGAAACAACTTGCATTCTTCATGAATCCTTCACGTCTACCTTGGAAAATTATCTCATGATTGTCAGACCAAATCTTCAATGCGGATCACCTTATTTTCATGGGTTATGGTATTTCTACCTTAGTAGGTGGGGGTGTTAAAAAAGAAACACAAACAAATGATTTGGCAAGGAATCCTTAACTATGCAAGAATTGCGAGGACATTGGCTACAAAGAATCTGACAAGACAACCAATTATGACAACATTTTAGGGGAAATATGATAAGATACGGGGAACAAAATGAGATTATCTACCATAGGGACAACACCATAACCAATGCGCCGGAATACAAAAGGTCCTAACGTGGACTTAGTTGGGCATGTATAGAGTGTGAACTCACGTTCGGTCGCTCGAGTTCCATCGGGAGCACCCAAAAGAACCTACCAATCTCTCTTTCTCGGGTCCCGGGCGACTCGGACGTTCCGGTTTTTCGGCATTGAAATAAACATGGTCTCAATTGTGTTACTAAAAGAAAGGAAATAAAATAACCCGATACTACTTACGAGGAGGACTCCCTGCTTGCACGGGGCCGTAAGTTGAACACTCGTACATATAAAAGTAAGAAGCTCATGCGGCCTTAGCCACCGTAACCACAAAGTGAGCTAGCATTATATTGTTATATTATAGAAGCTTTTTTGCATCATTCCTGGCCTTTGTCCTGTTGTGGCCATCTCATCTCATCTCATCCCATCTCATCTGAACTCATCTATCTGTGTCTTCCTATCTTTCTCCTTTATCTTTCTCTCTTTCTTTCTTTCTTTCCTTTTCTGTTGCTGCTACTAGGTAGTAGGAAAACGAGAAGTGGAGTGGGTATGAAGAATCGTTTGTGGGCAGGCACGTAGTAGGTATGAGCTTTTTGCCTGTAGTAGTTGTAGTAGTTTCAATCCTTTTGGCACAAAAAGTGCAGGGCCAGGTGGGCCTGCGAGATCGTCCCGGGGCCAGGAATTATTAGAGCGACACATGTTGCATTCTGAGAGGATGCCAACCCCAGCCCCGCAGCTCCCGAGTGGTATCGGACGGAGCGTTTTAGGGTTTTTAATTTTCATCGCACGCAGCGGGTTTACTGCAGCGCCCTTTTTTTAGGGTTGGGAAGTTTTTACAACGGTAGGGTGTCCAAGACCAAAGAAACTCCACAACCGAGCGGTCTTATTGGTCGAGAGCAAAATGGGTTTACACTAGGGTTTGGATATAAGGTATGGACATGTGAAAGTGGTGTGTCAATGTGTCGTCTCTTTTTTTGGTCAAATATTGGTGGTCTTCACTAAAGAAAATAATCTTTCTAGTTTGAGAAATCAGTTTTCAAGCTTGGGTCCAAGTTTATTAAGGGGTATCTTGGACCTTACACCTAGTGTTCAAGTTTGAAGTATGCACGTGCATTTCAATGTGAAGGGATTCAAAATAATGACACTTCACTCAGACTTTCAAATTTTTTTGCAACACTTCACAAAAAAAAACTTGATATTGACCGTTTTGTATTGAATATGAAAATAATATGATGTCTCACTATATTGAAGAAGTACATGTAAAAAAATGATGCACTAAATTTATTTAGATTCCCTATATAATGCACTTAATCATCATCCAACTCCAAAGGCAAAGCCCTCTAGTTTTTGGTCGATTTCCAAGTGTCAAAAATTCTAGCCCAATTCATATTTTCCATTGAAAGACCGCATAATGACACTTGCATCAATGCATCCAATGTTTCAAGTTTCAATCGACTTCTGCAATCACTCTTCACCCAACACTGTTTGGAAAATCCACGTTCACATATAGCTACAAGCCGAATTTGCAATTAGTGCCGAGTCAAAATTGCAGGAGTTATTGGAATTTGGAAGTGTCTACTAGAGTGCCAAGATTGGAGTCCAGCTATGTTTCTATTTGCAAATTGCAACCACTGTATTTTGTGACATGCAATTTTTGGAGAAGTCTTCACTGTGACTGGTGGAAACTTTGCATAGTACATTTTTATGAAGTGCCCAAAAAAAGGGGGGGAGTAAAAAAAGATATTGCCTTGTCACATAGAGGTCCTAAAGTGATATGGAGTTCTCATTTTTATTTACGGGGAAAATTGGAAGTGGAGAAGAAGAAGGATCTTGTAACGGCCATTGATTGAGTTGGGGGGGACCTCATATGACCATTTAACATGCACAAGAATCTTCACTCTAATAACTAATAAGATGTTTACGTGAGCTCCGAAAATTACAAGGAAAGTGGCAATGGCTTCAATTTAGATTGCTAATCATCTCGTAGTAATCACGTGTTTCATATTATAGGAGCAGTTGGCTAGTTGGAGAGAGAGAAAATAATAATAATAATAATAAAACACACACACACATTCAACACTAAGCAGAGTCACAATGCTTGAGATCTTATTATTTGGAAGGGGCGTCCAGTAGTTGTAAGTTGCGAGTCAAGAGCTTACGAGTTGTTACGCATGGATGTGTCCTCGTGCAAAGTTTGGAGTCAATATATATCTATCTTGCGGTGGGCGCTCATGTGGAAAGGGATAAAGTGAAATATCCCACGTAGACTCGGACCCTCCCACCAATGAGAAGACCGATTCTCCTAGCTCTCAAAGGCTTTATTATTCACTCGAGCTTTGTAAATATAGGACCCTCGCCAAAAGGCACGTAAGTTGGGCTCGCAATCCTAGACGGTATGTATGTAGACATAGTGCAAAAAAGAAATCTCCCCATTCAGGCTCCGTCGCCTCCAATTCCAATGGTTGGTTCGATCGATCATGGTCGGCCGTTTGATGTGCGCTTTTAAGATCCGATCGTGGCCACGAGCAAAACGGACGGCTGGGATCGCCTCGTCCCTCGATACATCACTCGGCCTGCAACCACAGGGACGGGGACACTTTGCATGAGTAAGGTCTTCAACAATAGGTCCACCTTGGGCACTTCCTTCTAGTTTTGGTACTCGTGTTCCCGAGGACGCTTATTAGGGTATTGGAGGCCACCCACCTTTCAACCTATACACGCACCCACGTGCACCTACATACCCACCTACCTACCTCACTATGACCGGCGAAAGGGAATTGTTGCATGCAAGTGTGTTTCTCATCCATCCATCTATCTCAAAAACTTACTCCCTATAGGTTTGTGGTGGATTTATACCTTGCTCTCACACTTCTTGGTGGGCATAATAAATGGACGGCTTCCACTGGTAGGAGGGCATTTTATCGTTGCTTTTAGCCGAACATTCAAAATGTGAGTACATTACATCCATTGTTGATTTAAAAACGAATGACAGGGTGCACCTATGCACCCACCTTCCTACTTCTCTATGACCGGCAAAAGGAATTGTTGTATGCAAGTGTGTTTCTCATCCATCCATGTTAAAACTTGACTCCCTATAGGTTTGTGGTTGGTTTATGCCTTTGCTCACACACTTCTTGGTGGGCATAACCAATGGACGGCTTCCACCGGTAAGGGGACATTTTATCGTTGTTTTTAGCCACCGAACACTCAAAATGTGAGTACGTTACATCCATTGTTGACTTAAAAACGAATGACAGGGTGCACCTATGCACCCACCTTCCTACTTCTCTATGACCGGCAAAAGGAATTGTTGTATGCAAGTGTGTTTCTCATCCATCCATGTTAAAACTTGACTCCCTATAGGTTTGTGGTTGGTTTATGCCTTTGCTCACACACTTCTTGGTGGGCATAACCAATGGACGGCTTCCACCGGTAAGGGGACATTTTATCGTTGTTTTTAGCCACCGAACACTCAAAATGTGAGTACGTTACATCCATTGTTGACTAGAACCAATGGATAGGGTGCCCTCTACTGGTGGCAGCCGTCCACTGGCTATGCCCACCAGTAAGCGTGGGCATGGCTTTAGTTAAGAGATGTGGTGTTGGACTAATTCATGGTCTTTCAAACCGATTCCAACGCAGAAAACATCTACTATAAGCAACCTTCGACCTACAATACTATTTCAAGGCACTTGTGTTGGACGAATAAGAGGTACACTCGTATGCAATTATTCTCTGTCGCCCCTATGGTCTCACATTATCTTGGTTAAGTCTACCTACATCGCACTACCGGGACATAGTGTGCATGAAGGATATTGATCGAACTTACATTCACTCGTGTTCCCAAGGACATAATGGATCATTGCATGTGGATGTATATGTAATTTATCGATGTTAATATCGTGCCCCTTATAGCTTTGTGGTGTTTCCATCTCACTACACTCTTTCTAATAAGTACTTTGGGCCGCACCATAGAACTTATTTCCACACTAAAAAGACATTTGGGACAATATTATGGGTGCACACTATTCACCATAATTATTTGAAAGTTGTTGGAGTTGGTTTTATTGTCCGGTCAACCAAAGCAAGCAACGCTATTCTCATGCATACTATTCTCATACGTTTTATTGGATGAATGAGAAGTACATTACATGCAACGGCTAAGGGTTCAAGATGTCTACATACACCTCGTACACAAGGGAGGTGAATACGTAGTGAAATATTCTTTCGCCTTTGAACGTCTAATTCGAGACATGTTGACCATGAAAACATCGTCAAGTATATCAATTGGGAATTAAGTGGCCCTTCAACAATGGAGGGCACTTGTTTTTTTACAACCCCTTCATTCACAATAGACGAGTTTGCACATAGGCCACTAACCTAAAGCCTCGTGGGAACAATCCCCTACCTACCTACCTACCTACCCATGTGCCTAGTTATCCACCCACTATCACATGTGCCAACCTACCATGTAGTAAGCTTACTATGTAGTCTACCGGTTTGGTTTTCTAACGCCTATTGAAGGGGTAATAGTCAAAACTAACCAACTATGTCTTCGTTGCATATCCGCCCCACTTTAAGCTTGATAGGACTAATTTAGGTCTTGTGAACATGTACTCTAGCCTAAATCTACTCGTCTCCCTAGTTATTTACAAACTCCTCCTTACCTACTATCCACTGCCCAAATATGTAGGTGTGCACAAAGCGTATTACTAAGTTAATTTTGCCCTATGTATCTTCTCATGTCAGAAGACTAGGTTAATGGGAATTCAAAATTCAAGCTGTGTGGGGCCTGCTTTTATGAGTTATTATGTTGAAGTTTGCGTGCGTTAATTATACTTCTACCTTAGGGCCACTTCACACACGAGCCAAGAGCCGTGACCATGGAATTGTGAGACCCCCGAAGAAAGTGTCCAAAGGCCGTCCCAAGACACCTCCAAAATCATGTAGTGTGGTCACGGACCCTCAAGTGTAGTGTGAAGTCATATGTGACTGGGCCCTCAACCAAATGCTATTCCAAACGAGTTTCTATTCATGCAGGTCCTCACACATGATTAAATAGAATAAATCAACGGTTGTGAACATTCGGAGTGCCATGGTCTCCCGGTTTGTGTTAGGCCTACCTCCAAGAGGTGGTTTTTGAGAATAGTCCAAGTGACCATGAAACATGATCCATTTGATGCCATGTAGGAATCCATGTAGACTTTACATCCACTTGCATTCACATGCTCCGTTGGTCCCTCAAGCGTAGTGTGAAGCGAACTCGGACCGGCTCCGCCTTTTCCACCGATGAGAGTGCTTGAAGTGCAATGGTCACGGGCTCTCAGTCTCGTGTGTGAAGTGGCCCTGAGGTCTACGATGGTACCCACTGAGCTTGGGAGCTTGGGTCTCAAATTTGCATGTCAAATAACTAACTTGTTTACTTGCAATTGTGGCATCCATCATTCACTTATTAGATTGCCTCTCGGCCGTCGGAAAGGCAAGTCCATGCATGATGATTGCCGATCTTACAACTCCAATGTGCAATCAAGGAACCCCCCCCCCTCTTCAATTCCCATTTTCTCTTTTACAGTGTCAACACGGGTGAGGGTGTATTTTGTTGTCTTACCGTCTCAAAAGTGTGAGCAAATCTTTGATGAAATCATGTGGAAAATCGGACTTTCCTGGATGGATGTATATGGTTATTTGCAGTGCATGTTTGTTGATTCTTAATTGCATACATAAGGTAGAAATACCCAAACCGATGAATTACCCTCTACCCGTGCAGTAGACTTCCATCATAATAGCGAAGTGTCATTTCTGAAACCAATAATTGCGAAGCTAACAGCTTGAAATGCGTGTACAGTCGGTTTAGCCAAATTTCGCCATGTTTGACTACCATCTATCACATTTTAATGTACTCATGAGTTCATTGATTTAGGTGATGTTCTGTGTGGAAATGAGCATTACCGTGTTCGGTGTCATGAGAATCTAGTGAACGAGTAGGGGGGTTTGACAAACTTCATAACATTATTCAAATCCATAAGAGTGTTTTGTGGGACTGACAATGTTTTGCAAAATATTCCTCACATTCAGCCTGAATGATGGAATATTTTGTAGAATATTGTCAGTCCCACAAAACACTTTTATGGATCTGAATAATGTTATGTTTCCACTTTGAAAGATTGTAGAATTTTTTACATGGAATAAAAATATGAAACAACTTGCATTCTTCATGAATCCTTCTCTTCTATCTTGGAAAATTATCTCATGATTGTAAGACCATATCTTCAATGCGAATCGCCTTATTTTCACGGTTTATGGTATTTCTACCTTAGGTCTTCCGATTTGTGTTCATTGTTGAGTGTGGTGGAGTAGTCATTGAAATTGGGAGACCTAGTTCAAACCTTTTTAAACATTTTTTTTATGGCATTTGTTCTTTTACCCTCACCTAACCACATACCAATCAAATATAGGTGGCCAATTGAGAAAAGTAACCGAATAAGACCCACATACATTAGTGGACAAGGTTATGAAAAGAAAGCATAGTTTTTGGTACTAGGCGGATCGTGACAATAGAATGCTTCATAAATGTCCAAGGATATGCACATGATGCAGATTCCTTTACCAATGGTTCTCTTCCACTAAAAGTGTTTGATCATGAGAGAGAGAGAGAGAGAGAGAGATTCTATTGTAGTAAATCGTACAATCCTTTAGTATAAGAGAAATCAATGGTAAAGGATTACAATTTGTAGTGATAGGTGATACTGTGCATGTTTACATTGATAAATGTGCAAATGTCAAGTGCATCAAGTGTGTATCAACATTGATATTGAAGGATGTAATGCCATCCAAGTCAAGTTCTTACACTCGTACATGAATCCTTATCGACACTCAAGTTCAACCTAAATGCCAGCCAAGTAATCATGACAACCATGTAAATTGAAGGTAAGAATGCTAAAAACATGTTACACCTTGGATCAACAAAAACGATCAAGCAAAGTTGAGCTCACAATTTGCCATTAGGAACCTCAAAACGAGCAGGATTGAGTTGGGTTGAAAACCCGTATAGACTAACCCCCTAACCCCCCCCCACACACACACACACAACAACAACGGATCCGAAGCCCTAAATGTCCACGAGACTTGGCATGGGTCTTGAGTGCACCGTATAGTGTTGAGTATAAAGAAAAACAAGATTATCTTCTCTTTGGTTGATGTTCGAGGAGATTGTTTCGAAACCGACCCTATTGGCAATCATGGATCGGTTACATATAGGATAATGATCAATCCGATCCTTATGCACAAGTTGACAATTCTTCTTCTTCTTTGGGTTTTCCGTTTTGGAAAAGCAAACTAACCAAAACAAAAAGCCTTTTTGCATGGAAATATAGGTACACGGGCTGTCCTTTTGGGCCCATGATTTGGGGCACCCATGTAAGTTGAAGGTGAAAACGTTTGATATCCCTTAC